>CM076580.1:116406629-117006629 GCA_034641835.2 Pinus albicaulis | reverse complement strand
AGTCACCGTATGCTTCATAAAATTTTCGCGATTAACTCGTATTGGGTTTGGCTTTCCATTATGTGATAACCACATATGTGACTAGTCTGTTGAAAAATAACCATGAAGTTTCTCAGACCAGTCACAACTTAAAACCAAACCATAAATTCAGGAATATCTGCCACCAAAATATCAATTATCTGAGCAACTCTGGGATTTGATGACAATCTGATGGAAACATAATTTATTTCTCATATCACTTCTACTCTAGTTCTGTCAAGTTGTACTATATGGACTGGAGAACTCTGAGGAGTTATGTTCAATTTGGCACAAACTAATTTTGGAATTATATTCGAAGAGGCCCCTAAGTCTATTAAACAGTTATGAAATTTTTTGTTATAGATCTCATAGGTTAAGAGAAATGGAGGAGTATGAGAGATGGATCGATCACCTATTATAATTAAGTCTAAAGCATCTATTTTCATTGAAGGAGAAGGTGGCTTACCCATTTCATTAGTAGCTTGAACTATGACTAGAGCAGGTAAGTTTGAAGCAGAAACAAATTTTAAGTCTCTAAGTAAGATTTTTCGTTGTTGCTTCAATTTGGTAAGCTCATGAATTGAAATATTTGCCCTAGTTTTATTCATGTCTTCAACTATATTATACTCAATGGTATCTGAGAAAACCATTGTTTTAGATGTAGGTGGAGGGTCTGAGGTAACAAGACTTGTTTGTGTAGCCTTTGAATTAGACTTTTTGCTTACTAATTTGTCTTTAGCAGGAGTGGAATTTTTTTTGCTGTTGAATAGGCTGTGTTGCTTCAGTAATTTTTTCGCTGCGTGTGCTGACAAACAAAGCTTCAAATTGTTCTTCATTTGGTAGGATGAAATCCCACATTCCATTTAGTTCAACTTCTTCTTTTTCCTCATCTTCTTCTGCCTCTGTTTGTTCTTCCTGCTCTTCTTGATCCAATTCAACATTAGATATAATATTTGGAGGTTGATAATTAGAATATTGTCCTTTCTTAAAATTCCTAAAACTCTTTTTTGAATTTGAAGTTTCGGCGACTTGTTTCTTGATATTTTCCATCTCGTTGGTCATGGTTTTCAAGATTTTTTGAAGACCTTCTACGTCAAATGGATCCTTTGGCATCCTCTTCTTAAAATCATATTTGAAATATATCTTCTTTGATTTTCGATCTTCCTGAGAATTTTTTTTCTCAAGAGCAGTTATGCGTTTCTCTATAGATAGAGACTCTTTCATATTTTCTGCAAGTGTTGCTAGCTTTTCTCTATCAACAAAAATAACTGTATTAGATGGAAGTGATGAAATATACCACTCAATTTGAACTCCCGCGCCAGGAACTGCTGTAACAAGAATTTTAGTGAGTAGTTTATTAAATCTTGAATTAAAATCTTTTATCTTCTCACCTAGTTTAGCTTTAAGATTTGAAAGATCATTGATGAGCATACCAGTAGTTCTGTCATCTCCAAACTTAGCTAGAAATTGTTCTTCAAACATATGCCAGTTAGTTATAGAGCGAGCAGGTAATGAAAAATACCAGGATCTTGCAGATCCTTTTAAATTATATGGAAATAATCATACAACGCAATACTCTTCAACTACTGCATTCAGATTGACAGCTAACATAAAATTATGAATATGTTCTTCTGCAGGAAGACCATCATCGGGATTAAATTTGGGTAGCCATCTTTCGGGATTTTTAGGCAGAGCATGAAGAGGGGCAAGTATGTTTACAACCCCTAGATTTCTCCATGGGTTTACATTTGGTGGAGAGGGTTGACCTGCCATTGGATTTTGGATGGGTTGGTTAGGTGGATTTTGAATTTATGATGAAGTAGGTTGAGCACTAGGACTAATAGTTTGAGTACTGGAACTAGTGAGAGTGATACTGACTGTTGGAATGAAATTTGTGGAATTGACTGGAGGTAATGGGGATGAATGGGATAAGATATCGCTGGTGATTGACTCTGATTGAGTCCTCTTTAACTTCCTCCAAGTACTGCCGATAGGAAATTCAAAAGGGAGAATCCCTATTTTTTGACTTTCTGATCGAGTTAATATTCTTCGAGGTTGTAAAGAAGACGAAATACTAAGATTCGATAATTGAGAAGATTCAGGCTTTTTAGCAGAAATAGATACTTTCTCCTTTTCTATCAAAGACTGAACTTCTGGAGGATCTTGGTGAAAATCAAGAAATATCATGGTTTGAGTATCGCTAGGAGACTTAAGGGAAAAATGATCAACTTTAGATTTTACAGATGAGGATCAAGATAATTTTCTGGAAGTTGATGCAGATCTAGAGGGAGAGAGACTTTTTTATTGATCTTTAGATTTATCAGACCTTTGTGCCATTCACTAGGCCCTCCTTCTAGCGCCAAAATGTTGAGGCCTCGGAATTGCGCTGTCAAAACATGGGGGAAAACTACCCGGTCCGGACCTTAAAGCAGCTCCTTTTCCGTTTGGTGTAGTGGATCCAACTGGGAATAATGGGACCAATTTCCTAAAAAGGATGATTTTGAGGGTGTTGTGAATATAGCATACAAATGGATAATGATTTTAATCTATATGCATCTATCTAAACTATTTAATCTAATATACACCTGGGGTGTTTTTCCTTTATGCGATCTAAAATGATATATTTCAATTGTCAGTAATATAGATCATTTAACAACTGAAAGAGATGAAAATTGTGTAAAATGATTCTTCTAGCAAAGTAGTTTACATAGAATAATTGTGAAAGAAATATCGCATTTATTAGCGTGATTACATATTAAATAAGAAACCATAGCTAAATATTAGAACATAAGTGCATGTAATATTTATATATGAAGACATTTCAAATATATAATTCAATAAAAAGATGATTGTCAATCTATGAAGTAAGACTTAATACACGTGAATAGAAGTACCATATGTACGAAGTTCTACTCATGTAAACTGACAACAATGAATTTTCTCTTTCTCATTTTCAAGCAATTTAAAGAGTACAATAGTGCAACATCAGTTAAACAGCTTTAATTGTCAAAAGATAACATATGTGTTCCATTAATTCATCAAAGCACTCACAAACTTACAATAGTGCATTCTTTGGAAATGTTTTTGAAATTTTTTTAGACTATTCTCTAAATGCATGAGAAGGGTTCAAATACTAAACTAACTATAAAATAAAGTAGATTATTACAAAAATATAGAGGAGGTTTCAAACAACCTTCCTTTTAAAGATAACTTAAACTACAATCTAGGAAACTAAACTAACAATTCTGATTTATGAGTCCTGCCATTTCTTGTGAATGTGGTCATGAAGTTGACAAATATCTAACATTTCTTTGAGCTGAGCTGGCTGCGATATCCTTGATCTGATCTGTCCCTTGAAAATAGTGTTTGAGAGTACTGACTGAGATCTCTTCGTTGAATCTGTAAGAGACTGTAGAGTCTGATGCTGATGATAAGGTTTGATCAGAAAATTCCAGTAATTTTCTTGATCAAACTTATTTACCTTTTTAATAATTTCCTCTGTGTATCTTCTCTATGCTTCCACTGTGTTTCCACCTATCTTGTTTCTGAGAACACATTAGACATGTTCTCCTTGAGAAGTTCTGCTCTAGACAGTTGTTCGCACATAGATTCAATAATCACACTTGATATCTTGGATGTCTTCACTGCTGCTTTCTATGCCTATTTTATTTGCGCTTCCCATTCTCTGAATAGAATTTCTTCGTGAATCTTATCTACTTGAGGTAGATTAGCTTCCTTCCCCGAATCAAATACTTGCCATTGGATGTGTTTTTCAATTTTCTTCTCAAGTATTTCATATTCAAGTCTCTGGATTACTATCTGCTGGATTAGTATTTTATTTGAATCACAATAAGAGTCAATTATAGAAGCTTGATGACAAAACACTTCTTTTTATCTCTTTAACTTAGTGTTTAAATCCAATGCTTCTTTGATAAATTGCTCTAATTGCGGTTGGCTTTGTAACTTGGTCATTGCGACTTCCAGTTGTGCTTGTTTTTCATTAATCTCTATCTGATGCTGCAATTTGAGGCTTTCAACATCTTTATGAAATTGGGTTGTGTTTACTTTGAATTGCTCACTCAAATTAGATTTCTCTTTATTCAACAACTTATCTAGTTCTTGGACTCTGGCTTCCTTTTGTTTTAGCAACAATCTAACCTGAGTAGCTTTATCAACAGTAGCAATAGCATATTCCCCTGCATACTGTGATAATTTGGTTAGATGTTCAGTAGGATCATCTAAGGAATATTTCCATAATGCATCAACTGATTCATTTGTAGGCTTTGAATTTGTTTCATCAATTCTCCTCATTTTTTTCTTTTAACTACATCCTTATAACTAGGACTGTAGAAAATATCCAACGAAGGAATATCTTCAATTTGTAGAACAATATGATTTGTAGTGTATGCCGATATGATTTCTTTATCATGCATTGTTGGAACTCTTTGTAGTGGATTAACAGTTTCCACTATCTTCTGGGAGTGTTCAGGTGTCTGGAAACTCGTTGCCTAATCAGTATTGGGATTCTCTTTAGGAGTTTTTATTGCTTCAGAAAACTCCTTCCATTCATCTATAAGATCTTCTGTTTGTGGTGAACTGGACTGATCTAGTATATTATGATTGTTCTGAATTGCTTGAGAATTTGATTATGGTCCATTATTTCTCTTTTCCTCTAGCATCTCTATCTCATGGATTACTTGGTCAATTATCTTTTCTAGGCTTTCCTTTTTAGATTCAGATTCATTTTCAGAGTGATCCGAATTATGAGATTGCTGCTGTGACTGACCTGATTCATGTTCATACATATATTTTACTTCATCATCCAAGCTGATACTTGGAGTGTGTTTGTTGTCATCTTCAATAGTTAAAAAATTGGGAGGGAATTTCTCTAGTCTCCTGTTTTTGTACGTTTGAAAAGCTTCAAAATCATCTCAACTTAGTTGGATGGATGCATACTTGATGATCTCTGAAAACTTTTCCATGCCCTGGAAGAGATCATCAAATCCATCTTTCTCCTTTACAAAAGGCTTTAACTTAAGCTCTGTGATGTAATTTTTAATTACATCATTTGGATCATATAACCTTTTTGGCATTACTGCCAATTTCAATAAATGAATGTTGGAAAATTTCTTGTAAGTATGACTGATGTCAAACAGTGCAAAAGTGCCACATTGTACAGGGAAATTAGGCCAAATAGCCTTTGTAGCATCTTTCAGTTGTTTTGTGATACAATTAACAAGTTGATACACTATTTCTCTTGCAAGTAACTTATCGGGAATGTAATAGGGTAAAACATGGGGAGAAGCATAACTCCCGAATACTCTAATATATGTAAAATTCTCCTCTGCAAACCATCTAGCTATAGAAATAATGTCTGCATTGGCTTCTTCAGAAACCCCAGGGGCCTTTTTATTGAAAATCATCTGGTGCATAGGCAATATGACTCTGTAACAAATTTTATAGAAGTGTAGGTGGAATTCTGAATCCCAGAGTTCTCTGTGGTGAATGTGAATTGGGGTAGGGTCTTAGGTAGTCCATTTCCATCCCATGGTAGGAAAAATTGAAGTAGAACATATAGCGTCCATGACATAGGCAGACATATAAAAGGGAGGTATTTCTCTGGATGAAATACTCCTTTTATTCCTATATTCGATAATGTGTTTGGCTAGATTATCAGATAAGATGTTTGCCCAATTCAAGATTGATGAATTGACGATTGCGTTAATCAAGGGAACCCATTCTATTGAGAATCTAGTGCTATCAGGTCTGGAAAATAATCTACATAACATACCGGCAACATAAATGTAAGAATTAGGAATTTGGGTAATTGGGTACGTACCAAGCTTATCTTGCTTCAACTTCTCCTGTTCCTCCTTCCATTCTTTGATGAATTTGATAAGTTAAATCTTTGCAAAAAGTCTTTGTCATATTTCTGCTGTGGGGGTGGTAGATGACACATTGCTATTAAATATTATGCCCTAAAAGAGCCCATAGTTTCTCCCTTCGAATTCTTGAACATTCTATCTTCAATGTCTAAGTGATCAATTACCCACTTAACAATGTATGTGTAATGGAGAATCTTTGGTCTTGCAGCTATTCTGTGGACGTATGAGCATGCAACGTCAAAAAGAGTTGCGTCGGAGGTAGATGTCGTGCCTGTCGAAGAAATTTTGGTTATCACCTTTGGTTCTTCGCTTTCAAAAAGCTTATACATTTCCTCCCATGTCGAACTACCACAATATTTGTTGCAGATGGTATCTGAAAATAAGGGAGACATCTCTATATCTTTAGTAGATGACGTCTGAGAAATCTCTTTGCCCTTTTTGCTCATTTTACTCTTCCTCAATCCATTAACTTGTTTCCTGAAAACAAAGCGAATTTTACAAGTATAGAGAATCAAAGAGACAAATCTATCATTTATTTCAAACACACGCAAGCAGATATAAATCTATCAAGATATAACATCAATCATCAATCATAATCTCTGAATTAATATCTCATATACCTTCATGCATAAAATATATCAATCACTTTAAAGCCGTTAAGATCTCGAATTTCATTTTGATATGACACAAGTTACTTCACATGTTCGATCCATTAAATTTCGTCGGTGCGCATATCGAAAGTCATAATTTATAACCATTCATAACACTTACCCTTAAAGACTGTGAAATGCGATCTGTGAAAATCGCAGATCGCAACTTTTATAGGATAATAATTTGGTGTATGTTATAAGTTGTGCGAAATGCGAATTGTGCTTTTTGCAAAACTTAAGTGACTGCGATTGCCGAAGGTTTTATATTCATTTATTTATTTGCTCGTCGGGTCCGCAAAGTCGCAACTTATATCGATTTAATTTTAATGTCTTTGATTGATTAAGTGAGGTGCGATGCGATAAAGTAAATATAACGGTGATTGAAGTTTTTGTAAAGTTCAAACATATCTTCGGAAAATTTGAGCACATATCGCAACTCGCACATTTTAAATTTTATGAGTCTTTGAAATTCATAAGATATGAAATTTGCGATGCGCTCAAGAAAAATAAAGCATAAAACTTTAAAAGAAAATATTTATTTCCTAAGTTTTTTGTTCAGAAAATTAAAAGAGTTTCCTATTTATTTCTAAAGGGTCCCTATTTATAAAAATAAATGGGGGGTTGTTGTATAGCACAACACATCGTCAAATGTTTTTTACAGAACAGGGCTTATGAGCTTATTGACTATGAAGGTTATCCCTTGGATCAACCCCGAAATGGGTTGTATCTCAAAAAATATTATGCATGAGTTTCTCGTGCATGTCCTTTTGTACATAAGTGTGTTTTTCATTTTTGTACATTTTTTGGCTTGGTGTGCTTTGCGAGCAATTTTTCTGCTTATTATGTCTTTGCTTACTGTGCAGATGTCTGTCACTCCTTATGTTAGTTTCGTTGACGGTGCCTCCCGTAGTACCCGAAATCTATCCTTCGCGGCTTGGGTGATTTATGATCCTAACGGTGAGTTGGTAGACCTTCAAGGTATTTGTCTAGGATGAACAAACAACAATGTCGCTGAATACAGTGTCGTCATTGAACTCCTAACTGAAGTTATTATTCTCGACATTTATGAATTAATTGTAAACCTAGACTCTCAGCTTGTTGTTCTCCAACTCAATGGGCATTATTATGTTAGAAGCCCTCATATTTTAAGGATTTGTTTGCATGTTCATTTGTTAGACAAGAATTTTTATTATATCACATATCAGCATATTCCCAGAAGAATGAATACGTTACTAATGGAGTAGCCAATATTGTATTAGATAGACATTTGCAAAATTGTAAAAGAATTCATCATTACATAGTATATATATATATATATATATATATATATATATATATATATATATATATATATATATATATATATATATATATATATCGATTGTTTTCATCCATGTGTGCATCATAGTTCAAAAAATATATGTGTTTTGGTTACATCTCGGAACATCATGTCTCTCAAAAAATATGCAGAAATGAAACCTAGGTGTCTAGTCCGCATGGTGCTCATGATAACACGTTACTGCACATACAACCAGCCTCAGTAGTCGGTGGATGCGGTTAGACACTCCTGCGGTGTGCCTCTGATAAGCACGAGGAACGTCCTCAAATCTCACATAATCTAGGATCCCACTTGTGAGTCCCTCCAACTTGTGCGCGATCTCTTCTTCCTCGCTTCCCTCACCATGAGGGGCCGCTTCAAAATCACATGGGACCCTCCGTGCTATGGGGAACATCCCTGCAAGTCTCTCTGGGCCAACATCTGCAACACATGGATGAATATCAGAACACATATATAAAAAAAAATCATAATGCTCACAAAAACAAAAAAAATGAGTTTTTACTTAAATCCGCGTCCCAGTCATCTCCTTCCAAGAGTGGAAGGTCCAGATCACCCCTAAAATTGGTAACGGTGTATGACCAATCCTCTACCACGATGAGTTGTCAATGTAGCTAGTCGAATAATTCTGGCCTCCATGACATGCGTTGACCACCTCCTGATCGAGGCATCAACTCCGCCCAATGGACCATCTGTGGCTCTCGTGCTGGTGGCATAGGTACTACCACCTCCTGGCGCTGGAATATCGACAACCATTCCAGGATGAATAGTATCAATACAGACTCGTATCCAAATTGTTTTAGCTTACCATTTTTTCATTTGGTTAACTGACGTTTTAAGTTGATTGTCACTGCTTCCGCCCAATTGAAGATGGTTGGAGCCATGAAATCTACGACAAGGTGAATTTGTGTCTTTGTAGCTTCATGGGGAGCCTGAGATCCGGCGGCCCGAGTTATAGTATGTAGCACTACCCTCAATTCCAAGTCAAGCACTGTCTAAATGTCTACTTTTCCACTCTTGGATCCTTTCTTTGCCCCAAGACAAACTATGTCTATCAGATTCCCATGCTCTCTCCAAGGGCTTGGGTACTTGTCAGTAAAGGTTTTTCTCCCCTCCGCGAGAATCCAGTTATGAAATAAATGTCGGAGACTTCTATCTCCAGCTCTTTGTCATGAATCATGAATCTTTCCTAATCAGTGTCCCACACACTAATCAAATACTGCAGTAGCTCCAGTTGAGCTCTCAAACACAGGGTCAGGAAGAATTTCAGGAGCCCACAATTTCTCAGGGCATCCATACATGCATAATTTCGCATAGCCTATTCATCCTCTTCCCCATGCTCTCATTCTTTCCACTCTATGACCATTTTGGCTACTGATTTCCCTGCTAAAATCGACAAATGAGGTTTTGTTAGCCTCTAGGTAAATCTGGAACATTATTGGCCTACCATTTTTGGAGACAAGGCTTCAAACATTAGGTGCGGCATTCGGCGCTGCTGTTTTGCAAACAACAGCGCTGACTAGTGCCTCCTCGTTCAAAATTTTCGGGGTTGGGCGTGACTCCATGCCTGGAACCTGCGCTGACTGCCACAGCTAAAATTTTACAAGACCTACCCAAAATTGCCTCAAACCATAAAAGCAGACAATGAAAAATAACTTAAATTGTAGGTGAAGATCAAAGCTCGTACTTGGAAAAAACAGATTCAAAAATGACCTTCTGGATTACCTGTTGTCAGCTCCACAAGTTCACAGTAAAAAATGGTAAAAATGCTCACACGAAGGTGAAAAGGTAAAAAGTGAACTGTTTTTACTATTTGCATTATTTTATAACCTTTTCTAAACCCTAATAAGGTGTTTGGCCATATTTTTTGATTACTTTATTATTTTATCTCGAAAAATGGGTTTTACGTTTGTTTCTTGTGCAGCAACAGGTCCTAAAAATGACGACAATGAAGAAACAAGTTGTATTTTATTACTTTTTCGGACTCGATAAAAACACGAAAAGTCACCCCATGGAGTCATCTTTCAGCTCTTTTTTGACTCTAAAAAATTGAAAATATTTCCAAGACTCTTGTCGTTTTGAACTCGTTAAAGGCTGCGAAACGTCATCTGTCCAATATACGTTTACCCCTTTTTCGAGCTGGGACAAATTATTTACGAAAAAGGAATTCCTTAGTCGAACATGGCTAAGAGGTTCTCTTAGATATTGTTTTCTACCTTTTCAGATCTGTGATACTACCTACGAAAAGGGACCCATTGGAGTTTTCTTTTCTGCTTCTTTTCAAACTCTCTAAACATGAAAAGAAGCTGAGTTTTCCCTTTGTCAGACTCGATAAAACTAAATGACAACATATAGCGTCATCATGATGTTACCTCCTTCCTCGCTAGGGATCGTAAAATGTACTAGGATGGATTTGTCTGAAGGACAAACTGACATGATAAGAATATGCTATTGCCTTCAATATTGTTTCCAAAAATAATTGGGGTACTTGCCAACAATGGTGGGGGAAAATGGAACCAGTTCTCAGTTGTGTCAGCAGTATGTCACTCTTGAACACGATTCTTGTTTGCAGTTCGTGTCGGGTTGGGGACATCCCATATTCGTCATTTTTCCTCCATGGGTTTGGATTATCCGTTTTGACCTCTCATTTGCTCTTTGCTTCATCACCATGATATCAGATCCCTTGATGTCAAATAATGCCAAATTCTGGAGTCGTGTCGCCAATATGTTCAAGAGAAGTTCCTTGAGATGTGCCCAACTGAACCCGTTGAAGGAGATCTACAATGTTAAGGCATAGGTTGTAAAATTATTTTTCATATATCAATATTACATGATTGGTTTTTGGTTGAAAATTTGTTTCCATTTATATTCGAAGTGTCTAACTATCCTTGACTAGCTAGGTAGCTGTAGATGAATGTATATGTTTGTATGATGTCAATGTTTGTTTGATCTTTGTTCAGGTGCATGGACATCATCACCGATGGAGCATAAGGCGTGAAGACAAAGATCGAAGGATCGTTGCTGCATGCCATGACAAAAGCATTGGACTGAGGTAGGATATCTGTTCCAGTCCATATTTCATTTATAAGCTAGGAATTTAGGAATTCAACGTGTTCCCTTATTGCTAGACCCACCCCAGGGCTAGAGGGATCGCCTTTGTCCGCAGAGGGGATTTTCCTGCTCAACACTAGGATACAAGACAGAGCATGAATCACTGAAAATTCTTATGAGACATGATAAGAAGGATCACTACCCTCTTCCTTGAACTGTTATGATGTCAATTAGGTCTTGCATCCATTATCTTAACAATTACAAGTACATGAAATAATTGCCACTTTAACTAGTCATATAACCATGCTTATAACCATTTTAAAACCATGTAAATAACAATGAGATAACATCCATTAAAGCCACACATTAACAAGTACAAAATAAATAGAACTTATATTTTATTAAAGATAGGCAAGAGTCGACCATGTTCGAGACTTCCACATACCATCCGATCATAGATATGGCTAAGCCAAATCTCTCTTTAGTTAGTCACCCATGTGCCATATTCCAAGCATGAATGTGGGATCTCATGGATAAACCAATCCAAAAACAACTACGGGAATCCATAGGTTAAACCACCTCCACCCTCACCATACCGTGATCACACCAAAACTGGTGTCAAGATAAAAAAACTGAACCGAGCTTGGAATGCCTCTAGAATCCATCAGTATCCTTGAGGAATTTTCCGTCTCCTTGTCTCTAAATATTTACTACAATCCACACCAGATCACTAGGCCCTAAATTGAGACACCACCCTCACGCTTTATCATGTATCCCACCAAAATCGGTCAAGGGATTCCTAGGCATTTGGGAATTTCCGGAGACCACCTCTGCCCCATATTCTGAAAACCGTCTGGCAATTCCAAAGCTCAAAACTAAGATCAATCCCATCACACCATGGTTATTCAGAAAAAGGTAAGGCAAGGTTGAAAACCACTTTCAAAACCTAGAAAAACCATGCCACCGACAACAAGAGAACCAAATACCAATAGGCATAATTCATGCATGTCCAAACCAGCTAGGAAATCACACATGCAATATGTTAGCTGCAAGTATTCCTATTGAAGCTGCTTTATCCTTCCCTTCCTTTCTTGATCTTTGCATTCCTTTCCTTTCCTTTCCTTGCCCTTCCTTTTCTTGCTTTCATCTTTCTTGGTCCAATGCTGGAATTCTCCAAGAAAACTCTAAATGTCCAAGAGTGAGAAAGAGAGAATAATGAGATAGCTCCAAAAATAAATTGACAAAAGGTACTAACTGATCCTCATAATCATTTTTATTAATGTAACAACCCTCGTGAAAATTCCATGTAATAAAAGTTAAAAATAATAACCATGGTTAATGAGACACTTATTCCAAGTTGAATGTTGGGAAAAATCATCCTAGGGGGTCTTAATATGGTTTATTATGGCTAAGGAAATTGACAAAGGAAAAGGAAAAAGGCATTAAAGAGGAAAAAAATATTTTTGGCACATTTATTTATGAAAATAATGGAAATTAGGAGAAAGGGGAGATTAAAGGTCATAGGTTGCATGTGAGGAGTAAATTGAAGGAAAATAATGGAAAATGAAGAAAATATAAGCCTCTTCAATAAAAAGGTTTTCGAGGATCAGTTGGTACCTTTTGTCAGTGCATTTTTTTGAGCTCTCTCATTATTCTCTCTCTCTCTCTCTCACTCTTTGAAACAGAGTTTCTGGAGCACTTTGGCACTGGAGCATGAAAGGAAAAAAAACAGGAAGAAGGAGGAAGCAAGCAAGGAGTAGGAATCAAGCAGCTACAACAAGATTCTTTGCAAGTATTAATTTGCATGTATGATTTCCTTTCTTGATTTGACATGCATGGTATTGAATATGGTTCTTTGTTATCTTGGCATGGGTTTTTCCAGGTGTGACAATGTATTCAGCCTAACCTTGCCATTTTCGGATAGCCCTAGTGCGTGGAGTTCTCATGTTTTGGTTTAGCTAGATTATCAGATGGATTCGAAGCTGAGTGAGGTGGATATCTTAATGATTACAAAACTGGTTCGCTTGTTGCCTTAGTAGGGCCTATTAATCCAGGTTTGGATTGCGGTAAAGCCTGAGAGGTTGTGGTTTTATCTCCATTTCACGCCTAGGAATCACGGGTTTGGGATTGCAGTAAATCTTTGAGATTATGTCTCGGTATGGGGTCTAGTGACCCCTGATTCAGAATATGGGTTGCGGTAAAGCTTGAGAGACTGGAAAATTCCTCATGATTTAGGTAGAGAGAATCTAGTAATATCCATGCTTGTGTTGGCCTAGTGATCTGGTGTAGATCATGATAAAGCACGATTTCTATTTGATGAGGGTGAGGTGGTTTAGCCTCAGGATGCCCTGGTTGTTTCTTTCAGTTTAAGTCCCACATTCAAGCTTTGAATATGGCACAGGGGTGATTGGCTGAAGAGAGATTTGGCTCAGCCAATTTGTGGTCGAGTGGAACATGGAAATTCCATCTACGGTTGGTTTTTACACTCATTAATGAAAAGCTCAATATTTTGGTATTTGATGTATAATTTCACTGGTTATTATGTGGATTCTATTTTTGTTGTATCCATGGTATTTTTGATGTTATTATGTTGGTTACAAGCTTGTATTTTATTAGTGATGATGTATGGCTCTATCCATGTTTTTACTTGTAATTGAATGCATAATGTATCTATGGTCAATTAGATTGTATTGTAGCTTATGATGTAAGGGAGCAATGCTTCTTAGTGATTCTCAGATAAGTATGAGACTCCTATGATTAAATCTATTGTTTACACATGTAGATGCAATTTTTGTGACATGTTTGATGCAATGCCCGTCATGGCTGGGAGGGGTCCAAATGAGTTACTCATGATGTGATTCATTCCATACCTTTATTTTAATGTTATTTATCATCTCCTAAAGTTTCATGAAGTTCTGGGCAGTGACGTGGGCTCCGGGGTTGAAAAGGTGGCACAAATCTCGAAGGTGCAGTTATTGAACTGCCTTTTTGGGGCCCTTGCCATGACCTTGCCTTGGCATGCCCACGGCTATAGGTTTCTAGTCGCTCCCTTTCCTTTACATGCCTGCGGCTAAATCTCAAAAGGGTCAAAAATCAATTCCCCCCTCAGGGTTCAAGGGTTTGGGAGGTGGGGTTACCTCCTTGAGGTGGTGTTGATGTTGTGTTAGGTCTGTTTGTTAGGTTTTCATTGGTTCCACTTCCTTAAGTTCATATAGGAGGTTGAATCTCATATTAGTAGCCTCTCGTCGCATGTTTACCCCGGTTGGTCAGTGTTAACACTAGAAAATTGTACGGGCAAAAGACATTAAAAATGTCAAGTGGAAGGTACAGACAAAGGTTTTCAGGGAAGAATACATTAGGAGGAGCTAAAAATTTAATTTTTCCTAAGGTAAAAGGAAAAAATTTATGGATTGCACATAGGAAAAACTAGCTCTCAACACGCAATGCAACTTTTTCTTCGATAGTCGTGCACTGTGCGACTATCCCTTTGAGAGGCACACAATCCTGGGGATGACAGAATGTCACCATCCAAGACCACATGACACATTTGGTGAAAACGATTCTCACTCAACCTAAGCGTGTACAGTCGCCTTTGAGCCACCTTGAGGCTTTAGTACAACACACAAAGGAATCATACCCCGACTCTTGTGTCACCATCCATCTTGGACCAAGAGAAGGATGGAAAAATTGAAAATGGTCTATAAAAGCTAGCCTTGGGAAGAGGAATCGGAGACACATTGTTATGCTGGCCAAATCGCTCCATACTAAACTAGCTTGTGTTTTCCAGCAACAGGAGGATTGGAAGGATTTAGTTGTTGGCCACCCAACATCTCAATCCAAGAGAGAGGAGTTCACCACATGTTCGTCGATCTACCATCCTTTGAGAGGGAAGAGAGGCTTGCTGAAAACTTGAGGGGAAGAGACCCCCTTTGTCTTGGATATTGGAGCTCCGTAGCTCGAAGGGTCAATTACAAGAGATTTAGCATTCTATCTTTGACTACTACCAACACCTAAAAAAGGGAGAAGCTCTCCATTGTTGAGTTATTAATGTGTTTTCTCTATTGAGAATGTATCGTGTGCATGCTATTTTGTTTTTGTTTCATTGTTTATGTAACATGCTATGTTTCCTTTCTAACTTAGCTTATTACATGTTGAACTTGTTGCAATAATGTTTGACAAACCATTTTGACATGTGACTCTTATGTAGGTAAGCAACCTCCCTACTAAGAAAAGTGTATTTCTTCCACTCATACACAAAATACACTACCACAGGAATGAGGACTCCACTAGATTCTTTCTTTTCAGTCAATGTGTTATCACCCAAAAAAATTTCAAAACATCATTGTGTCAAGTTTGCTTTTGGTCATGGTTCAAAATTGGGTTTAGAAGTCAAATTAGGATTTGATCAAGGGTAGGTTAAATTTTTACAAGTTCAAAGCCCATCCTTAAGTTCAAATAAAGTATTTTTTAAGGTCCATTCGTTGTCAAATATCCATAATTTCCATTTGTGGGCCAGTTCCTAAAGTTTCATGTCAAAACTGGTCAATTAGCCAAGAAACCTCGTTTTCGTAGCACCACTAGATCAAAAAAGTTGATTTGCGCTACGAAAGCGCTAATAGTTTCGTAGTGCAAACAGGGAAAATACACTGCAGGCGCTACGAAACCGCGGTTTCTAAACTGTCTTGTCATCCGAGCTGGAAAAGGTCAAAAACTGTTGGGAAATGGTAAGTTAGTGGTATGTTGAGTCAGTTAATGATGAAATTCAATGTAATTACCCACGTTGCAGTCATCATGGTCATGATAGGGTATGAATGAGGCATCATTCAGTTATGAGATGACATTTTATATTAAAAATCTTGCCTAATTGGTCATTCTCGTTTCCTTTGCCTCCATTCGATATGTTTGAGCACTGAAGTGTTAAAGCTAAACCTGTGGTTGTTTCATACAAAGGTTTTATTCATCCTTATCAAGTGAGGCTGATATAAATTAATCAAGCGAGGCTGTTGTTTCACATATTCAAGCGAGGCTGATTCAATTTATCAAGTGAGGCTGACAAGATTTCTGAGAAGCATGGCGGAGGAAAATAAAGTTCACAAAGGGGGACACTTCTTAAGTCATGAGCCTGAAGATATGAAGGCAATAATTGAAGACCCAGCAGTGATGGAGGCATTCAGAAGAGTTGGTTGTCTTTGGTTTTGTGAAAAGTTGCAGGGTTGCCACACAAAAGTGTCTAAAGAGTTTTCCTTGAATTTCAATGGAACAAATACCAAGGCTGGGATACTAAGTGTGTCAATTACAACATAGATTATTGCTGCTGTTACAGAGATACCAAGAGGTCAAGAAACTTGGTTCAAAAGTTTCAAATTTGATATGGAGCCATGCAAAGAGTTCATGAAACCTGAGTATGCAGATATGGACCTCAATAATGCTATCCCTTGAAGCTGCATCAAAGACGCTTATGCAAAGCTACTGCTCAACATTCAGAGGTATTTTACATGTGAAGGAAGATATCATAAGGTTTACACATATCATTTCAAGTTGCTTCTACAATTCACTGGTAAGATTTCTCTCGATTTTCCCTTTTATCTGCATAGGAGTCTTGCAAAAATGGCTGATAAAGTATAAGCCAAATCTGAAGGTAGTGAAACATCCTTGTTTCATCATGGTTTAATGAAGTTATTGATTTTAGATGAGCTTTAGAAGATAGGCAGGGATTGGTCATCTTTTTTGTTTATAAATGGTTTTGAGTTGGAAACCTTAACTCTTGATAGAAACCCTAAAACTAAAGGAGTTCCATCACCACTAGCAGCAGAGACTAGTCAACCTATAGTTGCAAAACCAAAGGAATTTGCAAAACTGAAGCCAAGGAAACAGGTTGAGAAAAGGGCAGAGTAGACACAAATACTTGACACACCAACTCCATCGCCTGCAAAACAAAGGTCAAAGATTGTCAAAGAGGCAAAACAGAAACAAGCTGTCAACAAGCAGGAAATCAAAAGAGTAACAAGAAGCCAAGCAGTGGAATTAAAAGGAAAGACAATTGCTACAGCTATAGAGGACAACCCAGTAATAAAGGGAAATTTAGATGACATCCTGCATGCTATTGACATAGAGGAGACACCCATTTTTCAAGCTGAGCTCATTGGAGAAATGGAGCATAAATAGAAAAAGGCTAAGTCTGCAAAGAAGCTTGAGTTTGAGGGGGGAAATGAAACCTTCATCTTTCAAGCAAGAAAACCTATAACTAGGCATGCTAAGAAACTCAAGGAAGTTCAACAACCTATTGAGACAGCTAAAGCCCCTGAAGAAGTTGTTGATCTCTCATCACCTACAGTAAAGCATGCAACCAGCAGAACAAAGAAGGGAAAAGAAGAAATGACAAAGTTTCAACATCTTGAGGAAAAATTGAGGTTGGCAAACCAAGAAATTGCTGTGATGAGAAAGACGGCTAGAAAGCACAGTATTGAGAAAAAATAGTGTAAAATAATGAAGGCACTATGGGAAGGTCAAACTGGTTCTATTTCTCAAACTCCAAGCATTGCTGAGGAATAAGTTGTTACAACGGAAGAAACATATGGAGATCTAATGAATGTCTTGAAGGTTCCAGTCTTGCATGAGGAAAGAATATTGGAAGCACCTAAAGGGACTTCAAAGTCTCATGTTTTTGAAACTAATGAGTGGTTTGTAACTTCGGGAAGTGAAGAATGAAATAATTATTTCATTTCAGTGGAGGAAACAACATTGTCTCATCTCACTAGTAAGAGGGGACAATATATAGATACAATTAGCGCAAATAGTGGAAATTTTCAAGAGGATGAAGATGTGCAGGGAACGATATGTTCACTTGGAGATGCTTCATTTGATGAAGTATGTGAAAATTTGGAAGAGGCTAAGCAATAATTCAGAGAAGCAAGCATGGAACTTGAGAAAGAATAAATGACAATAGGACAATGGAGTAGTTACATGGAGGAAACCTTGTACAAAGGAATAAATTTTTTATGGAAAATTTTTCATTTTACCAAGATTCAAAATGTGAATTTGTTGGAACATGAAGACAATTTGAAATTGCAGTTTAAGGGTATGCAAAGTTGGGGGCACATTTTTCTTGAGTAGAAGTATGAGGAAATAGAAATGACGGTAGCCATACAAATTTCCCGTGGAATTCAATAGCAAACAAATAACGGAAATGAAGTATACCACCTGATGGGCCTCTAAATTAGACATAAAATAAGGCCCATCTAACCTTTCTTAGGCCCATATACCTTCCTTATGCACATAAAAGGATATATTAAATCTCTCCTTTTGCACTTAATAATGTTTTCTTATGCTTTAATATGTTCTTAGGAAGGATTAAAGGTAGTTGCAAATTTTTTCCTAATATTGGTTATTTTTGTAGAATATTGTGAGAATATTTGGCAGATTATATAGATTTGGAGAAGGAGATGATTTAGGGACTTGCTCCCTGCCACTGAAAGATCAGGATTGGAGAATAAATGAGCACAACACCAAGAAATTAGGGAGAAATCTTGGAGAGATTCAAGGGGATTTTCCACCCTCCTTAACTCTCAAAGGCAGCCAAAGGATCCTCATGAGACCCCCCTCTTGAAATTCAAATTTCAGAGGCAGCTAAGCAACTCAAGACCAAGTGTAGTCAAGCCATACTTCACTTGGAGTCTCCAAAAAATCGAATTCCAGGAGGCAGCCAAGCAACTGAAGACGAAGGGCATCCAATCCATGTTTACTTGGAGTCAAAGTGGACTCAATCACCATTTTCAAGGGATTTTTTGGCCGCTGCCCTGTAGAATAAATAGAGAAGAGCTAGAGCTAGGAAGGAGTTAGTTAGCCAGTGGGTTGATTCTAGTCGATTCCATTTTATTCTTCGATTCCATTCAAAACATTTACTGCAAGCTATTAGGCTTTTTCTGTTAAGACCTTGGGATGTAATAAGACTGTATTCTTAATGCAATGAGTATTCACATGAATTTCTATTGATCTAGTTAAAGAGAGCTAGGCTCGTGGGTTAGGGCCCAACCCATGTACCTCAGCTTCTCTGCTGTTACTATCTTTTCCTTTTTTTCATTTAGTTAGTTTTGTTTCTGCCATTTATTTAGTTTTATTCTTGAACAGTTAGCTAGCTTCTGATAGTTTCATTGTTGTTTAGTCTTTGCTTTCACTTTGTTGTTGTAGTTCTTCATTTTCTCATGAGAGTAAGAGTAGAGGAAAAATTCAAAATCTATGTTCAAGCCTTCCCCTCTCATCTCTGTCAATAGGAGCTTGAGCAGGGTTGACCT
This sequence comes from Pinus albicaulis, assembly GCA_034641835.2. Lineage (NCBI taxonomy): Eukaryota > Viridiplantae > Streptophyta > Pinopsida > Pinales > Pinaceae > Pinus > Pinus albicaulis. The sequence goes on along the minus strand of CM076580.1, from coordinate 116,987,398 downwards.
CCCCACAGGCCAAAAAACTGCTTTATGTTCACTGTTTTATCACGCATTCTTTTATGTTTTCCCGTGCATGAATCTACAGGTTTGTTTGCAGGAATTAATGTTAACACCCCAGAGAAGATCCGTGTCGCCTTTCCGCTTCAGATTCCATCTCTGTCTTCATGGCTGAACACTACTCTTACGCCTCCATTCCCCTCATTTTCTTCTCATTTTAACGTTGTACTTACCCTTTTTCCTAATGCACTTAAGCCCTTCAAGCCTTACTTCTTTGTTTGTCTCCGTTCACAGCTACCTTACTTTTTTTTATGAAAAAAAGTGAAAAACCATTCAAAACCACCGAAAACCCGACCTCCGCCTTTGCTCCTCGAGTCTCCTGCCACCGTACGTCGCACTTCGCAAATCGCAATATTTGGCTTTTACCTTTAACGCTTACCGCTCGTTCTTTTCGATTGCGATATTGGGAAATCGTAAATTTCACTTCACACCATTTACCTTTTACCTTTTACATGTATCGCTCTTTCTTTGCGACTGCGATATTGTGAAATTGAAAATCGCACTTTGCACAGTTTACCTTTTACCTTTAACACTTACCGTCGGTTCTTGCGATTGCGATATTGCGAAATCGCAAATCGCACTTTGCATCATTTAATTTTTCTCCCTTAACACTTACCGTTGGTTCTTGCGATTGCAATATTGCGAAATCGTGCCCCGCTGTCGATCCCACCACCACGTCTCCCATCGCAAATCGCACTTCGCATCATTTAGCTTTTACCTTTAAACACTTCCTTCTCGTTTTTGCGATTGCGATATTGAGAAATCGCAAATCACACTTCACACCGTTTAAACTCTTAGCTTAATACTTACTGCTCATTCCGATGATGCAATAAATATGCCACGTCATGCGTCACAAATTTCACTTTGCACATTTTAGTTCGTTATGTTAACCTTTACCACTACCCCTTTAAACTTGCAATATTGTGATTGTGACATCGCACATCGCACCTTTTGTCCTCCATTGCACTCCGCCATCACACTTTTGAATTCTTTCCACTCCAAAGTCATTTCTCGCACTTAATGAGGTTTTATAAGGGTTTAACCCCCTCTTTCTGCTTCCAAACCTCGTTTCATGTGTTAAATCCCCCATTAACCTCATTTAGCCCTTTTTCTTCCCTCCAAGCTGCAAATTAACTTTTTTTAATTAGAATTAAGTCATGGATAACTTAGTTGCATGGATAGAAGCATGGTAGATAGATCATAGGGTAAGTAGAATGAATTTAGCCATTTGGCCAAGTTAAGTGTGGGTTAGAATTAGTTGCCTTTCTGCTATTTGTTTTCTGCCAATTTAATTAGTTTCATTCTTGTCATTTATTTTCAGCAATTTAGTTTAGCTTCCTTTCTGCAATTTAGTTTAGTTTCATTGAAGTGTGACAAACTTCACTAAGAAACCCTACAAGTAGCACCCTTTCATAAAGCATAAGAGGATGACATGAAAAAAATGCATCTGATGTGTATATAGCACTGTCACCTCAAAGTTTGTATGAACCCCAGGTTGATAAAGTAAAGTAGGGCAGCCCCTGGGAGTTGCAACACTCTTGGTGCAATATCAGAGCTCACCACTTTTTGGCGTTGTTACCGAGGAGATGTCAAGTAGATGCTTTAATTATGAGTTAGCATTCTTTTCTACTTTCATTTTTCATGTTGTTTTCGAAATATTGAGAAATACAAAAAATCTAATTTTCATGCCTCATAGGAGTAGGGATACTCATAATATTTTTAAAAAAATGCTTGTCCAACATCAACCCCCCCACTTGACCATGTGGTGCAGTAAGAACCACATCACCATACACTTTTGAAGGAAGAAGAGATGAATGGATATGATGACAATGAATAATATCTTATTGGGTTTCCCATTCAAGATATGGACATCAATGTACCTATGAAGAACATCCCTCCATCTTTCCTTCCTGAATTCCATGGTACGAGGACAGAGGATCTAGAAAAATTTCTCTTTGAATTTGAGATGCTTTGTAGGTATTATGGCTACTTATCACACACTCAAAAACTGATATTGTTTCCTGCAACATTGAGGGATAGAGCTCTTAATTGGTTCATGAGTCTGGGTACTAATTCAATAATATCATGGAATGATATTCAAAAGCTATTCCTAGAATAATATAAAGAACGTGATATTAGAGAAGAAATTTTTAGAATGAACCAAGAAGAAGATGAGAGCCTTGAGGATCTAATAGATAGATTCATGTATAATGTTAAGAGGGAAAAAATGCATCATCTATGATTTGACACACTAAAAACCCTCTTACTTAGAACAATTAGGGATGAGTGGATTGATCTCCTTAATCTCATGAGTAAAGGAGATGTATACCAATTGTCATTTGAATAAATTTGTGAAACATGCAAGCGCATATCAAGAGGAAGGGAAAGAGTAAGTAAATCAACCTCAACATTGGTAAGGCAAGATGAACTTGGAAATTTTCTTGATAACTTTAAAACATAAATTCTTAGCAATCTAAGTGAACAAGTAGAAATGTTAAGAATGAAAAATGATCAAAAAGAAGATGTTGATATTTTTGTTATCTATGCAGAATCATATGATAATAAATGTTGTTCATCATTCCCCATGTTTGAAGAAGTTTACCAAGAAGACAATGGAGCAAGGCAATCACCAAAGAAGTTATGTTATGTAGCTCCAAGGATACCCTGACAACCAAGTCAACTTGATATGATGCAAGGCTCCACTTCTCAATTTCAAGCTTATTCACATCCATCTCAAACTAATTGGGACGCACTCCCTCCTTGGCAACCTTGGCCATCTCACCCCCAAAAACCAATCTTTGCAACATGGTTGGCAAGGTCCTTCTTGGGAAAATCCACAATATCCTCAATATTTCCCTCCATATCCTCCATACCCAAATCCATGCTATCCCTACCATCCACTTCCACCACAACCACATCCATGTCATATATCCACCCCCAGTCAACTACCTGTACCACCATTTCCAAACCCACACCATGAAGTATCTCAGACCACTTACAATGATGAGGTACAACACTACCAAACATATCCTCTTGATCTAAATGGTTTTCATCTTAGTTCAAGAAAGGTATTGTAAAGAAGATATTTTCTTAATGTCATTGAAGGACAACATAAAGAAGAAGAAGATGCGAATGAGGAGAACAAATAATCAAGGGTTGCACTTGATTAAGAGCAGTTATCAGAATCATATGTTGAGAAAGTTCCCTCATGTTTACCAACATTTCCTCCATGTGTTCAAGAGAACAATCAACAAAAAGAGGAAGATTTGAATGTCATAATAGAAGAGGACATCCAAGGTGATCCAACTCAGCAAGTGGACTAGGGGCATCACAAATATATTAACATATGGTTCCAAACATCCATTAAGTTGCAGCAACACACTCTTCTCCAATAGTACTTGATACAATCCCAGTCAAAGAAATTCATCTCTCATATTCAGGTACATGTCAAAGCATCTATTCCAAGTGTGCACATGATTTTATATGTCATCTTGATGTGCAGATGGCTCCATTGGAAGTATTCCTATACTTGAAAAAGGTTTTTTTTTTTTTTTCAAGTAGAGTAGGAAAGTGAAAAAAAAGAAAGAAAAAAAAGGGAAAGAATAAAATCTCATATGAAAATCTCTTTGAGGCGTCTGAGACTAGCTCACTGATTGCAAACCTCCATGAGGCGGTCATTGGTTTGAAAAAATAAAATAAAAAATATCCTAGGTGAAAACCTCCTTTGAGGCGCCTAGGCAGACCTACTAGTGGAAAACCTCATCGAGGCAGATAGTAGGCCTTACAAAAAAAAATTACATTTCTCCATGTATCTCTCTATAATGAATGCAAATGCTCTCCAATCTTTGCAAGAAGAAAACAGAAAATTGGAACAAAAAGAAAATTTGGTCAACACTTTAGTCAAAGGTAGTCAAACTTGAACTTCCTCTTCATGTGCTCAGAAGCTCCAAAGGACCTCAAGCAGATCGCCACAAGAAACTTCAGCAACAGCTTCGATATCACATGCAAAAACAAATCGATGGTAAGGCTCAGGTATGCAATCATCTAACCCTTTCTTAGAAACTATTTTAGCTTAACAAAACATTAAAAGTATGAGATGGAAAGTTTTTTTATAAGAAAAATTAGTAGCATAACAACCTCAACCTTATCTATCAACTAGCCTCACTTTTTCCACCAAGAAAAGAAACAAGACAAAAGTAAAAAGGACTTGAGAAAGTGGGCAATAAGTAGTTCATTGTAATAAAATACAAGGAGTGCCAAAGGGGTAACCAAGATTGGACTCAGTTAACAGGAAAAAAGAAGAAGCCTCTGAGTTTATTTTGCATGCAATAAAAAAAGTTGGAAAAAAGAAGAAGAAAAAAGAAGAAAAAAAAGAGAAAAGGAAAAAGAAGAAAAATAGAATAAAAGGTGGACCCACCACCTCTTGGCATGCAAAATAGATTTTCCTAAGGCACCTAAAGGCCTCCATGCAGCAACTACAAAAATAAATGCAAGCAAACTAGCAATAATATTAGCAGGGGGAGCAGCACGTGGCCCAAGAAACTGAAAATGAAATAATCCAACATGCAGGAAGAACCATAAGGCATGGAGGATGAATAGGTTGCTCAGAGGATGAGCAACAGTTTCAGTAGGGGGGTGATGATGGGCCTCTAAATTAGACAATAAGGCCCATATACCTTCCTTATGCACATAAAATATATATTAAATCTCTCCTTCTGCACTTAATAATGTTTTCTTATGCTTTAACATGTTCTTAGGAAGGATTAAAGGTAGTTGCATATTTTTGCCTAATATTGGTTATTTTTGTAGAATATTGTGAGAATATTTGGCAGATTATAAAAATTTGGAGAAGGAGATGATTTAGGGACTTTCTCCCTGCCACTGGAAGATCAGGATTGGAGAATAAATGAGCACAACATCAGAGAATTAGGGAGAAATATTGGAGAGATTCAAGGGGATTGTCCACCCTTCTTAACTCTCAAAGGTAGCCAAATGATCCTCATGAGATCCCCCTCCATCAATTTGAATTCCAGAGGAAGCCAAGCAACTCAAGACCAAGTGCACTCAAGCCATACTTCACTTGGAGTCTCCAACAAATCAAATTCTAAGAGGCAACCAAGCAACTGAAGACGAAGGGCACTCAATCTATGTTTACTTGGAGTAAAAGTGGACTCAATAACCATTTTCAAGGGAGCTGTTGGTAGCTTCCCTGTAGAATAAATAGAGCAGAGCTAGAGCTATGAAGGAGTTAGTTAGCCAGTGGGTTGATTCTAGTCAATTCCATTTTATTCTTCGATTCCATTCAAAATTTTTGCTGCAAGCTATTAGGCTTTTACTGTTAATACCTTCAGGATGTAATAATACTGTATTATTAATGCAATGAGTATTCACATGACTTTCTATTGATCTAGTTCCAGATATTTGGGCTCGTGGGTTAGGGCCCAACTCATGTGCCTCAGCTTCTCTGTTGTTACAATATTTTCCTTTCTGTCATTTTTTTTTTTTTTTTTTTTTTTTTTTTTTTTTTTTTTTTTTCTGCCATTTATTTAGTTTTATTCTTGAACAGTTAGCTAGCTTCTGATAGTTCCATTAATGTTTAGTCTTTGCTTTCAGTTTGTTGTTGTAGTTCTTCATTTGCTTAAGAGAGTAAGAGAGGGAAAAATTCAAAAGCTATGGTCAAGCCTTCCCCTCTCATCTTTGTCAATAGAGCTCGATCAGGGTTGACCTCCCCATAGGCCAAAAAACTGCTTTCTGTTCATTGTTTTATCACTTATTATTTTATGTTTTCCCATGCATGAATCTACAGGTTTGTTTGCAGGAATTAATGTTAACACCCCAGAGAATCTCCGTGACGCCTTTTCGCTTCAATTTCCATCTTTGTCTTCACGACTGAATACTGCTCTTACGCCTCCATTACCCTCCTTTTCTTCTCATTTTAACGTTGTACTTACCCTTTTTCCTAACACACTTAATCCCTTCAAGCCTTACTTCTTTGTTTGTCTCCGTTCACGGCTGCCTTAACTTTTTGATGCAAAACAAGTGAAAAAACATTCAAAACCACCAAAAACCCGACCTCCACCTTTGCTCCTCAAGTCTCCCGCCACCATACGTTGCACTTCGCAAATCGCAATATTTGGCTTTTACCTTTAACACTTACCGCTCATTCTTTGCGATTGCGACATTGCAAAATCGCAAATCGCACTTCGCACCATTTACCTTTTACCTTTAACACTTACCGCTCGTTCTTTGCAATTTCAATATTGCGAAATCGTAAATCGCACTTCGCATCGTTTACCTTTTACCTTTAAAACTTTCCACCGGTTCTTGCGATTGCGATATTGCGAAATTGCAAATCGCACTTCGCACCGTTTACCTTTTCTCCCTTAAACACTTACCTCTGGTTCTTGTGATTGTGATATTGCGAAATCGTGCCCCCCCGTCCCACTTCCACATCTTCCATCGCAAATGGCACTTCGCATCATTTAGCTTTTACCTTTAAACACTTACCGCTTATTCTTGCAATTACGATATTGCGAAATCCCACTTCGCACCATTTAAACTTTTTGCGTAACACTTACCGCTCATTTCGCTGATGCGATAACTCTACAACGTCACACGTCGCCAATCACACTTCGCACATTTTAGTTCATTCTGTTAACCTTACCGCTACCCCTTTAAACTTGCGATATTGTGATTGCGACATCGCACATCGCAAATTTTGTCCTCCATTGTACTCCACCATCGCAATTTTGAATTCTTTCCACTCCAAAGTCATTTCTCGCACTATAATAAGGTTTTATAAGGGTTTAACCCCCTCTTTCCGCTTCCAAACTTCGTTTCATGTGTTAAACCCCCCATTAACCTCATTTAGCCCTTTTTCTTCCCCCCGAGCTACAAATTAACTCTTTTTAATTAGAATTAAGTCATGGATAGCCTAGTTGCATGGATAGAAGCATGGTAGATAGATCATAGGGTAAGTAGAGCACATTTAGCCATTTGGCCGATTTAAGTGTGGGTTAGAATTAGTTTCCTTTATGCTATTTATTTTCTGTGAATTAAATTAGTTTCATTCTTATCATTTATTTTCAGCAATTTAGTTTAGCTTCCTTTCTGTCATTTCCTTTTTGCAATTTAGTTTAGTTTCATTGAAGTGTGACAGACTTCACTAAGAACCCCTAGAAGTAGCACCCTTTCGTAAAGCAGAAGAGGATGACATGAACATAATGCATTTGTTGTGTATATAGCACTGCCACCTCAACTTTTGTATGAACCCCAAGTTGATAAAGTAAAGTAGGGCAACCCCTGGGAGTTGCAGCACTCTTGGTGCAATAGCATGGCTCACCACCAGTAGGAGACCTTGCTTGATAGTGGACTTGATGGAGCATGGATAATGATGAAGGAGGCAACAAGATGGATTTTCCATATAATGGAAAGCATAATCAACAATAAGTTTCGATGGAATGGAAGGGATTACATTAGTGGGATTATGAGTAGGCTTGAGAGTAAAAAATTGGTTCCTGGAAAGTAGAATGTGCAACAGACACTACATAGATATGGAAAATAAAGAACATATTGCAGGAAGGCACCAGAACAATTGCAACATAAAGTATGGGATTTAGGAGGATTTCAGTCAGCCTATGGAAGCACATGGTCAAGAGACCATGAATTTTTTTCACCTTGGGAGTATAATGCAAGAGCATCCAACCTCCAAGTCAAATACCTTTGACTAGACCTAGGGGGCAGTCATTTACTAAGGGATTTGTTTCCCTAATTGTCAATTATTTGTAATTTTATATGTTTTTAGAAATATTGTAATATTGATGTAATTGGTATGGAATGAGATATTCTTCTAAGAATATATTTCTCATTCGGTATGGGGCATAGATTCAACTCTAATTGAAGTTATAGAATCCTCCTTTTGATGTGAGAAAGGAGCATCTCGGTGCGGTTCCCATTTGGGTTAGATTTCCTGGTATTCCTTCCAACATGTGGAATGAGAAAACTTTCATGGACCTTGGGAATAGTCTAGGAAGAAATTTCCTTCCAAGAAACAAAGGATATGTTTATGGTTCACATTCTTGTGCATTTAGATTTATAGAAAAGTCTATATGAGACTTTAAATATTGGAATATTAGTGGAATGGCTACATATGTTGGATTATGAGGGTATTTCATTCAGGTGTAATGATTGCCACAAATGTGGTCACACGGTTCATTTTTGCAACCTCCTATTCAAACAAGGTATCATGTAGGGCGTGGGGGGGAAGCGTAAAGAACATTCAAGAGGGTTTGAAATATTTCCATCGATCTACGTGGGAGAGAGATCAAGACATCCCACATAATGAAAAAATCTATGTTGCGCCTCCTTCAAACATAATTGTCACAACATATAATCAACATCCCTATTGCACCAACTCCCAAGCATGCAACAATGAAACATTAAAATTTAAAATTCTCCATAAACATTTGTAGTTTCTTCAATCTTGTAAGCATAACAAGTTATATTATATAGTATTTGTGGAGTACTAAAAAGGTATGATTTTGATGATTACTTTAATGACTTTTTAATAGAATTTGTGAACCTTTTGTATCATGAATTTGGAAAGTAATAAGGAACTATAACAAAACATGTGAGAATCGATGTGTATAACTTAGCCAGTAATAATGGTTATTTTCTATACAGGAAAAGGAGAAAACGAAGAGTTGCCGCTCTAAAGGAAAGAACAAAGTGGAGATAACTGCTGTCTCTCTGGACGAGAACCGAACGCAAACATAGGGAAACAGATCAAAGTGAATCGGCTCGGAAAAGAAGGAGAGGACACCAGCTCAGCGCAACAGCAAAGACAGGATGAAGAGTTAACAGTTTGGCGAATCCCTCAGGATCGAAGATCCTGAGGGATCGCTGCTTTACTTATCTAGTTGCTTGGACATCTCCGCCATCGTTTTTATAAAAAGAGACAAGTATTGTTAGTTAAAAAATGGGGAGATAAGATACGTTTTATGTAATCTTCTGTAAAACATCAGATTTGGTTATTAAGCTTTGTTGAGAACTGGTTCGATGTATTTTTGATCAATGCATTAATGAAAGCTTGGTGATTATTCCATCTTCGCGTCTGCGTTAACCTAAAGCGGTGTATCCTTGGAGGCTAAGGGCCCGGCCCCGAAGGACATTTGCTTCTGTACCATTACAGCTTCGTTTCTGTGTGGTTTGTTTATTATTGCTATTTGATTATTTGATATGATTTGCAAGTTCATATTACATGCTTTGTTCACGTTTGAATCATTGAAGTTTCTACAGCCAGACTTGTGTGTTAACTCCGCATTACGTTATTAATCCTTTCAAGAGTTAATCGCATATCTTTACTGTTATGTTACAGAGCTGTTATATTAACGTTTGTGTTGTGTGCGTTTCTAATGAATCAGTATTGTTCCATAATTCATTAATCGTTATTGTTGTTCCATTAATATGATTTGTGTAATTCGCCTTTAGAGTGATAAAATGTTCTTTGATTGCAAAGAGTGTATAGATTGAGTTTGATTATAACCCGCGGGACTTAGTATTCAATTGCTGTTCAATTTTAGAGTTGCTGTTCCATTTCAGAATTGTGGTTTAATCCTTTATTTCCTTTGCTGTTCTATTTATCTGCATTTGATGGTTTATTGTGAGAGATGATCTAAGGCTGTAGTGAGCAGTAGCAGTCACTGTCTAGCTCCCAGGCTCGTGATCTATGATTTAGTTCCTTTTCCATCAGTTTCTGAAGGGATGGTTTATCATTACCGAACCCTTGACTGATAAGTTATTAAGTTATCTGAGTGTGTGATTTATTTCTTTAAAATAATTTGATTTCAGTTAAGCGTCCGTTTACTCTTGTATTCCTTAAGCACTGTACTACTAGCATTACTCTGACGAATGAGCCTCGGATTGAGTCACTCTTTGTAATGACAAAACGCTCTCGGGTTGACATATTAATGTGAGGTAATTAGAGGTGAAAGAGACCCTTTTTATAGCTCTACATTTTGGCACCGCTGCCGGGGAAAGAGTGAAGCCATTTGTCTTTTTCAGAGTGGTGTACAAGCCTGCTAGGAAGGAGTTGGATCCTAAAAACGGAAGGTAAGAACCTACGTGCAGAGCATGTAAAAGACCTGCTCATTATCCGCTTTCCTAACAGATTTGTTTTTTCTTGTTTGAATAGAAGTTGGTAGTTTATTTTTTTGAGTGCATGACTAAGCAGAAAAGACCGGAAAAGAATATCAAACCTCCATCCAAACCTGAAAAAGCTAAGGGGCCAGTGACCCTTGGCCGAACGACCTTCATAGACGAAATCTATAAGAAAACTGAGTCTCAGCCATCAGTAGGCTTCAAGAAAAACACTTCTAAACCGCCTACTAGTTCCCTTCAGGCCACAGGATCACCATCTGTAGCCTGTGCTGAGGTGCATAGCCAAACTGAGGAGCAGGACTTTCAAGAAGTTGAAAATTCCACTCCAGAATTATTGTAGGAAGGGAACTCTAGCAACTTTTGCGAAGGAGAAGGAGAAACAGGGGAAACCAAGGAACCAAAATCTCCTCTTGAAACAAATCAGCCATTAGATAGCCCGGATAAGGGAAGTGCTGCGAAAGTCATTGTTGAAGAGATTCAATCTCCTCAAACACCTGGTATTCCCATTATTCCAGATAAAGGAAGCGCTATTAAAAAGATCCCTGTCAAAACCGTTCCCACCCAACCTAGGAATACCCTCCTAGATATCCCAGAAGGTTACTGGCATATATTCAATCCCATTGCTCAAAACCAACCAAACGCTCAAAACCAGCCAAACACTCAAACCTCTACATTACAATATCCTATAGTGGATTCTGCAGCAAATGCACCCATGAAAGCTATCCCTCTTCAGCATATCCCCACATTTCACGGACTCACATCAGAAGATCCGGATGCATTCCTATTCGAATTCGATGTGTTATGTCGGGGGTACGATTACACCACCAATCCCCAAAAATTGAAATTATTTCCGTCTACATTGAAAGGAGCTGCTTTAAGATGGTTTATGGGGCTAGGTGGCGGGGTTATCAACAATTGGGATCAAATGAAAGAATCCTTCTTAAAGAAATACCAGGATTATTGTAGGTCTAGAGAATTAAAAGACGAAATATTTCAAATGATAGCCAGACCAAATGAAACATTAGAGGAGTATGTTGAACGTTTTCAGTATAATTTACAAAGATCTCCTTATGCATCGCTACCTTTACCTGATAATGTGTTAAAAACTGCATTAATGAGGGGCATGAAGGAACAATGGATTGAAACATTAAAAATTATGGGCAAAGGGGATATTTATCAAGAGAATTTTACTGACATCCTTGACTTATGTATCAGGAGTTCGAGAGGCAGCACAAGAATAAAACCGACAGAATATGATCGGTTTGCAAGAGATAACAAAGTATCAGGAGAAGGAGTAACACGTGCAGAAATTGGAAATTTATTAGAAAATTTTAAAACTGATATTATGGGGACACTAACTACACAACTTGATATTGTGCAGGCTAAACAGAAGCAGCCGGAGGCAGAACAGAATATGGCAATCTTCTGCCCCCGATGCAGAAAAAAACACAGCCACAAGGAGTGTCCTCTGGATAAAGTCCAAACATGCGCTATCTGTACGAAAGATCACCTTACGGAGAGCTGCCCCTCACTTCCTGGATTGAAAGCGGTATATAAAGAAGCAGAAGAAGAACCAGAATCAGTGAATTCGATCGACCAGCGCCGCCCATGGCAGCCAAAACAACTTGGTATGTTTCCAGACCCAACCTCTTTCTTTCAAAACCCACAGTATAATGCTCAACAATATGGTATGTGGCAAAATCAATCTCAAACCCCATTTACAAACTGGTCACCACAATCATTTCCTTCTTCAAATCCATGGCTGAATCAAACAAGCCAAACTGGTTGGCCAAATTTCCCTTACACTCCACCATATTGGCAAAATGGCCCGTATCCTTCACAATGGACTCCCTCTACTTCACAAAGTTCGCCCTGGCAGACAAGCTGACAAAGACCGATGTACCACCCAGCCGGAACTATTCCGCTCCCTCAACCTACTTTGCCAGCTTTACAACAAAATCCCCAGTCTAACTTGAGGCCGCAACTCCCAGCCCAACCCGATCCCAATCCAAACAACAGGCAGGTCCAATCTATTCAAATCATAGAATCACCAGAACTAGGACCCGACCTGAGGGAGTGCAATGATCTTCAGTTAAGATCTGGACGTATAATTGAAACTGAGGGAGATAAAGCAGTTCATATTGAAGATCAGTTACCCAGAGAACATCAGTCACAACAAGAGGATGTAAATAAGCAACAAACTCATAATCAAGCAACCACATCCTCTCCCCCGTTCCCAGAACGATTAGCCATACCTCGATCCATACAATATCTTGACTTCGAAATTCTGGGAGAATTACAAAACTTGTACATAAAAATTCCATTCCTCCAAGCCATTCAAGACATTCCCATATACGCCAAAACCATAAAAGAATTGTGCATAAAGAAACCAAGGAGGAATATAACAAACAATCCAAGAGTCCAAGTAGTCGACACTTTATCTGACCTATTGTCGGGAAGAGAAACACCCCTTAAATATGAAGACCCCGGGAACCCAATTATAACTGTTCAAATTTATGGCCAGACCCTGCCTAATGCCTTAGTTGATTTAGGGGCTGCAATTAATATTTTAACAACCACAACTAGCCAAAAGCTCGGCATTACATCTGTAGAACCCACCTCTACTCTGTTAGAATTGGCTGACCGATCTGTGGTTAGACCAGAGGGCACTCTACATGATGTCATGGTCTCTATAGAATCCTGGGAGTATCCAACTGATTTCCTGATAATTAATCCAAAAACCCGACTTGATGGACACCCGCTAATTTTAGGTAGACCTTGGCTCGCTACTGCCGATGCCTACATTGGCTGTCGGCAGGGAAATATGACCATAACCAGAGGACCAAATAGCAAAATTTAGTTCTATATCCTCCAGCGCAGCCAAGTGTCACAATGATTAAAACTAATAAGCACCCTGTATCATATCTTACTGATAACATCAGATCTCCATTAACTATACAAGAGGCACTCGATTTCAAAGATCAAACAGAAGACGATGCCATTAATAATTTCATTACTCAAACTGAACCTCGCACACAATGTCACATGATAAAAGCAGCATTTGATAATGAGTTAGAAGAAGATCCCCTGAAAGATATTCATGATCAAATACTACCTGTCACTTCTGTTGCAAATAGTAAAACTGTGGAAATTGCACCGGGGAAAACTTTAAACATCAATGCTAATCTCACACCGGAACAAGAAACAAAGCTCATCCATCTGTTAACAAAATATCAAGAAGCATTTGCATGGGAATACCCTGATATGAAAGGAATTGATCCCCAGTTATGTACCCATCACATTTACATAGAAAAAGATGCTAGACCTGTGCGTCAGCCGCAAAGGAGACTTAATCCCCATCTAAAAGATGTTGTAAAAATTGAACTTCAGAAACTTTTAGATGTGAATTTTATCTACCCTATCTCTGACAGTAAATGGGTCTCTCCACTTGTGGTGGTACCAAAAAAGAATGGGAAATGGAGAATTTGTGTGGATTATAGGGAAATTAACAAGGCAACACAAAAAGATCATTTTCCTCTTCCTTTCATAGATCAAGTATTGGACACTTTAGCAGGGAAGAAGTTCTTTTCTTTCCTGGATGGCTTCAGTGGATACAATCAGATTCAGATTGCCCCTGAAGACCAGGATAAAACTACCTTTATTTGCCCCTGGGGAACATTTGCCTATAGAGTTTTACCTTTTGGCTTATGTAATGCTCCTGCCACATTTCAGAGGGCTATCCTTAGTATTTTTGCAGATTTAATCAATGATGGACTTGAAGTTTACATGGATGACTTTACACCATACGGAGATGACTTTGATCCAGCTCTAGACACCCTAGAGAAAGTCCTACAATGCTGCATTGTTACTAGACTTTGTTTAAGCAATGAAAAATGTTTCTTGATGATGACTGAAGGACTTATCCTAGGACACTATGTCTCAGCAGCCGGCATTCAGGTAGACCCGGCCAAAATCCAAATACTTTTGCTTATTCCCACTCCTACTACTCAAACAGAGGTACGCAGTTTTCTTGGATTTTCAGGTTATTATTGACGATTTATAGAGCATTATTCGCACATTGCTGCTCCTTTATATGCACTGACTGGTAACGTTGATTTTCTTTGGACAGACAAATGTGACCATGCTTTCGAGGATCTAAAGAAGCTTGTATCCACAACCCCAGTCCTTCGAGGACCAAACTGGGACCTACCATTCCAGATATCATCTGATGCCTCAGATACAGCCATTGGTGCAGTCCTTGGGCAGGAAGAGGATAAAAAACCATATGCTATTTATTACATCAGCAAAAATTTATCCCCTGCTGAATTGAATTACACTGTTACTGAAAAAGAATTCCTAGCTGTAATACATGCTGTCAATAAATTTAGACATTATATCACAGGCTACCCTGTTATATTGTATACAGACCATTCTGCTATAAAATATCTAGCAAATAAGCCTGTCACAAATGCCAGAGTAACTCGATGGTTAATCTTATTGCAGGAATTCGACATCACAATCAAGGACCGCCCTGGCAAAGAAAACCCTGTAGCCAATTTTCTTTCAAGAATACCAAAATCAAGCGATGCAGCAGCAGTGGAAGATCAATTTCCGGATGAGCACCTGTTTGCTGTTGCTGTTCAAACACCCTGGTATGCTGATGTTGCCAACTACCTTGCAGTAGGTAAATTACCAAAACATTTAACTCTAATGAGCGTAAGCATATTATTCAGAAAAGTTCTCGATTTTCGTGGATTGGAGGTTATTTGTTTCACACAGGAGCAGACATGCATATCAGGCGATGTGTTAGAGAGGATGAAATCTTTGACATCCTAAAAGCTTGTCACGATGGACCATGTGGGGGGCACTTCGCTGAGCGTAGGACTGGACATAAAGTATTGCAGACAGGATATTACTGGCCTACGATCTTCAAAGATGCAAAGAAGTTTGTCCAAGCCTGTGACAGTTGCCAGCGAGCAGGACGACCTGGTCAAGCTGATGAGATGCCTCTGAAACCACGGTTAGTCATCGAACCATTCGAGCGGTGGGCTCTGGATTTCGTTGGACCCATCAACCCTTCATCAAATCAGAAAACATATATTTTGGTGGCAACAGAATATGTCACCAAATGGGTTGAGGCAGAAGCATTACCAAGAGCCACAGAGGACTCTGTCATACAGTTCCTGTTCCATCTATTTGTTCGTTATGGCCTTCCCAGAGAAATAATTAGAGATGGAGGACCACAATTTGTTGGGCATAAATTAGCTGCAACACTTAACAATTATCATGTCCAGCATAAGATCACTACTCCATATCACCCACAGGCGAATGGGTAGGTAGAAAGTAGCAATAAGATAATAGAATCAATCCTAACAAAAACCATTGCATCACATAGGCGTGACTGGGCTACCCGACTACCTGAAGCACTCTGGGCCTATCGAACCACATGGAGGAGCACCACTGGTTACTCACCTTATCAACTAGTGTTTGAAAAACAACCTATTTTTCCCATAGAATTCGAAATCCAAACACTGCGTACAGCACAGGAAGTTGGCCTAGATTTAACTGAGGCACAACTCAATCGACTACAGCAGATCAATGAATTAGACGAAATTCGGCTCTCTGCACTACAAAATACAGCATTAATTCAACAGCAGCGAGCCAAATGGCATGATGCGCTCATTAAGAACAAAGTCTTCCACGAGGGAGACTGCGCTCTGTTATACGATTCTCGGTTTCAGGACTTCCCTGGAAAACTTCAGACTCGATGTTTGGGACCATACGAAATCCAGAAGGTACATGACAATGGAACTCTTACTCTAATCACTATTGACGGTTCTGGATATGCATTCAAGGTAAATGGCCACCGAGTCCGTCTCTACCGTAAACCACTTACTCGGGAATCCTTCTGCCAGCAGCTACGCCGAGATAATGATCTGGAGATCTTAGGAGAGGAAGAGAAATCTTCCTCACCTGTAATTCATTAAGGGTCTATTTCTTTTTGCAATTTGTACATAAAGTTTTTGTTTTTGAGTGATTCTTGTACATAAATTTGATTTGAATAAATTCTTGTCATTTTGTTGTTCCTTTTTCTCCCACAAAGTTTGATTTTTGCTCTTCTAATAGCATATGTATGTTTTTTTATCATATTGGTTTTGCTTGTTCTGTTGTTCCTTTTCTAAAGGAACAGCATTCGGATCTCTGCTGTTCCTTTTTTTTTCAAAAAAAAAAAAAACGATATTGTTACGTTTCTCGCTGTTCCTTTTGGTTACCACTGTTCCTTTTCCTTCAAAGAAACAGCGTTCTTTTATTTCTGTTTTGCCTTTTTCAACGGAATGGCATATTGAGTGTTTGATAGTATGATTGCCGTTCCTTTTTCCAAAAGGAACGGCATTTGCAGTTTTGTTCCTTTTTCTATTATCCATCGTTGTCTCTTTTCCAACGGAACACCATTAGCATACTTTTGATCTCTTTTGCTGATTTAAATTGAGGATGATTTTTGCCCGTCTTCTTTCTAGTCTTCAAGCTTCAGCTATGTATTTGTGCGATGAAATATAAAAACACAACATACCGAAAATCTGCAAATCATAAATCGCTATATCTATAAGGCTCTGCATCAATAAGAGGACAACTGGAAGTACATACTTATTTCTTACCTTTTGTTGGCATGGTTTTACTAATTTTGCCCTGATTGGTTATCTTTATCATGCTAATTCCCTTAAAATTTTTTTTATTAGTACTTGGGAATAAGAGCAAAGAGTTTATATCTTCCTATTGAGATAATAAGACTTCTTCCACCATTCCTAATCTTAAGGAGTGCTGAACCACCCTTTGTGTATAAATAAGGAAAAGAATTCTATGAAAAAGAAAAAGCATGTCAAATGTCAAATGCAGGATAGGGGGTCTCATCGAGAGCCAGCCTATCATGATCATGAGGATGGAAGTGAAGTGGCGTTCCCATTCTGGCCACCACACCAAGGATATGGTCCAAAAGGTGTATCAAAATAAACAAACCTTGGAACAGGAGGTCTCATCACGAGCCGGCCTGCCCACGTTTTGCTCTTTCCTCGTGAATGGCATTATGGTTAACTGGTCACCAAGCCAGCATAATGGTCTACATTCTGACATAATAACATTCCTAAGTATACACACAGGATCATGGTTCCGAGGGTGAAAAACAACTCTGCCAAGGTTATGGACACCTGTTGGCAGCAGAGTAATTTTAATGGTATCGAAGTCACCTTGCTTACACCAATAGGTAAGATATTAACACTCTTTTGTTTTTATATCCTAGGCACTAATCATATGTTATTTCCCGATTTATACACCGCATGAATATTTATCATTACCAATCATGGCAACGGAGGTGACCATGACCGCTTAAGATTGGAAAGTATGATACATGCCCTATCCATCAGCCTCAAATCATAACACAGTAGCCTCTTATATAACACGCGATCCATCCTCCGCCTCGATTTCGGTAATCTGTTGTCCTTTTTCAACATGGCATAAATCCACATGCTGTTCCTTTCTGACTTGATTGCAAACTGGGTGCCGCTCCTTTATTTGCCGGCTGGGACAGCCTATCACACTGCGGGGGGGGGAGGTTAACCTCATCATTCCCTGTATTACGTGTCAATTTACCATTCGAAACAATTAGTTTACGACGGTTTGGCATGGTTTCACGGCATGGCATATTTTTATTTTTATTTTTCGCACAAGTTGTTTTTGCTGCACTGTTGCATACTCTGTGTTTTCTTTCGCGAAACCTTGCTCTCTGTGTTTCAAACCGAAAACGTTTTTTGCTGTTCCATTTAGAAATCACAGCGAAATCATTGGGGGAAAGGCAATTCGTAGTGAGCCTCAACAGCTAACGATCTCTGCTGCTGCCCGAGAAATCCTGGGAAGGGCAGGATGGTTGAACTATTTCAATCGCTTACAGGAGGGTAATGAGACAGTAGCAATGGAGTTCTTGCAGAATTTACAAGATGACCACTCCATAGTAAGAAGGAAATGAATAGCGGTCACTGATGCCATAATTGCAGAAGTCTCAGGACTACCAGCTACCGGACCGGTATGGACATTCAAAAAGGAACGATTACAGAAGGTCATCGACATCTTCCAAGATGAAGGCCAGCATTTGACAATCAAAGGGAAAGGAATTTTGCCAGCGACCCTAGGCGAACCCTGGACAGAGCTAGCAAGAATAATACAGAGCTACATTACTTGCGAAGGAAGAAAAGACGTGGTAAGACCCCGACACCTTAAACTTTTAGCTGTTCTAAAACAGAAATGCTCTGTGAATTTACCAGCACTCTTAAATTCGTCATTACATGATGCTGCACAAAGTATGAAAAGGGCACAGCACGTAGAGGCAATTGTTAGTCACCACGGGTTAATTCGACTTGTTGTTAGTTATAGTCTTCCCCAGCAGCAGAGCAGCTGGGAAAGACTCATTACACTGATTGAAGGGGGATCGACAGAACCATCCCCGAAACGTAGACATTCTATAAACCCACCAGAACAACCGGAAAAACGCAGAGAAAATGTTGCTAGTACATCACAACAACGAGAGACACACCAAGAACCCGCAAAGCGAAAGCATGTAGTTGATTCACCCGAGCAACCAGAGGAACCCAGGAAATCAGCTCGGTTAGCTCAGATGAGAGGAAGCATAAATAAACCCAGAAAGTCAGCCCGGTTGGCTCGAATAAGGGGAAGGCTGGAACAGCTTCAGGGAAGCACCAGCCAACCAGTAATAATTGAAGATGAGCAACCCAAAGAAGAAGTACCCGAGCCTTCGGGAACAGAAAAAGAAGCAGAAACTGAACAGGAGGAAGAAATGGGACAGCAGGAGAATAGCCCATTACAAGACCTACTAAGAGAAGATGACTTGGCCGCCATCCTAGCCAATATGAGTAAATACGGTCAACCTTCTAGTTCAGAGAATCCCCACGACCAACTTCAAGAAGAGAACATGCACATTCATGATGAAGAGGAAGAAAATACTGAACGGGAACAATCTGTTCCCATGTCACAAGAGGAAAATCTAGAGGAAGAACCCCAGGAGGAAGAATCAGAACCAGTTGAGGTGCATACACCAGAACAGCCGGAGCAGAGCAGTGAGGAAGAACCCCAGGAGGAAGAGTTAGCAACTGGTCCTGATCAAGTCCACCATCGACAGACTGCCGTTCCTTCAATTGAAACAATGGAAATCAAGAAGTTGCGGAAGGAACGAACTAAATTGTTAAATACGATAACCCAGCTCAGACAACAAATTAGGATTTTGAAAAAGAACCAGAAGGTAAAAAGGAAGAAGAGGGCCAACAAACGGCCTACTGACCAAAACCCTGAGGATCCAACTGCCGTTCCGATTAAGACAGAAAAGGATGATAAGAAAATTCAGACGGAGGTACCACCCTCAGGGGTAATCAGGGTCCTGAACTCCAAACAGCATAACAAGAAGGTTCAGGTAAAACTCCCGGCCTCCACTGATGCATGGAAGAAAGATCCAAAGACAAAATCCTTGCACAAGATGGTGAAACAAGCACAGCAAGAAGTGGAGCAACTTAAAGAGCAAATGGTTCCCCTAGAAAAATATGAAGAGTTGCAGCAGAAACTAAGGGATGTCAGTCAATCTAAAAGACAGGTTTTTGAAGGATGGATGAAGGAACAAGAGGAAGTCACACAGGTAACTTGTAAACTAGATACTACTATCAAACAGATGAATGACTTGTGTTCTTTATATAATAATGTTTTAGCATGTAGGGCTCCTGCTAAAAAATATGCTCTGTTTCTATTAGAACGATATTTACAATTACAAATAAAAGCTGTTAAGGCAGGCACCCCTATACAGATCAACAATGTCAATGATTTTATCGACTGTTGTAAACATTATGGAGTGAAAGTCCAGAGATTGTTGTGTGAACTTTATTTACACGACCTTGTGCTAAGTCAGGAGACCGAATTGAACCCTGGTCCCTCCATTGGTGATATTCAATTCCAAGCATTCATTTCATTCGGGGCTAATCAGATTAAGTGGCTGAAAGCCTATGAAGTGGGAGCTATGACCTGTACTTGTCAATGGTCTAGATTTAAGAGTTAGAGTGACAGGAACCCGATCTGATTATGGACAGCTCATATAAACCACATAAGGACTCAGTGTCATTGTAGCAGTAGGGAATAACCTATCATGAGCCTCATTCAAGAGAAGTTTAAGAAGTATTTCTGCACACCGTAAGGGCACAGCCATTAATGCGATAAATTTGATATCGAATCTCATTCACACATCATTCAGAGAACCATTTAAGTGTAAGAACTACCCGAGTTAAGCGCAGCCGTTTGAATCTCATGACGGGCATTACAGAAAGCGAGTCATCTTAGTTGGGTATAGAATCAGCTCAATTATTTGGCATCCACGCACATGGATACGAGGAGGGCCATGTATGATATGCCGAGGGGCAAATAGTCGATTCTTGATTATTTTGTCACTCAACTTTTGGATTTGTAGGCCTCCGCATGAGACTCCTTCTCCAGCATACTCTCTCACTGCATTACATGTCAACTACAATGTTTTCATGAGGACATGAAACAAGGTAAGCAGGGGGGTGTGTGGAGTACTAAAAAGATATGATTTTGATGATTACTTTAATGACTTTTTAATAGAATTTGTGAACCTTTTGTATCATTAATTTGGAAAGTAATAAGGAACTATAACAAAACATGTGAGAATCGATGTGTATAACTTAGCCACTAATAATGGTTATTTTCTATACAGGAAAAGGAGAAAACGAAGAGTTGCCGCTGTAAAGGAAAGAACAAAGTGGAGATAACTGCTGTCTCTCTGGACGAGAACCGAACGCAAACATAGGGAAACAGATCAAAGTGAATCGGCTCGGGAAAGAAGGAGAGGACACCAGCTCAGCGCAATAGCAAAGACAGGATGAAGAGTTAACAGTTTGGCGAATCCCTCAGGATTGAAGATCTTGAGGGATCGCTGCTTTACTTATCTAGTTGCTTGGACATCTCCGCCATCGTTTTTATAAAAAGAGACAAGTACTGTTAGTTTAGGGAAAATGGCGAGATAAGATACGTTTTATGTAATCTTCTGTAAAACATCAGATTTGGTTATTAAGCTTTGTTGAGAACTGGTTCGATGTATTTTTGATCAATGCATTAATGAAAGCTTGGTGATTATTCCATCTTCGCGTCTGCGTTAACCTAAAGCGGTGTATCCTTGGAGGCTAAGGGCCCGGCCTCGAAGGACACTTGCTTCTGTACCATTACAGCTTCGTTTCTGTGTGGTTTGTTTATCATTGCTATTTGATTATTTGATATGCTTTACAAGTTCATATTACATGCTCTGTTCAAGTTTGAATCATTGAAGTTTCTATAGCCAGACTTGTGTGTTAACTCCGCATTACGTTATTAATCCTTTCAAGGGTTAATCGCATATCTTTACTGTTATGTTACAGAGCTGTTATATTAACGTTTGTGTTGTGTGCGTTTCTAATGAATGAGTATTGTTCCATAATTCATTAATCGTTATTGCTGTTCCATTAATATGATTTGTGTAATTCGCCTTTAGAGTGATAGAATGTTCTTTGATTGCAAAGAGTGTATAGATTAAGTTTGATTATAACCCGCGGGACTTAGTATTCAATTGCTGTTCCATTTTAGAGTTGCTGTTCCATTTCAGAATTGTGGTTTAATCCTTTATTTCCTTTGCTGTTCTATTTATCTGCATTTGATGGTTTGTTGTGAGAGATGATCTAAGGCTGTAGTGAGCAGTAGCGGTCACTGTCTAGCTCCCAAGCTCGTGATCTATGATTTAGTTCCTTTTCCATCCGTTTACGGGATAGTTTATACGTCTGGGCCAACAGTAATGGGTTGGTCCCATTTATCGAGACAGCAATTTTATTTCTTTTGTGTTGATTTCGTTAATGGTTTACTACATGTTTCTAAGTATTTGTACTACTAGCATTACTCTGACGAATGAGCCTCGGATTGAGTCACTCTTTGTAATGACAAAACGCTCTCGGGTTGACATATTAATGTGAGGTAATTAGAGGTGAAAGAGACCCTTTTTATAGCTCTACAGTATTATGCACACTTGCACTTTCTAATTCTAAAAAGCCTAGGACAAATAAAAAATGTCCAACTTACATTACATTATTGGCCACTAGACATTGAGCAAAATGTTGTTTAATTTTATGAAACTTAGATGTAAATATTTGCAATTTTCAATGAAGTCTATGAAGGTTCTATGAGATAGAGTACTAACAAATTTTCTTCACTACATTTCTTGATAATGATGATTATTTTAAAGCATAAAAGGCATTCACTTCTCAATAGGTTTTGCAAATTTTTATAATTGTGTTAGAACCCATAAAGCACTTTGGTTCTATAAGGATATTATATGCATATGTTATATAAGGTGATTGCATAGGAAATTATTCAATCATTTAGTACTCAATCCAAGTCACTATTATCTAATTGTTTTCAGAATGGTTGACATTGGAATGGTGGAAGCATTGGGCTTGAATGGTTCATGCTTGAGGTTGGCATGGTAGAAACAATGGACTTGAATGGATCCTAAAGTTCCATGTCCAATATGTAAAACATGAGATGGGAAAAAATATTAGAAGAACACAAGCAATAACCACAAGGATAAACCTTTTGGAGTGTTCCATTTTTTTGTTTTCTTAACATGGATGCTTTTCTTGTAATGTTGTTACTAAAAATACAATATTTAAATCACTAGAAACCTACCCATCATGCAAAATCCTTATTTGCAACATGTGTAACAGATTTAGATTCACTGCAATACAAAAATGATGGATAATGATCATATTGTCCAATCATCAATGTCCATGATTTTCAAAATCGAAGATACATGTCGAGAAGATATTCTAAATCTGCCTAAAACTTCTTAAAGATAGCCTGCAAGTCCCTAATACCCTAATAAAATATTAGCAATTTGGGGGTGTTTCATCAAGGTTCTCAAATCCCTAAACATGAAAACAATAGGTATAATAATTATTGGGGGACTCAATAACTAATTCCACTTTTCATTTTAAAGCTATTTTGTCGTTCTCAAAATTTGAGTAAAAAAAAAAAAAACAATGAAACTATTTTTTTTTCATTCATATATATGCACCATGCAACATTCAAGGGCATATATTATTTTTTAATGTATTCATTTTTTCGAACTAGGTTGAGCCTAAGTCAAGGCCAGCCCTAATGGTGGATATAGGATTGATCTAACCACCAATGGAGTGCTATCACCAGGATTATGTGAAGCTCAGTCGAGCTTGGACGCCCCTTGGGACAACTTATTTCCCTTAAAGGTAGCTCCCATCCTCAACCCCTCATGAGATTTGAACCTATGTGACTTGGTCGAGCTTATATGGCCATTCAAATAGTTTAATTCCCCAAGGTAATTCCCATCCTCAACCTTTTCCATATATACATCCAATAGCCTTAAAAATATAGTTCCAAATGATAAAAACTATTAGAAAATACTTCCATTGAGTAGTATAAAGAAATGGTTGAAAGACCTCGGCAAATAGAAGATTTAATAGTTGAAGACTATTTGGAAAAAACTTCCATCTAGTGTAAGGAAACGGCCAAAAGACCTTAAAAAAATAAAAGATCTTAATAATGTACGTTGAACATGATGTGGGGCAGAAGCTCTTAGCGAGCAATATTTCCTAGCCTATTCGCTATTTAATGCACCCTTCTAACAGTATTTGATGGCCATACATCCACCATGTCCTTATAAACATGTTTTTCTGATTAGTGATGTCGGCCATACTGTTGACCTCTGCACAAACTTGAATAGACCAAGATTTAGCAATTAATGTGCCATATACTCGCTGGAAAATCTTGCTCACCCTGTGTTAACTAGTTCATTGTGAGTTAAAAACTAGGGACCTCTTGTGTCAACTAGTTCATTGTGAGTGAAAAACTATCATAGCCACCAAAGGCGTGACTCTCAAATGTGAATACCAACCATCAAAACTTTAACATTGGGATTTTATATTTGTGCTTTTTTTGCTTTAATTATTATTTTTTAATTCAAGTTTAGGTATTTAAATTTTAAGTTAATTATTTAAAAATAGTTTTTTTTTTCATAATTTGTATAATAATTTATTTGTTTATTTGAATAATAATTTTATAATTATATTGGGTAAATATAAGAAGATAAATATAAATTTAGAAATATAAAAAAGAATAATTGAATTAAAAAAGAACTCTCAATATAACTAAGATATTCCAAATTAATTTTAAATTATATTTATCTGGTAATATTTACTTTCGCTATATCATAACCAATTATATCACATAACAAATTATAAAATCAATAATTATAATTATAAGTATATTTTTAATTAATAATTAAGCCAAGCTAGATTCATCTGAACTCTAGAATTACAAAGCATTGAAATGGATCAAATCTCTTGAAGTGAAACCCTTTTATAGTGAAAAGAGATTTCATTATATTTGGAGTTAAAATGGATATATTCTAGTTTTATTTAAGCCAATAAAACTATAAATACAACAACAACAAAAATGTCGCATTAATTGCTTTGTCCTTCTACAGCTCCTGGCTATTCAAGTTTGTGCAGTTGTCAACAGTGTGGTGGGAATTGCTAATCGAAAAAATGGGTTTATAAGGGCACAGTTGGATGTATGCCCCATCCAGTAATGTCAAGAGGGTGTAAAATAATGAATAGGAGGTGAAACATGATAAATTGGGTTTATAAGGGCACAGTTGGATGTATGCCCCATCTAGTAATGTCAAGAGGGTGTAAAATAATGAATAGGAGGTGAAACACAATAAATTGGGTTTATAAGGGCATAGTTGGATGTATGTCCACCGTACTGTCAGGAGGGTGTGTTAGAGTCGGTCTTTACAGCCCTCCGTCAGAGATCATTTCTCTTATTGCATTTCATTGTTTAGGTGTCTCATTCCGCTCATTCATCTGCATTCCATTAGGGGCATGCCATTGACTGACGGAAGGGTTTGGTTCTCATGTTCACTCATGCTTGTACCTGCTGGGTTGGTCAAAATTTCTCTAAAATCATCAAAGTTCATTTCAAGTCATTTGCAGTCATAGACGCTATTTTGGTCAAAAAGAGTCATTTTAGTTTATGAGTCTAGGGTTCGATCTTCTGAAATGTCAAATCATGCCCGCAGGCCATGAGGATGGTTTCCAATAAGTTCTCAGTTCAAATTTTTATCATCAAACATATTTGAGGACATTTCTTGTTCAAAACTCTGTTTTGAATAAGAAATTGTCAAATTTGTTTTTGTAATAATATGTATCTTTCCACCATGAAGACTTCAAAGCAGACTCTGGTCCTCCTTTGCCAATTTTCGACGCCAACATCCCTGCAAAAATCAACCAATTTCATCATTCCAAACTCAGAAAGTCAGTGAAAAAACAAAAGACAGAGTTTTATTAAATGAAAAGTGCCAAAATCAAAAGAACATTACAAAATGGGTTTTGAAGAAGTAAAAATCAAAACCATCTCTTGCCAAGATATTTCTCAAGGTTATTTATTCATTTGCAACAAGTGTCATTCAGAAAATTCAAAGGAGAAACCATGTTTTGAAGTGGAAGAGCAAATTGTCATTTGAGAAGAGGCCGACTGTGTGGTGAAGGTAGCGCGGCACATTGGGATAGGCCACGGCGCATAGGCGCGACGCGGCGCATAGAGCCGAAAGACGCAGTGTTAATTTCCAAGGGCGCGACGCACCCATTGAGCGTGGCGCATTGGGCCTGCGTGCGGCGCACAGGGTTGACAGGCCTAAAAAACGTCTTTCTTGTCCCAAACTCAAATCATTTCGATGCATTTGCCTCCAAGTAAGTTGTGTGCACTTACCATCTGAGTTTAAATTCTTGTTGGGTGTTATTTGAAGGTGAAATTCAAGAGCTCAATTGGTGAAAGAAAAACCCTATACTCACATTGAAATCTGCTCCATAGGGTTTGAAAGAGGTGATTAAAATTTGATCATTGGTGCACCCCATTGTCTCTTGTGCTCTCAACACTATTGTCATACTATTGTCATACTGTTGTCATACTGTTGTCATATTGTTGTCATATTGTTGTCATACTGTTATCACGATTCCTCCCTCTGTCCTATATCCCTCATTCCCTTTGTTCCCATGTGGTAAGCCTCAAACCCTATCATTCACTTCCCTCCATTGATAAACCTAATCTCCATAGCATTCAAAGGCTGCCTTTATGTCTTTGATTTCATTTATATATTCCCATTTCATGGAACCTTGATCCTAAAAACCGCCCCATCATTATCACTCATTCCCATTGCTTATAAATCCCTAGATTCCTAAGTCCCTCAAACAGTGGCTGTCTTCACACTTGAAACTCATTTGACAGTCCTTTTCCCACTGTGATGTTTCTTATAGCACCTTGATATATATGTGACACATTTGGCATTAAAACAAGTACACCAATTGCTCATTTTCTAACCAACCAAGCATACAGTTGACAAACACATTTTAGCACCATGTCAGAGACAGATTCACCATATGAGCAGGGATATGAGCAAGACAGTGATTCATCTACCGAGCTTAATGTGCCAAGTAGATCTCATAAAAGTGGCAGGCATGTTAGGGAGGAGCCCACTTCTTTGACCCAATTTCAGGCTTTCCCACTTGCAATGGATTGTTTTCAGCGTCAGTCATGCTTCCAGTATTGTGAGATGATTGCCCGAACTCAGCATCATCATGAGTTAGCTTGCCTATTTGTCCTACATTTGCATAATGGTCATGTAAATCTTGCCGGAGTGAACTTCACTTTGACACTATAGACTATTTCTGAGGCGACTAGGATACCGAACATTGGTGAGGAGTGGAATAAGAGACAGCAGCTGGATAGAGCATATTATGAGCCTTACATCAGACCTGGATATTTGAGGCAGTTGAGCAGGGTTTTTCCATTCCGGTTTCTGAAGGAAGAGTATGCACTATTGATGAAACTGATCATTAGATACTTCAGTTGTGAAGGTCGCTTTTCACGCTTGTATGCGTATCACATCTAGCTTTTGATGCATTTCACGAGAGTGCAGATGATGAGCATTCCATATTTCATGTACCGTAACATAGAGCGAATGACGGTCCTTGTGCAGAAGAAGACTCCGGAGCAGCAGCATAACAGTATCTATCATTATGCGCTCATCAAAATCATTGTAGTGCATCAGCTTGGATTACAGGGCATCTCGTGGGATGAGTTCATTTCTCGTGATTTCTTTGCAGCGCCCCAGCCTCCTCCCGAGATTGTTCGTGATGAGGCAGAGCCTTCACATCAGTTTGAGATTCCTGAGACTGAGCCTATCAGTGCTCCAGTGTGTGTGACATATCAGAAAGGCCATCGAGCCTTATTTGCAGCAGCACGACGGGTACTATCTCCACCAGGGGTGGAAGGGGTCTCGTTATCTTCATCAGCAGCGCGAGTACTATCTCCACATGGCGTGGAAGGGGTATCGCCTTCGACATCAGCAAAGGTACAAGTTCAGGACAGAGGCAAGAGGCCTATGCACGATGAGGGCCCCTCGGGAGGCCAAGATACTGATTTTGTTTTGATCGATGTTGATGCGAGCTCTCCTAGCTCGAAACTGAAAGAGATCATCCAGGAACAAAAGGCTGAGATTGATACTTTGACCGTGAAGTTGCAGAGAGCTCAGTGGGTTATACATTATTTGGAGCAGCGGAATAAACAACTGGAGGATTAGCACACACTCATAGAGTTGCGGCAAATCCGTGAAGACCGAGAATTGGCCCGGAAGAGACTAGGTGACATGACACCGGTTGAGCGAGAGACTTGCCTTACGCACGTCAACATTCATCTGGAGAAGCTCTTGGCGAAGGACGATAGGGACAAAGACATGCTCAGACACATGAAGACTCACTATTGGGCCCGTACACACGTTTGCAAAGCGAGGATGAAGATCCTGAAGGCAAGGTTGAGAAAGGCATTGAAATGTCGAAAGAGGCCGGATCCACTCCGAATCTTGGCCGTAGCTTCCTTGGCTGAGCATGATACATGATGGGAGATCTTCACTCCAAATTTTAGCAAATTTGGAGAAGATTTTGTCATTTTGAAAATTTTGGTTGCAAAACAGGTTTTTCTGCCCGACGCATCGCGCCTCCCGACGCGCGCTTATGATTGGGACATCTTCTGGAGAAAAACTTTGCATTTTTGGGTTTTTCATGATGTATTATGTATTTTCAGGAATGGCCGAAGCATTTCATCAAATTCTGGGCTGTCTAAAGGGCCAAAAACACTCCAAAAATGGCCTTTCTGCCACTTTTTGCACCAGCAAGAACCAGTCTTGGGAGATTGTAGTTTTGGAGGGGAAAATGACATCCAAATTGAAAAATTCCACTTGGGTTGGATAGCAGACATCCAGGGATTTCCAACGAGCTATCGTGAGATCAATTTGGACTTCCAGAAGTGCCCCAAAAATAGGCTCAAAGTGGCGCGATGCATAGAGAATTTGAGCGCGGCGCATAGAGAAATTCAGCCTCATTTTCACTCTTCAGCTCAGAAATTCACCCAATTTTGACTAGTTTTACTTTTTCATGTGATGATTGACCTACCATGATGTAATTTGATGATTATGATGTAAATTTGGCATGTTTTTACTTGCTCTAGAGGATTCATTCACTAAAAAGTGAAAATTGAGTGAATGGATCAGTTTCCTAGCATATAGAGGCAAGTTGTTTGGCTGCCTAGATTTTAGCTCCATGTTTAGAATTGGTTGAAACATCTCCTAGAAGGATGATCTTGACCCCAAGAGGCATGGGAAGGGGTTAGGATGGTCTATATATTGTATTTTCTGAGACCTTTTCAGGGTTGGACTCTTGGGAATAGTTTGGCACTTCATTGTACATACATTTATGCATTTTTGGCAAAGGAAAGACCAGAGTTTTGCAACACTTGTTTGGGATCCTTGTGGCTCTGAGTTTTGATGATGTTTTTCTCCATGTATCTGTAAGTTTCATTAATGTTATATAGTCCATTTCCCTTCTCTTTGCTTTTGAATTAAATAAATGAGTAACTAAGGTAGAATTCATTAGTTGGCTGGTGCTCTGCCTTAAACTTTTGTTTAGTTTTATATGTTTTCATCTGTTTGAAGAGGATCCTTGCAGCCTCTTGCCCTCTTCAGCTCCTCAGCAGTCTTTTCTATTCATTCATTGAATCTAAGACATCAAATCCATTGCTTTCCTTGCCCCAATTTGAACTCTGCAAGAATTTGGCCTCATCCCCAAGCCCAAAATTGCCTTTCCCTTTTTCCAATAAAAACCCCCTAAAAGTCATTCCAAACTCCTTGATTAATATACCTAGCCTAAAATTAGCACTCATTTCAGTCATCTCAAGGCCTATTAATACATTTTTCCTGAGATTGACCCGAAGAGAGCCCTCTCCTGTTCTAGTAGGGCTAGCTACTAGACTGAGCGTGGTTTGGTGTTACCCTGAATCCCGCCTTCCTTCAGCCTAAGGTGGATTTGGGCTATAACAGGGTGTATTAAATGATAAATAGGAGGTGAGACACGATAAATTTGAGAAAAAATAATTAAAATCGGGGAACTGCCCAGACTCAAGGCAAAAAAAAGTCAACTCTTGTAGAGAAAATGGATTAGGATGAGAGTGTGCATACCTATAGCAAGAGGGTGATCTACTGTAGATGGAGATATGTAAGGTGGAAAATGTGTTGCTTTAGATGGGGTAGGTTCTTGTGCTACAAACGAGATTTTTTATGGGGATAATTGCTCCCTGTTGATATGAGTACCTCCATGGGTTGGTCCAGTGGCAAGGGGACCTCGTGTGCCAGGTTCTCTAGTTTGGGAGTTGCATCCTGCACCAGTGGTTAGAATGGTTCCACAAGAGCTGGTGCCCTAGATATAGTTCCTATAGGTGTTCTAGCATTTTTTTCCCATTGTTTAGTTATCTTCCGAGAAGAACAATTAGCACTAATATGTCCATAAATTAAAAAATGTTTACATCTAAATGGAACACCGTCATAGTCGAAGTGCTATTTGTAAATGAGGTTTCCCAATTTGATGTCGATGTTTTCTTCCAATCGCAAAGATAAATTGATTATAAATACAATACGAAGTATACCCATGTATCATGTGGCATGAAAATTGTAATCACCTTCATAAATGAAATCTAGGATATTACCAATCTCCTAGAAAATCCAAAGGTGGAGATGTAGCCTTGGAAGACGAACCCATATTAGAATGATGTTAAGGTGATCTATTAAGTGAGTGTTAGATCCTCTAGTTTTTAAGGACGAGGGCCTAATGACCCCAATACCATCTCTAAAAGAGGATGGTTTTTTCTTCCTCCTTTGAATTTATGATCCACACCAACCAACCCAAGTAAACAACAACATGAGGTATATCCTAAAAAATGTGAAAAATTATGGGTAGAACATGTGCATAAGGATGCCACAGTAACTTGACAACATTACTCGTGCCTCAATATTACTCAAGCTTGCATATTGTGATATTTTATTATGACCCACATTGAATTTTTTTTGTAGGTCGAAAAGTAATCATGAGGAGCTTTCTCTCAAAATACTTTCTTCCTCATTCTTACTGGACTTGTTGGAAAAAATAAATTGGTGGCAAAAAAATATTGGCAACAACAAAAGAACACTGAGTAGCCCAAATTAACCAAGAAAGTCCAAGAACCAAAATGAAACACCTCATTCAAACTTGGCTATAAAATATACCTCTTGACACAATTAAATATCTCTACATAAACATCATAAACATCTTTATAATTGATTTCGTCTCATTTACAATATTAAATTTTCCTTTATCAATAAAATTAATATTCCAATTCATTTAATTTAAACTTAAATTATTTAAATACATAATTTAATATATATATATATATAGGGTCAATAAGAGTGTATATAAAAATAAAGTGAGGATAAGATTGTAAAAACTTGACCAAGTCATCATGATGGATGGAAGGGTTGAGATTGTGCTAAACATAACATAATTTTCTATCAACTTTTTTTCTAGCTAACAATCACTAAGCATAACCAAAATTTTGATCATTTTTTTTTGTGAACCATGATGATGGAAGACATGAATGTATTAAATATAATAATTTTTTTTAATATTTTTTTTGTATTTATGTTTTTATTGGCTTAAATAAAACCAGAATAGAACTCTAAATGTAATCCAATCTCTTTTCACTCTAAAAGAGGTTTCCACCTCAAGAGATTTGATCCATCTCAATTCTTAGTAAATTGGGAGTTAAAATGAATCTAGATTCGTATAATTATTAATAATAATTATAATTATGAATATGAGTATAATTATAATTATAATTATTGATTTTTTTTACTTTATTTTTATTTTTATGTAATTTGATCAGTCAAAATGTTTAATAGGACAAGTCATTACAACATCTCTTCCATATTAAGTTGTAGAATGTCTCTAAAGACAATTATGTTAAAAAAAATTACTTATTTATCATTTTAGTAGAAAAAATTAATAAAAATTTATCTTAACTATGAATATACAACATAAATAGTTTTATTAAAATCCTATATAAAAATAAATAAAATTAAAAAGCTATAAAAAAAATTACTCATATCTAGCAATTAAAGTATATTTTTTAAAATGATTATATATATATATATATATATATATATATATATATATATATATATATATATAATGATTACTTCACTTAGTTAGGTAAGATGATCTTCTTCTTTTTTTTTAATCCATACAAAAGTAAATTAATATGGTATTCTCTTTATCAATTTTTTTTGATCTATAAAGTTATATTTTAATATTAAATTTAATATATAATTTTAAAAACAAAAAATTATAATTCAATAAAGTATTATATAATTAATTTTTGACAATTATTTTAAAAAAATAATATAATATTATATTTGTATTCATTTTAATTAAAGAATTAAACATATTAATATTATAAATTTAAATGTGATAAATAATAATAATAATAATGTATTTGAGCATTCAATTTTAAAAATTTCAACCAACTATCCATTGAGACCAAACTTTTGGTCTATCAGACCTAAAGAAACTAATTATTTAATTTATTTTAAAATTGTACTCCTATGCTCAAAGAGCTTGGAGAGAAGCTTCTGTAGCTCACTATAATTTTGACATGTTAAAAGGCTAGGAAGGTCAATATTGCAACAAAGATTATGAAACTGAGGTCAGTATTTCACTCTAAGAGGAAGTGATTTTCATCTGAGAAAGTGATTTTCATCCTCAATGTTCATATTCTCACAAAGATGGCAGATCCTTTCCACCCATGGTGTTTTAGGAAGTGCCCAACAACCTGTTTTACTATGGAGCTCATGAGAGTTCGTTCTTATCTTGGTTATATTAATTTTTTTATTTGACCTAGTTAAAACAGAGAGATATTTTTTATCTTCGGAATAGGGTTGATGACTTCCTTATAATATCTTAATTTTCTTTTAGCCTCAATATCTTTCTCACTCCACATTTTCTCTTTAAACTTAGAAGTAACAATATTAACGCAATATTTTCGTCTATCTTCCAATGGTTTAACGTATCTTTATACCAACCTCCCTAGCGCATTAGGTGGTTTTGGCTGGAATTTAAAGCTAGGTTAGGGAGTCTATGGTCTCCCATGTTATTGATTTTGTGCTTGTACAATAGGAGCCTAGTCATAGTTAGGCTCTCCATAGGGGAAAGGCCCACTTCTATAAGGAGAATAGGATAGGGTGTATTGCTTTTAATTTTGAGGTTATACGTTATAAAACACTTTTGGATTTGCTCAATATTTCTCCAGGATTCTCTAGAGATGTTGCAACCCCAAACCTCACATCCATACAAGATCACAGGAGTGACTAAAGTTTCAAAGAGGAGTTTCTGGTCACAATATTTGCTACTTTACCATTATTTTCGAGACCAAAATAAGCTTTCCACCCTCCATTAATCATTTTATCAATGCTATAGTTCCAGTTTTTTCTTCC
Organism: Pinus albicaulis; assembly: GCA_034641835.2. Taxonomy (NCBI): domain Eukaryota; kingdom Viridiplantae; phylum Streptophyta; class Pinopsida; order Pinales; family Pinaceae; genus Pinus; species Pinus albicaulis. The sequence goes on along the minus strand of CM076580.1, from coordinate 116,954,157 downwards.
GGAGAAAAAATTGAACCATCTATTAAGTCATAGAGAGTTACATAGTATATGCATAATGCATTCCAAAGAACTGCATTTCCCCCCTTTTCAAGGAGAGAGATGGAGTTTCTGTTGATAAGAATGGAGAAGCCACCATCCTCTCAACCATATTCACACATGAAGGAGCTCTCATCGTCTTTTTACACCCACCCGGCTTCCTTTCTAGGAAAAATACGCCTGAAACTGAGGTGTAGAGAGACTGAGTCAGTTTGATAATCACAGAAAACCAAAAAAATGGGTGGTAGACACCAATTCAGTTCAAAATTTGTCCAAAATTGATCAAAGAACAATTTTACTCCTATCTCCCGAACCTCCTCGCTGAGGAAAACAGTCCGAAACAAAGACACGATTTGAAAAGTATATATAATGACAGATTTACATCATATTGTTTGTTGTAAATAAAAAGGAAAATAAAATATCAGCAGTGGCAGGATCTTCAGGAAAAATCAGGTTGTTCGATATTCCGAACCAGCCCACCCTCGACCTCAACAGCTATCCAGTGCCTCATATCATGCCGAATGCCCTCCTTAGAAAGGAGGTCTGCATCATGGTTCTGTTCCCTGTAAATGTGACAAACATATATCTCATTAAAAAATATTTTAAGATGGGACACCTCATTAAGTAAAGGAAGCAAGATATAATTTAGGAATCTTTGAGTCCCATTGAACCACTTGACGATGTTTAAAGAATCTCCAAAGATATGAACCTCTCTCATTCTCAAGAAGGAAAGCCAACATAGAAGAAGATGTAAAGCTTTTAATTCTGCATAGTTATTAGACCCCTGACCCAAACCAATCGAGGCTTTGAGAATTTTTCCGGAGGGGGCATGTATGACCAAACCTGCTCCACATCTATTTGAGGGTCTGAGGCCCCATCAAAATAAGCCCATGGTATGTCCCCCCTAATGTTTTCCTGTTGAATGACTCAAGCTTGTTGAGGCTGAGGTGGGATTGGAATGTACTCATAAATGGATACTCCTTCCACTGCCAGTATACTGATCGGAAAAGGAGAGTCTTTAAAAATAACATGATTCCTAGCTATCCAGGTTCCCCAGGCGATTAGCAAAGGGATATTTTTGACCTTATCATTTGGAGCAACTTGCCACCATCCATGCTTCCTGCACCTCCCGACCTTCCCACCTCTGTGGGATTTTGAGAAGCCTCAGGGATTCATTCCAAAGACTGATGTTGAAAGGAAATGTGAGGAAGATATGTTCGACAATTTCAAGACTATCCTTGCATAAGGAGCACCAACCAGGGCCAATCTTTCCCTTGCGTTGAAGAAAGTCCCAAGTGGGAACTTTGTTCTATAGAATGCACCAAAAGAGCAATCTTGTTTTTTCCGGCCCTTTCAGTTCCCATGGAGGCTTGAACCACCACTCCGTCTCCCCCCATCCTTTCTAAGCCATAAGCCAATTGTATCCATACTTTGGGGAGTACATCCCAAACGGGGAATGAACCCATCTGAGCTCATCTCCCCTTTCCTGGATCCTTATGTTGGAGTTCTGAAGATCCAATATAAAGCCCTCCCATTCCTCCAACCATCTATCTTCAAGCTGAAGATCATCCCCATTCAACCACGCTTGTTCCACATTGTTGCTTTTTCATGATTTGCATTCTGACTCAGAGTGTTGAACCCTCTTTGGTCCAGCAGCTCAATTAGTTTTCTTGATAGAGCATATCTCCCAGAACAACCCACCCATGGGTCACCACCCAGCCTAACCTGAGATCCATCCTCCACATGCCATGCTAGTCCATGTTCTATGATATTAACTAAGGCTATAGTTTCTTTCCATACTATTGAGGAATTATTTGAATTTTTTTGAGGCAATCTCAACCAGTCCTGTATTGGCATGGGATCGATGTATTTTCTTTTTGTAACAGATGTCCAAAGATTATCAAGGGTGATGAGTCTCCACGCTAATTTAGCTGCCAGAGACTTTGAGAACGAGGCTATTTCTTTTATTTCCCAATCTCCCCAGCCTTTTGGCCTTACAATTTTCTCCCATGCTACCAAGGGCATCACATGTTCCATTTTTTATCCTGCCCATAAGAATCTACTACACACTTTATTTATTGAAGAAAAAATACTCTTTGGGACCCAAGAAAGACCAACCCAATACACCGGAATGGCCATAACAATAGATTTTATCAGCACAAGTCTTCCTTCTCTAGATAACCATTTGAAGCTCCAGTGTTTCATTCTTGCCTCTATTTTTGCAATAAGCCATTTCCAATCCTGAATAAGGTATGAGTCCAGCTTTAGGAAGAAGCCCAAATATCTGAACTTGTCCTGAAGCGTTTTAACTTCAAAATGAAGTACTTCTTCGATTCTGCCCACTTCAACCCTCGAGAGACCTGCTATTGTCAGGGAGGACTTATGGAAGTTTATGCTAAGGCCAGTAGCTTTCAGGAAAAGATCCAGTACTTCCTTAAGGCATCTACAGTCTTGCATGCTACCATTGTTGAACAACAGAATATCTTCAACAAATAGGAGATGAGTAACAAATAAATTAATCGCCACTTCAATGCCTTTTAGTTCCCCTCGTCTCTTTGCTTAGTGTATCATCAGGCTCAGTCCCTTTGCTGCCAATAAGAAGAGAAGGGGGGAGAGTGGACATCCTTGACCGAGACCCCTTTGTGGATTAAAAAAACTTGTTGCGGCCCCATTGATCAGAATTGCTATACTGGATGAATAAATACAACCCATCAGCCAGTTTATGAAGTCAATCCTGAACCAAAATGAGTCATTAGCAACCTCAAGAACAACCAGTTGATTCTGTCATAAGCCTTTGACAAGTCAATTTTAACAATGGCTCCTTTTTTCTTGCTTCTTTTTAGACTATGGAGGGTTTCTTGGGCTACCCCAACAACCTCATGAATTTGCCTTCCGTCCAGGAAACCAAATTGTTCCAACGAGATATTTTTAGAGAGAAAGGGTTTCAGGTGGGAGGCTATCACTTTAGGAATGATCTTGTAGATATAGGTGCAGAGAGAAATGGGATAGAAGTCATCAAAGGAGACTAGATGTTCTTTATTAGGAATAAGAGCTAGGAAAGTAGCATTAAAAGGCTGATAAATTGAGCTTGAATTGCGAGACTCTTCCACCATCTCTACCAAATCCTTCCCTAAGAATTAAAAAAAATGTTGAAAGAATTCCACCGTCCATCCGTCAGGTCCTGGACTCTTATCCTTCTGCATTTATTTTAGGATACCTTCTACTTCCTCTTTTGTGACCGGCTCCATAATGCTGTTATTTCCCTCCTCATTTATGTAACAAGGAAAGAATTGAGCCACCCTAATTACTTCATCTATGGAAGCCTCCGATGGGGCTCTGAACAAAGATTTAAAGTGTTTTACTCCTAGTGAGGATAGATCTTCAAAAGATTGAGCCCAACCACCATTCTCCATCTGCAGTTCCCATATGGTATTTATGTTTTTCCTTCCTTTAGCATAGTTCTAGAAGAACTTTGTGTTTTCATCTCCAGCTTGAAGCCAGATAGCCCTACTTCTCAAATGCCAACTTTCTTCTCTTTCCAGCGAAATTTTCTTCCTAGTTGTTTCCAGATCCCTTATTCTGTTTCTTGACTCCACATTGGAATAACCTACCCCCTTCGACCTTTCAAGAAAATCTAATTCCTCATTGACCTTCATTAGCTCCTCCTCCTCCTTTAATTTTTTGAGATTTTCCCAATCCCGGGTTTCTTTCTTCATGTCTTTCAGGTTCTCCATAAAATGCTTACACATGTTACCCGGGTCCCTTGGCCTGTCCTTCTTCCATGTGGTGTGGAACAAAGAATTATAGGACTCATCTTTTAGCCAGGAGGAGTTGAATTTGAACGGAGCACCAAGTTTTTTCTATGTGCCTTTACTTGAGCCTTGGAAAGGTTTGATTTCCTTCCTCTCAACTTCCTAGGCCCAATCGAGACATGATTAGCCTCCAGCCCTCCAATGGCTTCTCCTTTCCAAGTTTTATTCACTAGAGATCGAAGGTTGTAGGGAGTTTTTTCAGGAAGATCAGACAGGGAAGGATCAGAAGCTGACATGACAACAAGGGGAGAGGCCTAAGAAGATGATGGAATGTATGTTATGATACTATCAAGGGACTCAATAATATCATGAATTTATATATTTTCCATATGTAGGGGCTTGGAGGGACCATGCTTAGATAAATCGAAAACAGATGAGCAAAAGGATGAACAAAAAGAGGGATTGGAGACAAGAGGCGTACTCTCCACTGGAGATCCTTTAGCCCCAGCTTCTTTTGGAGGATTCTGAACCTGGGGGGTCTCCAGATTTGGATCCGTTTTATGCTGATTTTGAAGATTTTCCATATGATTCGATGGCAAGGATTCATCCATTGCAATACCCGGACCCTCTACCCCTTCCATCAGATCCTCCTCCGGATCCCTATTCTCTTCTGTGCCGATAGACGGAATGGACTCCCGGGCAATCTTTTTCTGCTTTCTTTTGCGACGATGTCCAAGGGGACAATCCTTTGCAAGTTGCCCATATTTGTGGCACCTATGAAAATGAAATGGTAAATGCTCATAGTCCAATGTCTGGTTGTATTCAAAATCCTTATACTTCAGGCACATTTCATCTGCTAGTCCTTCTCTGGGATTTAAGTTTACCAGTATTCTGGCCGCACTCAGATCCCTTGATTACTTAAAGGACATATCAACTTCTAAAAACTATCCAAGGGTATTTCCAATGGAACGAAAGGCTGAATCTGTCCAAAATGGTAGTGGGAGTCCCGGGAGTTTTACCCATGCAGGAGACTCTTCCATTTTTTCTCTCTGAACGTCAAATAGCGGAGTCCATCTACGAAACAAGACCAACCTCTTCCCAAAACACCAGTTCCTTTCAAGTACCTAGTCCAAATGATCTTTCTGCTCGAATTTAATGCTAAACCAACCCCTGGCTAGTGATTGGACTTCCAAAGGTTTCCCCGGGGCATTCTTCCATTCCAAAATGGTTCATTCAGTGATATAGTTTGCCGAGAATTTTCTTCCGCGGACCCTGCCAACAAGAATGGTCTCAGTTGCTTCCATGAATTCGTCGATACAAATGTCTACTCCAAGAACACAGTAGGGGTGCTCATCTTTCCTCTTAATGGGCTTGTTCTTTTTCCTTTTCGATCCTGCAGACCCACTTCCTCCTCCTTCCTCTCCTTCCACATGGCTTTCGAGTGCATATGGAGCTTCTGCTAAAGGTGACCCAGGTCGCCTTCCTTCAGCAAATGTAGTGCCTTCCCTATCCAAGACCCCTGCTACTGCCTGCCTAGCTTCCGACGCTAAACCCTCCTCTTGACTAGCTCCTTTGAGACTATATGAGAGCCCTTATGCTTCTCCTTCTTCAACCACGGGTGAGGAAACCCTCTCCTGTCTTTTGCTAGACTGACTCGAATTCCAGGAGATCCGAAGCAAACTCTCTGCCAAGACCGGACCCGTACTAGCTGCTTCACTTCCTTGCGAGAAAAGGAAGTTCTCCAAGAAGTTGAACCCCTGACACTGAGTAGGGTTTCTAAACAAAAAAGAGTCTTTCCGAGGACGGCCTCAACTCAGATCCAATCCTATTTTCCCTTCATCCCCCAGAGCTTTCAATCCCACAAAACCCTGAAAACCAAAACTAGCAACAATGTCTTCTAACCCTCCTGTAAATATCAGAATAGAGGAAATACCTGGCACCGAAGAGATTGGTATGGTTTGTAGGTATGTCTGATGATGGTCGCCTCCAACACAATCCATAGAAGCCGCTGGTGAAACAGGTCCTTTTGCGCCTCCCGCCTTCCACACACAGTTAAAAGTACTCTGCAACCTTTCTTCTAAAAACGCAGCGCCATTCGATAGGCCCCAAAATCCTCCCGAATCAGTGGGTCTTGGCTCTGCCTCTGCAATGGCCGGAAAGAATAGGTCTAAGTTTTTCTCCGACACCTCGTGTCCCCAACAAGTGAGCAGGTCTTCCGACGTCGGCTCAACATCCACGTGATCCCTTTCGAAACCCATTGCTAAAACAAGCTTTCGATCTTAAACCTACTCCACGATAGCGCAGAAACTGCTCCGGCACATAAACCCTATGCCCGAAACGCCGTCTTGCGAAAAGGTTAGGGTTTGGAATGAGAAATTCCATCCTGACCTTGGTTAACCAGATGCGGTCTCGAAGAATCTCGTACTCCCTGTGTCCTTCCACTGTGCGTACAGGTGGTCGCTGGGTTCTGACAAAACCAAGCGCATGTCACATTCAAAGCCTCCACGTGTGTGGGCTCTGAAGCCTGAAGACGACCTGCAACTACTGCAGAATGCCTCCATTATTAGGGTTTTCCACTATCGCTATTCCCAGGTCCTTACAACCATCATATTACTTGCAAACCCCTTTGTTGATTGAATGCTATAGTTCCAGTCGAGCTTGTGATGAATATCAATTCCTACATACTTGTAAAAAGACACTTCTTCCAAATTGCTATTGGTTAAGATATAGTGAAAGTAAATATTTTGGAAAAAATATAATTTAAAAGTAATTTGGAATATCTTAATTATATTGAGAGAGTTTTTTCAATCTAATTCTTCATTTTATATTTCTAAATTCATATTTATCTTCACATATTTACCCAATATAATTATAAAATTATTATTTAAATTAAAAAATAACAAATAAATTATCATACACATTCTGTAATAATAAATTTCTTATTTTTAAATAATTAATTTAAAATTTAAAATACTTAAACTTTACATTTAAATTAAATTATTTTAAAATTTAAATTAAAAGAAATAATTCAAGAGAAACAAACTCATACATTTAAAAGAAATAATTAAAAAAAGAAAAAGAAAAACATAAAATCCCAATGTTTAAATTTTGATGGTAGGTATTCAATATATTTGAGAGTCACACCTTTGGTGGCTAAGCTAGTTTTTAATTCCCAACGACCTACAGGGTGAGAAATATTTTCCAGGGAGTAAATGTCGCACTAATTTCTTTGTTACGGTTTATTCAAGTTTGTACAACAGTCAAGAACAGTGTGGCCGGAATCATTAATCGGAAAAATAAGTTTATAAGACATGGTGGGATGTATGGCCTATCCGGTACTGTCAGGAAGGTGCATTAAATAGTGAATAGGTTGGGAAATATGGCTAGCCGAACATCCTATGGAACCTATTGGTACGCAACGAACAAAAAAAATTCCGAGGCTCTAAAACACAACGAACAAGAATTGAGCATTCCCAGCCGCTTTTTTCAGAGGAGAAAAAACGTCTGAAAAAACGCTGTTCTTTTTATTATGAAAAGAAACAGTGAATACCACTTTCTTTTGATTATGAATTTAGCGTTTCCAGCCTCTTTCGACACTAATATCATTTTCGGTTCGTTAAGAATTTAGTATCATTTTCAGTTCGTTAAGAATTTAGTTTTTCCAAGCATCTTTTCCAATAGAAATTTGGTATTTTTTTACACTTATTTTTATTAAAAATTTTGTATTTTTATTTTTTTTTCATTTATAATTTAATTTTTTTTAAATGTTAAAAATATTGATATTAAAAAATTATTATAAATTTATTTTAATTATGGATATAGTAAGTGTGGAGAGTGTTGAAAGGTTAATTTCAACTGCGCTGTACTCAGAGCCGCTTGCTATATATTTGTTTGAAGGGTTCTGGCACAGAGCCGCTTTCCAAATTCAGTGAACAGTGAATTTTATTTAAGAACTCTTACAGTTTTTTGCATTTAAAAAAAAAGAGTTTGAAAGAAACAGAGCATTTCGTTTTATATACACAGGAAATAGGGACGCAGGAGTTTGTTTGAGTTTGGTGGTCCCACACCACGCCAAGTCACAGAAGAACACGCGGCAGCATGATATTGGATCGAGTTTTTATTTGGGCAGATTTGGGGAGTTCATTTCCGGACTCGAAGTTTCATTGTGGCGCAATTGATAATGGTTTCGGGTTACAAACTGAGCTTAGGTCAGCGACCAGTTTGCAGACTCGATATCAGTTTATGAACCGAATTTTATGATTGATCACGCATTCAAAAGTTGTCGTACCCAAAATGAGTTTGCGAACCCGATATCACTTTATAGACGCGATTTGATAAATCATCGCGCAACCAAGCGATGATGTCAGCAGAGCCACATTTGTAACACGATTTCCTGATTGCAATTTGGTTTTATGGTTTTGAAATCCGGCGGAGTTTGATTAATGTTTTTGTTATGTGTTTCGAAGGTTTACATTATAACCTTTGTTTTTTTTATCGCGGAAGGTTTTTAAACCTTTGGAAATATATGTTTTAACATATATGCATTTTTGTTTTATGGGCCCCACAGGCCTATGGGTAGATATAGTTTTGTCTTAAAAGTTTTCTTTGTTATGTTGTTTAAAATATATCTGCTGCGACATATATAAAGTACGTGTAGACTTATTTTGTAATGTGACTTTTGACATACACAACAGTGTATTAAAAAGACAGTGTTAGCTCGAAAAGGCTCAGTGTATTTGTTTTAACACAACAGTGTAGTTTTTGAATAGAACGGAGTGTGTTGTTTTGTAAAAAGACAGACAATGTTTTTAAAAACTGAGAGTGCATTTTGTATGTGAGATAGAGAGACAGTGAAGTTTTTTTTTGTGCACTGTATTAGTAGCAGTCAGTTTGTAATCTCTCTGTGAAAGGAAGTTTTATTTGTAACAGTTTTTAGTGAATGGAATAAAATTTTTTTATTTTCTCTGTGTTAAGAAGGAGAGTATCATTCTTTCTGAGTTTGTTCAGAAATTCTCAGAAATTCCAACAAAGAAATTATTTTTAAAATGCAAAATTAAAAAAGATTTACACTTCTAAGTCAGTTTTTCATATATATATATATATATAACATTCTACTGAAAAAATTGACTTAATGAAAAAAATCAAAATATTAAACAAAAACATTACTTTAGATATCATTTTTGGGATTAAACTGCATTAATTTAGTCATTCATCTATGACCATTTCCATGAGAGGTAGTCGTAACTGACTAATTTCTCATGTTTTCGTAACTGACTAATTTCTCATGTTTTGAAAAACATGAGAAATTAGTCAGTTACGACTACCTCTCATGGAAATGGTCATAGATGAATGACTAAATTAACGCAGTTTAATCCCAAAAATAATATCTAATATAATGCACTGCGGAAACCCCTCATACTTAAAAAACATTATATATATATATATATATATATATATATATATATATATATATATATATATATATATATATATTTTCAGTTACATTATAAACATATACATAGTTTTTTTATCCATATATAATATACACATAAATCATATTAAAATATTTTATTTAACATAAATACTAGCAGTTGCCCCAAAAGGTGCAAGGAGAGGCTGATAGGAGTATTTTTTGTGAATTATTAATTTGAAGTAATTGTAGTTTTTGAGATGAAGAAAATTTTGTAGAATTTTGCACAAAGCATCTGAGTAGAAATTGCATCAAAGGAGTTGAGAAGGGTCTAGATCCTAAATTCACATATAAATAGCCAGAAGATCATTAAGAGTCACTATGAATCAATACTAAAAGTTGATGAGTTGGTCTTGCATCACCAATTGCAATGTTCGATATAATGTGCCAATCCCTGGAATACAAAGAATATCTCCAAATAAATTGGAGACAAAACCAAGAGTATCAGCTTTGAAATTGATACAACCCAATCTCAAGAGAACCCACTAAAAGGCCCAAGAAAGGGTTTGAAACCCTATAATAAAAATGATTTAAAAATCTTAGTTTCTTAGACCTTCAGGGAAAATGTAGTATTCACATAGATCAACTATATACTCCAAGAAATGTCACTACTAAGCAATCTTGTTAATCAAATATGAGAAGCACTTTCACTTGAAGCCAAAAAGAAGAATATCTCCTAGTTCTGCAATGGCAATACCACTACAAAAAGTGCCATAAAACCCTGAAAAATAGGAGAAAACCACACAGTTCCAGTGCTAATCCCAAAAAGAACATTGAATTTTGGCTGAAACAGAGAAAGATGTGGTGTGCTTCTGTTGAAGAGCACTGTTTTGCAAAATAATTTCAGAGTCATTGAAATAATCAAAATAGCTGGAGCAAATGAGTAACCAACTGTTTAGGTTCCAAATCTTTGGATAGAGAATAGAATAACTAAGATAACAACATATATCATAGCTACCACATGTGCAAATCCAATTGCAAATTAAATTCAGTTATTGCCAACATCATTTTAAACATATACATGGAGAGCATCTCGATGAGGGTAACACTTACCCTGGTTGATTGACTTGTCAACCTATTGTATCGCTTGAATTGCTCTTAAAACTGTTGCATGGAAATAATATTTTCTTTCAATGTTTCATTAAAAAGAAAAACCAGTGAGTAGAATAATGGTGTTTATAGTACAAATTTTGTCTACAAATTTGAGAGATTGGATTTGGTGGAAGAATAATACCTGAGATACAAGGAGTGAGCACACCATCTACAATAACCATGGAGGTACCAAGAAGGGTCAGTATGAGCAAAATTGTTTTAGCTGCATTTCCTTTTTCTAATTTTTTTTGTTTTTGTTTTTTCGAAGCTCTTTTGAGCTGTCTATTGGGCACTGCAAACTTATATGATGAAAGTTCCCTATCCTCATGACACTCACTTTTTCATGGTGGCATATTAAGGAATAAGGTGAAAAAGTCCGACCTGTCATCTCATTAATCCTCACAATAAGCTTATATCCAGAATACAAAGATAAAATTTACGTTGAAAAACATATTTTGGTTCATATTCCATAACATATTTTGGTTCATATTACATACCATCACTATTATCATTGGCCCAAAGTACAATGAAAATGTATTTGAGCAGTGGAGAAAGAGTGAGCGAGAATATTCTGAGAGACAGAGCACCAAGAACATCATGTGGATGATGGATTCCATTTATGAAAGTGCTAGCAAACACATAAAGGGGAGAAGTTCCTATGTCCCCATAAACCACCCCAATACTCTGAAAGGCTAGTTGGAGAATGGAGGCCACTGTGAGCAGATTCTACAAAATCAACAACAACAAGATCTAATTATAAATTGATTGACTAAACACCACCATCAAGCTTTTTATTGAACATCAGGTTAGGTAGAAAACTTTAATTGCATTGTGTATCTGGATTGGATCTTGCGCTGGAAATGATATAATGTCTGCCAGAAATTCAGATAAAATCTAAAATCTTTGTAATATATCTGTTATCAGAAAGAATCAAAGGAAGAGAAAAATATTAACTTACCCACTGTGCTGCTATTTCTGTGACAGAAATTGAGTTATCAGACTTACGAACTGTGTTCCTATTTCTGTGGATTGCAAAAAGGCAATGTCAGAAATACTATCCTGCAATACCAAAACACTGTAGGACATTTCCATAAGTTGGAAATAGTAGCCTACCTAAAGTGTTTTCATAAATGAGGCCTTAGAACTTGAATTTCGTGTATCAGTTGGTGAATCTACAGTGGCAAGCCTAACAGAGAGTTTGAAAAATGGAACGACTTCAGCCCAAATACAAGAGCAATGTTGAATTGTCCTAGACGACTCAGATTTGCAGATGCATATTACATACTAAATAAAACACCTGCTCCGAATATTTCCAGAGTGTATGCAAAAAGTAATGTCAGACAATTAGAGAAATATGAAAACCTGAGAGTGTGGTGAATTCCAGTAATGTGGAATCAAACCAGATACAACAAGATTATAACATGCTTACGGAGAACAGAATAGAAAGATAATAACATAGACTGAAAGCCAATAGAAGGAAGAAAAGAATTATTGCATATATTAGATTTGCTGTTGAGAAATACAAGGGGAAGGCCTCTATTAATAGCAACCTTGGAGGAGTCAAGCATTTAAGGATAGTTGGAAAGTATACCAACTATTTAATGATCTATCCAAGTTAACTTACAGGTTATAACTGTCTGTAGAAGGTGAGTATTAAATATGTTGAAAAATATTAAGTTTTCAAGATAGAATAGAACATAATAGCATGAGTAAAATGTGAAAATTTTGAAACGGAATAGATTATAATTTATATTCACATAGATATACAAATCTGAAGTTGAAGAGATATATACATTTGTACAACAAAAGTTTGTTGAAAGTAGATATCTAATCATAAATACATGATGATGCACGGCATCGGCAACACCAGTTGGTGTCTATAGTGACTCCACGTTCAGAAAGGAGTTCTTGCCATTCAACTCACATTTTCCGTTGTCTATCTCTTTCATTTATGTGGATTGTTTTCCTTAGAATTCTTCGAATCTTTTGTAATAGTGCAATAGTTCCACACAAACGGTGCAGAGGCAATGAATGGGGTGAAAGGAATCTGAGCTGTATATCATGTAGAGTTTGTTCATGCTGGTGAATCTCCTGGTAGCATTCATAGAGCATGTTTAAATCCCTTGAATCCATATCTGTTTAGCATGAAAGAAGGTAAATAGTTATTGTTAGTGCTAACAGATGGTAGAAGTAAACTAATTATAGAGTTCAAAAATAACTAAAGGAATCATAAAATTATTTTAAACATTAGGAACATAATGAGTAGTAGAATAAATGTAAAAATAAGTAATTGTATATTCAATTTGGATAAGGTGAGGGTTTGTTTACCTCTTGGTGAAGATGCAATGAAGAGTGTATTGTTGGATAGATTGTATTTGTCTATATAGATTTCGATGTGAGCAACGACTCTTCTTGCTTTCTGCGTTGTAGATATGGATTTTCTTTCATGCGTGAAATGCATGAGAATGGAAATGCTGGATGGATTCGAAGGTATGTTAGAGATCTAACTCTTGAAATGGCGGTGAATGTTAGACCTTGGCATTCTTTGGGGCCAATGTCAACTGTTGCTTTATCTAACGTCATTCCTTGTGACTTGTGTATTGTTAAAGCCCATGCCATTCGAAGTGGTATCTGTCGACGTGTGCCCCTTGTGATAGGAGAAATGGGCACATATGTGGGGTGTGCAATGTCCCATGTTGTTCCTCTATATTTTTTGAAATCAACGACCACGAAGGATGGCAATTCTGGAGGCTTTGAGTCAGCTGCATAGCATATTGAATTGACTGTGCCAAGTGCGCCATTTACAAGCCCTGCATGTACCCATAAATTGCAGGTCAGCATAACTTTTTGTCCATTTCATAACAGAAGCGTTCCGTCTAGTTGTTCTTCTTCAGATGTAGTGAATGTGTGGTCCACATGTTTCTTCGCTGAGCACACAGCCACTGGGTTGTGTAATTTTTTCAACATTGATTTGTTATGCAAGGCAACTGAATTGTTTGTTGCATATAAATGCATGGAGTCCTCAAATCTTTTTTTATCTTCATGCGTAATAGAGGAATCTGTTCTTGACATTAGTAGCTTCCAATCTTCGATTGTAGAGTTCCCATCCCTGAGATTTGTGAGAATGTTGCGGAAGGCAATCTGGGAAGGATCAGCACCTTGCTGGCGAAAAATAGTTGTGAGCGTAATGAATGTATCAAAGCTGTGCCAAAGTGTAGTACCACGTGATGTGCCAGCATACAGAGGAATGTCTTTTACAGGTGGTAGCTGGCCTAAATCCCCAACAAGGATAATGGATCGATTACCAAATGGTGTATTTCGATGGAGGGGAAAGGCCTCTCGTAAGCGATCATCAATACGGGAAAGAATTTTTGGCTCGATAAAACTCATTTCATCAATGAGTATGTACTGAATATGGCAGAGTTGTTCTTGGAGGTGGAGGAGTGGTTGTCCTTCAAGAGGATGCATTGTTTGGATAAGGATGTGAAGGGCAGAATGAATTGTAAGTGCATCTATGTTGAAAGCTGCAACACCGGTAGGTGCAAGTACCAACAATGGGCTTATATTTGGTGAGGAGAGTTCGATGAATGCACGTTGTAGACATTTTATTAGAGCAGATTTGCCCATTCTGGCTGTCCCTTGTATAATGGTTCTAGTTGGGGGTTTTGGAAGAGTATTTTGAAATGAGAAGTAATATGTGTGAAAGCTTTTTGTTGGGTAGGAGATAATATTTGATTTACGGGAAGGTTTGAAGAGGGATGATGTTGATTTTGAATAGATGAGCGATTATATTCAATGAAATTGATGGCAGTTTCTTGCAAGTGGAGAGGTAGGGAAGTATGAGACTAATGATGGTTGAGGTCAAAGTCACGATTGCCAATGATTTCAAGGGCATCAATTTCGATGTTCTCGTTTGGGTGAAGGTGAGAGATGCTTTCCCATTCATTCATTTGAACAGGGTCAAGGGGGATGTCAGGAGGGGTAGATACAGGAGTAGATTCATCTTCTGATTGTGGAGATTGTGGGTTTTCATTTTCACGGTGAACATGCCATGCTGTATATGTTCCTTTCTTTTGTTACCAATGTGCAATGATTTCATCATTGCTACATCCAATGTCATTGGGGAGTGTACGGAAGGGGAAATACAATATTAATTCAGCCCAGCAGAAGTTGGTGTAGTTTGGATTAGTAGGGGAAGGGATTGTGGTGTATCGTGGCAAGATATGGAGAACTATGGGAGGAGAAATCTGTTTCCATTGGTTTTGTTGACGACGAGGAGAAAATGACCAAGAGCGTGCAGCTTCTATGAGGGGAAATGGATCTAATGAAGAAGGCCTATTCATGCATGAAATAATAAATGGTGGTGTTGAGGGTAGATTTTCAGAACCATCTAGAACACGTCTGAATACAGTTCTATTAACATTTAGAGATACAAATGTACGACTACAGAGTGTGAGACGTAATTTTTGCAACATATGGCATATTTCCTGCGCTCCAATATCCCTTTCTGCTATGCTTTCTGTAAGGAGTTTCCGAACAACAGTGGTAGTAGGTGCTTCTGGAGCGACGTTGTTCAAGAGGCGGAATAACATTTGGCTATAGCTTTCTGACTTTGTTTATGCTTTGGCTGCATATTTAGAAATATAAGCTAACACGGCATGGCGTGAAAGCACTGGTTGACAATCAACATTTGCTCTCCAGATGGAAAGTAGATCAGCATTATGAATGTTCAATCTATCATCGTTACGTGCAGGCTTGTAGATTTTCTGACCTTTGTTGTCCACCAGCAGTAAAGATGTGGGATTTAACTCCCATGGTACTCCGTAGCGACATGTGAGAACGCTGTTTTTTTTGCGAAGACAAGAAGATGCATGGCACTTTGTATGGCGTTGGACGCAATTGACAAGCTCTTCATAGTTATCTGTCTGTGTTGATACAAAGATTGATCGTGTGTTGAGAAGACATGGGTCCTGCTCTGCTGATTGGTGGAGTAAAGCTGCGCAATGTTGGAGTTGTCGTGGGTTCCAAGCAGTTACATAATGGTCAAAATATTTTTGAGCATTGAGAACTTCTATCTCATTGTTCCAATTCAGGGAATCCATATTTGGTGCATCTTTCAACCAAAGGAATCCATGTATGTGTGCAGATCCTCGATGCTGCCATTCGTATCTATATGCAATTTCGAAAAACATTATTGTTTAATTCTACTGAAGTGTAGTATTTTGTTTTAAAAGTAATGGTAATGAAAAGTACCTGCACCAATAGTCGATTGCATGGAGGCCTTTTTGTAAGACTTCCTCAAGAAAAATTGTAAATCTGCAATGCATGTATTGGGATGTTAAATGGGGATTGGTAATTATATTTTCAATTCTCCACCTATAATGAGCATTTGTATTGGAGGGCACCTCGACAGGGATAATATTGTGCAGGTCAGGCCATTTGGTATCAGCAGCACTTAGAGTGAAGAAAAACGTTGGGCTCACAAGCTGTGTGATCATGTCAGTTAGCTCATTACGACGCTTGTTCCAAAAAGAGCGTGTACCTCGTAGGGATGAACCAAAGTGCATGACCATTTCTGGAATTTTTGAATTTGGAAAGTCGTGAAGACATTGTTGCAAATCTGATACAGTTGCTAGAAAATTGTTTTCAATGTTTTTTTTAACAAAAACATTGGCATTTGATTGGCTACGGTGGCGCATCATCATGTTATATATGTAGTAATGGAATCTTGGATGTCGGCCGAAGCGATTATCATGGTAGCGTAACAGGTGACAGGCATATTCGTGCAGCTCAATTTTTGTAATTCTTGGTTGTGCAATCATGGCAATGCCTGTTGGGAAAAGTGTGGGAAATGCCATAGAGAAGAGGCCCTCAGTAGTGTATTCATTGATAGGCGATAGAGATATTGTAGGCCAATCAATTGAATTTGTTGATTTAGAATTTGTGGAGTGCAAGTAAGCATGAATGCGATCAAGTTCATTACAGGAGTTTGGAAGAATTGGAACAAATGAAGAAGGCTGGATATCTAATGAAGGTAGAATGGCATGAAGATGATGAGTAGAATCGACTATGTTTTCCTGGGGTATATATGAAGACGTGGTTACGTTATGAACAAGATTAGAAATATCAGTAGGTTGATCCGGTAGAGCGGAAATTGCAGATGGGTTGAGTTCAACATCTTTGTAGTAGGGATCATGAGTGAGTTTGTATTCTAGTGCTGCTAGAACACGTGATTTAGAAACGATGAATTCATAAGATGTTTGAGAAGGGTTTTGCCTTCTAACAATGAGGACGTCTAATTCAGAAACAAGGCGAGGTAGATATTTCGCAATGGTAGTAATGTCTTGATGAAAGCTGATTGTATGGCCGCTATATTTGTATTGACCACCACGAGCATGCGTTACTTGTAGAATCAGATTTACACGTGCGATTAGCATTTCTTCAATCTGTGTTAAATTCTGAAGGACATATGGTTGTTCGCCAGGATCCATGTTGTTGGCATGAGTGAAACGGTTTGAATTTTTTGATGTTGCACATCGGGAGCAAGAGAGGGTACCATGCGAACATTTTGTCTTCATGCCTGGATATGATTCTTTGCATAGTGTGCAAACATGCAAGGGAGAAAGGTTATCTATTATTTGCCTAAAGCGACGATGTTCTTCATTGAGGGGGGGGGGCTATATAGGTTTTGGGAAGAGGGAGTCTCTTTTCGTTTTTTATAAAGAAGTCGTCGTGGTGCATTTATTGCTTCTTTGTTTTGAGCATAAAGAAGGCGACGTCGTGATTTTTTTTCTGCATCTTCATTGTTTGATGACATATCTAACAAATTACAAATAATTCTATGTTAGGGATGAGGTGCGAGATTTACAAATTACAAATTGATGTATGAATGCATATGAAATGTATGACATTGTGTTGAAAGCTGAAATTTCTAGATAACTATTAATAAGTGATAAAAAGAGTTTAAAATCACTTTCAAATAGATGTTGGTATAAACCTTTTTTTGTAGTGCCAAGCATAAGTATTTATATTATTGAAATGTGAAACGGTAAATATACATACTTGTAGTCATTTAAAAAATGTTACTGTAAAAGCAACTGTGCATTACAACAACATGGTTGTATTTTACAAAGGTAGGGAGAAAGGAACTATACATGGAATTTATATTATTGAAATGTGAAATGGTAAATATACATACTTGTAGTCATTAAAAAAATGTTATTGTAAAAGTAACTGTGCATTACAACAACATGTTTGTATTTTACAATGGTAGGGAGAAAGGGACTATACAAGGATGTTATTTTCTATCTAGAGAAATAAAAAGGTGTACATATAAGAACTGAGGTCAAAGGCGACGAGCAACAGAGCACTGTGAAATGGTAAGTGCGGCAATGTCTTTTAGGATTTCCATGCATGCATCATCATATTGAATTTCTTCTGAACTTAGCAAAATAGGTTGGAGATGCTCAACACCATTGTAGTACTCTTTTTTAATGGAAAGTGATAGAGAGAGGTGATGCCCTGATATACGGCTGCATATTTTCTGAAGATCAGCTGGTTCAATGGAAAGGAGGAACAAGTCTTTAGCTGTGATGCCCATGAGCTCATTTCCCGCATCATTGAAAACAATGACATTTTGAAGCTGGCCAGTGTGGTCATGCAATTCGATTTTCAGTTTGTAACGGTATTAGCATTCTGGAAATTCACCGTTGCACTTTGTACAATGCCAGAGATTGTTAGAATGGTGGCTTACTTTTTTCATGCATTGTTTCCCATTGTAATCCAATGGACAAGCAAGAAAATAAAAATCATCCATGCGTAGACGAGTTATTGTGGCACGAACCGAAACACATACTGCTTTCTCCAAGATTTCCATGCTAGATATTTCCTGAATGGTATTTTGTGGTAAAGCTCGCTTGGAAGACAGAGTATAATTTCTGCTCAATGAAGGAGACGAAGAGCTGTAGCCTGTATCACGGAACCAAGTTTGGAGTTGTTTAGTTTCTTCAATGTCTGGATTTATAAGAAGAGTGGTAGTGGAAATTGTCCCAATAGTGATTCCATTAAATTCAGTTATCCGGCCACCTTTCACACAAAGGATTGGTGGGTTGTCAGAAGAGTCGACTCCAGCAAGGTCCTTTCCTATAGAGACACATTGATCTCCCCATATTGTTAAATCAATGCTGAAACCTGACTTTTCGTTCAATGTTATTGTTTTTTTTAATATTTCAGTTCCATCTCTTCTTCTTATTGTAGAAGCAGGGGAGGTGGAGGTAACGACACCAAGAACATCGACAAGTGTATTTGGGTTTGTGGATTTTACTTCAGCAATAGTCCTGAAATGAAAGCTTTGGTAAGGAAAGCTTGGATCATCTTCTAAACATGGTGTCACAGTTGATGTAGCAAGCAAGTAAATCTCCCAGTTGTTGTTTAAATGGTTGTAGTTTGGGTTTGTTTGCTTTATTGTTCCATTGGAGACAATATATAGTTGCCCAACTTCAATGAGATTGTATAGAGATTCAGCTAGATCAGCGAATGCAGAAAGATGGATTTCATCTTTGTCACGACCAGTGAGGTCAAAGCCGAAAAATTTTCCTGACCCACGTGCAGTGTTGTAGTTCTTGAAGGGTGTTTTTGATAATACTCTACCTTGAATTGACCAGTACTTTCGGTACGGATGGAGTGATGTAAATGATACAAGCGATGTTGTAGGTGTGCTTGTTGGAGTCGAAGTATTTGGAAGAATATTTTGTGCTGATGAAGAACTTGAATGAGATTCGCTTGCCTATGCATGCAATAGCAATGACAAGTCCTTAACCAAAGGTCTGCTACGATAGACCACCTCAAGTTCTAGGATTCGAATGGATCTGAAATGGATGAAGAAATTATTTAAAATTAAAATGAATGTTCAACTCATTTTTATTCAGGAATAATCCAAAAAGGTAAAGGGGAAAGTTTAAAACGAAGCCTAATCTTACGTAGAGTTTTGGGACACTGTGCAAGTTGATTTTGTAAGTGAAATGATTGAACCGATCTGAATGTCTTCAGATGCAACTTGTGTGCCATAAGCAAATGGGAGCAAAGTCCTGTGTTGATATGTGCCATCAGAGAGAGTGATGTGGTAGTGGGAAGCGCTGGTTTTTGATGAATAGAAAGATCCAATGTTCAGTACTTGCAGTAGAGGTTGCATCTCAGTCGAACCATTTAGCAATTTGGGGATGGCATTCTCGGTCAAAATCGGCTCCATCACGGTAGTAAAGTGAAAATTTTTAATTTTCAATGGTAATACCTGCAAGTTATTTTAATGCATTGGAAGAGATATTAATGCATTAAATAAATTGTAAGCAAAGCATAAATTAGCATTTTTGTAATCGTTATCTAATAGATTTGTTCATAATGAATACTTAGATTTCTAATTAAATGCAATAATAAAGAGGGCACAATAAATCCATGTCTCCTTAGAAATCCATGTTCTGCACGTGGGAAACGTGGTACTAAAACAGATGACTCCCTTAGATGTACAAAGAAGAAATAGAATATGACAATTATGATGACAATATTTTCTCTTTTTTTTAGACTGATATCCAAAACAGTTTCTTTCCCATTTTGGACAGCACAAGCACACTTTACTATCTACTCATTTGTGATGTACCAACGATAAATGGGAAATATGCAGCATATGTGGAAGGAAATCAGACCTATCTTAGCGTAAGGAAGCAGGTGAGCAGAGTTCAAGTGTTTTCAGGTTCAAGTGTGTTCTTTGGGTCACTATTTTCCTTGTAAAAAAAATCAGATTGCTCAGTGTCTATCAATAAAGAATACTGCAACAAAGAGAGGGTTTTCCCAATTGTGTTTCCCTAGAAAAATAATTGTGTCTCTTTTGTGACTGTGTTCTTTATTTCTATGATTAATCCACTGCTTATGTGTGTTGAGAAATTTTGTGTCTTAGTGGAAAGAATTTTTAGTTTCAATTGTTGCCATTAGTTTCAGGTTGTCTATCATAGCAGTTGAAATTTTTTTGTGGAAATTCAACACAAGCCAGTTAGGGCAGAGACGTTTGATCATAGCCGTAAACAATAAGCAAGCAGGTCTCGAAAGGAAGTCTGTTAGGGCAGCAAGATACCCAGCCCAATTAGGGCAACACCAGTATAACATTTTTCTTAGCCAATTATTCTGAATCCATAAAAATTGTATGGGATAATTTGTTAATTGAAGTTGATGATGTATGATAATGTAGGGTAATAGTAGCAATTGTTGAATTGGTTAGGATTAATTTGTGGCCATAAAAACCCTAGTAAACTGTTGTGGAACCAATATAAACCCTAGTAAACTGTTGTGGAACCAATATAAGTTACTAAAGTTTTAATTCTATTTATCTATAGCTTGCCTACAACTGATGCATGTTGATGATACTTATCACTGCTGCATTTTAATTACTTTGTGGAAAGTTATAAGGACTACTGTGATATTGGTGCAATATTTTTTTCATGTTTGAAACCCTAAGGGGCAGAAAAAATACACTAAGACACTACAGATTGCTTTGAAGAAATATTAAAAAACTGAAAAGCTATCTAATTTATCAAGCAATTCCACATAGAAGATTAATTATGAGAACCAACAATAGACATCTATTTGCCATCAATTCTTTGAAACTCATAAAATATCACTCTCCTATGATGCATGCAATGTCTCTAGAATAATGAGTGGGGAGGAAGAAGTGTCGAAAGAGTTCAAAAAAAGATCAAAGGGAAAATGATGAAAAAAATGTCTCACTATTTCTCCCTCTCTTATAGAATGAGCAAGGGTAGTTACAATTAATGTCTCTCTCTCAAAAATAGGAAAATAACTTAGTCAAGGCACCCTTACACATGCTAAGGAAAAATGAAGCAAATCCCCCGAATGGGGTGCCTATGGTGCATGAGTACCTCTGGATTCACTCACCTTCATGCCAACAATGTGTTGCCAGGAAATAAGGTGCAAGTGTTGTCCACAAAAGGATGAAATGTGGCCCTTTATTGCTGTCGAGAAAAGGTAAAGTAACTTGTCTAATGACTCACTAACTGGCAGAATGTTGTCATAATAATTGCAGATCAGCTCTATTAGTTGGCTGCAATATTTCTACCAAATCTGACAGGATGCCAATGCCTAAAATAGGTGAGTGAAGGGTGAATATAACTCTAGAGGAATGCGCCCTCCAATCTAGTCAAGAATAAAGCATTTAACTGTCATCATGAAGGCATGAAGTCAACATGAAAAATTGAAAGAAATTGCGGCTAGACTACTATCATACTGGCAGCCTCCAGACTGCCATAACCTACTAAAATCAACACCTCAAACAGATTTTCAAATCAGCTGTCATAGACTGTCATATAACTTTGTTAAGATACTACCCAAAATAGGATTAAAAACTAATAGAAGCTATGCCTTTCTAGCTGATACAGGATTGTACCCTAGTGCTATCATAAAAGCTGACATACTTATGAAATCCTTTTTCAGAATAGGTTGTAGCCTGTAACAGCCATCATCAATGCACCTTACTCTGTCCGGTATTCACCCAAGGAGGATGCTTATATTTCCTTCGAAAGTGCACATTTGAGAGTTGTTGTAGCTCACATCCTATGCCACCCACTCTTGTATTGATACCATCAAATCTACCTTGAATAGAGGACCCAAAAATGCTAGAAAAGGCCCTCAAAGTCAGCATGAAGCCACCTTGAAATCTATACCAAAATTGAGCGAGTAAAAGTCTGAAACATCTCTAGTAATATGATCTTAAAATGTTGATTTGGAAATCTGGGTTGTGTCTTTGTTTCTAAGTGTGTATTCAAAGGTTAACAGTTACTCCAACTTGGGGCAACATTCCCCTACAGGACGCTGAGATTCCCGAAACTCCAGATGCTAGAGAAACTTGAAAACAAGTGAATGACTCAAATCAACCCGTCAAAAACAACTTCTGGATTCTGGTTTCGTTTTGGATTATGTTTTAACTATCTAACTATTATATGATTTGGACCCATTTTGGTTGTGCATTGACCATTGTGGGTCGTGATTTGACCTATTTTGGTCATGTATGGGTCCAAATCATATAATAGTGTTGAGGAGGTAAATCCCCTCTGCGGATAGAGGCGATCCCTACTAGCCCAGCAGGGGTCTAGCAACAAACAAACAATGCTATGACGCAAGCTCCTAGTTACTAAATGAAAGACTTGGGATAAGAGCCTACCTGGATTCCAACGCTAGATCTGAAGAAGAAGATGCCCCCGTCCTTCGGCCCTGGCAGATCACAATTCTTCCACGATCTCCGTGGACGAACACCTGCACACAGAAGAGACGAACAGATACATGCATAGGAACCAGCATACGTAACTAAATATCGGTCAGAAAAGATATTACTCGCCTTAACATGATTGCAAAAGGAGTGGAACCATAATCATAGTCATCTATTAAAGTGATAAACGAATAGAAGTTACAACCGAGTTCTGACGTCGCAGCCTCCTTCGTACGGGTCTCCGGTTGTCCACGTCTCGCAAAGCTCGCCAAGGAAAGGGAAACCTCTCTAGAGTCTCGTAACAATGATCTCCTTGCTTAATGGGCCTTAAGGGAAAGAAGGGATTCTTTACAGCACAAAGGCACTTGGGAAATAGGGAGATGCAAAGCTTCAGCACTTCAAGACCAGCTTGCCATGGATCTGAGCAAGCTTATATAGATGGGGAAGGAGGGAGTTGGGATCCCTATTATTATGGGATTGGCCCCATCAACAAGGAAGGTTCCATAGAAGGTGGCAAAACTACTTCCCTTCCATAGAACTCCCGTAGCCAAACCTCCCAACTCAAGATAGGCAGTGGTTGTGAGTTTGTTTGAACTCAACTTCCGCCATCCATATAAAAAACAGTCCCTAAAATGGGTGGCGCGATTGCTGCTCTATGACAGAGCGCCAAGTGGCGCGACCTCGTTACAGGATTTCCCTTAGTGGCGCGAGTACTGAACTGTCTACCCGCGCCAATGCAAAAAGAGTTGTTTTTCATGGATTTTGCAAGGAGATGTCTCAAGGGAAAATGAAGCTCATACTCAGAAGGATGCATTGATGATGTTTTCAAGGCATGATAGTGTTCACAGGTCACATAATGGGTCCTCCATTGTGCGGGACGGGGAATGGTAGGGACGGTGACAAATTATTGTGTAACAGATGCCCCCTAAAGCATGAGGCCCGAGAGAGAGAGGGGTGAAATGCTTTACGAGAACATGTCCAACTGAAGGCCCGCCGTCGGAAAACCTGCACAGACAGATACAACTGATATCTCATGTACATGATGTATATATATGGTATGGACGCAGCCATCCGAACAGAGTATGCTATAATCCGGATTCAGGGTATGGGCGCAGCCATCCAACCAAGATCAAACAAATAGACTCAGGTATGGTCGCAGCCATCCAATTATTGAGTCACGTACACAATGACAATAATCCACAATCGCAGCCTGGATTACAACAGACACAATCCAGGGTCTTGCGCTCCATCTCGACCCAAACAAGTACAAGTTCTAGCATGCGAATGTGTGAGCTGATGTCGAACATGCAAGAACATCGTCTGATTACCAGCCAATGATGAAAGCCGTTAACAGACGCGAGAAAAACCACCAATAATGACGATGGTCCTCAAGGTACTACAGGTACAATCTACGGCGTGTGAATAAATGAGCTGACGTCGAACACCCGCAGAATCATCCGATCGGAGGCCAATAATGAAAACCTCTCGTCGAATGCGACGAACCTGCCATTAATGCATGCAGGCTCCAAGGTACCATCAGGAGTCTCTAGACCAACTTCCCGGATAATGAGTTGAAGTCGACAGGAAGTGACCTTGATCGAAGGTGGGCCATAATGATTCCCACATCATCGACACGAGACAGAGGAACATAATGTTTTGTTGTGAATTAAGACCATATGAGAAACAGAGGAAGGTTGATATTCGCAGAGGCCAACTTCTCTTGAACATATAAACGGCACGACAATGGACTTGGCAGTATTTGACGTCAACAGATCAAAGGTCATGGTGACGAGGCAGTGAACAGATGAGAGGTCAAAAGAGATTACCCAAACCCATGGAAGCAAAGTGAAGCAACGAGATGAGATGTCCCCAACCCGACACGAATGCAGACAAGTGCCATGTTCAAGAGCGACATACTGTCGACGACAACGACGATGGTTCCATTTTTTTCCCCACCATTTCTGGCGAGTACCCCAATTATTTTTTATAACAAGCTTGAAGGGGATAGCATATGCTTGTGATATAAGTCCGCCCTTCGGGCGAATCCATCCTAGTGCATTTAACGAGTCCTAGGAAGGAGAAACTCGGAGAACGTCATTTCGACGAAATCCAATGTCATCAGGGCTTAACGAGTCTGACAAAGGAAGAACTCGGCGTCTTTTCATGTTTAGAGAGTTTTAAAAGACAGCGGAAAAGAAAACTCCACAGGTCCCTTTTCGTAAATAGTTCCCCAGATCCGAAAAGGTAGAAAACAATATCCGGGAAAACCTCCTAGTCGCGATAGGCTAGGGTATTCCTTTTTCGTAATCGATCCAGCCCAGCTCGAAAAAGGGTTAAACTTATACTGGGTGAATGTCGATTCGTGTCCATTTTAACGAGATCGAAATGACAAGGGCCTCGGCGATCTTTTCATATTTAGAGAGTCAGAAAAGAGCTGAAAGATGACTCCAGAGTGACTTTTTCGTGTATTTACCGAGTCCGAAAAAGTATAAAATACAACTCGTTTCCACCTTCTAAGTCACAAAAACCTGTCACTGCACATACCCAACAAGCGTAAAATCCATTTTCGACATAATACATGCAAATATTTGACAAGAAATAACTTTAAAACTCATTTTAACGTCGAAAAGTTATAAATATGTCCAATGGTAAAAAATGAAATTACTTTTTACTATTTAACTTGTGGAGAGTAGCAGTGGTCCATTTGGAGCAGAATCTTCTGACGGCGATTGCGACCGATCCAGGCAACCATTCAGCGTCTCGTCTGTGACAGGTAAGAGGCGCTCCTTTTCTCTTTCTTTCCATGTATTTTTTAATGAATTTCCCTGAGAAATCAGCTCTGTAAGGGCACTCTTGAATTTTTAGGGCCGGCCCAAGTGGCGCGGGTATAGGGCACGGACCCGCGCCACTGAGCTCTTTTTATCAAAGGGCCCGCGCCACGTGGCGCGACCGTCAGCAAAACAGTCGCGCCAGCGGCGCAACCCAAATTTCCGCCTAAAAAACCTCTATTATATGCCAAATTCTTGAATTTTTAAGCTTACAGAAGATCTAATCAAGGGCTTTGAACCATGTGAATGCAGATAAACAGTCAGAATGGCAATTGAATGGAAGGAACGGGAACACGGAGATGAGGACGAAGAGGTCATGCAAAATGAGAATTGCATGAACGCTCTAAGGGACTGTGGCCTAAAGAAATTCTTCCTCACGCCATGCTTACGAGCTCAGCCTGAGCTCCTCCAATACTTGATCAACCTCTGGGATGAAAATGACCAGGTATTCAGAATACGAGACCAGGTGTTGGAATTGGAGGTCACCGACATTTACTTTATTACTGGATTATCCCGCAGGGGTCCAATCCCTGTACTGACTGGGAGCAGACCATCAGGGGAGAAGATGGAAGAAGTAATGGCGCGGGTGTGCCATGGGGCACAAACAGGAACAGGGAGTAAGAAGGTGTACATCTCGACCATCCCCGACCTAGCACCGAGAGTCGTACTCCACACCATTACGCGGGCTGCTGGATCGCAGGCACCACACGAGGCTTCAAAGGCTCAACTCTTACTGGCCTCAGAATGCATGGGTCCCCGACTGTATGAATGGGCAACAGCTGTCACCATTAACATGAAAAGGCAGCTCACAAAATGCAAAAAGGGCAAACTGAAGCAGTTTGGGTATGGTTCCATCTTGGTGTCGTTCATTCTGGAACGCATACCAACCTTCCAGGGCCAAGAGGCCCCTGTGGCGAGTCCAGGACCACGAGAGCCGAGAATGGCTCGCTGGGCAGCACTGATGCCCAGATCTGGAGGCGGGCAACAGATGTCCTGGAAGCCCGAGTTCTTCAGATGGATACGGCGCCAACTGATCGTTGTGGAAGATTGGCCCTATGCGGGAACTGACTTTACAGGGGACCCGGGTCTCCCGCTACCAGAAGGAGACCACTGGGACGAAGAGCTGGGTAAGACCTCATATTTTTGATTTTATGTTTATATGATTTTTTTTATTAATACACAGTTGTCTTAACACAAATATACATGCATGCAGATGTAGGACCTGAGAGACCAACCGGGATGTCTCCTATCTTCCGGAGGACACAGCTCGCCCCTGAGATCCAGGGGGAAGGTGCCGGAGGAGGGGCACTGGTTCAGAACCTTGAGGGGATCGTTCATGGGATCCCAGACTATGCCCGACTGTCAGATGTACCATTGGAGTACCAGCGCCATACGGTGGGAGTCCCAAATCGGCTCCACCGAATCCTGAGGCGGCTAGTGCGTGCAGTAACGTGCTATCATGAGCACCATGCCGATTAGTCTCTAGGATTTAGCCACACCTATTTTTTGAGAGACTCAGTGTCTCCGGATGTATTAAGACACTTATGTATATTTTTTGAGTTTTATGTGACACACTTCTATGTAAACATTTCGATATCTATATATGCATATATATTTCCGGATGAGTCTTCTTTACATGTGATGATGATTTATAAATTGCGCAAATGTCTATCTAACACCAAATTTGCTACTGTATCTGCTAATGCATTCAAATGTCTGGGTATATGATGATATGTAATATATTCAAAACTCCTTTCCAGTAATCGAATACGCAAATACAATCGTAAAATGGACGGGTTTCTTACCGAATAGTGCATGTTCAGCTGCAACACTACAAGCTGTGAATCTAGGTACACGAGCAATTCACGGATACCAAGGTTTATTGCCTCGGTTAATAATTCCAACACGGCGCTATATTCCGCGATATTGTTCGTGGTACGTCCTAAACAAACACCTTGCAGGTCGATCAACTCACCAGGAGGATCGTAGATTACCCAGGCTGCAGAAGACAGATTCCTGGTACTGCGGGAGGCACCGTCCGCGAAACCAACAAATGGATGAGTAGACATCTGCACAACCAGGAAGACCCGATCAGCAGAAAGACGTTTACAAAGCACACCACACTATGCACACAAATGACAATCACACACCTATGTACACACACCACACCAAGAAATCATTTCAGGCGTAGTACTTCTTGAGGTACAGCCCATTTCTGGGCTGCGCCAATGGAACTCCTTCGTAGTCTATAAGCTCGTAGGCCCCATTTTTCAAAACACGTTTTACTATATAGGGACCGTGCCACATGGGCTGGAGTTTACCGGCACCAAGCTTATCATGTGCCTGATCATACAAGAGGACTAGGTCTCCTTCAATAAAAGAACGGGGAGAAACAGATTGATCAAAATGCGATTTGACCCTCTTCTTTTGTGCTTCGATAATCAAAGCAGCTAGACGACGGGTTTCATCCAACCGTTCAAGATACAAAAGACGCTCTTCCTCAGGAGAAGTATCCGGTAAGAGCTCCACAGCTAACTTAAGTGAAGGAATTTCACATTCAACCGGCAAAGTAGCTTCCAGACCGTACACCAGTTGAAATGGTGTGAATCCGGTTGCACTTTTAGCAGATGTTCGGTACGCCCAGAGAGCTGAGAACAGTTGGAGATGCCAACTGGATTTATGAATCCCAATTGTTCGTTGAAGCATAGTGACCAAAACCTTGTTCACCGCTTCAACCTGACCGTTCGCTTGAGGGTAGTATGGCGTTGAGCTGTCGTGACGCAGGCCCAACGCAGCTGTCAGCTCCGCCATCATGTAATCACGGAAATGAGTACCATGATCAGTGACGATAGCTTGAGGGACCCCGAATCGTGCAATAACATGGTTGAATAAAAAGGAAGCAGCCGTTCTTCCGTCGGCAGCAAGTGTAGGCATCGCCTCGGCCCACTTAGTGAAGTAGTCGACGGCGACAATGATATACGCATGCCCCCCGGCCGAGTGAGGGTTACACGTCATAAAATCTACGCCCCATTTCGCGAAAGGGCCGACGGTAATAACGGGATGCAAAGGCAACGGCGGCGCGCGTATCTTGCGCTGAAAAATCTGGCACGGATGGCATTTTCGGACTGCAGTGATGCAATCCTTGAATATAGACGGCCAGAAGTAACCTGCCCTCAGAATCTTTTCGGCAGTGGCATATCCGGACATGTGTCCACCACAGGCGCCACTGTGGTAGTCATTCAAGACTTTCTCAGCCTCGTCCAAGGTAAGGCATCGTCGGAGCACCGAATCTACTCCAATACGATATAGGGTATCTCCCACTATGCGGTAGGGTGGGGACTGGTGCCGAATCCGACGGCGTGCAGCTTTATCCAACTCAGACCGGAATGTCGCGGTCTGAAGATACACTATG
The DNA here is from genome assembly GCA_034641835.2 of Pinus albicaulis. NCBI lineage: Eukaryota > Viridiplantae > Streptophyta > Pinopsida > Pinales > Pinaceae > Pinus > Pinus albicaulis. Next base: position 116,925,299 of record CM076580.1, on the reverse strand, counting down.
ATGTCCCCGTACCAAGGATCACGAGTATCGATAAGAAACAACGTTTCGTCCGGAATATGATCTTCAGAGTGTTCAGGAAGAGAGTCCGTCAGGAGAGAACAAATCAAATCCGCGAAGACCAGTGATTTAGTTGACTTGGCAGTGGTGAACTCCAAATCAAACTCCTGCAGGATGACAATCCATTTGGAGTACTTGCCCCCCAGCAATTGTCTGGAAAGAATATATGTCATGGGGTTGCATTCTGAAACCACTGTGATCGTGCGCAAAAGGATGTAATGGCGGAAGCGCTGTACAGCGTGTACGGCTGCTAAGGCCAACTTCTCAACATGTGCATAACGCGTTTCCGGGTCGAGAAGGTTCCGAGAAAGGTAATAAACAACATGTTCATCACCGTTCTCGTCATCCTGCACCAAGACCATGGCGATGGTGCTTAATGCGGCGGCTAGATACAAAGTAAAGTCGCGGTGGTAGTCCTGAGGACGAAGCAATGGAGCATTGACTAGCAATGTCTTCAGCTTCTCAAAGGATTCTTGAGCGATTTCGTCCCAATGAAAGGGAACATTCTGCTTTAACAAACGAGTGAATCCTTTGGCCACCTCGGCGTAATTCGGGATGAAGCGCCTAAGAAAATTCGCTTTCCCCGTAGGACCATGCAAAGACATCTCTGAACTCTTTGAAAAGCTCCGTATAGACCTGGATCTCTTCAGGAGAACAGGTCACACCCACATGAATGTTCTCAACAATCCCTGGTTTGACAGAGATGTTGATAGGAACCGTTTGAGTAATGTTACTCAGATTGCCTTCCGAAAAGACCTCATGCGTCAAGATCGGTTTTTGAAGAGGAGGGGAAGGAACCTGAGTAGCATAGCGCTCGAGACAATCCGTCATTGCCCCCAAGCTAGGCATAAACGAGGAACGATGATGCCCATCGCCCCAAGGTAGCTCCTCCAGAGACATAGTTTCAATTATAGCCTCATCTGAGGGAAAAGTCTCTCTAAGAGGATCAGGCGAATCAGCCTGACCAAGCCAGGGGGATTGTGAGTAGACATCAAGAGCCATGCTCATCGGAGCATGCTGAGGAGGAGGAGGGTCCGATGCAGCAACAATCTCACAGTAGCTGATCTCTACTGGCGTTAAAGGCATGGACTCTCCAAACTCATATACCTGCTCAGGTGTAGGAATCAGCCAGGGGTCCTCAGTCCTGGACAACATGTTGACTTGAGCGGTATTCGGTGGCGGCGCAGGGAAAATACCCATGAGGACTGGGTCTTTGAAAAGACCAGGTCCTATGCTGCCTGGTGGATTCGGAATTTGATCCACGTACGGCACGTTATTCTCGGAGTTCGAGGTAAAAAATGACAACTGGTCTACTGTGACAATCTTGCCCTCGTGAGGGAACTTGATGAATCGAAAGACAGTAGACGGCACGCAGAGCATGGCATGGGTCCAGCGGCGGCCAAGAAGTATGTTGTAGTTGAGTTTAGCGTCAACTACTTCTACTTCCACGTTGACGGTTTTTCCCTGTAATGTAATCGCCAGACTCTCGAGAACTCCCCGGGGTTTAGATTCCCGGCCATCAAATGCCTCAAGGGCATTGGGAGATGACGATAAAGTTGGAGAACCGATGGCTCTCCAACAAGCGGAGGACATAACACAAGTAGATGCACCCTCATCTACGACGGCTCTGTGAACATCCAGGCTGTTAATCCTGACTTGAATAATCAAAGCGATTTGATGTGGAAGCCGGGGAGTAAAATTCTCCAGATCAAAGGTGAGAAGGCTCGAATCGGCGGGATCAATACCACCGATGGCAGACAGCAAAGCCTTCCGTTGTGAAGGACAACTTTGAAGAACCTCAAGTGCAGACATGGCACATGGCGCCTGGGCCAAATCCTCAACAATACCGTAATGTTGGGCGGCACGGGCGTTTGGATTATAAGAGGATCTCCGAAGAACACCCTTGGGAGGTGGCTTCACAACGGGTTCGAGAGTCGGCTTCTCAATTTCCAATGAACCAGAAGCAGATACGGGAGGCGGTCCATCCGCCACTGCCTTCCCGGGCGCCTGCTGCTGATTATTGTAATCCTTGGACCTCGTAGCGATAGTGATAGGTGCATTAGTCTTCATCATGAAAACTTGAGACCCAAACGGTGCAGATGATGAACCTTGTTCGACCATCCGGGTCTGCTGAGATGGAAATGGCTCCTTTAAAATAGCCGGAGTTCCCTTTGAGCCTTTAAGAAGTTGACTGACTTCGGATCGTCTTGGACAATCTTTAGTGTAATGGTCACCTTCACAGATGAGGCAAGGAAATTTCGGCTTACGTTGTGAGCCATCCTCAGACTTGGATTTAGATTCCGGTTTTGGGGCATCAGATCTTGATTTGCCTTTGCCCTTTTTCTTCCCCTTGGAGGATTTGTCCGCAGGATTGGCCTGAACGGCATTTACCTCCGAGGTTTTACCAGAATCGGATGAGGCGGGTTTGGCAGAGGGATCGTTGGAAGAATTAGCCTTCTGCTTCCCATTCGAAGACTTCTTCGAATTTTGAGAAACGGAACCAATGACACCATCCACGGAAGGGGTGGGCTGGGTCTTTTTGGCTCCGGGCCGTGGTGCATCGTGTGCTCAAAGCGCGATTGGGAACAAACCGATCGCGACCGGGCACGCGCGATAAATTGCTCTTCGTCACACACGCTCCCCATCGCGATATCCCTTGTAGCGGCGAGCCTCACAAGAGGTGGTGAACCGTTGAGTCGAATCTGATCAAAGATGGTGAACTCGATCGGGCCGACGACGGCGCCAACACTGTGATGTGATCCGAGATGGAGGATTGAGTCCTCGCTTCGAGAAGACAAAGAGGCGTCCCGCCCATACCGATCGGTAACCGGAAATGTGGAGGAAAGCCATAGCACCCAGTTGAAATCCTGAAAATACCACTATTGTACTTATGTACCACTTAGCAGCAGCTCCTGTCAACGTACGCTGGAAAAGACGTAAATGAACTGAATCGTCAGTCCAAGAGTTAGACGAACACCAGAGGTGATACGTCATCACATGCGCCTGGGGGTCTTCTCCAGATTTTCCCTCAAACTTGGGACAGTCTCCTGGTATCTTGGTCGGAACCGGGGGCCAATACGGATTATGAGCAATCGGATCATTGGTCAACTTTGAAACGTCCGGTAGATCCAAGGTAGCCAGGAATGGCAATGGAGGGTTAATTCCCATGCCAGTCCCAGAATAAGGTCCGGTACCCATGCTCCACGATGGTTGTTAATATCCCTGCCCCCATGGGTTCTGTCCCGTAGGATTCTGACCGTGAGGGGCATAATTCGTATAGCCAGACTGATTTGGTTGCTGGTAACCATTGTGTGGGGCCTGATAACCAGGGTTCGGGCCCTGATTAGACGTCTGCCCCGTATAAGCAGCGTTTGGATTTGGATGCTGAGCATAGTTAGAACCGTGAGGAGGAGGAGGATACTGAGATCCTCCAGAGTGGTTATAGTTCGGTTGAGACTGACCATGAGGATAATAACCACTCTGAGGATGAGTAGACTGCTGATAAGTGGAACCCTGCGGAGCCTGGTACGTAGGGCGCAACTGTTGATTTGGCTGCGGCATTGAGTGAGCAGGCTGGTGAGCAGAGTGAACGGAATGAGGGGGCTGGCCTGAATGAACAGGTTGACCCGAATGAGGGGGCGCTCCTGAATGAACAGGTTGGCCCGAATGAGGGGGTGGCGCTGGTTGCGCAGGCTGCCCTGGTTGTAAGTGAGCCCTGTGTTGCACCGGTTGGGGCTTGGCCGGCTCGGAGGCGGACACGGTGTTGCATCGGATGACCCTGCTGGTCCGGGGGTGAACAGACCGGTGCTTGGCCGGAAACCGCTTTGGACCCGGCGAACCACAAGGGTCTCGCCGACACAACGTTAGGAGACAACAGACACCGCGTTGCATCGGTGGCGAAAGGCCGGACTTGCCCCCGTGTCCACAGGTCGGTCCCCCGTCGACACTCGCTGAGGTCGGCAGTCGACCAGGCGAGTAATATGGTCCTTGCGGATTATAGAATGGCCCTTGCTGGCCCGGCGTAGCAGCCTTCATCGTGTCGTCTCGTGGTCGCATCGATAGTCAGGTTGGCTCGCGAGTGACCTTGGAAAGGTTGTGCCTGCAAGTTCTGAGCCTGGTTGTACGGTAAACCTTGAACATAAAGATAGGCCTCAGGAGCAGGGAGACGCAAAATATCCCCATGCTCGTCAAGCTGACCCGGAAAACCACACACGGGAGTGCCGTCTTGTGCATAATGCGAAAAGAAAGACCGATAAGGATCTTGGGGGAGCTGTCCAGCTCCGGCGTTCGGCTGCTGTAAAAACAACCGATACTCCTCCGGAGAGATATTCTCCGGTATAGCAGTAGCTAGATAAATGTCCTCTGGAGTTGGCCCGGATCTAGAAGCAGATGCTGAGGCAACAGCAGAAGAGGCAGCCACACAAACAGTGGGTCGCACGGGAACAGAAGTGACCGGCGTCGAAGGAGACACCCCGGGTGTAGTAGCAGCTGGCCTCGAAACAGGAGATGATATTCCCATAGAGGCAGCAGCTGAAATAATCTGACCCAGAGATCTGTATCTCTGTGGCAAAGAAGGACCAGCTGACGATGTGGTAGCCAGCTCAGACTCATCTCCCTCAAACAATCTACGAGGGATGCGCTGGTAGTCATCAGACCCGGGAATTTCCTCACCAGAATTACTCATGGTTGATCCTGCCGTTAAATCACGCAGAAGACGGCGAGGACTAGGAGGAAAAACAGCAGCAATAAACGACGAACCCGATGTAAGAGAAAGGAAATCAGCTCCTAATCTCAATTCAGACAGAGGGTCCGAAAAGGGCCAGTGGAAGTCAACTGGCTCTCCAAAGGGTTGCTCGGCGAGGACCGGTCTCCCGTCAGGGAACTCGGAAACAACAGGCTGCTGTGGTTCAAGAGAAGGCTCAGAAGCCTCTGAAGAATCGTCCGTGTAAGGACTACCAGTAGACGAAACTGAGGGTTCCGCCACCGTGACAAAAGACCAGAAGAAGAGAACAGACACACACACGGGCTGAAAATGAATTAAGACACACGATCAAACAGTCACAAGCAATATCTAAACGGGTGTGTTATCGTGGGAGATTGATTTTACCACATTGGAAAATAAACAAATCCTACCGTTTCATGTTTTAAGAGTCGAGAAACGATAAAAATATGACTCTATCTCTTTCAGAGTTGACACAAGCGTGAAAGGACAAGCGCTTGACGGTCTTTTCAAGTTTAGGGAGTCAGAAAAGACCAAATGACTGCTCAGGAAAAACTAGGCACAAAGGGTGTACCAGATATCTGTGAACTGCAATATACACCTTGGTTTCAAGAATGAAACAGAAATCGACCAAGGACTTTCCGTACGTGCAGGTAGTCTCCCCGAATGCTGTGTTCGGTGTATCACGGGTAAAAGGCGGCAGACTCGGCTTCCTATGGATAAAGGATTGAAAACCTATAGGGGTCTCCCTTTATATACGCGACGGTACGGGGAGCGCAAGTCCGTACTAGCGCTGTCTAAAGCCAATAGGCGAACGACAGCTGCTAGGTTTAACGACGCCGGAACACGTCTCTAGCCTAGATCTTCTAAATATGTTGCGTTAAGTTTTAATGTTGCCTTAGGTTAATTGAATGAATTTTACAGTTGATCTTCAATTAAGTTTCAATTTCCAGGCCTTATCGTATGTAGTGTCTCCTAAATGCAAGCTATATGCCACGATGCAACATTTCGTTCGATGAAAACTAGTTAAATGAGAGTTGAGAGCTTTTATACAAACGAAATGCACGGAATACAAACAAGAATGTCTCTAATGCAACTAATGCAATTGCACACTTTTCATTCAAATACTAATCACTAGTAATACGGAAAAGATGACAATTTGCACTAATTAAAAAACAAAAGAGATTATATATATTTTTTTTTTTGATTTTCAATGTTTAATGGCTAATGTGCACTGAAAACAAAAGGAACAATTGGAGAAATGATAACTAAGAGAGCGAAGCAAGCAAAATTCACTCAACAAAGCAAGCAACCAAATCTCTAAATCGACCCAAAGTCTCTCAAATCAAAGAAAGACTCGAAAACACCCAATGGACCGTGTGATCTGGGTCCAAGGCAAGACCAGGTCCAAGGCAAGGGCAAACGAATTCTGAATGAAAGAATGAACAATCACTCAAAAGACGCAACAAAACAATCAAAGACTGCTAAGAGGGCGTGGAGAATCAATCAACAAGTCGACGGGACAATCAAGACACCAAAACTCCCACGGAGGGCTCGATTCACTATGCCACTAGATGCCCTAGGGCTCAAATCGTGAAACCGATAGATAGAGGCAAACAACCAAAGGATAGCGGTGAATTCCAGTCAAACCAGACTCCAACACACTCAAACAATCAGGAAATCAAGAAGAAAAGTACTGGTCAAGCTCAGAAAGCCAAAAATTGAAGAAACTCAAAAAAGTCACAGGGGTGGCGCGACTGTGGCCTTGAAACTAGCGCCAGAGGCCGAGTGGCGCGAGATAGACAAATGCAACACGCGCCAAGTGGCGCGACTGTCAGGTAAAAACCCGCGCCAGTCGAGTTCTTCAATGAAAATTAAAAAACAAGCTAATCTGAAAAGAGACCAACACAAGCTAAGCAAACCAAGAGGCTAAAATAATGAAATAATCCAACCCAGAAGGTTCATCAAGCAAGGAGAAATAATCAAAGCGAACCAATCATAAACGGGACAAGGAAAACCGGACGATCCCCAGCGGAGTCGCCAATTTGTTGAGGAGGTAAATCCCCTCTGCGGACAGAGGCGATCCCTACTAGCCCAGCAGGGGTCTAGCAACAAACAAACAATGCTACGACGCAAGCTCCTAGTTACGAAATGAAAGACTTGGGATAAGAGCCTACCTGGATTCCAACGCTAGATCTGAAGAAGAAGATCTCCCCGTCCTTCAGCCCTGGCAGATCACAATCCTTCCACGATCTCCGTGGATGAACACCTGCACACAGAAGAAACGAACAGATACATGCATAGGAACCAGCATACGTAACTAAACATCGGTCATAAAAGATATTACTCGCATTAACATGATGGAAAAAGGAGTGGAACCATAATCATAGTCATCTATTAAAATGATAAACGAATAGAAGTTACAACCAAGTTCTGACGTCGCGAGTGGGGAACCACAATCATAGCTTCACTGAGCAGTGATAAACGAATAGGAAGTTACAACTAGCCCCGACTTCTCAGCCCCCCTTCGTACGGTCTCTCCGTTGTCCACTGCCTCGCAAAGCTCTCAAGGAAAGGAAACACTCTGCAGCCTCAACAATGAGATTCCGTTTAATCCTGCCTAAGGGAGAGTGACTTTACAAAGACAAAGGCACTTGGGAATAGGAGATGCAAAGCTTCAGCACTTCAAGACTAGCTTGCCATGGATCCGAGCAAGCTTTTATAGATGGGGAAGGAGGGAGTTGGGATCCCTATTATTATGGGATTGGCCCTATCAACAAGGAAGGTTCCATAGAAGGTGGCAAAACTACTTCCCTTCCATAGAACTCCCGTAGCCAAACCTCCCAACTCAAGATAGGCAGTGGTTGTGAGTTTGTTTGAACTCAATCTTCCGCCATCCATATATAAAAAACAGTCCCTAAAATGGGTGGCGCGATTGCTGCTCTATGACAGAGCGCCAAGTGGCGCGACCTATTTACAGGATTTCCCTGAGTGGCGCGAGTACTGAACTGTCTACCCGCGCGAATGCAAAAAGAGCTGTTTTTCATGGATTTTGCAAGGAGATGTCTCAAGGGGAAATGAAGCTCATACTCGTAGGATGCAAATGGATGATGTTTAAGAATGCATGACGTTGTTCACAGTCACATTATGGAATCCTCCATCATAAGTGACGGGGAATGGTAGGGACGGTGACAAATTTTCATCGTGGTACAATGAAGGCTACCATTTCCGTATTTAGTCAGTAGAGGAATGCAGGAACACACCAGCCCAATTTTTACCGAGATGAAGAAGTGGCACATGAGCATCTCATATGTTGATAACTCCAACTGACAACACTTCAGTCATGTTTGCTTCCCAAATTCTAGAATTCTCATAGTCATATTGCAGTGTGGAGGTACAGGCAGGATAGACCCCTGAAGACATGGAAATCCCCGCATTAGCTGCTATTCAGTGTTTACTACAACATCCAAAAAATTCATGATTAATTATGATATCCATGAGCCCTCAAGGGGATGATATGAGTTGCTGAGGTAGTAACCTGGATGATTTCTTTGTTGCTAAGGTAGTAACCCCTGTCATGATTACCATGGGATAAAACATCATCTAGAAATATGAATGTGATAAGCTCATATTTTGAAACAAATCTTGTGAAGAAAGTACACTAAAGTGAAACTGACAGGTAAAAGTGTTGAATTCCAACATTCTGCAATTCAAATAAAACCCTCAATGGCCTGTAAAATAAGGGCCACTATTAAATATTAAGCTTTTATCCTCCTTCATTCAAACAAGGAAGAAATATAGATGTCTCCATAAAGGATGAAGCTTAAGGATCTTTTCAATGAGCAATAGCTTTTCTTCTTGGCCAAAGCCCTGTAACCAAGGATCTAGCCAATGCCTCTACAAACTTTGTTAATCAAAACTTTTGAACAATGAGAAGGCTTACTTGTGGGAAATGGAATAGTTAGTTTTTCTTGGAGACTTGTAATAACTTCATCAAAAACATACTTCCCAAGTCGATGAGCCCATGCCTTTACGTTTTGGCTGTGTCATAACACCCGTTGTTTTTTTCTCAAGGCTAGATTTAAGGTCAAAATGGACCATATGGTAAAAGCTGCTTACAGTGAGTTGGCAGCAGGGGTCAAAATTGTAGCCGTAGGGGATAAATATAGCTCTCTTCATAACCAAAAAAGATGCAACAAATATACTTGCATTCAACAGACTGCTGGATCGAATGAAAGAAAATAAAATGAACACAAAAATAGAGAATCAAATAGTTCAGATAGTAATAAACAAATTTCAGGTAGAGAAAACCCTCTTGTGGTATAAGAATTCCAGAACCAAATATATTCACGCCTTGCAGGTTTTTTTTTGAATTCCAACATTTTGCAATTCAAATAAAACCCTCAATGGCCTGTAAAATAAGGGCCACTATTAAATATTAAGCTTTTATCCTCCTTCATTCAAACAAGGAAGAAATATAGATGTCTCCATAAAGGATGAAGCTTAAGGATCTTTTCATGAGCAATAGCTTTTCTTCTAGCCAAAGCCCTAGAACCATGTGATCTAGCCACTACCCCATAAACTTGTTAATCAAAAACTTTTGAACAATGAGAAGGGGCTTACTTGTGGGAAATGGAATAGTTAGTTCTTTGACACTTGTAATAACTTCATCAGAAAACATACTCTCTCTGGTTGATGAGCTCCATGTTTTGATGTTTTGGCTACAGGGGCTTAGAACACCATGGTTTTTTTCTCAAGGCTAGATTTAAGGTCAAAATGGACCATATGGTAAAAGTTGCTTACAGTGAGTTGGCAGCAGGGGTCAAAATTGTAGCCGTAGGGGATAAATATAGCTCTCTTCATAACCAAAAAAGATGCAGCAAATATATTTGCATTCAACAGACTGCTGGATCGAATGAAAGAAAATAAAATGAACACAGAAATAGAGAATCAAATAGTTCAGATAGTAATAGACAAATTTCAGGTAGAGAAAACCCTCTTGTGGTATAAGAATTCCAGAACCAAATATATTCACGCCTTGCAGGTTTTTTTTTATTCACACTCAAAATAGAATTCATCCATAGAATCCCCACTTTGGACATAACTGTATCTATCAAAAATGGAAATATCTATAGTTATTCCCCTTCATCTTGATCTGTCCTTCTATCTCCAAAACCCCTGTTGTTCACAATTTCTGCCTTTCTCACAAAAGAAAATGATAATTCCTATTAGTTTTTCCCTAATCATGGCCTTAAAACTGATAGTTAATGCGATAGAGACAACAACAAGGAACATAACACTACTCTGCCACATAAACGCAACAACTCAAAATAGAAGCTTGTCTCAATAAGTTCATTTGAATGGAATCATTTACAGGTCAATTATAGCTACTAAACAACCAACAAAAGCCTATAGAATTAACTACATTTCTGAGTCTGACGGCCCAATTTCCAAACTAAGCACTGACTTATCAGATCTGTGTCCATATTCGGTTAAACGATATTTTTTCTTTAATATTCTATATGTATGAATACTCAGAGGCTATGCGGGGCGAAGGAAATGTATATAGCGAAGCGAACCTCAGACAAAGGTTTTAGTTTTCCTATTTGGGCGCTGATCAAAGGAAAACCTTACCGATAATAGAGGCAAACTGAAATTGGGAGACTGTGATGAAAGTTTCGTGTGAGGGAATTGGAACATTAGCAGAAGAAGAAAGAAATGGCAGAAGAAAGAAAGTGCAAAACGGAAAGGGCATTACCTGTTCTTTGATGAGCCAACTTGAATAACACTGCTGTGCGTTGCTGGTGAGTAAGCTCTGCGTTGCTGTGGAGTTGCAGGTGGGAGAAGAATTCGATGCCGGAAATGGAAAAGAAATTGGAAGGCGCCATCATTTCTGAATACGTTTGTAGTGGGAGTCGGGAAAATAGGACAGAATTAATTAACCCTCATCGTCTTTGAACTGCCATGGCAGATTGCAAGGGAGTTTGCGGGATAAGAATTAATTAACCCATTTCACCCATTCCGTTCACGCCGGGATAACTACCATGGCTGGTCGCAGGGATTGGGGGAACAAGTGTCAGGCAACAGTGTCAGCCAGAAGTTAAAACTGCCAGGGAACAAGTGTCAGTCGGACATCAAAAATGTTGACGATGAAAAACTGGTTCTCTTTCAAAAGAGAAGGCCTATTGGCGTAATTAAAATATTTTATTTAAAAACCATATTATTTATATTAAAATATTATTTCTCTCATTAATATATTTTAAATACACATTAATATTTTTAAATAATATATAATTTTTATTACTTTATATATCTTTAAAGTTAATGTAAAATAATGTTATTTAACATGAATATTGCAATATTTTATTTATGAATAAAATTTAAAGTGAAATATTTTCAAAATATAATATCAAGATTAAACTATGAATCACAATGAAAATGAAATTAGTAATGTTTTGTGATATTATCATTCACATTATTTTTTTACCTAAATAATATTTGATTTTTATTTTTTTTAAATATACGTCAACTCTGTTTAACCCAAATTTTAATGGCGCTTCCTGAAACAACCTAGTGAACTTAGAAGCCACGGTTTGGCGATTTATTCAAAGGCCTCTGACATTCACATAAAATATAATGAAAATGAATACAGGTTATTATCGAAAATATAGGGTTAAGAAGGCCTCTCAGATTCATAAACCCAAAATACGATGAAAAGAAAGGCTGCCCATGTTTTTAAAAAAGATGCGTTTAACCTGTGACAAGATTGTCCAGTTGATTGGCAAACAACACATCTAAAAGGAGTTAGATCGTTCAATCTGTTGGCAAACAATGCAATTAAAAGAAGCTAGATCTGATTCAAATTGAGATACAAGATAAAGTCAAAAAGTAATTTGGCCAGTAACAGAACAGTCTTCACACAAATCTCAGTTCCTAAAATGGGTTTTCAATTTGGCCAGTAACAGAACCCACAACTGAATCTTCATAAATATTCAGCAATTTGGAAATAAATATGCATTTAAGTGATAAACAATAATAAATTATTCCTTAAACCTTGTCCTTCACTCATCGAAATACTTAAATTCAAAGAGAATTAATTGTCTTGTGTCCCAACGTTTCATGTCGGAAGGGTGAAGCTTGAAACGTCTTATTTGTTAACACAGTTTTTCAAAAACATTTTCTTCTCATAATGAATTACAATAAGCGAAATCTGCCTTTTCTTCTTCTTATATGTTTGCATTCTCTGCATTCGGAATTATTGATGCAACTAACTCTCAGCGGAGCACAAGCTGCAAGATGGATTCATTCTGAATATCGTTCCACCTAAAACCAGAATCTGCTGGTGAGGTGGAATACCTTCCTTGTCCAAGAATTTGGCCTTAACATTGTCAATGGTGTCTGAGCTCTCAACTTCCAAAGTTACCGTTTTGCCAAATTCCGCTTTGACATAGATCTGCATGCCGCCTCCTCTCAGACGAAGCACAAGGTGAAGAGTAGATTCCTTCTGGATATTGTAGTCGGCAAGGGTTCGGCCGTCTTCCAGCTGCTTTCCGCCAAAAATCAAACGCTGCTGATCGAGGGGAATGACTTCCTTATCGCAGATCTTGGCCTTTACATTTTCAGTAGTGTCAGAGCTTTCAACCTGAAGGATGAACGTCTTGCCAGTGAGAGTTCTAATGAAAATCTGCATCTTGAAAACTGTATAAAGCTAATCAAGATCACCTGCAATTCAACAGAGGTCATTGTAATACAGAAACCACAAAGTACGGGGAATAACAGAGTCGCTATGAAAGCAGAGATTCACAGAGAGAGCGATAAACAGCACCATGACATCTAATGAATTTTCGAAAAATTATATAGCTTGGGCAAAAAAATCACGGTTCATCATCATTCTTTATCTATTTTCTTGCAAAGATTTCACATTTTTTTGCAAAAAATTTCACATACTCTTAACTATTAAGCTCACTTATAAATATAAGTAAATAGACTTTTTCACCAACACATAAATAATAGGATTTCATATGTTCTTTAATCATTAAACTCACTTATAAATACAAGTAGATAGACTTTTTCACCAACACATGCCTTGACAACATATTGACAATGTGATCTCAAAAGTCATATTATAGCTCGAAATGGGATAGACATAAACTAACAAAGCACATAAAACTAACAACATATTAACAATATGATTGAAGAAATCTCAAAAGTCATACTATAGCTCGAAATAGAATAGACATAAATAAAAAAAAAAAAATCATCAAATTATAATATAATAATAATAAATTTATATAACAATATAAATTAAATAACTGGTGAATATTGATATGTATCTATTTATAATAATATTAAAAAAGATTACTTATATTATAATTTGTTAAAATTAAAAAGTTGATAAAATTTGGTTAAGATTTAGCTTTATTTAAAATAATAATTATTTTTAATTATGTTTTTTCTCTAATTTATTATGGAGATTTTTAATCTATAAATAGGGTTTTTTTTACAATATCAGGGTTTTTATCAAATCACATTGCCAAAAAAAACATAAGGCTTTTATCAATATCACATTGCCAAAAAAAACATAATTTCATTTTATATGACACTTGTTGATATGACATTTTTTAATTAATTAATTTAATTAAAAGAGAAAAATAGGTATAACTACTTTGAAAATAAATCTTAACCCTTTATTACTATATAAGAATATTTTATAAGGATTAAATCTCTAGCATCTTCTTATTAATTATTGATAATTAATTTAAATTTGGAAGCCCTATTTTAAAATAGACATATCTATTAACATAATTAAAAATAATATAAAACTAAATATATAGTTGTAAATATTGTTGTGATTATTCTAACTAAAGTAGTTTATGTACCAAAATATACATACTTTTATAACCATGCCTACTTCACTTAAGTTTTCCAAAAAATGAAAATGCTAGCAATAAGCCTAGCAGTAATATTTCTTACCCATGAATATTTCCTTGACAAATTATTAAGATTTTACTTTAAAAATGACCAAAAAAACACAACACAACATCAAACCCTAGTTGTCTTATTTGATAAGGAATATGATAAGGAATAAGCTTAACAATAATATTTTTTACCCATAAATATTTTCTTGACGAATTATTAAGATTTTATTATAAAAAAAAATATCCCACAACACAACATCAAACCCTAGTTGTCTAATTTGATAAGGAGTCTAAGGAAAAAAAAAAAAATCACAACATCAAACCCTAGTTGTCTCCTTTGATAAGGAGAGTTTTTTTAGTTTATCATGCAAGTATAAATTTTAAAGTAAAATTTTGTTTGCGGTTACAGTTCATTTCTTTAAGAAGAATCAACTTTGGAAAAAAGAACAATTAAAACTAAGTTGTTAAGGGAATTTTTGAACGAAGTTTTAAAAAAAAACTGTTGGCTTTAAAACTAGCTTAAAAATAAGAGTTTTAAAAAATCAACATATCTAAAGAAGCTGCAAATCTGAAATCTTGCAAAACCTGATAAAAGCTCAGCAATCCTTTCAAACAGAAATCTCAAAGGTAATAAAGCTTCAAAATCTGGCCAAACTTCAAGCAAAAACTCTTCCAAACATACCTCGCTGATATTTTTACACAGAAATAGGAAAAATCAAGAGGTCATACCTGTAAACGAAGAGCTCTGTGACAGTATTGCGGAGATAGGAGAACGCAAACGAGAATATGATGCATAACCTGAGGGTGGGTTGCCTTCATATGATGTATTTGGGTGAGCAGCTTTGAAGACAATAAGTAGATGCCAAAAACTATAATTAATGTTAATATTTGAGTTGGACCAGTAGTTTTATTTTAGTTAGGTTTGAGTTTGGGTGTATTTTTGGGGAAGCCATCAAAAAATGTTGTCTATTTAGTCAGAGGAATTGCTGGGATGACCAAAATTGGCTGGAATCCGGGTAATTTGTTTTTAAGAAATTTTGCAATAGGAGTGTTTGAATCATGTTTTTGATGATGGAAATAGATTCAGCACCATGGAATACCTCTAGAACACCCAAAATATTGAAGTTTGATAGCTATAACCTAGATTTACAAAAATCCTCGCCAGATTTTCTTAAAATTTTACCTGAATTTCAATGATTTTCAAAGCAAAAAGACAGTCTAGTAAGACTACTGCCCAAAAAATGTATAATTTTAGGATATAATAACTAAAAAACTACTGCATTGTTGATATAATAATTAAAAGACTACTGCATTGTTGTTATAATTTTAGGATATAATAATTAAAAAGTATATTTTTTAATTATAAAGTGAAAGGTGTTTATTTTATAAATTTTAAATTATATTTTTATTATTCTGTTTTTTTAATGATAAAAAGATTTGAGAAAAAAAATTAGTAGCTATATAAAATTTATGATAATGTTATACTTAAAAATGTATGAGCTAACTACCACTATTTACCAATTTTTCTTTGGAGATGATAAGGAATCAAATTAAATGCATGTCCAATTAAGAAATCAGCTTAATGCATGTGTGATTAATGCTAAGCTATGATGTCGTTAACAACTTAAAATTCATAATTTAACTTAAATGCATGTGTGATTAATGCTAAGTTATGATGTAGTTAACCATTTATAATTAATAATTTTTATTGTATGAGACTTAGTCTAAAGATTTTTAATATTTGAGTTGGACTAGTTGTTTTATTTTAGTTAAGTTTGAATTTGGGTGCTTTTCTTAGGGGAGCCACCAAAATATGCATTGCTTTTATAATTTTAAGGTATAATAATAAAAAATAATATTTTTAATTATAAATTCAAATTTAAATGCATGTGTGACTAACGTTGTGTGCTTTTCTTAGGGGAGCTACCAAAATATGCATTCCTCTTGTAATTTTACATATAATAATTAAAAATATTATTTGTAATTATAAATTCAAATTTAAATGTATGTGTGATTAAAACTATATAATAATTAAAAATATTGTTTTTAATTATGAATTTAAATTTAAATACATGTGTAATTAATGCTAAGCTATGATGTAGTTAACAAGTTAAAATTAATAGTTTTTATTGTGTAGGACTTAGTTTAAGAAATTTATATTTGAGTTGGACTAGTAGTTTTATTTTAGTTAAGTTTGAATTGGCAATGCTTTTCTTAGGGCAGCCACCAAAAAATTTAATTAAAAAGAAAAAAAAGGTGTTTATTTTTATAAATTTTAAATCATGTTTTTATTATTATTTTTTTTAATGATAAAAAGATTTGAAAGAAGAAATAGTAATTATATAAATTTTATAATAATGTTATACTTAAAAATGTATGAGCTAAGTATCACTATTTAAAGATCTATGAGCCAAGTACCATTTTTTGGACATGATAAGGAATTAATTTAAATGCATGTATGATAAATGTTAAGTCATTGATTAGTTAACAATTAAAAATTAATGTTTTTTTTTTAATTGTATGTAATTTAGTTTTAAGGATTTTTAATAAAATTTAAAAAGATTTTTTTATAATAAAAGAAAAATTAAATATACATAATTATTAATATTAGTAATGATATATTTTAAAGATGGAATTAATAAAGGAATTAATCTAAAATGCTATTACTTTGGCCTTTTGACAACCCAACATTCGATAAAGAGGGCATTGACTTTAACTCTTATAGCTAAAAGCCTCACTATCTATTATATATTAAGCATGGATCAAGACAAACATTCAACTATCCTGCCAACACTTAGTCGACTTCTGTACCTCTCAGACAGCTCCTCTCGCTTTGCTTCCGTGCTGCATGATGGCTGGAATCCCTAAAAGATAGGAATTATTGTTTTCCACTGGATCTGACATGAATGCAACTAATAATAGTAAATCCTCAATTGCATGTGAGATCACTACATGTGAATTAATTAATATTTAATTCATTTCATCTCTCACTACTTGTATCTTCAGTTACAACTAGCACAAGTGAGTTTAACTCACTTAACTGAGTTAAACTATTTACAACTTGCACAAACTCATGCACCACTGCACTTCGAACTCTGTTACAACTAGAATTACTCTACATGTCCCACCAATCAACCTCTAACTCGAAATTCACTAGCTAACTAAATTTTCCACTTCAGTTAACTATTTCAATTCCACATTGAGAATAGATTATAGTTTAATGTCCATCTCAATTAAGGGATAATAAAAACAGTCATGCACCCAAAAATAGCATTGTGGGTCCCACCCTAGTTTGGGTGATTAATGGAACCAAGTGCTTAATGCGCTAGGTGTGGGTGCTGAATCTTCTTGTTAAATCTCAACATTTCAAAATTAAAGATACATGCTGAGAAGATATTTTAAATTTGCCTAAAACTTCTTAAAGATAACCTACAAGTCCCCAATACCCTAATAAAATATTAGCAATTTGGGGATGTTTCCTCAAGATTCTCCAATCCCTAAATATGAAAACAATAGGTATAATAATTTTTTAGGGACTCAATAACTAATTCCACTTTTCATTTTGAATCTATTTGTCCTTCTCAAAATTTGAGAGAAAAAAAACCCTTATATACTTGTTATTTCTTGGATAACTATAATAAGGATAGGTAAAAAAAAAATTTCATTTTTGAAAAAAAACAATGAAACTATTTTTTTGTCATTCATATATATACACTAGCAACATTTAAGGGCATATATTATTTATTTATGTATTCATTTTTTCGAACTAAGTTGAGCCTAAGTCAAGGCCAACCCTAATGGTGGATAGAAGAATGATCTACCCACCAGTGAAATGCTATCACGATTATGTGAAGCTCAGTCAAAGCTTGGACGCCCCTTAAGACAACTTTTCCCTTAAAAGTATCTCCCATCCTCAACTCCTCATAAAATTTAAACCAATATAACTTGGTCGAACTTATATGCCCACCAAAATAGTTTAGTTCCCCATGGTAATTCCAATCTCAACCTTTCCATGTATATATAACCAATAGCCTTAAAAATATAGTTCCAATTCCATCTATTAGTATAACGAAATGGCTGAACTAGCTGAAGACCTCTACAAATAGAAGATTTAATAGTTGAAGACGGTTGGGACAAAACTTCCATCTCGTGTAAGGAAACGGCCAAAAGACCTTAAAAAAAAAAAAAATCTTAATAATGTACGTTGAGCATGACGTGGGGCAGAAGTTCTTCATCCTTTGGAACCTATTGGGATGCAACGAACAAAAAATCCCAGGCTCTAAAATACAACGAACAAGAATTGAGCATTCCCAGCCTCTATTCCATTAAGAATTTGGCAATTCTACCACTTTCTCTTGATTACGAATTTAGCATTTCCAGCCTCTATGGGCACTAATATCATTTTCGGTTCATTAAGAATTTAGCTTTTCCAACACATATTTTCCAATAGAAATTTGGCATTTTCTTACACTTTTCGTTTCATTAAAATATTGATATTAAAATTATTATACATTTATTTTAATTGTGGATATAGTAAGTGTGGAAAATGTAAAATTAAAAAAGTTTACATTTCTGGATATGTTTTTAATAGATTTAGATCTATATATATAACATTTTACAAGGAAAATTGACTTAATGAGAAGAAAAAGTCAAAATATAAAAAAAATATCTTAAAAAAATTAAGATATTATAAGGAGGTCATCAACCCTACTCTAGAAGATCAAAAGTATCTTTCTATTTTAACTAGCTCAAAGAAAAAAATTAATATAGCCAAGATAAGAACGAACTCTCATGAACTCCATAGTAAAACAGGCGGTTGGGCAGTTCCTAAAACACCATGGGTGGAAAGGATCTGCCATCTCTATGAGAATATGAACATTGAGGATGAAAATCACTTCTTCTTAGAGTGCCCTAGGTACACCCACATTAAATCTCAATTTCATAATCTTTGTCGCAATACCAACCTTCATAGCCTTTTAACATGTCAAAATTATAATAAGCTCGTGAAGCTTCTCTCCAAGCTCTTTGAGGATAGGAGTACAATTTTAAAACAAACAAATAATTAGTTTCTTTAGATAAGATATACCAAAGTTTGGTCTGAGTAGACTTGAACCATCATCATCATCATTATTAATATACACAATCATATTAAAATAATTTTTTAACATAAATATTCAAATATTTTATTAAGAAACTATATTATCCATATTGAAATGTTCTTTTTCTCATTAATATATTTTAAATACACATTTATAATTTTAAGTCTTATATAATAATTTTTTATTATTTAATATATCTTTAAAATTGATATAAAATAATGTTATTTAACATAAATATTACAATATTTTATCGAAATTTTTTCAAAATATAATATCAACATTAAACTATGAATTACAATGAAAATGAAATTAGTGATATTTTGTGATATTATCACTTACATTATTTTTTTACCTAAATAATATTTTATTTTTATTTTTTTTAAATATATGTCAACTCTGTTGAACCCAAATTTTAATGGCGCTTCCTGAAACAACCTAGTGAACTTAGAAGCCACGGTTTGGTGGTTTATTCAAAATAAGGCATCTGACATTCACATAAAACATAATGAAAATGAATACAGGTTATTATCGAAAATATGCAGTTAAGAAGGCCTCTCAGATTCATAAACCCAAAATACGATGAAAAGAAAGGCTGCCCATGTGTTTAAAAAAAATGCGTTTAACCTGTGACAAGATTGTCCAGTTGATTGGCAAACAACACATCTAAAAAGGAGTTAGATCGTTCAATCTGTTGGCCAACAATGCAATTAAAAAGAAGCTAGATCTGATTCAAATTGAGATACAAGATAAAGTCAAAAAGTAATTTGGCCAGTAACAGAACAGTCTTCACACAAATCTCAGTTCCTAAAATGGGTTTTCAATTTGGCCAGTAACAGAACCCACAACTGAATCTTCATAAATATTCAGTAATTTGGAAATAAATATGCATTTAAGTGATAAACAATAATAACTTATTCCTTAAAACTTGTCCTTCACTCATGGAAATACTTAAATTCAAAGAGAATTAATTGTCTTGTGTCCTAACGTTTCTTAAAGCTCGAAACGTCTTATTTGTTAAGACAGTTTTTCAAAAACATTTTTTTCTCATAATGAATTACAATAAGCGAAATCTGCCTTTTCTTCTTCTTATAAGTTTGCATTCTCTGCATTGATCGGAATTATTGATGCAACTACCTCTCAGGCGGAGCACAAGCTGCAAGATGGATTCATTCTGAATATCGTAGTCGGCAAGGGTTGTACCATTTTCGAGGATCGTTCCACCTAAAACCAAAATCTGCTGGTGAGGTGGAATACCTTCCTTGTCCAAGAACTTGGCCTTAACATTGTCAATGGTGTCTGAGCTCTCAACTTCCAAAGTTACCGTTTTGCCAAATTCCGCTTTGACATAGATCTGCATGCCGCCTCCTCTCAGACGAAGCACAAGGTGAAGAGTAGATTCCTTCTGGATATTGTAGTCGGCAAGGGTTCGGCCGTCTTCCAGCTGCTTTCCGCCAAAAATCAAACGCTGCTGATCGAGGGGAATGGCTTCCATATCGCAGATCTTGGCCTTTACATTTTCAATAGTGTCAGAGCTTTCAACCTGGAGGATGAACGTCTTGCCAGTGAGAGTTTTAATGAAAATCTGCATCTTGAAAACTGTATAAAGCTAATCAAGATCACCTGCAAGTCAACAGGGGTCATTGTAATACAGAAACCACAAAGTAGGGGGAATAACAGAGTCGCTATGAAAGCAAAGATTCAGAGAGAGAGCTATAAACAGCACGATGACATATAATGAATTTTCGAAAAATTATATAACCCCATCATGAATTGGAAAAAAATCACTGTTATAAATACAGGTAGCCCAGAAAGACTAGAAACAGACTCGTACACAACACAACATCAAACCCTAGCTGTCGGGTTTGATAAGGAGTCCAGTTTTTTTTAGTTTTTCATGACAGTATAAATTCTAAAGTAAGATTTTATTTGCGATTACACCCTTGAGCAAATAATTTTTTATGTGAAGAAAACCCTAAGTAAGATTTTATTTGCGATTACACCCTTATCAAAGAATTTTTTTTATGTGAAGAAAACCCTAGCAAAGGTTCATTTCTTTAAGAAGAATCAACTTTGAAAAAAGAATAATTAAAACTAGGTTGTTGGAGGGATTTTAGAACTAAATTTAAAAAAAATGTAGCCTTTAGACTAGCTTAAAAATAAGAGCCTTAAAAAATCAAAGAAGCTGCAAATCTGAAATCTTCCCTGGAACAACGCCCTAAACAGTCAGACCTTTGCCGCATATGAAAGAGAAATTCAACACATGAAACACGGTTTAAAAAATACAGTAAGACGAGTATATGCGAAAGCTAAACAATTTCATTCTATAAAAACAATGAGTACCTTGGGCAGACCTTTTTCAAAAGCAAGGTAGAAAAAGTATATATCAGAGCATCTATATTTTTCTAAGAAAAAGTACAGACACCAGATAAAAGCTCAGCAATCCTTTCAAACAGAAATCTCAAACGTAATAAAGCTTCAAAATCTGGCTAACCTTCAAGCAACAACTCTTCCAAACAAACCTCACTGATATTTTTACAAAGAAATAGGAAAATTCAAGAGGTCATACCTGTAAACGAAGAGCTCTCTAACAGTGCTGCGAAGATAAGAGAACGCAAACGAGAATATGATGCATAACTTGAGGGTGGATTGCCTTTATATAATGTATTTGGGTGAGCAGCTTTGAAGAAAATAACTAGATGCCAAATACTATAATATTTGAGTTGGACTGGTCGTTTTATTTTAGTTAAGTTGGAGTCGGGGTGCTTTTCGAGCGGAGACACCCAAAAATGGAATGCATTGATATTATAATTTTACGATATAATAATTAAAACTATATTTTTTAATTTTAAATTTAAATTTAAAAGAAGTGAAGGGTGTTTATTTTTATAAATTTTAAATTATATTTTTATAATTATTATTATTTTTAAATGATAGATAGATTTGAGAAAAAAAAGTTTGTAGTTATATGAAGTTTATGATAATGCTATACTTGAAAATGTATGAGTGAACTACCACTATTTACGTTTTTAAGTGAATTACCACTATTTATTTATTTATTTTTTCTTTTTTATGGAGATGATAAGGAATCAAATTAAATTCTTGTGTGATTAAAGAATTAATGTGTGATTAATGTTAAGCTATGATGTAGTTAATTACAACTTAAAATTAATAGTTTAACTTAAATGCATGTGTGATTAATGCTAAGCTATGATGTAGTTAACCATTTAAAATTAATAGTTTTTATTGTATGAGACTTAGTCTAAGGATTTTAATATTTGAATTGGACAAGTTGTTTTATTTTATTTAATTTTGAGTTGGGGTGTTTTTTTAGGGAGCCACCAAAAAATGCATTGCTCTTTTACGATATAATAATTAAAAATATTGTTTTTAATTAAAAATTCAAATTTAAATGCATGTGTGATTAATGCTAAGTTATGATATAGTTAACAAGTTAAAATTCATAGTTTTTATTGTATGAGATTTAGTTTAAGGATTTTTAATATTTTAGTTGGACTAGTAGTTTTATTTTTTGTTAACTTTGAATTTGGGTGTTTTTATGAGGGGAGTCACCTAAAAATGCATTGTTATAATTTTACAAGTGTTTTTTTATTTAAGTATTGAGGGGTTTTCAAAAGTATTTTTTTAATTATGAATTTAATTTAAAAAAAGAGAAAGGTGTTTATTTTTTATAAATTTTAAATCATGTTTTTATTATTTTGTTTTTTTAATGATAAAAAAAAATTTGAAAGAAAAAATAGTAACTATATAAAGTTTATAAATATGTTATACTTAAAAATGTATGAGCTAAGTATCACTATTTAAAGATCTATGAGCCAAGTAACATTCTTTGGAGATGATAAGGAATTAATTTAAATGCATGTATGATAAATGTTAAGTCATTGAGTGGTTAACAATTTAAAATTAATGGTTTTTTTATTGTATGTAACTTAGTCTAAGGATTTTCATTAAAATTTAAAAAGTTTTTTTTAATAAAATAAAAATTAAATATGCATAATTATTAACATTAGCAATGGTATATTCTAAAGATGGAATTAATAAAGGAAGTAGTCTAAAATTCCAATGCTTTGGCCTTTTGACAACCCAACATTCGATAAAGAGGGCATTGACTTTACCTCTGATGATCTTCCTAATAACAACCTCCTATCTTGTCACTTTTAATGTCCCACCTAGAGTCACCTTTAATGTCCCATACCTCACCGCCCTCATTTGAAAATGATTTCCCTTCCTTGAACATCATTCCTCCAAATTCAAAAAAATATCTCCATAATCTTTCTTCCCCCGTGTTCTCACAAAGTAGTCTAAAGTGAAGATGCCAAAGACACCACTACAAGGACAGATAATAGGCTTGATGAAAGGGAATGCCAATGCTTAATTTCAACGATTGAACTAAGGGATTCACCATTCCATGATTCATTGGGGTTAAACTGCTCCATTTTTTATGAAACCCAGATGGTTTACCATTCCACCAATTAAAGGGGGACGAAAGTGTGACTTAGTGATGGATTTGTTGGTTTTTTCAACCATGTTTTTTGTGATGGAGCCTATTTAGCAATGTTTTTTTACTTCCATGCAACAAGACAACTTGGGATTTTTTAGTTAAGTAGAACAATGAGAGGACCCTTCATTGTTTCCCTCTGAATAGGTTAGGGTTTATCATTGTGTTTCACTCGTTTGACTTACACATGATGAGACAACATAGGGGAGGATGCAAAAAAAAATTGGTAAATGGTCACATAAGGAGAGATTTTGTTTCCTATGGTACTTTTTGTAGGTGATTTAATTTGAACTAGCTGTCACTAGTAATACAAAGTGTATATAAAATAAACAAGAAGAATCCTTATTATTTCTATCTTTCATGAAGTTAGGGTTTATGAACTATGAATAATGATGAGAGGAGGAAACATCGTTAAATTACATAATAATTATGAGAATTACAATGCATGTTAACCTATGTTATTTGCAATAAATTTTGTGCTTTATTGTAACTTGTGAGGATGTATGATCACCATTAGATTCTATGTTGGAAATTTCCAATGATGTGAGTACTATGTCCCTTTTATATACATTTATGGAATATTTGGAAATAATAAAGGAATCTAATATTGAGAAAGAGTTGTATGAGGGTGCATGTCCTTAGTTCCTTGTCACCCTTTACCATTATCCATGTTGAGATTGAAAGGAAATGATAAATGGATGTAACATCTAAACTTAAGGGATGTAGCAACGAAGGTATGTAGCATCTCAAATGTTCATCCCAATAGTGTTATGTTTCCCTAGGTTGTTAGGTATAATATTACAAAATAAGATCAAAGTTTCCCATAACCTTAATTTGTCCACCATTTCCATCTCACATGGCCTTCTCTACCCTACAAATATCAATATGAATTACTTCCCAGCTAGAGATGTTGATGTCAAATAACTCATCGTAAGACATGAGAAGAGCTAGTTTGTAATGTATTATAAATTAAAGTTTAAAATTCCTAAGTATATCTGAGCTTATACTCTTCAATATAAGAACATAAATAAAATTAGAATGTTGTGTCCCTCGAATATGTTAAATTTCAAAACTACCAATTCCATAATTGCTTAAGATATCAAATACATAGTGCATGATATTTGGTTAATTCCATTACTTTTATATAAATTTAATGCATACTCATAATTTCATAGGAATAAAAATTGATGATTAAAATCAACCCAAAAGTATAAATGGAGAGATGACATAGTGTAGATTTAGAGGAAACAAAGGTGAAAGTTTCAATTAGTTTCCCCATATAAGAAAAGCTAGGAATTCATGTATAAGAAAACACCTAATGTATAACAAAAGTTTTACTAACTTTTATACATGAGTACCAATATTTTAACTAGTACTTTTATGTTAAATTTGATAGTAATTAACTCTAACAAATTGGTGCAAGTGAGGAAGATCATATAAGCTTTGAGGTTTCCTTGACCTCATATTTAAACTTTGATTAAAGAGCATTATCTCCTTACCATGGATACAACATTTTTAATGAAATTTTTATTTATTTCCTTTTAAACATTTGAAAATATTGGTAACGTCATGTGAGACAAATAAAGTTTTATCACCAACAAAATATTCAGAATATCTGGAATATGAAAATATTCATAAGGATGAATAAATTTTGTGTGTGTTGAGTAGAAATGATATCATATGGTTACAAATGAGAGTCCCATATCTATACCTAGGTGGAATATGCTTTCATGAATAGCCATGTCCTTTGAGACACGTCCTTTCATAATTATTAATTATTATTAACAATTATTGTTATTATTACTATGCAGTTAGGATTTGATCTTGAAGTTGAACAACGTCGAGTTTGGAGTCTCGTTTCGTGTTGCAGGCGGTCTGGCTAGGGAATGAATTTTTGTTGGCACAATGGCAATGCCTTTTTTGTTGGACAATGGAGTTTTCGTAGGTCACGGGTTGGGTATTTTTGTTTTCTACCATGAATTTTGAAGGAATAGGGAACTTGGTTTCTAGTCATATGGGTGCTTAGGAGGTGGTATGAGTGAATTGGAAGGATGTTTTTTGGTGGCACAATTCTCTCTGGGTATGGTATAGGGTGGTTTTGGGTCACATGTAAGTGGTTCTTCCTCGATCTCTCTTTTTTTTACCCCTCTTCCAGTTGTTAGTGGTGCTTCTAGGTGTGTGGGATCATTATATAAAACTTCATTGGGTCCCTCCCTCCTGTGAGGGTTTTTCCCCTTTGATTTCTAAGATAGAATTCAAACATTTTCAATCAAACAATCTTGTTTCTCCTTCTATTTTTTGTTTCGAGGGTTTCTTCCCTTCCTCTATTGTTGATGATGATTTTTCTTTTTCAGGGTTGATTTCTGACACATAATGGATTTTGGAGGGTTTATTGTCTGCCTCTAGTAGTTTGTTAAATCAATTCCAAGTAGATGGTGCTTATGGAGTTGTTCCGAAGGTCCAAAAAGTGGGAGATAATCTGGTGAAGGAGATTGGAAAAGAGGAAGGTTCATGCTCTCCAATTAAAGGGTCTTTTGACTCCCAATCAAATATGAATAAGGATAGGGTCCTCCAAAGTGAGAAATAATCTTCTCCTTATTATCTTAGTATGGGAGTTGATTTTGAAATGAACGAAGCAGTCCATCTGGATACAACTCTGGTTGGTCATATCAGGGGCTAAAAATTATGCATAGACACTCTACAGGAATGGTTTTGTGACGAGATTACTCTAGTGGTACAATCCCCTCTTGAGATATTTCTATTGGCCAAAGGATGGATCCAAATTAATTTTGGTTCTTCATGAGGATGTTGAATGTGTTGCTCGTTCGGTATGGGCCATAGATTCGACTGCCATTGATTTTAATTTCTAGAATCCTCCATTTGATGCGAGCAAGGAGCATCTCAATGTGGTTCCAATTTGGGTTAGATTTCCTAGTCTTCCTTCCAACATGTGGAATGAGAAAAATCTCATGGATGAATTTTCCTTCCAGGAAACAAAGGATATGTATATGGCTCACATTTTGGTGCATTTAAATTCACATTAAAGTCTATATGAGGCTATAAATAGTGGAAGAGGGGTGGAATGGATACATATGTTGGATTATTAGGGTATTTTGATCAGTTTTAATCATTTCCACAAATTGGGTAACATGATTCATTTTTGAAACCTCCCATTCAAATGAGGTACCACGCGAAGGGGGGTGTAAAGAAAAATTTGAATTTTGTTTCAAATCTAGTTGTGAGTGGCGATACAAAGGCCAAGGAAGCAATCATGATGGATCTTAGTACAATTATGTAGGGTTCACCTGATTTAAGGATGGTAGATGTGAAGCCACAAGCAATTGTCTCTTCTGATGGCAATGGATCTTCCCTTCTGGATGGTAGTGGTTTCTCTTCCCTAACGGTGCCTTTATCCGAAATGTCAACTCTCTATGATGTGGATAACGATGGTGTTACAGGTCGATTTGGGCATCATCCCAAAACACAGATCAATATTCATTAGGGTCTATCATACTCTAAATTAGTTGCTACATTCCCTAAACAAGTCATCACATTGGTGGTCTTCCTTCATGAAAGTTTCACTGCTTAGATGCCAGTTGAAGTGCCCCATTGAGCCATCAATGCACCCTTAGACAGTTGTAACTGCTTTGCATTTGCAAAGCATCTACTCCCATGCAAGGCTACGTTGCAGAGGATCTAGGCCCACTTTAGAGTGTGTTGGTCGACTAGGAGCGAATAGTTCATTGGATTTCGCGAATCTTCCCAACCTCTAGTGACTTCTAGAAGTTTTTCCAGCTTTCACCTCATTTGATAGCCTCGAATTTGGAACCCATGAATTCATTAAACCTCTTATCCTCCTATTCCCATGAACACAAAAACCTCTTCATCCATTTTTAGGAAAGCTATTCAATGATTCATTTATGTCAAACTACCTTCATCTACTTATAAATAGAGCATTGAACATAGTGCACAAGAGAGCAAGAATTTGTGTTAAGTAGAGTTATGTTGGTGAGATATAAGCTCTTGAAGGTATTGTGCATGTACTGTGATGTTTCTATATTGTTGATGCTGGATGTGATGAGGATGGGACTCAAGCTGCATGAGTGGAAGCGAAACGATCAACTGGTTGTACTCTTCCTTCTACTTCATAATAAAGACATTTTTTACTTTCCTAATGCATGTTTCAATGATGTTATATGTGTGTTTATGAAATTTCATCGATTAAATTTGTTTAACTTGAATAGATCGTATTGTTTTTATGTTGTTTTTTGTCTTCTCTTTTCCATGGTAGGAATCATCAAGCAAGTTAAGTTGGATTGAGAGCAATGAAAGCAACAGAGTGGGCGAGGGAAAGCGAACAGATTACAAGTAAGTTTCTCTCCCTTTATCTACTCATTTTAAGGAAAAGGTCAGATATCTTTCTTTCTGCTGTTCTAAGTGCACCAACACACTTAGGGAAAGCATACTTATCCGTAGGTTTGTATTTCTATGAAATAAATTGGCGACCATATTGGGTATCGACAGATCATCCCTAATGGTTTTTTCCTTGTCCATCAACATCTAGTAGACTTTACCTGCTTATTTTTAGTTATTTGAATGTGTCTTAGCAAAAGTAGTGTGTTTGCCTACTTTTTTCAGAGAGTCCTCTGGCACCAACGCACTGTTGGTATTGACATAGTGCTCTGCATAACACTGTTAGCTTAGGGATAGTGCCCTGCATAGCAATGTTAGCTTAGGGATAGTGCTCTACAACACATTGTCTCCCACTCAGGGGTGCGTTTTCCCTGTGACCAACCAAAATATATTTGTTTTTTCTTTTTCCAATTCATGTCAGTGTTTGGTTGTTGAAGTTTTGAGTGATTGATTGCCTCTAGAGACCAATTTTGCTTTACTCTCTTGCCTCACTTTGGATTTGTTTGATAAATGTTTCTTTGTGTTTTATTTATCATTGTGAATAGTTCCAAAGTTAAATTTTACGTTTGATCAATTCATTATTTTTGAAAAGAGGAATTGTCGTTTTAGTCTTCATTTCTCTTGAAAGTTTTGAGTGATTGTTTGTGCATTAGTTTGTTTTTCATTCATCTAAACTTAAAATAAATTGAAAAGAAAAATATGCGTTTGCATTTAGGGATTGTGATTTCTACGTGAGGAATATCTTAAAGAAAAAATGCATTTAGATGTGCTCATTGATGATTGCATACAATCTGATTCCTCTATCCCTAGTAGCTAGTTTTTCATTGTCAAAAATAAATTCGAAATGAATGCTTATCATTTTAATTTCATTCTAGGAATGTTCAATGCATCTCGCGGTGAACCTGAAATACAAACTAATAATCAAGATCAACATAAAATTTATTTGAATTTATCTAAGGAAGCATTGTAACATTAACGATAACATTTAGAGGTCTAGGTTAGAAAACATGTTCTGGCGTAGTTAAACATAGGAGCTTTCATTAATTTTCTGTGATACATTTCGAGTGTGATACCTCATTCCACGTACGTAAGTATATCGGAGCTCGTCCACGTACTTTCGGGTATATCAGGCAGTGTTACAGTACAAAATTATAAGGGGATGCTCTCACTGTACGATTTCGCATTAGATAGGGCTAATACAGATTGATCCTCCATGTACCTTCGCATATATTTGGGAGGAAAAATTTAGGTTGCTTACCATCCATAGGTAACCGATTCGGTCGCCTTTTACCTGTGATACACCTAACACAACATTCGAGGAGATTTACTGCACGTATAATAAGTCCTTGCTTTAATAAGGCAGTATATTGCAGTTCCTAGTTGCTTGGAAAGCATTTTGCCTAGTATCACCCTCTTCTTATTTTTTGTATAAAATCAAACGGAAATCATGGAAGAAGATCAACCCCTTCCCCTTCGTTTGCATAGGACAACGAATAAACCTCCATTACTGCCAGAAGCTACTCCTAGTAGATGAAGGCGCGCTCACCCTACCGAGTCTGGTACCTCTGAAACTCTTGGTGCTACATCATATGATATACTAGAGATATCTGATCCTTTGAGTACTGAGCCTTGATTTGTTTCGACTTATCCCGGTTTATCTGCTACTATCGAGACATAAATCTCGCAGTTACTCGAGGACACTGAAATCAAATCTAGTGAAATGGTAAATCCTGAACCCAAACTTGTTCAACTGGAAGTCAATCCAGTAGTTGATCCCAAAGTCGAACAACAAGATGTTGTTCTGGTGCAACCGTCTGATCCTCAGCCATCTGTAATCGTCGAGTCTTCCTCTTTAATGCAGAGTTTACCACCTGAAATTTATCTCGGGCTTGATGGTGAAGTGCTTCCACTTGGTTTGGTTTTGATCGCGGAAGAATTCCAGGAAGACACAACCCCTTCGACTCCCACTCCTTTTGGGTCGGGGCTTAATTTATATCAGTCTTTTCCTCATTTGACCTACTATGCTTCTGTTGATCCTTTTCACTCTCAAGTTCTCGTAGATTTGTTAGAGTATTTGTTGGGTTATTTAACCATGAAAGAGACAACATCCTAGACTATACTGTTTGTTACAGCTGCGACATCATCTACTGTCGCTTCGTCTTTGATGTTTTTGATGACACCCGAGGAACATCTTCATGGTGATCCATCTATCCCACTAGGTTACTAGGATTTAAATGGAACCTACTATGGCTCTCCTCTATTCCATGGATTTCGCCCTTGTCATCGCCTTGAAAAATATCTGGTTCATCTATTACGAGTACTGAACAACTTGACCCGAAATATTAGGCTAGTCCATCCAATTACCTTCCATCTTATCTAGTATCTGCTGGATACCCATCATAGGAAAGTTAGTATGTGCAATATCCTTATAATCCATATGTTGGGGGGCCACAAATTTTTGGTCCATATGGCAGTACTCCATCGTATTTAGGTCCATCAGATGTTGGAATGCTTGTTTTCCAATTACAACATACTTTTCCTATTCAGCCGCAAACAGTTGTGTATCAATATCAACCAGTTCAACATGTTGCTTTTGTGCCTACTACGCTTGTCATTTCTTCTATGGTTGTTGGTCAGTCTGCAAAAGCGGGTCCTTCCACACCTAACCCTTAAGTTTAAGGTATATAGACTCTATCTTCCCAGCCTGGTATTCAACAACCATATGTATCGGGAATTTTGCAACCGCAGGCTAGCTTACCTTTGTTGCAGGCTTCTACTGACCCTGTCTATTCACAACCGGGTCCAAATTATCTTGGCAGGAAACCATTTTATCAAATACCATGGCAGCCACAACAACCATTCCCACAGTATAAAGCTTATCCAGGACTTGGTCAGCAAACCTACCCCTATCTGGGTTACCAGCAACATAATCCATTTGTTGGTATGCAAATTCCTACTGCTTAGGTGATTCCATATTATCATAGTTATGTTCAACCTGACCTTAATCGACAATTCCATTTGTTTCCACGTTAGAGTTACTGGATTTAAATCGGCTCACTAATGATCCCATTCATTATTTACCTTGGTGGCTGGTGATTCCACATAAATTACCCTCAGACATTCCCAAATTCAATGGAGATTCTGGAGAATATTCCTCTACGCATGTCATGACTTATCATTTATGGTGTTCATCAAACTCCTTTAATGATGATTATATTAGATTGCATCTTTTCCAGCGAATGCTTATCGGTCTGGCTGCGAAGTGGTACATTGAATTACCACGAGCTTTGTTTGATAACCTTACAGCTTTAGCCACTAATTTTTTAACCCACTTCAAGTTACCCATCAGATATAAAACTAGAATGGAACTTTTTACCATCTTTAAATAGACCACGATTACTATTATATCGGATCATATACATGAGTGGCTTTGTCGTCGTCGAATGGTTAAAACATTTGTTCCTGGTCAGCTTTTAGCTGAGTGGTTTATTAAGTCCTTGTTGCCATCTATCACTGAGGATGTGGCCAAAGGCAGTGTTGTCACTGAAGAGAAAGTCATTTCTCGTGCCCAGTATCTGGATCTAATTTACACTCAGTCTAGCACTCTCTACGAAAATATTCCAAACGTGCTGGGACCAAATTTTACTATTCCTCTTGCTCCATCTGGTCAGACATTCATGTCGGCGATGGTGTGATTGGTTCTGCTAGCGCTCCTGCAACAAGTTGACTATTTGGTCCTACACTTGTTGTTTCAAATCAAAACCATACTGCATATTATCTTGCATCTTCTTCAGAAATCCATGTCGGGTCATCTGACAAAGGCAAAAATGATTAGCAATCAAGAAATAGGAAGAAGGGGAAAGACAACAAGAAATCAAATTCACCCCCGCAGGAAAATCATCTGATTCATTCGGCTCTTTTCGGAAACCTCGTTACCCTTGCTTAATATGTAATGAGGATCATTTTACACGATATTTTCCTCACCGTTCGGAAGTACCAAAGCTTCTTAATACTTCTGTCGCATCTGCATTATTGAAAAATCCTTTTCTAAACTTGGAAACACATATCGTTGCTATGAATCCTGTTTCTAGTTCGCAAGTGCTTATGATATCCACCACAAAGCCCAAAAATGATGTTTTGGTGTCGACACGAAGTAAAGATTACACTAATCTGTTTTCATCATCCAATGGTCAGGTTACAGATCAACCTACCACTTTGACTTCGACCTCATATGATTCGGCTCTACCACCTATCCTTCCAGAGTTAACAATAAAGCCGCCAAAGGGAGTAGTTCACAAATCGACATTCAACCCTCGAGCTCGTGCAGCTCAAAATCATAATGTAGTAGAAGAACTGGCTCAGTCACCTTCTTCTACGTAAACACTTGAGGTTATTCATAATTTTCCCTCCGAGAAGCAGGCTTTGTTGTTCGCGATTGGTGGAATTGGTCTGACGAATTCAAATCTTGTAGTCTTTAATCACATTGGCTATGTGCCAAAATTACCAGCACAATTAGCATTCTTGATTCAAGTACATGTCCTGAATCGCCTCATTCATCGCACTATCATTGATGAAGGCGCATCTACTTGTATCATGTCAATGAGTTGCTAGAATTCACTTGGATCACCAACTTTGTCACAATCACATACGATGTTGAAAGCTTTTGATGGTCATACGTATAAGACTTGTGGAATTCTTAGTAACCTGCAAGTATAACTAGGGGGAAAATCAGTTACTGTTGAAGTTGATTTCATTGACAGAACCCTCGACTACAACATATTACTTTGAAGACCATGGTTTTATGCTATGGCTACGGTAGTATATACCTACTTTCGTATTATCATCTTCCCCCATAAAGCAAGTATCACAGTCATCGATCAACTCTCGTTCTTTACCTATGGTTTCCAGGAAACTGGAAGTGTTCTATTTTTTCACAGACCCCCACCTTCTCTTCATAACATTGGTGTAGGACTCTTTAAGAATCCTTCCCTAATGGGCACCTTTTCATTATCGTTGCCTGTGACATCAATGGAAATTTCTAATATAAAGAGCTGCAAAATGATATCTTCCACTTCATCTGACTTAAGGAAGATACCCAATGATTCTGAAGTATTTAGGTTGGGCGACATCATGCCGCTAAGTCCAATTGAGCTAGAATAGCAATCGATTTTCTTGGCCTATGTAGCCAATCCAAATCCATTTTTGCCAACCGTTTGGGTTGATCGTTCTTCGGATTTTGGTACTTCTTCTTATCCATTTTCACGCATATTCTTGACTGATGAGAGCATTATGGAATCCATGATGCCGGAAGAAGAACCATGGGAATAATCACATCAATGATCCCATCCTCCATATTATAGTGAAGATAATCAATCTGAACTATATCACCCTAATGTCGTTTATTTCTTGATGAATTCTATTCGTATCCATGCCGTCGATTCTGAGCGAAACCCATCGAATATCGAAGAAACGATTTCTATCGATATTTCGACCAAACTTGGTATTTTAGAAAAAATTAATGTCGTTGTGTCTTTTTCTTCATTTGAACTTGACACTTACCACGCTCTTTTTTGTGAATTCCACGATGTATTCGCTTGGTCATATGAGGAAATGCCAGGTATCGACTCCAACATTGTTGAAAATGATATTAAAATGTATCTTGTAAAGTCAGTGTGACAGTGCCTTCATCCTATTCACCCTAATAAAGTTGTTGCCATTAAAGCAGAGGTTGAAAAATTTATGTGTGTTGGATTCATTTACCCTGCTCCACTTACCGATTGGGTACCTAACATTGTTCTTGTCATGAAGAAACAAGGGACAATTAGAGTGTGTGTCGACTACCGGGATGTTAATCATGCTTGTCTGAAAGACAACTATCCAACTCCCTTTATCGACCAAATTATTGATGAATGTGCCATATGTGAAATATTTTATTTCATGGATGGATTCTCCAGTTACAATCAAATTAATATTCACCTAGAGGACCATTATAAAACTTTTTTTATTTGTCCTTTGGGCATATTCGCTTATCGTAAGCTCCCTTTTGGTTTAAATAACATTGGGGCCACATTCTAGAGGGCAATGAATTATTCTTCTCATGACATCAGGCACATATTTCAACCGTATATGGATGACTTACCTGCACATTCACGGAAATGGGCTGACCACACGCTACATCTGAGAGTGATCTTCTTATGATGTCGTCACTATAAAATATGCCTTAATCCGCACAAATGTGTGTTTGGTGTTGGTTCTGGTCGTTTTTTTGGATTCGTCGTGTCGAAAGACGAAATTCGGCTTGATCCATTGAAGGTCCAAGCTATTCTTGATTTTCCTGCTCCTTCTAATCTGCTTCAATTATAGAGACTGCAAGGGAAGGCTAGATTTCTAAGGAGGTTCACTCCTAAATACGCTAAAATGGATAAAGGATTTATTTGAGTTTTGAAAAAGGGGGTACCCTTCCATTGGGATGAGGTTGCGCCAACTTCCTTTGGTGTTCTTAAAGATTCCATGATCTAAGCATCATTTATCTATCCCCCAAATTATCAGAGTGACTATTTCATGTATCTCGTCGCTACAGATACAACCATCGCTATGGTTTTAGTCCAAGAAGAAGATGGGAATGAACATCTGATATATTATTTGAGTCGTGATCTCAATGATATGGAAGTTAAGTACACATACATTGAGAAGCTCTCTTTGGCAGCCATTCAAGTTGTACAAATATTTCACCATTATATCCTGCTCCAAAAGACCATTGTCATTTCGGATTGCAACCCTATGATATACATTTTGTCACGTCAATTTTTGGGAGAAAAGTATTCAAAATGAATCGTCATTTTGCAGGAGTTTGATTTGGAATTCATCAAATCCAAGTCAAAGAAGTCTTTGGTGTTTGTTGAGATTATCTTTGAACTTCCTTCGAGTAGTACCAATCCTACTACAAAACCATCAATTCCAGACGAGTCTTTGTTTCTGGTTGAGTCATCTCACCCATGGTATGGATATTTCAGCATTTATCTCCAGACCCAAAATTTTTGGCCTAAAACCTCACGCTCGCAACAGCGATGTATTCGATACCAAGCCGAAGATTATCTGATCTCCCATGATATAGTTTATCGCCATGGTGTCGATATGATTTTACGTAGGTGCCTCATGCATGAGGGAGCCAAAAAGTTTCTAAATGATTGCCATTCTGGCGCATGCGTTGGAAATTTGTCTGGCTATGCTACTGTGCAGAAGATTCTCCGTGCTGGTTACCTCTAGCCTACCATATTTCATGACTGCATTATTGTGGTTAGAAGTTGTCATGCTTGTCAGATATTTTACCATAAAACCTGCTTGCCCCTAGCACCAATGCATCATTTCGTTGTTGTTGGACCATT
Source organism: Pinus albicaulis (assembly GCA_034641835.2). Classification (NCBI taxonomy): domain Eukaryota; kingdom Viridiplantae; phylum Streptophyta; class Pinopsida; order Pinales; family Pinaceae; genus Pinus; species Pinus albicaulis. The sequence goes on along the minus strand of CM076580.1, from coordinate 116,890,191 downwards.
TGAAAAAATGGTGCATTGACTTCATGATAGGTAACCCTTGCTCGGTCGGGGGGCATGGGCATATTATTATTGTCATTGATTATTTTACCAAGTGGGTTGAGGTGATGCCTACATTCAACAACACGGGACAGACAATTGCATTGTTTTTTTTTAACCATGTGGTTTCAAGGTTTGGTGTACCGCAAGCTATAGTCAAAAATCATGGAAAACATTTTCGCAATCACATGATGGATGAGTTGACTGCCAATTTGGGACTGTCACATGATAGTTCTACCCCTTATTATTCGCAAGCTAATGGAAAATTTGAAGCTATCAAAAATATTCTTAAGCGTATGATTCAATGCATGATTGGGGTTCATAAACGAAAATGGCATTTGATCTTGTACTCGGTTTTGTGGGCATATCGAACCTCAGTGAGAAATGCGACCAAATTTACTCCCTTTCAGCTGGTTTATGGTCTGGAAGCTATCTTACCGATACAATGCGAAATACCATCATTGAAACTCACGATTGACCTGCTACCTGACACTTCTGAAGAAGAGGCACGTCTTTTAGATCTCATCCATCTAGATTAAATGCATCATGAAGCCACATTGGCCAAGGAAGCGCATAAGAGACGAATCAAGGCGCAATATGATTGAAATTTCAAGCCTCGCACCTTCTCGGAAGGAGACCTAGTCTTGCTTTATGATCAAGAAGCTGATAAGATAGGAATAGGGAAATTTGAACCATTATGGCACGGGCCCTACATTGTCAAGCGCATTCTGGCTAAGGGTGCCTACGAGTTGGTAGATTATGATGGGATTCCAATGTCGCAGCCTCGAAATGGGTTGTATCTTAAATTTTACTATGCCTAATTTTGCGTAGTAAGCACTGTATTATATGCTTTGATTGCATGTGTGTAGAAGTGTTCCTCTTAGAGTTTTTCATGTGGTTAGTAATCTACTTTGCATTTTTTACATATGTAAGAATATTTGGAACCATTTTTTGGATATGTCGATGGTGCTAATCGTGGTACTCAAACTTTTTCCTCTGCAGCATGGGCCATCTTTGCTCCAAGTGGCGAGTTAGTGAGCTTCCAAGGGATTTGTATTGGTTGATCGACCAATAATATCGATGAGTATAGCGGGTTGATTTAACTACTCTATGATGCCATTTCAATTGGCATTTGTCGCATCATCATCAGGCTGGATTCAAAACTTGTCGTACTACAGCTTACTGACGTCTATATTGTCTGAAATCCAGCAATTAATCGCATGTTCCTTACAGTTTGTCTTTTGGAAAGACGTTTTGATTACATTCAATATCAACATATTTCCAGAAACTTTAACACTCTAGTTGATTAATTAGCGAATTATGTGTTAAATAGACATTTGCAACATATGTAAAGATATATTTTCAATTCACATTTTATAATTGAATAGGATTGCACATAATCATAGAAAAACATTGAAATTAAAATAGATTTATATCGAGTTTTTACAAAAATTGTGTCCAAGACTCGTTGGTCATCTGACCTCAAAATGTATATGTAATGTTCCCAATTTTTATGGAACCTTAAATTTTTCCATTTTCACATAGGAGATAAATAAAATGGGTAGGAGACCCATTCACTTCATGAATAAAGGATAAAAATCCTCGTAGTGTGAAAGAGGATCACTTATAGAGCTGGATTTCACACCTCCATGTGTGAAAAGGGGCTTTTGTAGGATGACTAGGTCAAGTTTGACCAAGTCAAACAGCGTAGTGGCATGAGGTGGAGAGCACATTGTGGGCCAGTGCAGTGGGATAAAGAGGGAAGCTTCTAGAGGAAGGAAACCCTAATTCCATTGAGAGGGAGATCACATTTTTTAAAAGGAGGGAAGGTAGCCATTGTAAATCATCTTGAGTATTATTAATCTTTGGTCCTTTGGACTTGCTGCAACTTCTTACTGCTTAGTAAGAATTGCCAAGAAATTCTTGTTTAGGATTTTCTCTCCTTCTTGAGTAGCTCTTGGAGGATTTCACTCCATTCCCCATATTCAGACATTGAGGTCAAGCATCATCCTTCTACATCAGCGCAGTTTCAGCTGGAGATTGTGCAAGGTTGCTGGGTGTTACCAGGGAGGTTTTCTACAACATCATCCTTGGCTAGTTTTTTAGAGGAGGGAGCTTCCATCCCTTTGGGAGATCAGAAAAGGAGGTTCATGAGCTTATTCCACCATCTTTGGCACCAGACCAACCACTTACCATCATTGGTAGTGTAGTCCCTCTCCTAGACAACATTATTCTTGGAGAGCATTTGCTGTGAGGGATTAGCAAACATTGGGAGGGTGAGATCTTAGGTGAAAGGATTAGCCTTTCACTTCAGATTTCCATTGGAGGAGGCCATTTCAGATTTCATATCATATTCAACCATCTCCTCCTATTTTTTTTATGAGTTTCTGCTACCCAGCAACTCTGGCATTATTGTATTTTCCCATTTTGTACATGTATTGTAGCCAATCCTTCTAAGGATGGTTGTACTAGTGTTTTCAGGGGTTGAGAGCTTGATCCCCCTCATTTCTTGAGCTATCATTGATATATAATTGTATTTTCATATTACATGTTGCAGTGCCTTCTATTGACAACAATGCCATAGCTAGGGAATTTTTATATAGCAGTGTTTTGTCACCTTTGGTGTACATGTATTATTGAGGCTTTCGTTGCCTAGCTTGAGTGAGTGATTCCTCAAAGCATTGTACTCTATTGCTGCTATATTATACATTTTTCAGCTATTTGCATCTTCATGTGTTATATCTCATTAAAATAACACTGATAATTCCTTGTATGTTCATACATTGTTGCAGCCCATTGCTTGGGAAATTTCTGAAGGGAACTAGGTGTGGGAGGCTTGTCTCACCACCCTAGAAGGATTTATTTGATCCCAACTCTTGGATTTTGGTCTTAGAAACATTTTTATAAGGGATCCAGGTCTTGGTATCAAATCCTGCTACCTCCATTTCTGGAAAATGCGTTTTCCAACCATGGATTGCTAGCTCTTCCTAAAAAGGAACATTACAGTGGTATCTGAGCACCTTTCTTGGCTCAACCTGTGGCCTTCAAGCCCAAGAAAGAATAAGAAGAAGATGTTGAAGAAGATGAGCTTGATCTCATCTATTTTCAGAACAAAGAAAAGCCTCCCCAAGGAGGAGAAGCAAAGAGAAGAAGAGGAAGGTCCATGAACTTCCTATTCTTGAAGAGAAAGTAAGCATGAGAGATGCTTGGATCATCGGGTTCTAGATCAATACTTGAGTGAGTATAAATCCCATTCTGCAGCATTCAGGGGAGCTACAACATTCCCACAGTTTATTTAGCAGAAGGAGGAGAGAAGGCCCTATGGAAAAGAGAAATCAAAGGTAATAGGTTCCTATTGTCTACGTTTGATGGGAACACTTCGGCTAGAGCTTGGGTAAAAAAGCTAGAGGCATTTTTCTTGCTACATCCAGTGGCAGAGAAAGAAGCAGTGGAGATTGTAGCGCTGCACATGGAGGATGAAGCCTCTGTTTGGTGGTTCAAACCCTTGGTCCATTCAAGGGTGAGTTATTTTGCAGAATTTTCTCAAAGGTTGATCCAAACCTTTGATGGAGAAAGGGTAGAGGAAGAAAATGCCATACCCCCATGGGAGGAGGATTTCACCAACGCTGTTACAACTTTGGAGGAGAAGCCTTCTACATCTATGGATGAGGCAGCCATTACATTGGAGGAGACAACTACTATAGCCACACAAGAAGATCCCAAGGTTCACCAAGGTATGAGTGAAGTTCCACTTTTCATTTGAGCAAATAATTTAAAGGAATGTGGAAACTCACATGTAGAGATCCAAGAATATACACACTTTGCTATTTTAGAGAACCATGATTGCACTGCACTGTGCAATGGGTTCAAAGAGGAAATGGACCCTCATCCTCATGCACTATTGATGAGTCTCATTCAACCCTTGAGGTTTGGATGTGAACCATTGGAGGATGAAACAAACCATGGCACCTTCATGATAAACAAGGAGACACACTTTGAACCGGAGGTTGAAACAACTGCTACACCATTGGAGGAATTAACAGCGCTGTTAAACATGGGTGGAGAGGAGATAATACCTCCATCACATTTGGGTCCTCATGGATCCAACACAGTCATGGGTGAGAGGTCTCCTTTAGGAGGTCTCCAAGGAGCTGCATTCCAATCTTCCATGGAATGCAAGAGAGGTGATTTGGTTTGGGAGGATGGTAGCCCTCATGGGAGGAGTACCAAAGGAGGAAGAAGGAGAAGACATCCAAAAGGAGCTGAGTGGGTGTGGATGAGGAGCAAGAGGCTGATTTTCCACTTGCAAATATATGATACCGGGCAGCAAGAGGCTTGGCTGCATTGGCTCCTCTTGAAGGAGTTTGGCCATCACTTGGTGTACCCTTTTTCTAGGAGGATGGGAGTAGAGAAAAGGTGGCAGGATGTTTACATCATTGAGCAACAAAGAGTAGGGATAAATGGTGCTGATATGGCATATATATCAGTCATGATATCTTCATCACATGAGTTACATGATGTGAGCATGAGGAGGCAGCAAGCACTTGGGTTGCTTGAACTATCTTGGAGAGAGCACAAGCAGCTTTGCTCTCATATGATGTATGGTGTTGCAGGAGTAGAGGAGGGCACTCTCATAGTGAAAAGGGATTAATTCTTAGATTGGATTGATCAGGAGGAGTTTATATCTTGGGAAAAGCTTCACATTTGCAGTAGCATCGCCCGAGGTGTTCTTGACAAGGAGCATGTCAAAGAACAAAGATTGGCATGGGCAGGAGCCTTTTTGCATGAGCTCACAACGCTGACACTTGGGAGAAGGATCGTATAAATGGATCCATCTATCATCTTACTTCCAACCTATGGTAAGAGCATTGTGTTTACATTTTCTGATTTACATATTCTTATCATTATGTGGCAGTGCATGGTTCCTCAAAGGGGCAGATTTTTCATGTTGCTCCATGAGCAAAGTGGGGCCAAACCATATGATGGAAACAACCATCTTTCACATGGCCTTGGGAAACTGTTTTTCCATTATACTCATGGTCATATAATTCATATGATTAGCATTGTATTTCAAAACAATTTTCCTTGTACATTTCTTGAGCAGCAGTTTGCAAAACTGCGTTATGCACTCTTGGGAGACTGTTGGTACTTTCCGGTGGCACCATATGAAACCATCAGTACTTCCTCTATTGTGATGAGGAGCATGTTTCCATTTGCTGATATTGTCCATATTATTTTTGGGAGCATGATTGGTGGATTGACACATGAGTTTAATGTGTCTTTGAGGGGAGATGATCCCCATAGTTTATGCATTGCATGTTCTAGTAGGAACATGAGGAGAGACATGGCCACCACAACCACCTATTTCCCTTCTTTTGAGGTGGGCCATGAGTTTGATGATGATTTCCATCCATTGTATGTATATGGGCATGTATTTTATTTTGTATTGCTGATTCACTCATCTATTTACTATTCAGTAGTAGAGGTGATATTTTTTGTACAATGCTTGCCATGTTATTTTCTGCAGCTGTAGTGGATGAGGTTGCATTGTAACCCTATGAGACATTGTTTGTACCTTTCTGAAAATGGTATAACCTATAGCAAAAATGTCATTGGGGTATTATATGATGATCATGTCCTACTCATCATGGATGAAATGTCTTGGGCCAGCCGAATTATCATTGATGGAGGAGGAATCCTTGGGAGATTGCTCTTCATTTTTCCACTTGAGGGAAATAATTTTGCAGCCCATGATCAGCACACACTCTACAATTATCACAAGTGGAGAGGAGGACATCATGGGTCAAGTTATGAGGCTTTCCATATTCAGATTTCAAGCCCACCTTCATTTCCAGAGCTCAAGGTCGAGGGAGATTTATATGAGTTGCTATGTTGGGAGGCAGCTTATGTTGTATGGATGATTTATTGGGGATGGGAGATTCATATGGGGATGATGAGTCCCATTATATATCAGATATCATGCCTCAAGGAGGCCCTTAGACATCCCATTGTTTCCTTCATGGATATTTTTTTCTACATGACAACTATTTGGGGATGCTCACCAAAAGCTGAATTGCATATGTTGGAGGGAAAACTTGGACACTTGATTGATGATATGGCATTATTTTCTCAGAGTAATTCATCATGCATGGATGCTACAGGGAGAGTAAGGGAAAATTTATTAGCCTATCCTTACACTTTCTTGAGGACAAGCAATCTTTGAGAGGGGAGGACTGTAATGTTCCCAATTTTTATGGAACCTTAAATTTTTCCATTTTCACATAGGAGATAAATAAAATGGGTAGGAGACCCATTCACTTCATGAATAAAGGATAAAAATCCTCTTAGTGTGAAAGAGGATCACTAGAGCTGGATTTCACACCTCCATGTGTGAAAAGGGGATTTTGCAGGATGACTAGGTCAAGTTTGACCAAGTCAAACAACGCAGTGGCATGAGGTGGAGAGCACATTGTGGGCCAGCGCAGTGGGATAATGAGGGAATATTCTAGAGGAAGGAAACCCTAATGAGTGGGGTCCATTGAGAGGGAGCTCACATTGTTTAAAAGGATGGCAAGGTAGCCATTGTAAATCATCTTGAGTATTATTCATCTTTGGTCCTTTAGACTTGCCGCAACTTCTTACTGCTTAGTAAAAGTTGCTGGGAAATTCCTGTTTAGGATTTACTCTCCTTCTTGAGCAGCTCTTGGAGGATTGCAATCCATTCCCCATATTAAAACATTGAGGTCAAGCATCATTCTTCTACATCAGCGCAATTTCAGCTGGAGATTGTGCAGTGTTGCTGGGTGTTGCCGAGGAGGTTTTCTACAACACCATCCTTGGCTAGTTTTTCAGAGGAGGGAGCTTCCATCCCTTTGGGATATCAGCAAAGGAGGTTCATGAGCTTATTCCACCATATTTGGCACCAGGCCAACCACTTACCATCACTTTTAGTGCAGTCCCTCTCCTAGACAACGTTATTCTTGAAGAGCATTTGCTGTGAGGGATTAACAGACATTTGGAGGGTGATATCTTAGGTGAAAGGATCAACCTTTTACTTCAGATTTCCATTGAAGGAGGCCATTTTAGATTTCATATCATATTCAGCCATCTCCTCCTCTTTTTTTTTATGAGTTTCTGCTACCCAGCAACTTCGACATTATTGTATTTCCCCATTTTGTACATGTATTGTAGCCAATCCTTCTAAGGATTGTTGTACTATTGTTTTCAAGGGTTGAGAAATTGCTCCCCCTCATTTATTGAGCTATCATTGATATATCATTGTATTTTCATATTACATGTTGTAGTGCCTTCTATTGACAGCGCTGCCATAGCTAGGGCATTTTTATATAGCAGTGTTTTGTCACCTTTGGTGTACATGTCTTATTGAGGCTTTCATTGCCTAGCTTGAGTGAGTGATTCCTCAAAGCATTGTACTCTATTTATGCTATATTATACATTGTTCAACTATTTTCATCTTCATGTGTCATGGCTCATTAAAATAACGCTGAGAATTCCTTGTATGTTCATACATTGTTGCAGCCCATTGCTTGGGCAATTTCTGAAGGGAACTAGGTGTGGGAGGCTTGTCTCACCACCCTATAAGGATCTATTTGATCCCAAATCTTGGATTTTGGTCTTAGACACATTGGTCTAAGGGATCCAGGTCTTGGTATCAAATCCTGCTGCCTCCATGTCTGGAAAATGCATTTTCTAGCCATGGATTTATAGCTCTTCCTAAAAAGGAACGTTACAGTATACAGACATAGCATAATATAGGTAAACCTAGCGATGCTCATGATAGTAGGTCACTGCTTGGGATTTCATGCAAAATAGCCTCATCCAACGGCTAGGCACACCAATGATATGTCATTGTAGCCTCATAGGTAACTCCTTGATCCGTACATCTGGTATCCCAAGTGTCAATCCCTCCACATGCTGCTGCAACTCAACAAGAGTCTCGACTAATCCAAATCGTGTAGGATTGATCTTCTGACAGTCCTCTTTGCTGGATCTCCTGCCTGTTGTGCACGAACCACTTTTCAAATGATACCTACATCTGCATACATAAATTTTTTTTAGTTTAGTCTTGGAAATATCAAAAAACACAAAAATATGTAAACCCCCCCCCCCCAAAAAAAAAAAAAAACATGGTCAACATTTTACCTATAGCACCCCATTGAGCGTCTGGCTGCAAAATAAAACTGACTCTAAATCTATCCTCGTACATGGATGTTCTATGAAGACATTCTGTCTTCGGGGCCAACTGAAGAATGTAGTGGAAAATGAGATTGATGACTGACAAGCATGTCTAGCCATCCACTCTACCCACTGTTGCATCTATGGATCTCTAGGACCAACTAATCCCAATGTCACATGTTGTGGCTACATCAATGGAAATCGCTCCAAAACAGAAGTGATTAAAATTGACCCATAACTGAAATTTTTGTTCTTACCACCTTTTACCTTTGTCAGTTATTCTTTCATCTAAATGAGTATTGCTACAACCCAGTTGAACACGGATGGCTCGAGACACTCAAGCGCATATTGCATGTAAGATCTATTCGCGACATTGAGTGTCACGCTACCAGCTAGCTTTGTGATAGTGAATAAGAGAGTTCTCATAGGCATATCATGCACATATTTGATATTTATCTTTCCATCTTTACTAGGCTCCGTTCTTGGTTGACAAAATTTTCGAATGTAGTCCTACATTGTTTCACCTCCACGGATGGATCCCACAAGGGAAATGGGGGCACCACGTCTTGAAAAACCTATTAGAAAATATATGTCATCAACCAATATTGGGAGCACTTTGTCCCCAATGTGAAATTCCTTTAATTTCGGGTCCCATGAACAAAGCATGAACTGCAATAGTTCCATGTGTTGCCTCATCCCTGATAATCAGAAGTACTTGAGAAATCCACAGTCTCTGAGGGCTCTCACAGTGCCAGGATCATTTAGGGCAACCATATCATGTTCTTGAATTTCTCTTTCTATCCATGTAATCGAAATTTTGATATGATCAAAGTCTGAAATGACACCATAGGCTTAGTAAGGATCCATTCCATGCAAAAAATTGGGGAAATTTTGGGGAGAACAAAGATGCAACTTTCTAAATTGTGCTGAACGCACCCCTGAGTGAGAGACAAAGTATTGCAAAGGAATTGGGCCTCTTTCCAACATCTTTGCAATGCACTTTTCGACATTCAAGGGTGTGCTGGCCCTAGGGAGTTGTATATTTACCCTAGGGGCCCCAAAAACCTAAAAAATGTGCATGAAACTGAAAAAGAATGCATCCAATAGAAAGAGGAGGGTAAGATCTTCTACTTGGTCTTGACGGGATGAGAAATGATCCAAAGAATTTGTCACAATCAGTTGCTGATGTTTGAGGGTAAAACAGGCTCATAGCACTAAAATTCAAATGGTAAAGGTGAAATGGTAAAAATGACTTGGTAATTTCTCAATTTAATAGTATTTTTGATTACTTAATGCATATTTAATTAAACGAATATGGTTTTTACCCATTTTTTCTATTTTAAACAGGTATTGTTAATCCATTTAATGTTTCTTTGAGCAGGTTTGCAGCTGATTAGAGTGAGTTAGTCATGCATGATCGTGAAATGAAATTTTGACCACAGAGCATAGTTTTATTTCTTTTTCGAGCTTTGTTAAACATGAAAAAGGAACTCAAAGTACACTTTCATCCTCTTTTTTCAAGCTTTGTTAAACATGAAAAAAGAATTCAAAACTCATTTTATCTATTTTTTGAGCTTTGTGAAATGCGAAAAAGGAACCCCCCTAGAGTTTTCTTTTAGCTCTTTTCAGACTCTAAAAATATGAAAATATTTTTGAGCACTTGTCCTTTCTAGCTTGTTAAAGGAATTGAAACAACATCTACTCAGTATAAGATTAACCCTTTTCTAGACTGAGATAGATTATGATTACGAAAAATGAAAACCCTAGTTGAACATGGCTAGGAGGTTCTCTCAGGTATTATTTTATGCTTTTTCGGATCTGAGGGACTATTATACGAAAAATAACTTGTGGAGTTTTATTTTTAGTCCCTTTTTGAAACTCTCTAAACATGAAAAAGGACCGAGTTCTCACTATCGTTAGACTCGTTAAAAAATCAAATAGCGACGGAATTTTCCATCATGACAAGATCGAGTTTCATCTTTTCTAGACTCATTAAAGCATCAAATAGTGATGGACTCACCCGAAGGGTGGAATTATACATCAAGCATATGTTATCCTCCTCAATATTGTTCAAAAATAAAGAGGTATTGGTCAGCAATGACTGGGGAAAATTGGAAAGGGATAAAACACTTTATGGTAGAAAGTATCTCTTGAACATGGCACTTATTCACTTAATCTCCGTGATTTTTGGGTTGGGTAATTTGCTTGGCGGTCTATCATACTTATGGTCTATCATAACATCCATCACTTCGGTTTTGGGTCAAATGTTTCCAATTCTTTTAGTGTCATTGATATGTTCAAGAGAAATGACTCTGTTATTCGTCATCCTTTGCAATACTCATAAACCTTCATTTCATGACCTTTATCCCTAACATTGCTTCATCGGTCACATTTTGTCTCAAAAAAAATTACTCTCGTTTCGTGTCGTTGATGGGGGAAACATCAATGCCCTCCTGCGACGAGTCACTTCCTGTCTACATCATCTCATCATCGAGGAAGTTTACTTAGAAACATTTTTCATTACCTTGGAGCTTTCTTACATCAACGACATGTTTCTTGCTTTCGGCGACAGGTTTAAATCACATGCCTTCGACCGAAAGACTTTGTATGGTGTTTGATATCAAATCATCTATTCACACCATGCAGAATGTACTGCAGTACCTTGAGATCCATTATCATCAACAGTGGTTTCTATCGCATATGTTAATGGCTTACATCGTTGGTTGGTAATCAGATGATGTCTTCCCATGTTCGACTTCAGATGACATATTTGCATGGTTAGAATCATACTTTAAGTGATCAAGTGAACGAGATAGAAGACCGTAGATCTAGTTTCATCCATCGAGGTTGCGATTTCAGGAGAAGTACCAAATCATCTGTACAATTGTCATTATTCAAAAGGTATTCCTATCATGGGGCTATATCTATAGACATTTTATATCTGTAGATGACTTTCTGATGTTATGATAGTTTATGTATTGAGTATGGGATATGCCTCCCTCAGCAATTCATGTACAAGCTGAATAGATATCATGATGTAATGTATGATAATTGATGCAGGTCGCCATCTACTTCAGTTCCTCCTCATCGCGTTGTAAAGAAAATCACTCAACATTATCATTTTTTACTTCATGCTTTAGGGAGCAGTTGTTACAGGTCAATTTGGGCATCAACCCAAAACATAGATCAGTTTTCATTAGGGTATATAATACTATAAATTGGTTGCTACATGCCCTAAACAAGTCATCACATTGGTGGTCTTCCTTCATGAAAGTTTCAATACTTAGATTCCAGTTGAAGTGCCCCATTGAGCCAACAACGCACCCCTAGACAGTTGTAAGTGCTTTGCAGAACATATACTCCCATGCAAGGTTGTGTTGCAGAGGATGTAAGCCCACTTTAGAGTGTGATGGTTGACTAGGAGCGAATTGTTCATTGGATTCCGGAAATCTTCCCAACCTCTAGTGACTTCTAGAAGTTTTTCCATCTTTCACCTCATTTTATAGCCTTGAATTTTGAACCCATGAAGTCATTAAACCTCTTATCCTCCTATTCCCACGAATAAGGAAAATTCTTCATCCATTTTTAGGAAATCCATTCAATGATTCATTTATGTCAAACTACCTTCATCTACATATAAATAGAGCACTGAACATAGTGCACAAGACAACAAGAGTTTGTGTTAAGTAGAGTTATGTTGGTGAGATATCAACTCTAGAAGGTATTGTGCATGTACTGTGATGATGTTGAATTGTTGATGTTGGATGTGATGAGGATGGGACTAAAGCTAGATGAGTGATAGAGAATCAATCAACTGTTTCTACTCTTCCTTATACTTCATAATAAAGACATTTGTTCCTTTCTTAATGCATGTGCCAATGATTTTATATGTGTGTTTATTAATTTAATCGATTTCAATTTGTTTAACTTGAATAGATCATATTGCCTTTACGTTGTTTTATGTCTTCTGTTTTCCATGGAAGGTATCAATCAAGCGAGTTAAGTTGGATTGAGAGCAACGAAAGTGACGGAGTGAGGCGAGGGAAAGAGAGCAGATTACAAGTAGGTTTCTCTCCTTTTATCTATTCATTTTAAGGAAAAGGTCATAAATATTTCTTTCTGTTGTTCTAAGTGCACCACCACACTTAAGGAAAGCATAATTATCCATAGGTTTGTATTTCTGTGAAAAAGATGGGGTACTATATAAGGCTTGCGGTGGGATGACATTTATGGCTTCGTGGCCCCCAGGTTCTCTTCCATCCCTTTCAAATGTCTCTTCCCTAGATTTTTCAATATCTTGTTTGGGCTTGGATGGGGGTTTTGTTTATGCATGTCTAGTCTCTACTATTTTTAATTTTTATTCCAAAATTGGCACAACCCAGGTCCTTTTCTCTATCCATTTTTCATTTTCGGCCCTTTCAACCCCTCGTATATTGTTATGCAGAAAAATACCTCTTGCAGACAAGAGCGATCTCCCTAGATTCCGAAGGGAAAAAATAGAAACAAACTGACAATTGAATAAATATGTCCATAAGCTTACTTTGTTTAAATCATAAAAATAGGAGAAGGAGAGTTTTGCCCTTACCTATTTTCAAAATTCTTGATGGAGATCCCCAATCTGTCTTAATGTAGATCCTCAATGCTTGATACGATTTGCAATCACAGACATAAAAGAGAATAAAGGCATATGCAATATAATGATTCAAACAAGCTTAATCTAATGATCAAGGAGATTAGAAATTTAAATCATCTTAATGAATACATAAAGGAACATAAATCATTCATCATTTCAGTAAGACAAGACAATGGAAAAAAGGATTCATTTGTATTAATTCAAAGATAAAAGAAGAGCCTTTCAACTTGTGCCTTGATGTCATGAGGTTCCTCCCAAATTATTCCAATCCTCTCCTTGGATGATAAGCTTCCCAATCTAAGTTCAACGACATAATATTACCTTTTTTGAACTCTCCTAAACCTTTAGCCTCCACTCAATTTATAAGCTAAGTAGAGGAAGTTTTAGATCCATAAAAGAGGGATGAAATCCATTAATAGTGGGATTAGGGTTCCTTGATGAAAGGGAATTAACTCCATGCTGTGAGATGTAAGGCTTGAGTAGATATTACCAAGAAGCTTCCAATTTGGATATATTCGCCCAATAAGGCTTCTAGAACTTACTTTTTATTTTTACTTTTCATTGAGTCATGTGTGCGGTATACAGTGGAAGACAGAGCGTAGTTATGCATAGGTTTCAATGGAAGAAGCTGCACATGCATAGAAACTGACTAGGAAAAGTGTGCAGGTCATACTAAATAGGTTAAGAGGCCATGTTACCCAAAATTCATAATTGTTTAATGAAACTAGCTCCCAAAATAGAATAAAAGAGAGGTCAACACCTTAGAAATCAGCCACTTCGAGGGGGAAACCTCCTTTACATTACATAAATGAAAAATTCTTGGATGTCACAAATGACAAAACCTCTTTTCTATATATAGGAGTCCATGGGGTCACAATATAATCCTAGCTAGCATAATAATAATAATAAAAGGGCACAACAATAACAATAGTGGGTTATTATGGGGCACAATAATAACAATATGGGGACTACATGGGTACATTAATAACAACAAGGGGGCTACAATAACAACAATAAGGGACTATACTAGTAATATAGGTCAAAAACAAATTTCTTCAAGGGTTTTAGATGTTTTACTTGCAAGGGAGTGCATTGAAACATGTGTATGGATGGAGAGAGATCCATTTTAACTGTGAAGTGTCATGGTGAAAAAAAAGTGTGAAGTCTGAAAAGTCATTAAAAGATTGAAACGCTTTATCATGCCAAAGATTAGATTGGAGACAATGTTCTAAAAACTGCAACAAGCATTCAAGTATTACAATGCAAAAATAAATATAATCATCACTGAGATAGGCATTCCCATACTCAGAGTAAATCTAACTCAATGAACAAGTACAAAAATAGCCTAGAATCATATCAATAGTAGACACATTATGGACGCATCCATATGTCATGAATATGTCTACATAAACATGAATACGTAACTCCTCGCAGCCTGGATAGATGAAACTAGATCCACAGTATTGATCTCCATCTCTCGATCTATAGTAAGAATCTAACCATGTGAACAAATGTGTTGAAGTGAAGCATGGCAGATACCACTTGATTACTAGTCAATGATGTGAACCATTAACAACTGCGATAAAAATCACCAATAATGACAATTTCTCTCAAGGTACTCTCAGCACAATCTATGAAGTGTGATTATTGGCGATTTGAAGTCAAACACTCAGAGAATCGCTTGATCGAAGGTAAATTATGAGAACATGTCATCGAAGGCGAGAAATCTGCCATTAAGGCATGCGTGCCTGAAGGTACCGAAAAGGTTTCTAGATAAACTTCCTAAATAGTTAATTGAATTCTATAGGAAGTGATCTGTCACAAGAGGGACTGCGATACGAAACTTCATGTTAATTTTTGAAGAAACGTTTTGCAAGGACTGACTCAGGGATGGTCAACATGATTGAGGGATAATATTTGTAAAGGAATATGAACTGAGGTTGAACTTCTTTTGACCACATAACGACACAACAATTGGATTGGTAGTATTTTACTCAATGATGATACCCAAAACTAGTTGAATACTTTCAATGAGGTTTGATTAACTGTAAGACAAATGGATTACCCAAACCAGACACAAATGTGACGAAGTGTCATGTTTAATAGAGACATACTACATTATACTGAATGCAAAAATGAATACCTTTTCCCAATTCCACCCCACCATTACTGGTAAGTACCTCTTTATTTTTGTCAAGCTTGAGGAGGATAACATTTGCTTTGTTTTGTAAGCTCATCCTTCGGATGAGTCCTCCAAAGTATTTTTTAGGAACCCTAGGAAGGAGTGGTTTGGTCTCGTTATGATTGATGAGTCCTGCATTGTTTATTTTTACAAGTCCAATGTAGGATTACCTCGATGTCATTTTTATGTTTAAAGAGTTTGAAAAGACACGAAAAGAAAACTCAATCAGTTATTTCAATGTAGATTTTCAACGAGCTCAGAGAAAGTAAAACTTGGTGTTTTTCAGTTTTAGGGAGTCTGGAGAAAAACATAAGTAAAATCCATACTGTTTTTTTTTGTAAATTTAGTCCCTCAAGCATGAAAAAGGGTAAAATAATGCAGGAGAGAACTCTATTGACCATGCTTAATCAACATATACCTTTTTCGTAAATAGTCTAATTCAGTTTGTAAAAGGGGTAAACTTATATTGAATACGCGATTGTTCATTTATTTTTACGAGTTTGAATAGTCAAGTACTTAGAAATATTTTCATGTTTAAAGAGTCTAAAAAGGCTTAAATAGAACTCCATGGTTTCACTTTTTCTTATTTTTCAAGAGACCGAAAAAGTGATAAAATTTCTCTCATAGTCAAAATGGTTCATTTTTATGTTTTAACCTTTATTCTACACATTACACTCGATAAATTATCATAAATGCTGGAAATTATGGTCAAAAACATCAAATTTTGGCTTTTAAAAGGTTAAAGGAAAAAAATATATATTTTATTGACCAAAAAACCTATAAAATTTGAAAAAGTAATTCATTTTTTACCAATTTGATAGCAGAAAAGAGGGTTTTTACCACAAAAATTTAGAGGTTGATTCCGAGCAAACTGGAGGACCAATCTACGAACTGTTTCCTCCAGGTAATAGATCTCTTCATTATCTTGCTTTTCATCTGATTAATCTTTATTTTTTAACCATTTGTTTTATTTTTTGGGGGTGTTCAAGTTTCGAAAATCCTCCCACGGATGTGTGCGGTTTCCCTTCCTCAAGACTGCGCACATTGGTAAATTTTTACACACTGAAACATGTGATTTGCGTGGTTTCTCTACTGAGTAACTACGCAAATGCGCTCTATCTGTAAAGACAAACTGCACAATGCGCCGAGGGTTTTCAAAACTAAATGAAATTACACCCCAAAAGTCACAAATTTCTCTCAATCAATGTTATAACACTCCTAAATTGTCATTTTAAGGACTTTTGAGCAATCATGTTGGAGTGGAGAGAGAGAGAGAGAAAACATGAAAATCATGAAGCAAAAGCTATAGATGATCGAGCAACTCTGCAAGCTTTGAAACATTGTGGCCTCTACAAATTTTGGGTCATTCCAAGAATGAAAGCTCAGTTAGAGCTCATGACATGATTAGTGAGGGCCTGGGATGTCCAGGAACAATGTTCATTATAGGGGACCACTGTCTCATCATCGATGCTGATGATATGTACTTTTTGACTAGGTTGTCCCGTAGAGGGCTTGACATTTCTCTATTTGGCCAGAGACCGGGTGGGGAGATTACTGCTTCATATATGAGACGATATTGAGTTGATGGTGTTGAGCTCAAGAATGGTATAATTGATGTCAAAACCATCGAGTGATTTGATTTGAGGACCATATCTTTCAAAATTACCAAACTATGTGGAATCGTAGCACCTCACGTGGCCATAAATGCCCAGATGTAGATTGCAGTGGAGTGTTCGTAGTCCACCATTTTGAACTGGTGTGAAGGAGTGGTTGTTAATGTGAAAGAATAATTGACTAGAGAAAAGAATGGTAAACTGAATAATTTCAGTTATGGTGTCATTCTTATTTCATATTTTTTATAGAGGATTCTATTCCTTTTATGAGAGCAGATTCTCGTCGATGAGATAGGACCCCGAGATCCACATATGTTTTGGTGGGTTTCATTGATGGCTCACTATGGTGGCGATGGCGTCCCGGTAGTAAGGTATACTCCTCAGTTTTTTGTGTGGCTGAGAAGTCATATCTTCAAGATCGAGGGTTTCCCATATGCAGGGATGGATTACAGAGATGACCGAGATATGCCACTCCCAGTTGGAATGCAGTGGGGTGATCTAGGTAAAAAATCCTCATTTTGACGTTTTAATGTTTTCAAATTTTTATTTTATTTTTTAACATCCAAAGCTAATTATCTGAAATGCTAATGTAGATGTGGGCTCAACTCGACCAACAGAGCTATGACACTTTTACAGGCGAGGGGACCAGTTTGTAGCAGTTGTAGTACCCCATTCAGATGCAGCAAAGGCCTTGATCGAGCTGTAGCATATCCTGGAGAGGTTGACTATAGATATCCCATAGATTGGGACAAATGATTTTACTCTCCGATACCAGAGGCACATGGTCGGGGTTCCAGGACTGATTAGGCGACTGCTAGGTCGAGTGGCTCGCACTATAGTTTTATATCATGATCGTCATCATGGATAGTTGATAATATTTTAGGGCTACATTTTGATTTTTGTATCAGCATATTCAGATAATAAAGGCTGCAGAGCCTCATGTTTTTGGATGAAATTTTTGTAGCACACTTTCTACAGACTATATTACCTAATGAGAACTAATACTTTTCTTCTCATTGTGTCTTGTTCAATATGGATGAATATTGGTTTTATTTACAAATGTTATAAATGTCTATTTAACACGTGATTGGCCAATGCATCAGCTAATGTGTTTAAATTTCCTGAAATGTGTTGATATTAAATATAATCAAACTGCCTTTCCAAGAGACTGTAGAAATTTGAATAATAGATGAGTTATTCACCGAGATTATCCTGATTACACACTATTTGAGCTTCATGCATAATACATAACCTCTTCTACCATTGATCATCAATTTACGGAATTAAAAACAATCGCATGCGCACATTGAAACATTAATCAATCACACATATCAACACAGTATGCAATGGGGAAAGATTACAGCTGAAAACCCCCAAATATCTGTATATTATAATGATAGAGAACATGTAACAATCATAGTACAAACTCCTCACAAGCTCTCAGCACTATCTCCAATTGTTACACACAAAACAAGCTCAGATCATGCACATCCCATGCTCCAATCTGCTCCACCTGTCTGCCTGCCTCTACTGCACAATCCAAGATGAAGAATGATGAGATCCAAGTTCGAATCCCCTTGGCTTGTGCTGCGCAATCCTCATTGGAAATCTCAATCAATGTGTGTGCAAATCTCATGCACAACTATAGTCACAGCTGATAGTAGACTCACCCTTTCACCCACCTCTAACACTAGTCTCCACTGAACTGTCCATGCACTACAATTAACTGATGTATTCTTTAGTTGATTTATGAGTTAATAATTAGTGAATTAATTAATAATTAATTCACACCACTCATCACTAGTGTATTTATCAGTTAGACTAAATACAACTAGTTCAACTAAGTTAAACTGAGCACAACTCCATCAACTTTCTCATCAACTCCACCAAACTCTACCACATGAGTTCTAACTGAAGTCAACCATGCAATAGCTCAACTAAACCACAGGAAAAAGCGTAATTTCATGCATTAATTTTGCATGTGCCACATCAGGATAGCTTCCGAAGTCTGCAGAGGATAAGATATGTTTAGAGTCCAAATATTATTAAGGGTAAATAATATTTGACTGTTTTATTTTTAGCCCGCTAGTCTAAAAATAGACTTCGACCTAAATGCTAAAAATAGAGATCCATCTATTTTTACCAACTCGACCAATCATCCAAGAATAGCATACTGCAGCTCCCAGTCCATGATCCATATTTCTAAAAATAGACTTTTCGACAAAAATCACATGTGTGGTCCCCACCTAGTTTAGGTGATCACTTTCCAACTAGGATCGGGAAAGATGTTTGGGGTCTTCTTATTTCTTGTTGCAATCTTCAACCTCCTCTCCGAAATGTTGATGTTTGCATGTGACATGCAACTCCTATGCATTCGCCACTGCGACCTTCTCGCCTTTAACTCCCATCCATGCCTTTCTGCAACTCCTCTGAAATTGAATAGGCTCCAAACAACTCAATCAGTCTGATGCATCTATCATCAAAGTCTTCGACTTTTGCTGGGCCCAATTGCACATGTCATCAGGAACCACTGCGCTGTTGAACTCTTGCACCCATGCACTCTGCACTTGCTGTCAACTCTGATTCGCGCTCCAGTATCCGACACTGTCACTTTGATTTGCCTACATCAATCCAACTGATCATGCTACTGCTACGCTGTGGGCACCTCGTAGCCAGGTTCAATTGATGAGATCCACACCATCTCATGAATCCTGCCCAGAAATATCCTCTTGGGATTACTCATGCATGTCGCCCCACCTCTCACCTGGTGGTATAGCTGCATGCACTCCCTCTGCCCATCTGGCACGAAATTTCTCTGCATGAGTGGTTTTTTCCACTCCATGATCCTCATCTTGTGGCTGCTCCACATCCCGAGGTTCACTATTACCTGCATGCAAAACTTGCTCCCTCTCAAGCATCAATTGCATGTCTTTCTTGCACTTCCCAACAGTAGGAAGCTTCGTAGACATCCCATCTACTTCAAGTCTGTAGAGATTCTTTACGCGAATCCCAACCTTCTTGACTTGTCCTGTTGCCTTGTGCCGAAGGAAAAATTTTCCTTCACTGAAGACAACTTCATACCCTTTATCCTCTAACATTGCGACTAAGATCAAATTCTTCTTTAAACCTGGAACATGCACTACATCTTGTAAAATAATGAGTTTACCTGAATCCCTCTGAAAGGTTATGGTACCAATGCCGGTCACATTGTATCGTCCATTGTCGCCCAACTCAACATGCAACTGGAGATCTTTCTCCACCAAGTCACTGAAAAGATTCACATCTCCCGTCATGTGAAAGGAAGCGCCACTATCAAAATACCACCCCGATCCAAATGCACTAGACACCATGCATGCGATCAATGAGAAGTCCAGCTCAAATTGCGAGGCAAGAGCCTCACCCATGCAACTCCGGCCAACTCTAACGTTCTTCTTCTTCACATTGGACAAATCGTGGCGTATGCCATGCCAGTGAGTGAAAACACTTCACTTTGGACGTAATCACGCTCTTTACCGTCATGGGACTGAGAGAAATTCTTCCTTGCCCCTTCCTTGATTTGGCGGCTAAGCACAATTCTCTTCATTAGAGTTCCTTGATGAAGATCCATCGCTGGTACTCCGCCTTATCTCCTCTTGCACAAGATCCGACCAAAGTCGCTCCCATCATGGCAATTTCTCCCGACCATTGAGATCTAGATAGGAATGCCAACTCATGCCAGGAAGCCAGGAGAGGCAGAGCTCATAAGTCCTCATCTCTACAGTCACCCACACTTGACTCATCCACTTGCATTGGATGAACTTAGAGTATGAGTACTTGGGCATATTATTAAGCCTTTTCTCCATTTTTATGTTCCTGAGTTTATCCTTGAGCGCCAACTTCCTCTAGTCGCTCTTGCTTTGGAATAATTCTATCAACGCTTTCCACATCAAGTATGGAGAAGCTTTTCCATGCAGGCTGGATACTATGTGATCCTTCACGCCCTCCAACAGAATCCTTCGACACCTTGTTGTCTTCTTTTGCCAAGCCTCAACCAAGGTTGCATCGCTAGGCTTTGAAACTTCAGCATCTATGAACTCCTTCAGCCCATTGTCATCGAGCACCACCTCCATCCTATCTCTCCATGCAATATAACTGGCTCCCGCTTCACCCTATCATAATCCGTTGAAGAACATCTCAACCGACACCAAGAAAACCAACGCAATTAATTCCTGACTCAAAACTCAGCGCCGATCTGAATTTGTGAGAACAAAGTATTTCTAGTATAGAGATATAATGTAGGGGATTTTACTGGATATTTCACCTTTCAAAGAAACGATGGATCCAGAGGCTACCTGGCCCTCTTACAGACTCTGCCTAAAGAAATAAAATGTAATCACTGTAATAGATCCGATGATTAACTTTCCTCTGATACCATGTAGAAATTTGAATAATAGATGATTTATTCACCGAGATTATCCCGATTACACACTATTTGAGCTTCATGCATAATACATAACATCTTCTACCATTGATCATCAATTTTCGGAATTAAAAACAATCACATGCGCACATTGAAACATTAATCAATCACACATATCAACACAGTATGTAATGGGGAAAGCTTACAGCTGAAAACCCCCAACTATCTGTATATTATAATGATAGAGAACATGTAACAATCATAGTACAAAGCTCCTCACAAGCTCTCAGCACTATCTCACATGCTACACACAAAACAAGCTCAGATCATGCACATCCCATGCTCCAATCTGCTCCACCTGTCTGCCTGCCTCTACTGCGCAATCCAAGATGAATAATGATGAGATCCAAGTTCGAATCCCACTGGCTTGTACTGCGCAATACTCATTGGAAATCTCAATCAATGTGTGTGCAAATATCATGCACAGCTATAGTCACAACTGATAGTAGACTAACCCTTTCACCCACCTCTAACACTGGTCTCCACTGAACTGTCCATGCACTGCAGTTAACTGATGTATTCTTTAGTTGATTTATGAGTTAATAATTAGTGAATTAATTAATAATTAATTTACACCACTCATCACTAGTGTATTTATTAGTTAGACTAAATACAACTAGTTCAACTAAGTTAAACCGAACACAACTCCATCAACTGTCTCATCAACTCCACCAATCTCTGCCACATGAGTTCTAACTGAAGTCAACCATGCAATAGCTCAACCAAACCCTAGGAATAGCGTAATTCCTTCTGCCATCTGCATGTGCCACATCTGTAGCTCGAACTAAAGTGCTGCAAGAGGATAAGATAATGTTTATAGTCCAAATATTATTAAGAGCTAATAATATTCGACTGATCTATTTTTAGACTGGCAGTCTAAAAATAGACTCCGCCCAATATGTCTAAAAATAGAGGTCCATATATTTTTACCAACTTGACCAAACATCCATAAATAACATCCTGCAACTCATAGACCATGATCCATATGTCTAAAAATAGACTTTGCGCCAAAAATCACCTGTGTGGCCCCCACCTAGTTTAGGTGATCACTTTTCAACTAGGATCAGGAAATATGTTTCAGGATGCCTCCTTCACTGTTTCTTGTTGCAATCTTCAACAGAGACAGACTCGTAAAAACATTATTAACATTGATGAAATTCTAACTATATAGACACCATTTAAATGTAATACAATGAGTTGTGAATCTAACCTAATGATCAAATGTCGAATGCCAAATGTGATGGCATCATATAATAGTTCAATGACTGCACTATATTTTTCTATGTTGTCTCAGTTTTCGACCAAGGCATATCCCATGAATGTAAACTACCTCATCAGTGGGTGAACAGATGACCCAAGTTGCAGAAGATAAATTCTGAGTATTATGACTAGCATCATTAGCAAAGCCAATGTAAGTTTGAGGGATGTCGACATCTGGAAATCAAGAGTGATCCAAGATAAGCATGAAAATTAGTAGGAAATCATTAAAAATGAAAACCTACAACACACACTCATAAAACTATGATATAAGTAATGTACAAAAAATCTCCACCAAATAAATCACGCATAATATCTCTTAAGGTAGAGACCATTTATGGGCTCTCCTAAAGAAACATTGTCATAGTCAACTAATTTGTAGGCCCCTTTAGCTAGTACACATTTGACGATATAAGGACCATGCCACATAGGTTCGAATTTACCAGCGCCTATTTTATCATGTGCTTGATTGTACACCAAGACCAAGTCACATTCTAAGTAAATGTGAGGATTCATGTTTTGACCGTAATGAGCCTTTTCAAATTTCTTACAAGCCTTGATAGCTAGTGCAACATTACGATGAGTCTCATCTAGTTGTGCTAAGTACAAAAATCGCTCTTCCTCTAAAAAGGTAGCTGGTAATAATTCAATGGCTAGTTTTAATGATGAAATTTCACACTCAATTGGTAAAACTGCCTCCAAATCGCAAACAAGGTTGAAGGGAGTAAATCTAATAGATATTTTCGCAGAGCTATGGTATGCCCACAAGGTTGAAAAAAGAATGGTATGTCAATTTCATTTATGAATGTCTGCAATCCGTTATTGGTCAAAACCTTGTTCACAACTTCAACTTGGCCATTCGCTTGTGGAAAATAAGGGGTTGATTTGTCATGGTGCAAGCCGAGTTGTGCAGAAAGCTCGATCATCATAAAATTTTGAAGGTGGCTACCATGGTTCGTAACGATGGCTTGTGGTGTGCCGAACCTAGAAATCACATGATTGAATATGAAAATAGTTGTGGTTTCACCATCGTCCTTGTATGTAGGCATCATCTCGACGCATTTCGTAAAATAATGTACTGCGATAATAATTTACCCATGTCCCCCGGCTGAGTGAGGGTTACATGTAACAAATTAATGCCCCATTTAGCAAATGGACCGAAAGATATGATTGGGTGAAGAGGATTTGGAGGAGCACACATATTGCGATCAGAAACTTGGCAATTATGGCACCTTCTAACTGTAGTTATGAAATATTTAAATAGTGACGGCCAGAAATAGCCAGCGCGCAATATCTTTTGGGCAGTGGAAAACCCTAACATATGACCACCACATGCTCCAGAATGGAATTTCTTTAATGCCTTCTCGAATTCTTCGTGTGTTAAACAATTTTGAAAGACAGAATCAACACCACGACGATAGAGAGTATCATCAACAATAGTATATTATTTGGATTGGTACCATATTCTATGATGATCAATTTGAGACAAATCGGGCCGAAAATTCTGAGTTTGAAGATATATAATGATATCTCCATCCCAAGGATCTAGAGTACTGATAAGAAACAAGGATTCATCTAGAAGATGATCCTATGCCACGGTTTCTGATTCAATATAGGGAAAGTCACACAATAATTCAACAAATACGATTGATTTCTTAGACTTAGATCTTTCGAATTCTAAATCGAACTCTTGCAGGATGAAAATCCATTTAGAATATTTTCCCCTGAGAAATTGTTTAGTAAGAATATACATCATAGGGTTGCAATCAAAGATCATGGTTTTTTTTGCATAAAATTATGCAGTGACGAAAACGTTGGATAGCTTGAATGACTGCCAAGGCCAATTTCTCCACATGTGCATATTTTATTTCGATTTTCGTAATATTCCTACTCAAATAGTAGATCACATGTTTAGTGTCATATTCATCTTCCTGAACTATCACCATGCAAATGGTGGCATCAGATGCAACTAAATACAAAAAATAATCTTGATGATAGTTAGGTGGATGCAGTAGCAGTGCATGGGTCAACGCATTTTTCAATGCATCAAAAGTGTTTTCAGCAAGGTCGTCCCAAATGAATGGAATACCTTTTTCAAAAGTCGAGTAAAACCTTTAGTTATCTATGCATACTTGGGTATGAATATATGTAAAAAGTTTGCTTTCCCTTGCAAACTTTGGAGTTGGAAAATATTGGAAGGAGGCAGATTCACAATGGATTTGACCTTGAGTAGATCAATACGAATGCCTTCCATTGAAACAATAAATCCCAATAATTGACCCAATTGTACACAAAAGGCACACTCGTGAGGATTCAGACGAATATTGTAGTGCCTACATCAAATGAAAATTTCTTTCAAATGCATGGGATGATCTTGTCATCTCAAAGAATGAGTTGGTAAGTCATCCAGGTAGGGCTGAAAAATATGTTTGATATTGTTAAATGTGTAAGACATTACCCTTTGAAAAGTTGCGCCAGCATTCTTCAATCCAAACAATAGTTTGAAATAGGAAAAATTCCCCCATAGACAAATGAACATAGTTTTGGGTTGATTGGCATGGAGTATGTTTATTTGATTGTATCTGAAAAATCCGTCCATAAATGAACAGATCTCATTTCTGGCATAATTGTCGACAATTTGGTCGATATAAGGAGTAGGATAATTGTCCTTTGGACAATATTTATTTATATATCGATTATCGACACATACTATAATAGTCCCGTGATTTTTTTTCACTAGAATAATATTGGATACCCAATTTGTCAAGGGTAAAGGGTAAATGAAACTGCACTGAGTAATTTTTGAACTTAAACCTTGATAGCAACAAATTTCTGCAGATGAAATGGACGTAATCTTTGTATGATAGGTTTTGCATCTGGGTATGTCTTAATTTCATGAACTACAATTTTGGGATCAATTCCTGGCATTTCCTCATAGAACTAGGAAAAAATGTCATGGAATTCCTGAAATAGGGCTTTATATTTCTCGATTTCATCAAGGGAGCACGAAGCACCTATATAAATGTTCTAGGTAATTCTAGTTTTAATTGAGATGTCAATCGGTACTAATGTATATATGTTTCCTAGATTTGTTTCAGAATTTGAATGAAGGATTGACATAGAACATTGAGGACTATCGACAATCTCAACCGAAAATATAGATGAAAAATGATTCTCGATTTTATTAGTTTTAGTCAAAAATGATGAACGATGATGATAATTGTTCCATGGAAATTCATCCAAGTTTAGGGCTTCCATGATACTCTCGTCAGTTGGAAACGTATTGTAGAGGATATCAGGAAATGATATTGGTACTAAACGTGACAAATGAGAATAGTCATCACTGATATGATTCACTTTATCAGTTTCAATTGATGATGGGTTGGAAAGTGATTGAACTACTTGATAAGCCAATTCAAATGGTCTCAAAGGCATCTCACTACCATACAAGTCTAATTCATATTTTAGAGGTATAATCCAAGGATCAGGCGATGGAATTTCACTTGATGTAATCATGTTGATCTAGGAATCATTATGAGGAAAATTTGTAGGAGGCATCGCAAAATTTCCCATTAGAGATGAATCCTTAAGCAAACCCACTCCAACATATTCATAGAAGTAATTGAATTTCCAACAAAGGTTATACTACTTGTAGAGACAGGGTCTGAAGTATAGTAAGATAGTTGGTCTACTTTTACAATTCTCCTTTTGTGGGGAAACATTATCATTCAAAAATATGATGAGACCACTACTAAAATAGCATAAGACCAACTTTGTCCCAATAAAAGGTTATATTCAAGTTGAGCATCAACAACCTCAACTACAACCATAATCGTTTTACCTTCTATATCTATAGGTAGATCACTGAGAATCCCATATAGGCGAAAACCTCTTCCATCGAAGGCTTTCAAAGTCATGGGGTATTGATTGATTGTTGGAGAACCAAGGGATTTCCAACAAGCAGTAGAAATAATACACATAGATGATCCTTCATCAATTATTGTGCGAAAGACTCATTTGGTTTTAATGAAGACTAGTATTTGGAATTCAAGTTGATGGGGATTTCTAGGTACATAATTTTCTAGATTGAAGATAATAAGATTATAATCCTAAGGATCAATAGCTCTTATAGCCGACAAAATAAATTTCCTTTGAGTTGGGCAAGTCAAAAACACTTTAATGGCTGACATTGTTGAAGGTGACATAGCCAGATCTTAAACAATGTTGAGCTTCTAAGCAGCTCGTGCATGTGGATTGAAAGATAACTTTTGAAGAACACCTTTAGGAGGCATTCGAATCACCATGTTAGAACTAGGTTTCTCAATATCTAATGGTTTAGAAGGAGGAGGAATTGACGTAGAAGCTTGACTGGGTGATCCCACATTGTTTCCATTGGCAGGACCCTTATATATGTAATCTTAAGATCTCATAGTAACCATAACTTGAGAGGAAATAATCATTATATCCGCATTGAGATGGAAGAAGTAGGATTGTGAGAGACCATATTACTGTCTTGAGAAGGAAATGGATCCTTCAAAACAACAGGGGTTGGTGAAACTTTGACGTATTTAGTTACCTTAGCGCGATGAGGGCACTCCTTGGTGTAATTATCTTCATCACAAATTAAAAAAGGATAGTGAGGTTTTTTATTTTCATCAGATGGTTCGGTTTTATCTAATATCTATTTCAAGGAAGTGTTTTTTTTTTCTTTACCCTTCCCATTCTTCTTACCTTTGGTCGATTTATTTTTACTGGTAGATGGATCTACAATGTTAATCTCAGAATTATTTTCGGGAGAAGTATTTCCTTTAGGTGAATCTAGTAAAGTTAAAATCAGAGTATTATATTTGGAATTTTTCTTCGTACTCTTATATTGACTAACATAACTAATTACACTGGTAGTGGTGTGAGGGCCGGAAGGAGTTGCGGTTATTTGAACAGTGCGAGGAAAATCCAGAATTTTGTTATACAAAGTGTCAAATTGTGTGTAAACAAGGTCTAGGTATTGGGCACAAGCAATAACTTGTTCTTATGTTACAACACCTCCCTTGGAAACATTTCGGTGATGACTGGAAGTAAAGACTTGATAAACCACTCAGCCAAAATCTGATCTGGAATGAAAACTTTAACCAAACAACGTCTAGGTCTCTATTTGTGGATATGATTGGAAATATAGGTAGACGAATTTTGTTTTAAAGTGGTAAAAAGTTTGGTATTAGTATCGTAACGAATTGGTAACTAAAAATGTGTCAAGAAAGCAGTAGCTAGGGTGTTGAAGCTGTGAAAAAAAACTCATGGTAATTCAATGTTCCATTTTGTTTTTGAACTGGTTAAATTTCATTGAAAAATTTGTAATCGAATGGAATCATTGATTAATGAACTTGATGCTCACCAAAGATGATATGTCATAACATGCTTTTAAGGTTCGTCTCTTGATTTACCTTCAAATTTTGGAATATCGTTGGGAAAATTTGTCGGAATTTCCGTCCAAAATAGAAAATAGTAAATTGGATCATTCATTAACTGAGACAAATCCAGTAAATCCAAAGTTGCAATATGGTAATTGTCGGTTGGGATCTTGCTGTGAAAATTGATAACCCTGGAGGATAAGTCCAGTACCTAGAGGAGGATATCCTGGAATGGCCTGAGTGGTTGGGATTTTCATTTCTCTAGGATAACCAGGGTTAGCCATACCAAACTGAGGTTGAGACAAATGTATGACTAGGGTATAGTTGAATCTGGAAAGGAGGATTTTGGCCCATCTGCCCCAATTGATATTTCCCCTTAAAATGTTGGCTTTGAAAAGGATGTCCTTGAAAGAACTGACTCTGATAAGGCTAACCTTGAAAAATTGACCTTGAAAGGACTGGCCTTTAAAATATTTTTGTAAAGTTCCTATACGAGGTTGTCCCAAAGGTATTTGAGGTATAGACCAAATTATAGGTCCAACTTGATAAACAGATGTTTAAGGGTTAGCCTGTGTAATAGGCTACTTCGATAATTGAGGGGTAATTGGAACATAAGTTTGAGGTACCCCCAGGATGGGAATCTGAGGTGTATTTGGTTGTTGAACAGATGTTTGTGCAGTATATTGGATAGGAGTAAATGGACTACTCAAACCAGGTTGATGAATTTGTTGCTGAACAAATATTTGTGGATTAACTTGAGGAATCCCCTGAACATGTTGCTAGACTTGAGTAAGAACAAGTTGTCCAGTAGGCTAAGTAGGTTGGTAAATTGGTATTCGTTGAGCACCTTGCAAAGACTATTGATAAAATGAAGGGTTCCAAATGGTATTCATCCTAGGATAAGGAGCACCTGCTAAGGGTTGTGACACAAAGTGTTGACCTAAACCAACTTGAGGCATCTGACTATAACTTTCATAGCTTCCAATTAAAGGTTGTCCTGCAACCGTAGCATATGAACCAACGAAAATTTCCCTCCAGGTGGAGGTGGTTTCCCCCCAGACGGATTATAGCCACCTGTTGGGTTAAATTGAGGATTACCCACATCGTTGGAAATCATATGAATATATTGGTTTGAGGTCAAAATTTGGGCAGTAGAAGTTGGTAAACTAGCTGACATATTAGAAATTTGAGGAGAAGGAGAAGCTCCTCAAAAAGTCCCTGAAAGTGACTAATATCCATGAGGAACTGACGGACCACCATATAACAATGTTTCTGGAGAAGTTAAAAATATGGATGTATTGGTAGACATACTTCCATAAATCATTTCTGACATATTAAATGGGGGGAAAAGAGTAAAAATGAATGCGGTGACGTGGATGACCTAAACCATATGAATGTAAAAAGTCAAAAGGTGTAAAGTACCAAGGATCTGGTCGAAAAGGAGAAATAGGAAGGTCTAAAGGAAGGGTTTGTTAATTAGCAAAAAATGGACTACTTGGGGTTTCTTCTTCGTCATCTGCAATATTATCTTTGATACTAATGAGACCAAGAGGTAGATTCTCAATAATAATAAATTTTACTTTGGGTGAATGTGGAGGAGGAGTAGGGGCTATAACGTTTGAAGGAGACTCATGTTCTGAAACATCATACTCAGGTTCAGAAATATCTGGCTCATTTAACTATGTGTTTGAGACCTCACCAGTATTAGGTTTTGACGTGATAGTTTCAGTAACTACTAGTTCAGTTTATTCTAATTCTGTTTCAAATCCTTGGGTTTTATTCACTTCAGTTTCATATTCTACCACGGTAGATGTATCAGGTGAATCATAAGACCCATATCTTGTTGATTTTTTCCTCTTAGACTTAATTTTCTTTAATTGACTCGGTGTATACTTAGGAGGTTTACCTTGCATTCTCCGTGATTTTTCTTGGTATATTAGCCACGATGAATTTTAATTAAGAACTGAAAAAATATCAAGAAATCATACCTAAAGCATATAAAAAGTAAAAAAAAAAAAGTTAACATATGCTAACAAATATAGTAGTCAAACCACACAAACAATCTTTTCACAATGAACTCACTAGTTGGTGATGAAATCCAACGTCATGGAAATCAATGTGAAAAATATATAGATAAAGCGGATGGAACCAGTTACCTTGACAACCTACTTAATGAAACATTATGGTGCAAGTAACTCCACTTATTCCATCTCGAGTGAATATTACTCTCCAAAAAGTCCAAGTGATTCTGGTCAACATTTGTTCCAGGTACAGTAGATACCTTCCTTCTACCGTCACCTCGGGAAAAAGCCTTAATATTATGGTCACTAAGGTTACCAACTATAACAATTCAACCTGGGGGGGCACTCACAGATCCGAAGTTCATGCAAGGGAAGACTAACAAAGTTCAATCCCCTTTAAATCTTCTTGACATGGTAAATCTGAGGTTTACTTCCAAGTGACCCCAACTACCTTTAGGCATTGTTTGTAGTTTGTGAAAATATTCTATTTTAACCAATGAAGCAGGTACGATTACTTCATCGGGTTTGATATGACCTCGTGCTTGACTCCTGTGTAAGAGGAGTTTCCTAGAGAAAAATTGTAATAACTGGATTTACTCCCTACCACAAAATTCTACTATTTGTTTATAAGTTTGGAAAGTTTACTCACATCCCTATTCCAAAGCACTAACCTAATCTATGTTGGTGGAATGAGCCCTAAAAATGTAAAAATTTTAGATTAATTTTAATTAACGTTGTGTTATTAGGTTGTTACTTACTCAGAGGGTTATGGACATGAAATTTATGATATTTCGACCGACTCAAAATACTCTAATGCAGTCAAATATGAAATTATAATCTTTCATTTCAATGAATTCCTAGTCACTGGAGAGTGAGAGGTTCTTTGATTTTCAAAATAAATGCAAAAAATCAAATCCATAATGTTTTTTTTCACAAAATTGAAATTTCACATTCCAAGGTCACTTGGACTCCATTGTGACTTTTTGCATTCCACACCTACCCATGGAGGATTAGGTGTTCCAACATTCCCCCCCTTAATCCGAAAGTGTATGTGTGAGTCCAAGAAGAGAGTTGTAATACAAATCTGCAAAGTATACATGGCAGCACCTGGGCTGAATCAAATCTCTAAAATGTTGGCAAAAAGAGGTGGTTTAAGGATGACCAGCAACACTGGAACGCAATACTTGTTGCAGTTCCCGGAACTCAACCAAAGCTGGCAAGAAGCTGAAGGCTTCTGCTAGAGGAAGTGTCCCTCATATATGAAAGGGAGACCTTCAACCTAAAATAAGGGAGGTCTACAACTTGTGATGGTTTAAGGCTATCCACCAACCAAAGATGATGGTTTAAGGCTGTCCACCAACCAAAGGCATGCTCATGGGCATCCGTGTCTCTGGCTACATCTCTGAATATGGAATGACGAATTGTGGCTTAGGTTCGCTTGAATTGCTATGTCTCTAGCTACAACTATAAACATGGAATGAGAGATTGTGGCTTAGGCTTGCTTGAACTGACTTCAAAGATTGTAGATGACCACCATTTTCCCCCCTGTCAGGGACAAGGTGAGATGATGGAGAAAAATCAACTGCAAGTTTTCTCAATATTCATGAACATGTTCTGACATGTGACTTAAACATCTTCTTGGTTGCTGATGCCCGTTGCCAAGAAGCGATCCATCCAAGATGAATCTTTGTTCTTGCAGGAGGCTTGTTTATGAAGCATCTGTCTAAAGAATGGGTGTGCTGACCACAGTTCTTGCATGGGTGAAGATCAAAACAATGATCTTTCATATGGCCAACTTGATCACAGTGTTGGAATTTTTAAATCTGTTGTTGTTGTGGAAGTGAAAAAGGATTTGGAACAGCAGCAGGTGAACTATTATATAGGAATCCGACACTCTGAAATATGATGGGCTTGGTGCAGTCTGGAATATGAAAGGACACATACTTGTCATATCCAAGACCAGTTCTATGCTTATTGTGGAGAAGCTCTTCCCAAGGTCTGATGATGGGCTTGAGAAGTGCAGGTTGAACTGCTGCATCTGCATGTAAATGTGCTCTTGTACAAGGAACTAAATGTGAATCAACTACAACTTTATTGACTTGCTTCTGATGAGAGTCCTTCTCAATATTCTAAATAGAAACAGGTTCAAAATGGTGACTCTTTTGCTGAAGTTCATCTTGCTAGAGCTGAGATTCCAACTGCAAAAACTCAATCTTGTCATGTGCATCTTGAAAACAACTTTGAATATTACAAAGAGCATTCTTGTTCATTTTTATCATATCATCAACATTGGAATGAATGAGGTTATTCAACAACTCTAATGCCTCATTGTTTTTAGCCATTTTTCAACAACTTAGGCTCAAAAAATAAAGGGTGTTGGCTTCAATCGATAATGCACCTGTTTACAATGTGATTCAACTTAATTTAAAGAAATACAAATGATTCAAGAGAACTTCCAAATATGGAAATATCAAAGTACAAAATCTGCTCCTCAAATTATGGAGGACCTCAAGGTATAGACTTGACTGTCTAACCGACAAGCAACAATGACTTACATCAACAATTCAAATTTACACTTCAAATATTGATTGCAACTTCAAATTTACTATATTTATTTATTTATCTATTTTTTAAATTAATTATTTGAAGATTTAAATATTCAACAGATTTAAAAAGGGGATTAATTAAAAAAGGGTAGGGAGGGGGGTTAATTAAATATAATTTTTTTAAAAATTAAAAAAAACTAGATGAGGGAAGGGCCGTGAGGCCAAGCAAGGGGGAGGGAAAGCGTATGTGCAGGGAGGGCGAAGGGGCCGGCTGTGAGAGCGTGGGCGGGTTGGTCGTTGAGGGATAGGAGGGTGTGGTGAGGGGGACGACTGTGCTGTGGGGAGCACTCGGGAGGAGTGTAGGTGGGAGGGGTGAGCGTGAGAGGGATGGGAGGCGAGGGGGAGTGGTGTCGTGAGCGGGGTTGGGAGGAGAGGTAAGGGGGCAGGGGAGTATGGGTATAGAAGGGGTGAGGGGGAGAGGGCCGTAGGCCAAGTGCTGAGTGGAGCGTAGGGGGTAGGGAAAGGGGAGTAAGGGTGAGGGACGTAGAGCGAGCGGGGGGAAGCACGGGGGAAGGGAAAAGGGGTGAGGGGGGGTAGCGTAGGGGTTGGGATGTAGCATAGGCCGAGTGTGGGGAGAGCAAGGTTGGGTGGCGCATGTGTGGGAGAGCGAACAAGTGCGAGGGAGTCGGGGTAGGTAGAGCCGTAGGGCGGGGGTGTTGCAGGTAGTGGGGAGGGTTGTAGGTTGTTGCAGGGGGTAGCAACGTAGGTTGTGTGGGCCATAAGGCCGTGGGTTGGGGTGATAAGTCAGGTAAGGGGATAGGATGTAGCTGTAGCAGTCGGGGTAGGTGATAGGCGAGGTCGTAAAAAATTGTAGAAAGTGCTGGGGAATGGGGAGGTCGAGAGTGCATGATGCAGGCCAAAGGTCGAGCTAAAATTAATTAATTAATTTTTTTTTAATAAGAAATACAGCAGAGTAGAGGGAATTGAATTTTCAGAGACAGCAGAATTTTAAGCACTAATACACAGCAGAGAGAAATTGGAGAAAATTTCGCCAGTAAAAACTCAGAAATTTGTGGAAATTTTTCAGTGAAAACTCAGGAATCTTTACTTAAAAACCCAAAACTTTTCTTCAGAAACCCACTTTAAACACTTTTTCTAGCAGCTCTCCAAAATGCATAAATTTAAAAGTGGGCAGCAGAAATTACATGAAAATTGCAGAATTAGAATGAGCAGTGAGAAAACCTGCAGAATGCCACTCAAATTCTGCTCTTCTTCAGAGCAAAATTTCTGAATGCTGCCAAAAGCTTGATTAATGCGGCAAAAATATTGCTGCAGGAAAAATATGAGTGCTACAAAAATGCCAAGAATTTTTGTGGATATGCACAGTCCATAAAAACAAATGGCTCACTCAAGGTTGAGCTGGTTATGAACGTATCAGCTCTGATACCATGTTAAACACCATGTTAAACACCATGTTAAACACACACATGGTGTATGATAAAGATAAACACACACAACAAGAGACTCAAAACACAATGAAGGATAAGCGTGTAGCTCTATTATTTTTCCATTATACATGATGTACATTTATAGTACAATGGTGTGACTCTTGGTTTCACATTCCAAGGTCACTTGGACTCCATTGTGACTTTTCACATTCCACACCTACCCATGGAGGATTAGGTGTTCCAACATTAATGAATGCTATAAATTAATGATGTCTACAAGAGCAATTATGAAAAATTCAAAACAAAAAAATGAATGATTCTCTTTTAACATTCAGCGAATAGAAGAAATATTTCACAAAAACACAATTTTTTTTAGAAAAATCTAACTTCACTAATCTAGAAGATATTTCACAAATAAGCAAAGTATTTCACTCAAATAAGTAAGATTAATAATAAATCTGGTGTATTTGACAGAAAAAGACAAGGAAATAATGATCTTAAGCAGCAACATATCTCTTTTTTATGAATAGGAAAACAATCAAGATGAAACCATACTCAAAAGTGGGAAAAGGATTTATTCTCAATAAGACTTCACTACGGCATACAAACAAGCTTATAGAAGGACTCTGGAGATGAAAAAATGCAATGACCATTCATAAATTAAAATATAGACTTTGACCATAAGAAAAACCATTTTTTCAAAAATTTCTAAGGCTTGTGCAGGTAGACAGTTAAGTCCAGTGCGCATGTGCACTATTGCTGAAGGAAAACTGCGTAAATCTACGCTCTGATGTTGAGGCAGAACCACGTAGAACAAGGAGAGTTCAAGAAAAAATAAAATCAAGGCAGTCGACCTAGAGGATCTGAAAATTCACTATTATTCCAATACTCAGCTACTGCCAAATAAAAAAGTTCGGAAAGAAAAACCAAGGAAAAGGAAGAGAACTAAAATGTTCCCTAGTATGGTCGCCAATGTTTTATGCATACAAATTCCTCTTCCGAACAAGAGTGATCTCCCTAGATTCCTAAGGGAAAAATAGAAACAAACAAACAATTGAATAAATCTGTCCCTAAGCCTAATTCATTTAAATCATCAAAACATGAGAAGGAGAGTGGTGCCCTTACCTATTTTTGAAATCCTTGATGGAGATCCCTGATCTGTCCTAATTGATATCCTCAATGCTTAATAAGATCTACAATCACAGACATAAAATAGATCAAATGCATATGCAATATAATGATTCAAACAAGCTTAAGCTAATGATCAAGGAGATTAGAAATTGAAATCATCTTAATGAATACATAAAGGAACATAAATCATTCATCATTTCAGTAAGACAATACAATGGTAAAAAGGATTCCTTTGTATTAATTCAGAGATAAAAGAAGAGCTTTACAATTTGTGCGTTGATTTCATGAGGTTGCTTCAAAATTCCTCCAACCCTCTCCTTGGATGATAATATTCCCAATCTAAATTCAACAGCATAAGAATACCTTTTGTGAAATCCCCTAACCCTCTATCATCCACTCAATTTATAGGCCAAGTAGAGGAAATTTCAGATTCTCAAAGGAGGAATGAGATCCATTAATAGTTGGATTAGGGTTCCTTGATGAAAGGGAATTAGCTCCATGTTGTGAGGGTTAAGGCTCAAATAGATATGACCAAGAAGCTTCTAGTTGGGATATATTCTCCCAACAAGGATTCTAGAACTTACTTTTTATTTTTACTTTTGATTGAGTCATGTGCGCAGTCTACAATGGAAGACAGAGCGCAGTTATGCACGGGTTTCAATGGAAGAAACTATGCATGCGTAAAACTGACTAGGAAAAGCGCGCATGTCATACTAAACATGTTAAAAGGCCATGTTACCCAAAATTCATAATTTCTTCAAGGGTTTTAGATGTTTGACTTCCAAGGGAGTGCATTGAAACATGTGTATGGATGGCGAGAGATCCATTTTAACTGTCAAGTATCATGGTGACAAAACGACGTGTAAAATATATCCATCTCTTTGGGGTAATATTCCTCCACTGGGGATTTTGATTCTAGAAAAATTATTTATAACCTTTAGCCTAGGAAGGTTTTCTCTCCTATTGCAAGCATGTTTGGTAGTCTTTTCCAAATTATTATCTGTTCTCCATGTACTAAATCTCATGGGAGAAAATCTATTTCGCCGAGGGCTAAGGAAAAAGCTAGTGAAGAGATGGCTACTGGTAGGAAAATTTCCATTACTTTGGTGCTTAGAAATATGTCTGTTGAGGTTTATATTTCCTCATGAAATTCTTATCCTTCAACTCTCAAGGGTTGGAAAGCCCCTCTAAAATACTTACTCTCCATAACAACCTCCTCCCACATCTATCCAAGTAATTGGCCAACTAGGGTAAACATGTGACGAAGATTTACTATGATTTGATTAAACCTCCTAGGTCACCATAAAGAAGTGCAACCGAAACCAATCAGGAGCCATCCTAACCCTCCAGGAGGCTATCCCCTGATCCAAATTAAAAATTTCATGCATCAATCCCTAAATTTATCCCTTGACATGGGAAAGAGTGCGACTAGAAGCCTCCAGTCACACACACATCATGGGTATGCATGTGACTAGGGACTTTTCCCAGTAGTTCAGAGCCCACGACCTTGATTTTTATGCCACTTTTTCAGGCCAAGAGCCCAGGTCACTGCCCAAAACTCCATGACACTTTCATAACTGAAAGATAACAACAAAATAACAATGTAAAAGAAAACACATGAACAACAATTTTACTAGACCCCTACTAGCCATGACATGCATTTCGTCAAACATGTCACAAATATGTAATCTACAGGTTTAGACAAAAGATCTGAGCATATGGGTCTCATACTTATCTGAGAATCACTAATAATAATTGTTGCCTCGTCTCATTAACTACATTATCATCTATTTGGTCATAGATACATTTTTCATTCATTTACAACTCAAAACATGATGAGAGCCATACATCATCACCATCATAAAAGACATTCATAACCAACATATAAACAACAGAAATGATAGGAACATAACAACCACATAAGCCACATAATAAGAAGCATATTTAGCCATCAATATAAGAGGAAAATAACTCTTATTTCCATAAGAAAAATGCAACCAAGTCTGGGACTTCCATGTTCCACCTTACCATAGACATGACTCAGCCAAATTTATCTTTAGCTAGTCACCCCCATGCCATATTGCAAGCATAAATGTGCGATCTCATAAAAATCATCAATCAAAACCAAATCAGGTCTTCTAGAGGCAAAACTACCACAACCCTTGTCCAATGATTCGACCTCACGGTTAGACATCACTAACCATCACCAGATCGGTCTCTACCCAATTGGTCTAGGAATCTAGAGCGTTTCTTCCAACCAGGGCTTCCAGGACTAGTAAATCAACCCACATCTGTCGTCGAGCTTCTTGATATTTTTTCCAACTAGGGCTTCCAGGACTAGTAACTCAACCCACAAAAGGATTCCATAGCATATTTTCCAACCAAGGCTTCCAGGACTAGTAACTCCACCCAAGTTGTTACAGGGCTTCTAGAGTGTTTGTCCAACCAAGGCTTCCATGAAACTAATAACTCAATCCATAGGCAAAGACACAAGAAAACCAACTAGAAAACAAAAGTAAAACCCACAACACCATGGCTATCCAGGAAATGGAAAGGCTAAGCGAATCCATTGTCAATCCAGGAAATCCTCCATATCAAAGACATATCATGACCAATAAAGCACATGCATATGCCATGCATGCCAAAACTAGTGAAGAAAACATACATGCAACTTGGTACCTGCAAGAAAAGCTTTTTGTATATGTTGATCCGGTGATGTCCTCTTGAGCTTTCCTACTCTTCCTTTTCCTTCTTGCTCCAAAACTCCAAGTATACCACACCCTCCAAGAGTGCTCTATGAAACTATAAGTGTCCAAGAGTATGAGAGAGAGTGAGAATAGAAGGAGAGCTCCAAAATTGAACTGAAAAAAATTCTGTGAATTGATCCTCATAAGCCTTTTTATTAATGAGGCCTCTAATTTATTCAAATTTTCATTATTTTCCTTCATTTTCCTCCTCACATGAAACCTGTGACCTTTCACCTTCCCTTTTCCTATTTCCATTATTTTCATTAATAAATTCCAATAAATTCCACTTTGCCTTTCCAAAACCTTAGCCATTTCCTTTGCCAATTTCCATAGCCATAATAAGCCATTTGAATGCCCACACTAAGATATTTTTCCCAACATTAAACTTGGAATACGTGTCCCATGATCTTGGTTATTATTTTTCCTTTATTAACTTTTATTACACAGAATTTTTACTAGGGTTGTTACGGAACACCCCCCCCCCTTGGGGGAACAACGTCCTTGGTGTTCAATAACACCTACAACCAAAAAAATCGTTGTTAGCACAACATACTTCCCATGGAGCTTTATAAGTTAGCTTCTTGCAGTATTTACAATGATCAACCTGCTGAGAAACAAACCAACATGACAACATGACAAATATAACATCATAATGACATGCTACCCTTATCGCTTATTGGAGCTTTATAACATAGCTCATGGCAGTATTTACATCCATATACATATGTAAATATACCAAAACATCATACCAACATATACCAAAAACATATACCAAAACACATGCCAAAACATTCACCCAACTAACGAATAAGGAAGGATACATAGCCCACATTTGATCTTCCATTTCCCATGTAGCTTCATCGGGCCCAAAACGCTTCAATTGCACTTTAACCTGCTCAATTTCTCGATTATTGAGCATGAGTGTCTTTCTTTGCAAAATTCACTGAGCTTATGGCTGGAATTCTCCTTCTGGTTCCACCTGCAATATAGACCAGTCAATCACATGATTAACATATTTAACATACTTCTTAAGAAATGACACGTGAAAAACATCATGGAATTTCACTCTTGGAGGCAGTGCAAGTCGATAGGATGCTGGTCCAATCCTTTCAATAATATTGAAAGGTCCATAATACTGAGGTTCCATCTTGGTACATGATCCAATCTGCAAGGAGCTCTTCTTGGGATTTATGCACAAGTACAACTATTCCCCAACCTGAAACTCCTTAAACAACCTGTTTTGATCTGCATAACTCTTCTTCCTATCGTGTGTTGTTTTCATATTCTTCTTGATTACCTACATTTCCTGTTCCATTTCTACCAACATGTTTGGTTCAATCAACACCTCATTAACTAGATCACTCCGACTAATGAGAGTATTGCAACTCCACCCATATAATGCCCTGAATAGACTCATCCTAAAATGTTCTTGATACCCATTGTTATAAGCAGACTCTACCAGTGGAAGATACTCTTTCCACTTCTGTTGTTGATGCATCACATACATCCTCAACATGTCCTCCAATATCCTATTGACCCTCTCTGTTTGTCCATTTGTCTGCAGATGATAAGTTGTACTGAAGGCCAACTTTGTGCCCAAAATTGCAAACAACTCCTTCCAAAACTTGGAAGTGAACTTCACAACCCTATTTGATACAACATTCTATGGAAATCCATGCAATCTGACCACATCCCTGATAAATAACTATGCTACATCATTTTTCGAGTATGTAGACTTCACTGGAATGAAGTGTGCTACCTTTGTCAACCTATCCACCACAACCATGATGGAATCATGTTGTCTAAATGTGTTCGGTAAACCTGTGATAAATTCCATGCAAATGACCTCCCATTTCCACTCTAGAATAGGGTGAGTCCATGGACTTAATTTGCCATATTGGTAATCAAGCACTATTTCCTTTGATATGTCTCTCTTCAAATTAGGCCAATACTAAAACTTCTTCATTATTGTTAATTTATTCTGATAACCTCGGTGACCTCAATATGGTTTCACATGAAACTCCCTCAAGATCACCTTCTTGAGTTCACTTCTTCCTGGCAGATATATATTGTCCCTAAATCTGATCAAGTCATCTCCCATGAGATGATAGTCCACGTCTTGTGTTGTTGCACCTGTACATGTACCTGTATTCTATTACAATATGTATCTAAGAACCATATACCTAACATCTCGTTGACCTGCCTGCAAGATCCTATCCTATGGATATATCCCATAGGAACTCATAGTTGTTATATGATTCACATGTATCCACCTGCTAAGAGCATCTGCAACTATGTTCTCTTTACCTTTAATATACCTAATCTCAAAGTCGAACTCATTGATCATGGCCAACCATATAGCTTCCCTGGCATTCAGATTCGGTTGGTCAAATAGATACTGCAATCCATTGTGATCACTCATCAATACAAATCGTATGCCTAGAAGATAGTGCCTCCACATATTCAATGCATGAATGATCACTTCCAACTCAAGATCATGTGTCGTATAGTTCTATTTTTTCTCTATTAGTTTCCTTGAATCATAACATACCACCTATCCTTACTACATAAGGAATCCAACAGGTCCTCTCTTGCAAGAATTTGTGCATACCACAAACTCTTTATCCATATCTGAGATCTTTAACACTATAGCATATGTCAACAATTTCTTTAACTGCTCAAAATTGGTTGCACATTCCTCTGTCCATTCAAACTTCTTACCTTTCCTTTGCAATGATGTAATAGGATAAGAAATATGTGAGAAGTTATTGATGAACCTCCTATAATAACCTGCTAACCCCATGAAGGACCTTATCTCATCCACATTCCTAGGAGTTGCCCACTCCATGATAGCCCTTATCTTTTCTGGATCTACTATTTTGCCTTCCTTGGAGACAACATGTCCCAAGTAGTGCACCTTTTTCTGAAATAAATGCATTTGTTAAGCTTAGCATATAGTTGATGCTCTCTCAAAAATATCAATAATGTTTCTAAGTGTTCGGCATGCTCTTCTTCATTTTTAGAATATACCAATATATCATCAATGAATACAATAAAAAACTTGTCAAGATAAGGAAGCAACACACTATTCATCAAGGACATAAAAGTAGTTGGAGCATTATTCAAACCAAATAGAACTTCAACAAACTCATAATGTTTGTACCTGGTCCAGAAAGTTGTCTTGTGAATTTCATATTCTTTAATGTGTACTTTATGATATCTCGATCTCATATCAGTCTTTGAGAACATTGTTGCTCCCTTCAACTGATTGAACAAATCATCAATCCTAGGCAACAAATACTTGTTCTTGATGGTCACCTTGTTCAAATTCCTGTAATCAATGCATAACTTGAGAGTACCATCTTTATTCTTCACAAACAATATCGGTTCGCCACATGGTGATACACTTTGACTAATGATCCTGTCCAACATTTCCTTTAACTGCAACTCCAAGTCTACCAACTCCAATTTGCTCATTGTGTAAGGTGCCTTAGATGTTTGCATTGACCCTAGAAGCAATTCAATAGAAAAATATACTTTTGTGTGAGGTGGAAACTATGAAATATCTGTGGGAAATACATCCTGGAACCATTGTAGAACTCGATACCTTCTCAAAATATTTGCATCCTCAACCTTTGTCACTAGAAATTTGTGTTGCAAATAACAAACACCATTTCCTGCAACTACGCTTTTCCTACATAGTTGTAACCATTATCACCGATGTTTCTTTCTTCTTACCCCACAAGACTCTTTGTTCCCCATTTTCATCCAATCACTCAATAGCCTTGTCATAACAATCCACCTTGGTCCTATGAAGATATAGCCAGTCCATACCCAAAATCATGTTATATGATCCCAACGGAAATACATTTAGATGTGCTGAGGTAGACATACCATTCAAGTCAAATTCACAAGCTCTTATCGAATGATGAGCTCTCTTCTTGGTACCTGTAACAAACTGCACTACCAAAACTCTGCATGCACTTACTTACTCAAACCACACTTATCCACCAGACGGAATTAACATAATTATAATTATATCTAGGGTCAATCAAAATAGAAACAACTTGATCACTAAGCTTACCATCCATCTTGACAATATATGCCTGGTGATCTGCCTACCTGTTATCCAATGTTGCATAGATCCTGTTAATAGTTTTTCCAACATCTCCCACAATATGTGCCTCATGTGCACTGTAGATCTGCATTCTACCACCCTGATTTTGTGGACAATCCCTCCTATAATTATCTCCTCGACAAGTCCAACACCACACGGGCTCCCTATTTTCACTCTTATTCTTCTCTTGAGACTGAAGTCCCTGTCCTCAATGAGATGTATTGAACTTCTTAGGTGGTGCAACATTATCTTTGTTACTTGTATCCTGAGGTCTTGCTCGCTTCTTCTCCAATTTTCCTTTATTATTATCATTACTTTTCCAGTCCATCTTTGTCTCATATATTCATTTTGATTGCTCGTAACAATGATTTAGTTTTCGAATGGCCTCCTCCAATGATCTAGGCTCATCAAACTCAATTCTATCTTTGAATAGTATTGGAAACCCCTTAATGAATCGTTGAATCTTGGCCTTCTCCTCCTTGAGTTAAGGCACATACCTCAACAAATCCATAAATATGCTAGTGTACTCCTCATCGGTCATAGGTCCCATCTTTAGTTCATAAAATTCCTTTTCCATGTCATCATAGTATATCTATGATAAATACTTCTTCTGGAATAGTCTCTCGAATTTCGTCCAAGTCAATTCCTCCTTGTAAATATCCTTGAAATTATTCACATCTTCCCACCAAATATCTTCTTTACCTTTGAGGCTAAATGTAGTTGTTTTGGCTTTCATGTTTTCTGAGTAATCATGTAACTTGAAGAAATTCCTCATACCAAGCAACCATGCTTCTGCATGTTTTGATTTCTTCATTTCCCCATAAAATGTAGGTTTCTTTGCTTTCTTAAACTCATTTGGAAAATATCCCCTATCACTCCTCCTTTAAGGATGATAATGATGACCATCATAATGCCTATCGGAACCATAACTAAAATAATACATGTGTTTGTCACCTCTCCTATCCAAAGTTTCCAAGAAACTTCCATCTTTAATCGTGTCATCTCTATCCGACTTGTGACTACCATGAGAACTACTACCATATGCCCATTAGTCACATCCTCTTTTCCATAGCTGATCCCGAGTGGTCCTTGTTTCTACAACTCTGAAAAAACTCTAAAGGGTTACTGCATTGACCTCTGCTTATTTTTCCTGGGCTTGTATGATTCTGTCATTTTCTGCTTCATAACTCCTTATTTCTTCCTTCAAACTTCTAAATGTGTCTGCTAAAACAGAAGAGTGCCCAACATCATGCTGATCATCTGATTTAGAGGGAGAATCATGTAGTCTACCATATTTCTAGTCATCTTGGTTTCTTTCTGCAAGGCATCTCATGTCAGCTAAACCAACGTACCTTAGCATAGTTCGGGGAGGATATCTCATCTGACAGATCAACCAATCAACGTAATACATGTATAAACATAATCATAACAATGTATAGACATATAAAACATAAGTATATCAACACATAAACATCAGTCTAGCTAGAGTCCAGTCATCAATGCATGACCATATCAACTACACATGACATGACCTCACTCTTGAAAACAAAAACCATACCAATGTACACTGATAATACATGAGCACTTGATATGTATAAACAAAACATAACCAATCATGCACTCATGACATCACATTTCAAAACAACCCCATCAATTATCCCATGGTGACATCACTACAACCATGACCAACACAATGCATATGCAACAAGCACATAGACCACAAGCATAAGAAACACATATGCAACCGACATGAATACATGGCCAACACACCACACATCCAATCTTAGGGGTGAACCATGTTCTGATACCACTCTGTTAGATCGTTCTCCCACATCTACCCAAGTAACTATCCAACTGGGGTCAACATGTGATGAAGAGTTACTATGATTTGATTCAACCTCCTAGGTCACCTTAAGGAATTAGAACCGATGCCACACAACAACACATACCTTCTTCACATTATACAAGACAACTAGGAGCCATCCCAATCATCCAGGAGGCTAAACA
Organism: Pinus albicaulis; assembly: GCA_034641835.2. Taxonomy (NCBI): domain Eukaryota; kingdom Viridiplantae; phylum Streptophyta; class Pinopsida; order Pinales; family Pinaceae; genus Pinus; species Pinus albicaulis. Next base: position 116,846,390 of record CM076580.1, on the reverse strand, counting down.
CTGATCCAACGTGGCCTTTTCATGCATAAATACCCCAATCGCTCCCTTGACATGGGAAAGGGTGGGACTGGAAGCCTCCATTCGCACGCACAACATGGATATGCATGCGATTGGGGACTTTTCCCATTAGTTCTGTGCCTGCAACCCTGGTTTATGTTCCACTTTTTCAGGCCCAAAACCCAAGTCACTACCCAAAACTCCATGAAACTATAAGAACTGAAAGATAATAGCAGAATAACGATGTAAAAATAAACACTTGAACAAGGACTTGACTGGACCCCTAATAGCCATGACAGACATTTTGTCAACACGTGTCAAAACTATGTAATATATAGGTTTAAATAATAGCTATGAGCGTAGGGGTCTCATACTTATCTAAGAATCGCTAAGGATAATTTTTTCCTTGTCTCATTAAATGCATTATCATATATTTCGTCATAGATACATTTTTCATTAATTTACAACTCAAAACATGATGAGAGCCTACATTATCACCATCATAAAACAGATTCATAACTAGCATATAAACAACATAAATGACAAGGACATAACAACCATATAAGCCAGATAATAATAAGCATATTTACCCATCAATACAAGAGGAAAAGAGCTCTTATTTCAATAAGGACTTCCACACTCCACCTGACCATAGTCATGGCTAAGACAAATCTCTCTTAATTTAGTCACCAGCATGCCATATTCCAAGCATGAATGTGGGATCCCATAAAACTCATCAATCAAAACCAAACCAATGCTTACAGAGGCCAAACTACCTCAACCCTCATCCAGTGATTCTACCTCATGGTCTGACATCACTAACCATCACCATATTGGTCTCTACCCAAGCTGTCCAGGGCTCCAGAGCGTTTGTTCCAACCAGGGCTTCCAAGACTACTACCTCAACCCACAGTTGCCACAGGGATTCCAGAGCATTTTTCCAACTAGGGCTTCCAGGACTAGTAACTCAGCCCACCAAGCGCTTCCAGAGAATTTTTCCAACCAAGGCTTCTAGGACTAGTAACTCAACCCAAGTTGTTACAGGGCTTCTGTAGAAATTTGTTGAATAATGATTAATTATCCACCGAGACTATCCTGATCACATATCAATTCGAATTCATATGTAACACATAATCTCTTCCACTTAGATAATCACACATGCGGAAATAAAACAAGCGATAGCACATCAAATCATCATACACATTAACACAGTATGTATGGGGAAAGCTTATAGCTGAAAAACCCACAGCTATATGTGTATATTATAATGGAGAAAAAATGTAACAAATTCAGTACAATACTCCTCACAAGTACTCAGTACTATCTCATGAAGTTACACACAAACTAGCTTGGTTTTGAACAAGTCACAGGTTAAAAACACATCCACTAATTGCCTTCCTCTATTGCGCAATCATGGCCTGTCTAAATAGAGATCCAAGGTTCGAATCTCCTTGGCTTGACAGCGCAATTATCATGGGCAATTGCCTCCAAGTGTGGTGCAAATCTCAGCTATCTCATGCCTGGCGATGTCTGCTGTGGTGATTTGTACTCACCCTTTCATCTACCTCTTTCACTGGTCTCCACTGAACTGTCCATGCACTGTAGTGAACTGATGTGTTCTTGAGTTGAATAATGAGTTACTAATTAATGAAGTAAATAATATTTAATTCGCTCCACTCATTACTAGTTGATTAGCTAGTTAAACTAATCTCAACTAGTTCAACTAAGTTAAACCGAACACAACTCCACCAACTGTCTCATCAACTCCACCAAACTTCTGCCACTGAAGTCCTAACTGAAGTCAAACATGCATGAGCTCACCAAACCCCTAGGAATAGCATAATTCCTCTGTCAGATGCATGAGCCACTTCTGTAGCTCGAACTGAAGTGCTCCAAGAGAGTAAACTGAAGTTTAGAGTCCAAATATTATTAAGGGTAAAGAATATTTGACTTCCCTATTTTTAGGATAGGCAGTCTAAAAATAGACTTCGACCTATAGGTCCAAAAATAGAGGTCCATCTATTTTTACCAACATGACCAATACTCCAAGAATAACATACTGCAACCCCTGGACCATGCTTCATATGTCTAAAAATAGACTTTGCGCCAGAATTTGCCTGCGGGCCCACTTAGTGAAGGCGACTTCATCTCACTAAGATCCATCATCTTGCTGCATTTTCAACAATCCCTCTCAGCAAGATATGGATTATCTACAACCCCTATCCTACCTCTGTGGAATTCAAACTTGCTCCTGGTGAGCGCCTTCATCAGGATGTCGGCATCCTGATCCTCCGTGGGAACATATGAAAGCATCATGATTCTCTGCTGAACACAATCTCTGATATGATGGTACCTGATGTCGATGTGTTTGGATCTATCATGAAATACTTGATTAGCCGAGAGTTTAATGCAACTCTGGTTATCACAATAAATCACAGTAGGCTCCAAGTGCAACCCGAACAATCCAACGAGGATCTTCCTCATCCAAATAGCCTCGCATGCAGCCAAGCTTGCTGCCATGTACTCGACCTCTGCTGAACTGAGTGCCACGGATCTCTGCTTCCTGCTGTACCAGGAAACTGCTGTCGACCCAATGCTGAAAACTCCTCCAGATGTGCTCTTCCGGTCCATTGGACTCCCTGCCCAATCTGCATCAGTGAAGCCAGAAAGCTTTGCTCCATCCTCCTGTCTGTACCATAGACCATATCCCGATGTGCCTCTAATATAACGCAATACATGCTTGCCTACCTTCCAAAAGAGCTTGGTAGGCTTAACCATAGCTTGCGAAAGCTGGTTAACTGCATAGCATATATCGGGTCGTGTATTGACCAGATACATAAGCGACCCCACCAACTGTCAATAGACAGTGGCATCCACTACCTCTGTTGAAGTAGCATCCTCCTTCCTCCAACCACCGGGAAGAGGAGTGTCAATAGGCTTGCAGCCTTGCATGTTATCACTTGCACAGAAACAGTCCTCCTTTCGTTCCAAATCTACCCAATCCCGAAGGAAATAATCAAGGATGCCCCGAGTCCTTCATCTCAAACTCTCGTACGAATCCTCCTTGCATGAAAGTATCAACTCCTCATCGCCCCGTCAAAATCGGATCATCCATACGATGCGATGATCAACAACTTCCCCCTCCCACCACAATGCGGTCGGGTTAGGATCCGTCTCCTCTTGGAGGGTAGAGCCGGTGAAGTAGGCTGTCTATGCGAGTGTACCAAGCACGGTGCTATCGGCCGTGCGGTGCTCTCCTGAGTCTGCACACATGCGACTCAATGCTGAAGATCTCTAAACCTTCGGGTTGCTCTATGTACACCTCCTCCTCAATGAATCCATTGAGGAACGTTGTCTTCACATCCATCTGATGGATGTGCCACCCCATTTGCGTTGAGAGAGCCAAGATCGTCCGTATGGAAGAGTACCTTGTGACAGGTGCAAAATTCTCCTCATAATCGATCCCCTCGATCTGTGAGAAGCCACGGGCAACAAATATTGCCTTGTACTTCTCCAAACTCCCGTCAACTGCCTGCTTCACTTTGTAGATCCATTGCAAACCCACCACTGATTTCCCCTCTGGTCTGGGGACAATCTCCCATGCATTTGTGATCATGTCATATTCTTCGTCACTTGGCATCCACCCATCTCGGGTTCCTCCACCGGCTTCCTCAAATCTTGCCGCTCCCGTCACGACATTGACTCACTGAGCCATGTATCTAGTGTGCGCGTCAGGTGAGCGCCTCACAGTACGCGGTATCATATAGGTGGTCCTATAGCCTTCTCTGCCTCGAGCCGGTGGCCTCGGCTTAAACAGTGCGTAAGCCCTGCGATGGTTGGCGGCTAGCTGTTTTGGGGGAAAATCACCCTAGAGGTTTTGTTGGGTTTAAACCTCCTGGAGTAGAATGCTGCCAGAAGGACTCACACAACCATACATGTTCATGGCAAATAAGTAGAACGAGGAGATTCCACATGGGTCCTACGGTTGGAAGATCCCGCGGTCCAGACTGACAACCCTTCTTCCTTCTTAACTTTGAACTACGAGGAAAAATGACAGAAACTAATTCTTTGCCATATATCTACTCTAAATGTTAGTGAAATGCATATGAAACATTAGATAAACCATAATGAATGCTTAAATAACAATATTCTCATATATGTAAGGAGACACTAACACGTATATTTCGAGAACAAGATGGTACTTCTGTATTATAAATAGCATGTACAGAAATAATGAGTGGAGAGATCACCTGAATCCTTCCACGATCTTTGAGCAGACCGTCGTCTGGATCCGTCCCACCCTTGCCTCGCTAAGATTCCTTCCAAACTGGTGCATACGAGATGACATATAAAGAGATGAGCATCTCCAGGAAACAAAGGTTTCCTATAATGAACTGGGAAGTGCAGGAGGCACGGGAATTCAGACTTGGATAGGGAATACCAACAGAGTATAATATCAATAAATTCTCTCTCTCCCTTAGGCCATACAGATGAGGTGTTTTTATACTCCCTCAAAGTAGTTTCAATAGTTGGAAACAGTTGGCCACGTGCTGGGGTGGTTGAACTACCAGAGTAACCATCAACCCAGCCCGAAAATAGGGAATTTTTATATATTTTTTAATGATTTTAATGGCATACGCGGGAAAGTACATGTGGACTCGCGTATACACGCGGAAAAGTCTGGGCATAACCGCGTATGGGGAATTTAACACTGTTTTTTAGTGAATTTTGTCCAAGTATGTAGGAATGGGTGCCCAAAGCCATAAAAGCAATCATGAATCATATGAAGGTGAGAAATTATGCTATAACAATTTGCATGGGTGGTTTCTTCCACCTCCTGAACTTCCTCTTGTGGCTGATCCACATCCGGAAGCTCCTCCTTAGGAACTAACAGCTCCTCATCTGCATGCAAGTGTAGCTCCCTCTCAAGCGAACACTGCATGGCTTTCTCCTCCTGAAATTTTATATCCGTCGCACAACAGTCTTGCGACTGTCTGGCACATACACCCGATAGTTATGAGGTGTATCAGTGTACCCCACAAATATTCCAACCTCAGCAGTTGGATCCAACTTCCTTCTTGCATCCTTCGTCACATGCATGTAGACAGGAGAACCAAAAATCCGCAAATGGGAAATATCAGGCCTCTTGCCAGAATAAGCCTCCTCCGGTGTACTCATGCCAAGAACCTTGTGAGGAAAACGGTTCTGCACATACACTGCTGTATTGCATGCCTCAGCCCACAAGTGAAGGGGTAGGCCCTGATCATGCAACATTGCCCGTGCAGCACCCACGATCGTTCTGTTCTTCCGCTCAACCACCCCGTTCTGCTGTGGGTTATGGGGTGCGATGAGCTCTCTCTGAATCCCTTCTGCGCCGCAGAACTCCTTGAATTCAGCCGAGATGAATTCACCACCGTTATCACTCCTTAGAGCAATCACCTTCTTCCCCGACTCCTTCTCGACCAGTGATTTAAACTCACAGAACTTCGCGAATGTATCGCTCTTCTTCTGCATGAAGAAGATCCAGCACTTTCGAGAGAAATCATCAACAAAGATCACGTAATACTTGTGCTTTGCTGTCGAAGCAACTGAGAAAGGACCACACACGTCTGTGTGAACTCTCTCAAGGATCGTCGTGGCGCGACTATCCTTCTCGTGAAAGGTGGCTTTCACATACTTCCCCAAGGTACACCCCTTGCACTGATCTGACTACGCAAGAGTGCCCTTAGGAAGCCCAGTAGAAATCTACTGCAGGATCTTCAAAGCTCCATGGTGAAGGTGGCCCAATCTCCTGTGCCACAGTTCGCCCTCATCATCTCGACTCACCACTTCTCCTGCCTTGCATGCCATAGCTGCGCAGCCATCTACCTGCAACTGATAAAGGTTCTTGGTTCGAACCCCTATCTTCCGGGTCTCTCCAGTAGTCTTACTGCGCAGGAAGGATTTTCCTTCGCTGAAGACCACATCATACCCCTTATCTTCCAACATCGCCACAGAGATCAAGTTCTTCTTCAATCCAGGTACATGCATGACATCCTTCAACACGAAGGGTTTACCAGACTCCCTCTGAAAGGATATGGTACCGATACTAGTCACACTGTATCTACCATCATCGCCCATCTCGATGTGCACACCCAAATCTTTGTCCTCTAGATCTGAGAACAAATCCCGATCTCCCGTCATATGAAATGACGCACCGCTGTCCAAGAACCACACCGATCCCAACATACTTGAAACCAAGCATGCGATCAGTGAAAATTCAAGCTCGAACTGTGAAGCCAAAGCTTCTCCATCTGCAGATCTTCCCGCTTGCTTTTTTTTCTTCTTCTTTGGACAATTGGTAGCATAATGTCCGTGATCATGGCAGTGAAAACACTTCACTTTCGCCATATCCTGCTTCTTGCCCTTTGCACCGGAATGAGAAGGTTTCTTACCCTTCCCCTTCTTTGCTTTGGCAACCAAAGCGCAATTTTCTTCATCGGCTCCCTTTGATGAAGATCCATCTCGAGTAGTCCTCCTTATCTCCTCCTGCATGAGATCCGCCCAAAGGCGCTCCCATCCCGGCAGCTTCTCCCGACCATTAACACTATCTTGATATGAGTGCCAAGCCTTCGGAAGACCAAGGAGAGCCAGGTCGACCATGTCCTCGTCTTCGACAGTCACCCCCACACTTCCCAGCTCATCTCTGCATTGAGTGAACTTCGTGAGGTATTTGGCGATACTGTCGCCTTTCTCCCTCTTGATGTTCCTGAGCTTATCTTTGAGCGCCAGCTTCCTTTGGTCGCTCTTACTCTGGAATAGATCCGTCAAAGCTTTCCACATTAAATATGGAGAAGCCTTTCCATGCAGGCTGGATACAATATGATCCTTGACGCCCTCCAACAGGATCCTTCGACATTTCGCCATCTTCTTTTTCCATGCTTCGACTTCAACAGGATCAGTGGGCCTTTGGACATCCGTATCCACGAACTCCTTCAGTCCATTATCTTCTAATATTGCCTCCATGCGATCCTTCCATGCAACATAATTCGAACTGCCTTCAAGAGCATATTCGAGTCGCAAACCGTTGAAAGACATTTTCAACACTGGCACCGAGAAAACAAAACTGCTGCAAAATTCGAATTCCACCTCAAAGCTCAACCACTCTAGATCTGTGAGAACAAATTATTTCTAGCACAGAGATTGACTGCAAGGGGCATTTACCAGACCTTTCACTTTCCGAAGAAAGATGAATCCGGAGGCTACCTGGCCCGCATGCAGACTCTGTCTACCGAAATAAGTTTGTAATCATTGTGATGATCAATCTCAGCTTCAATAGCTCCGATACCATGTAGAAATTTGCTGAATAATGATTAATTATCCACCGAGACTATCCTGATCACATATCAATTCGAATTCATATGCAACACATAATCTCTTCCACTCAAATCATCACACATGCGGAAATAAAACAAGCGATAGTACATCAAATCATCATACACATTAACACATTATGTATGGGGAAAGCTTATAGCTGAAAACCCCGCAGCTATATGTGTATATTATAATGGAGAAAACATGTAACAAACTCAGTACAATACTCCTCACAAGTACTCAGTACTATCTCATGAAGTTACACACAAACTAGCTTGGTTTTGAACAAGTCACAGGTTCAAAACACATCCACTAATTGCCTTCCTCTATTGCGCAATCAGGGCTTGTATAAATAGAGATCCAAGGTTCTAATCTCCTTGGCTTGACAGCGCAATCATCATTGGAAATTGCCTCCAAGTGTGGTGCAAATCTCATGCACAACTAATGTCACAACTGATAGCTATCTCAACCCTTTCATCTACCTCTTTCACTGGTCTCCACTGAACTGTCCATGCACTGTAGTGAACTGATGTGTTCTTGAGTTGAATAATGAGTTAATAATTAGTGAATTAAATAATATTTAATTCAATCCACTCATTACTAGTTGATTATCTAGTTAAACTAATCTCAACTAGTTCAACTAAGTTAAACCGAACACAACTCCACCAACTGTCTCATCAACTCCACCAAACTTCTGCCACTGAAGTCCTAACTGAAGTAAACCATGCATGAGCTCACCAAACCCCTAGGAATAGCGTAATTCCTCTGTCAGATGCATGAGCCACTTCTGTAGCTCGAACTGAAGTGCTCCAAGAGAGTAAACTGAAGTTTAGAGTCCAAATATTATTAAGGGTAAACAATATTTGACTTCCCTATTTTTAGGATAGGCAGTCTAAAAATAGACTTCGACCTATAGGTCCAAAAATAGAGGTCCATCTATTTTTACCAACATGACCAATACTCCAAGAATAACATACTGCAACCCCTAGACCATGCTCCATATTTCTAAAAATAGACATAGTCTAAAAATAGACTTTGCGCCAGAATTTGCCTGCGGGCCCACTTAGTGAAGGCGACTTCATCTCACTAAGCTCCATCATCTTGCTGCATTTTCAACAGCTTCCCGATATTTTTTCGAACCAAGGCTTCTAGGAACTAATAACTCAACCCACAACCAAAGGCACAAGAAAACAAACCAAAAAAATAAGTAGAACCCACAAAACCATGGCTATCCAAGAAATGGAAAGGCTAGGCAATTACATTTTTAATCCAAGAAATCCTCCATGCCAATGAAATATCATGACCAAGAAACCACATGCATATGCCATGCATGCCAAAACTAGTGAGGAAAACATAGATGAAACTTGATACCTGCAAGAAAAACCCGTTGTAGTTGTTGATCCCATTGTCCTCTTGGGTTTTCCTGCTCTTCCTTTTCCTTCTTTCTCCAAAAATCCAAATATGCCACACTCTCCAAGAGTGCTCCAAGAAACTATAAGTTTCCAAAAATATGAGAGAGAGAGAGAGAGAGAGAAAATAGAATGAGAACTCCAAAACTGAACTGAAAAAAAGTATGTGAATTGATCCTTAGAAGCCTTTTTATTAATAAGGCCTCTAATTTCTTAAATTTTCTTTTATTTTCCTTCGTTTTCCTCCTCACATGCAACTTGTGACCTCTCACCTTCCTTTTCTCCTTTTTCCATTATTTTCATATTTTTATTCCACTTTTCCTTTCCAAAGCCTTATCCATTTCCTTTTCCAATTAATTCCATAGCCATAATAAACCATATGAACACCCACACTAGGATGTTTTTACCAACATTCATCTTGGAATACGTATTCCATGACCTTGATTATTATTTTTCCTTTATTAACTTTTATTACATGGAATTTTCACCAGGGATATTATACTCTCAAGTGCTTGATTTGGGTGGAAGGTTGAAATATATTTTTTCCTGGGAAACCTTGGGTTCTTGGGAGGTTGTCACAAAATTATTGGAATATTTACTTAGTGGTTGGATCATTTTTCTTCAAATACTGGAGGTAGGCCTGATGGCCTAGCTATTGGGTGGGTGTCACAAAATATTCAAGATCATAACTTCTAGAGTATTGGGTTTGCGTAAGGTTTTGAAATATTCTCTTCAGAGTCGGGGGATCCTCTCATTTGCATTAATATCTATAGGCCATGTGATGAGAGGGTTGACTTCTAGAGTCATTTATTTGATATGAGAATGGTGGAGGAAGAGAATTTGGTGCTTCGAGGGGAACTAAACTTTTCTTTGGGGGATGTTGAATCTTAACGGCCTCGAGCTAGGGCTGACATCTTAATGAATTTATTCCTTAATAAAAATCTCTTAGATTTTTAACCTATTAGGCCCAAATTTTCGTGGAGGAATCAGTGTATCGGGGAGGTCTATATTGCTAAGTGTATTAATCGATTTTTAGTGGCTAAAGCTTTAGTGGAATATTTCTCTGACATCCTCAATCCTGATCAGCTCTGGTAGTGAATCGGGTCACTATCCAATACTATTGGAATTGAAAAACCTCAGGCTCAAGTTTGGTTTCCCATTTAAGCTAAATTCATCTTAGATGAGAGATGAAGATTTTATTAAACTATTCAGGGAGTGTTGGTTTCCTTTCTATAGACAATATAGTTTGTCGCTACCAAACAATTAGAAAATAATATTTTATGTGTTAAGAGATTAGTAGTGGAATAGGCTAAACAAAAGTGACGTAGAAAAGAGTAAGAGTTGGTGGATATTGAAAAGTTGATTAAGGTTTTATCTTAATCTTGTTTTGGTGGTTTCTTGGACGAGGCCTCGATAGAGATACTATTTAGTTTGACTGCTCACCGAAATCCATCCTTGAATCCCAGGAGGATGCTTGGTGTTTCAAGAGTAGAGATATATGGCTATCAAGTGGGGATGAGAATACTAAATTTTTCTAAGCGTATGTTAGGGATCAAAAGATGTGTAAAACCTTTTGGAATCTCCAGGATGGTTTGAGTGGGAAGATCTCATATTTTGAAGGTCCTGCCTCCTTAAGTGTCTCTCATTTTCAAAATTTATTTAAGTAGCCTAAGAGGGCATATATCATTGAGTTCATCACAGTTGCCCAATTTTTTCCTATATTTGTGACCGATGAAGAAAATATAACCCTGATGGAGGAGGTCTCTAAGGAAGAACTGAAGGCTATTATTTCAATATTTTAGAAAGATAAAATTCCTAGTCCAAATGGCTAGGGGATTGAGTTCATTGAAGTCTTCTTTGATGTCATTGGTAATGAATTGTTGTGGGTTGTTAATTAATCTTGGAGGGAAGGAAGAGCTCTTCCAACATTCAACTCCACTTTCAATGTTCTCATCCCCAAAGTGGAAAAACCTATATCCTTTGAGTATTTTTCCCCTATTTCTTTGTGTAATTGTACCTATAAATTCATATCTAAAGTGATTTCTAGGAGGTCAAAACTTCTTCTTTCAACCTCTATCTCAAAGGAACAATTTAGGTTTCTTAATAGGAGATAGATTTATGAGGCAATCGAGGTGGCCTAATAAGGTATTCATAGCATCAAATATCACAAATTAAAGGGAGTGGTAATAAAAATATATCTATCCAAGGTCAATGATAGAGTGAGTTAGATGTATCTTGGATTGCTACTGAATCATTTGGGTTTTGGGATAAATTTCATAAATTGTGTGATGGGTTGTCTGAGAAAAATCCATTTTGTTGTATTGATAAATTCAGTGGAATCCACTTTTTTCCATGCGCAATGAGGTATTCTACATGTATGTCCATTATCTCCTTTATTGTTTGTTAGGTCTCTGTAATTTATTAGCAAGATTGGGAGAGTCCAATCACAGAGTTAACATCATTTCAACCAAACTTTGGGATTCTAGGATCTAGCCCTCCTGAATCCGGAGAGGGATCTCTCCAATATGTGCAAAGATGGATATTGTCTTTGAAAAGCTTAAGGTAATGATATTAGGCTAGTTATGAAGGCCAAGGGTTTTGTTTCGTTTTGGATGGTTGAGCATGAAATGTTACTTGAGGGGAAAGTCCTAAGTGCAAATTTTCAAAAGTGAGAAGTTGCAAGCAAATAGAACAGTTTTGGCAGATAGATAGATATAACGCTGGTTTTTAGTCCATAGGGCTATGGAGTCATATCTGGGCTTTAATTGAACAACAACATCAAGTGTGATCCAAGGGGCTAGTCATCTATGTCTAAGGATCTCTTTAAATTTTGATTTATGGAATGGAGTGATACATCAAGAAGGGGAATTAAACAGATGCAGAACGACGAGCAGCCTAGGATCTGATAAGTACTTTTAAACCAGTCAGCCTTTGACAAACACTTTAAGAAGGACACGAAATCAGACTAGGATATGGTAAGTACTTTTAAACCAACCAGCCTTTGACACACTTCCAATAGAAAACATACAAAACAAGGGGAAACACAACGATAACACAGAATGGTCTAAGATCTAGCAAGTGCTTCTAAACTAGCCAACTTTTAACACATTCCAAGGGAAACAATCTGTTAGTTATGCGGACAAGTCTGGGACCAGGGCTAACCATATCTTCCTTCAGTTCATCATCACATAACATATACTGAAAGTAACGTTCAGAAATAATATTCAGCTAGGACGATAAAATGAGGGAATGCCAGCATTCTCATGCCTAAACTGAATTAAGTCATTCCTGAATAACACAGATTGGAAGAAAACATTCAAATAAAGATTTCTCAGCCAGAGAAGGTTACTGATATACAGCAGGTCCTAACCCTGTTTAAACTGTTCTTTACAGTGGAAAATAAAACAACATGAAAACAGAAATAAAACAACAAGTTACAAATGAGAATAACATCACCGTCAATATAGATCAGGATCCCATGAAACAGCTTTTATATTGATGTCAAACCAGCTACAAACTTCAAGTCCAATGTTTCAGTTCAGCAATCATCTTCATTATTCAACCTAACTACTCTGGCACAAACAGAGCTTCAAGGGCCAGTGAATACTATGTACAAAAAGAAGTCTCAAGCTCAAGTGTATTTCAAAGTTCTGCAACCAACAATTTCTCATCTTCTGTAGAAGTACTTATAGGAAGATGAGGAGGTGAGATTTTAACAAAATATCTCAAGGACAGTTAATGCAGAGTGAAGACTTCTCGGCCCTTTGAGAGGCTCGAGGGAAAAATTTACAGGTGGATCACTACATTAACTGTTTCACAATAAATATCAAAGCTCGGGGGAAGCTTTGTTTGACTTTGAGGCTCTATGTCTATTTTGGAATAACTCTGCAGATATTTATTCATTGGTTTCCTTGCAGAAATAACCTCTTGGAAATGCTGGAGGCAGATATTTCTTCGAGCAATAACTTCGGCCTCTGTTCTGAATGGTTCGAGGCAACAGGTGGCTCGGTGGTAGCTGAGGAATCAATTTGCCTCAGATGTGGCGGTGGAGGCTTTTTGTTTGATAAAACACTTTAGGTTTTTTCCTTTAAACTGTGTTTTAGATTGGGGATTAGGCTTTTGATAACTGTCTTAGCCGTAATCCCCATAAAAACTGTCTTCAATCTTCATCTGTTGTGCTTTATTCTCAAAACTGATACTCTTTAACTGTGTTTGATTTAAAACAATGTCTTGTCGATGTGCAGACCCGCACTGGGCTTTACGGCATCAATACTCATAGAGTACTGACGAGACATGGAATAGAACCCCGTGAATGGCCTCCTTAAGATAGCCCGAAGGCACACGAAACTTCTTTCCCATCCCTCGGCTTTCCTTCATTCTATAATGGAAAACCATTAAAACGCCTGCAAAACACAACAATAGTTAAGAAATCCTGTGGAAATAGGTTTAAACTGCTTCGGATGGCGGGGGAGGAGCGTAGCCGTCGGATGAGGGCAACCAACGGTGGAGATCTGCATAGAAAGGCAAAAAGGATAGCGGGAGAAGAATAAGGAGGAGCAATTTTGGACCGTCCGATCTGGACACGTGGACGGTCCAGATCTAATCGGAGGGTCTCAATCGGGGGTGGCACAAAAGGGGATGCGATTGAACTTCCAGCGCGATTAAGTGCTGGCCGTTGATCTGAGGACCAGATCGACGGCGGGGAATGAATCGGAGGTAATCGCAAGGGGGTGAAACATTGCGATGCGTTTTTGCGCGGACCGTTGGATCAAGGATTAGATCAACGGTCAAGAATAAATCGGAGGGAGAGCAGGATTGGAAGATCGGAGGTATGGACTGCGATTGATCGGAGGGCATATTTGAAGCATTGCGATTGCGATCGGGCGGGGGGCTGCGATTAGCGCTCCACCATCAGATCTCCGCGGAAGATCAACGGTGCGGAACGCATCGCCAGACTTATTGTTATAAATAAATCGCATCGGAGTTTTGACTTTTTACAAAGGATTTGTGCACTCGCCCGACTTCCGATTGCGATTAGCGCTTGGGACTTAAGCGCTTGGTCCCAGCGCCGGGGCATGTGCGGGGAAGTGGTTTGAAAGGGGCTAGCGGGAGGGGGCTTATGCCTATATTAAGGTCGGAAAGTGGGTTTTGGCCCTTTTAAATGGAATTTGAAGGCCGAGGAAAGGAACGATAGAGGGGTAAGGGAGGAAAATGACCAACAGAGGTTAGGGGAAAGATTTTAAAGGGGATTCTGGGGGTTCAGCACAGCTCAACCAGAAGTTTTAAACCATGTCAGGAGGATTTTCACGAATGGAGGGAGAAACTTATGAAAAGTAGGGAAATAATACGGAGAAAAGGGGGAGCAAATGAAGGTTAGTTATGAGTGGGAGAAAGGGGAAAAATGATGGTTTCTTCAGCAGTTTCTTACAGGAAATCAGCAGAATTAATAGGAAAAGTAATGAAGATTCTGGACAGAGGCATGAGGCCTACAAGGAGTCTTCAAGAGCCAACAAATTTTAGTAATGAAAAATTGTTCCTTTAAGGCTCAAAACAGATTTAGCCACCTTTTGGTATAACAAAATATTATAGGTGGCTAACATTGTTCTTGCTTGTTGCTAAAGGACTTAGTCATTTATTGGTTAATGCAAAAATGTTGAGGTAATTTTCAAGGAGTTTTAATTTCAAATGCACTAGCGATCACTCATATGTTGTTTGTTGATGATATCTTGATTGTATACAATGGATCTTGTAGAGATGTAGCTACTTTAGCCGTATTAATCTATGGTACAACTATAGGCATGGTGGTTAATGAGAAGAAGTCATCTATTTTGATTTAGAATTTGTCTAATATTGAAGATATGAACATCAAAAATGTTTTTCCTTTTCAAAGTCATGTGTTATATAATGGCATTAAATACATAGGTTTTCATTTGAAATTAAATTTTTACAAGAAGGTGGACTGGTCATGGCTTATTGCCAAGATCAAAAAAATACTAAAAAGTTGGAGTCTTAGGTGGTTTTCTAGAGTTGGGATACTTGTGTTTTTTAAATAAGTTATGGAGGCCATCTCAGTATTATGGATGTCGGTGGCCTAGAATCCCCATAGAATATTAGAAAAAAAATCACCAAACATGTTTTAAATTATTATGGATTGGTTCTGAGGATCAAGTTGTGCTCCCTTGGGTCCGCTAGGATTAGATTTCCTTACCCAAAGTGTTGGGTGGGTGGTTGATTTTTTTTTTTTGTTGGATTCTCGTATGCTTTAGAAAATAAGTGTGGTTGGAGGCTTTTAACTATGCATAGTTATGGTCTCAGGTGATGCATTAGAAGTACATTTATCCCTTTTCTCTAGAATATTGGATTAGGCTCAGGGATAAGCCTCGGGTTAATATATCTATCATTAAATGGGTTGTTGATCGAAAACTGAATTGGGGGAAAAAATTTGCTAAAAAATCAAAGTGATCAGAATTGCTCCAAACTAGAAGGACCGGATAGTCTCGTCACTAGGAATCCGGTGCACTTCGTTTCATTGAAAACTTGCTCCGTATGAGAAAGTTAGAGCCTATTGTCCACTTTGCCAAACAGGCGAATTTTCAAAACAAAATAAAGGTCAAACAGGGTCAAAAGGGATCAAATTTATGGTTTTCCTCCAGCCATTAGTGTGATGACAAGTGTCAATTTGTGGTTGGTTGAGTTTCTGGGCACATGGAAATTTTTGGTTGGTTTTTGAGGAACCAATGGGATGCTAACACGTGGCTAGCCCGGAGGCTGCCATGTGCCCCTCCCAAAGGCCGAAATTTTTACTATGGTAAGGTCAAAGCTCATTATATATATTGGAGAAAAATTCCTATATGGAGGCTGGGCGGAGTTCAGGCTCAACCCTGTGACCTCCCCCACACTACTCGTAGGTCTTACCATTAGACCACAACTATGTTTCTTAACAACCTTTGGGCGTGAATTGTATTTTTTGTTAACAAAGGTTTATGGTGGGGGTTAAGAGGGCCAACCCTTGGTCCACTAGATCGACACTCATGACCATGGCAGAGGCTTCTGAAAATGAGTAGAGATTACCACTAATGCGGGTTATTTAACCCTTAAACAAAGTTTAAACATTAATCCATTTTGTTAATGCAAATTTGTTAATCACGCTTAACGCACCTAATTGTGCCTTAAAATCCCACTTATATTTAATTAATTCGACCTTTAATTGTGGATTAAGTTGGAGGAGGCTGCAGAATTTAGTGCTAGCTCTTGAATTTTCGGGGTTAATTGGAGTTGCTCCAGTTTTGGAGGAGCGTTTCTAGGAAAAACTTAAGAATCCATGCCATAAATTTGGCATATTTCAACCAAATTAGGCTCATAAAGAGTCAATCCTAGTTGATTTGGATGCTCTGAGCATGACGGTGTAGGTTACAGAGGTAGAGGAGTACTTCTGTAAGCGATTTTTCCACTTTAAATATTAAATAAGCCTAGGACCACGAGGAATGGAGGCCATGTCTAGATCACTCAAAGACCATTTGCAGAGCCAGAAGAGGCTACCTAGGGGTTTTTGAGTCTTCTGAATCTAATGGAGTAGTTTTCAGAGGCATTGGAGAAATGTAGGTGCATGTAATCAATGAATTTACCATTAATACAAAGAGGGTGAATCCATTGAATTAGGTCCATGGAGATGTAGCCCAGGAGTGGTGAACTTCGTTATCAGTTCTATGTTTTGTGTTTGTTGTGTATTATATTCTCTGCAATTTACTTGTTTTTATGTGTTCTTAAAAGCTAATTTACATAATAAATTTCTCATAAAAGACACATAAACCCTCTTATAACTTTCTATTTGAGTCTATCCTCAAGCACACTTTTACTTAATACTGATGAGGAAGCTAGCACAACAAAACTAGTTTGTCCATATTCATATCAAGTTGGTATCAGAGCACAATTTAGCTCATTTTATCCTTGATATGGTTTTCCAAGGTTAGCTAGAAAATTAGTTATTGGTTTTTTATTTGTGCAAGGATAATTTAATTGTGTGCAATTTTATATGTATTTTTCCTCTTCAGTAGAAGGTCAAGATTGAGGACTAGCTCTCAAATCATAGCAAAGAAGCTTTTTATGCATTACAAGTGTGATGGAAGCTTCATCTATCACTGTTTCTAATCAATCTTTCAATATAGCAAGACTCTTTGATGAAGAAATGTTGCAGAAGCTCTACATCATGAGAGATATGGTGCAAGATATGTATGCAGATAAGAAGGAGAGCACTATACTTCAAGAGTAGTTGATTTCCATGAAGGAGGAGAAGCAAGAGCTTCTTGAAAAGATGCATGAGATGGTGACTCAGCTCCATATTGTAAAGGAAACCTTAGCCGAGTATGTGCATGAAAAATAGGTATGAAATTCAATTTTATTTTCTATTTCCTCTTAAAATGAATGTGTAGGTGATTTTGAAAGACACACTAGAGGAATAGGGTCCAAATTCTTAATGAAGATGGGCTATGAAGGTAAAGGATTGGGAAAACATGCACAAGGCATAGTTGAGCCAATTGTTGTAGAGGAAAGGCCTAGGTATTTAGTTTTTTTTTATGGAAAACATGATGGAGAACGCTCCAAATGAAAGGAAGCACATGAAGGTGTTCCAAGAAAGACCTTCATTACATGTTCATTACCTCAAGCTTGTGAATTTTGTGTTCATGAGGAATGCAAAAGTTTTTCACCCCTTTTGTAAGAACATGCTCATAAGCATGCAACTAATGGAAATGGAAAACAAGAGGATGTTGAAAGCTCCAAAGTCATTGAAGGCATTGTTGGTATTCCGAAGAGATCCACTACCTCATCAAATTCACCTCCTAAAGAAGGCGAAAAAGGTGAATGTGCAAGGTATAAATCTACCTTTAATCAAGTTGTTTTTAACTACGATAAACATGGAAAATATTCACATAAGATTTGGAGAAAATTTACAAGTTCCTTTTGTGGTTTGAATAACCATATTGTTTTGAGGTGTTGGAAGAAAATATCCATGCACATGAAAAGGAAACAGAAAGCCAAAGGTCCAATGGACAATGCAAACCATGTTGAAAAGAAGATGCAATTATTTTTCACTCATTGTCATAAACAGGGTCATCTTGTAGAAAAGTGTTGGACTTTGTATCCAACAAGTCATCCACGAAATTTGAAGAATGTGGAGAGAGATATTGACAAGAATGGAAAAGAGGATTCCATAATTTTTGTGGGTCAATATGATTCACATGATGAAGTGCAGCTGAAAGAAGCACCATTGAAATGGTTTGGAAAGGGATGGTTAGATTTCGTAACCAATTAAGGCCTTGCATTTCTTTTGATAATTGATGCAAATCTTGAATTATTGATGCATTTATTTTCCAATTGAATGAATTTATTTTCTCTTGAAAGTATGTTTCATATTGCATGAAGAAAGATGTTGGAAAAGTAGAGTTATGATGACTCAGTTAGATGCAGCAAAGATGGCAATTTGTACATGCTTTTGTTTGACTTGAGAGTCAGTTGTTTGAAGAGGCATGTTTTTTCGACTTGTGTTTGGTCGATGAGTTTGTATACCAAGATGTAAGAGTACATGGCGATGTTCACATGATGTGACATTTCTTTCTTTGAAGGAGCAAAAGGAAAAGGTCATCAAGTTATGTTTCTTGCATGATGAGCGTAGAGACCCAGAATTGTTTTGTTTTGACACCCTTTTTGCATCCATGTTTTCCTTCTTTTCCCATCACTATCAACCTAATAAGGCAGAAATCACATGATTTTGACAAGGTAAAATACTTATGTGTCCTATTTTTCATACTTGTTAATATGCCCTATTGTTTTGTTAAATATTACATTCATCTACAGAATTGACACAATTTTGTAGCTATTCCACAGATCCGTAGGTACCTTCATTGATAACAGGGTTCTGGTGCACCAGCTCAGCAAAGGAGTATATGGGTAGATATAGGATGATCCCCTCATGGATTCCCTCCTGTTTATCCGAGCCAATTCATCAAGGAGATCACACGTTTATACGATCAAAGGAAGCAATCAACACGTAGCATCTCTTAGGAATAGAGTTCGGGAATGTCACAATTGTGTCGATTTGCTTTCCTAATAGAAAATCGATAGATAGCGATATCTTGTTTGAGTTTTTAACTTGTATAAGGATTCTAATAGAGATCTATAGGCTTAGAGCTCACGTATTGGTTGAAATCACTCTGTAAAACCATAGAAATTTTATGTATTCGGGGAGCGCCATCTTTTATTTCCTGAACATTTTGTTTGAAGACTTTTATGTTAATTTGAAGTTCCTATTTCGTGCATTTGATGTGTTGATAGTGTTAAGAAACCTACTGCACTGCGAAGGGCCCATGCAAGCAGATCACGTCATTTGCTTTCATTTTTTAATTCATCTCAAACACATTGCTATTTTGTAGTTCAAATCTGGTTAATGCTTTGATTTATACTTCATTTTAAAGTTTAGTTTAAATAGTTCAGTGCTTTGTTTATGCTTACTTCGTAGAGTCATTTCTTAAATTCATTCTGCCATATTTTATATACCTTAGTTAATTTCCTTTTCATTTACATTCCAGATTAGAATTTGCAGTAGATAAAAACTATGTTCTCATAGCATTTCGATTTAAGTTTTTAGTTAGCTCTTAATTTGCATAAGACTAGAAATGTATCACATCTCATGCTTTCATAATTTAGAGTTAGTTCATTGGTTGCTGCAACATAAAAATCCCAAAATTAACTTGATAAAAAAATAGTAATAATTAATCTAATCATTTCTTTTGAAAGGAGTCATATCATAAACTATTTTTAACAACTCAATTCAATTGAAATTAACCATAGAAATAATATCTAAAATAGATGATAGATTGCTCTAAAAACATCATTAATCCATAGGAATTCAATGCTGATTCATAAATTCAAAAATTAACAAAACTCTTAATTTAATCCTCACTCTGGCAACAAAGACTTCTAGCACATATAGTGCACTTACACTTCATTAGTTTACTGACTTCGGTCAATAATTTATGCTTGCAATTTAAGAACACTAAATTGACTAAACAATGTGTTTTTGAGGTTAATGGTTTTTCTTGTGACAAGATGTCTCGTGATTTTGGAAGGTCCACCCTTGAGCGAGAGGCTCATGATTAGCCTTCATTCTCAAATCACGGCATGAGAAGCATGTCAATAATGGAGGATGATGGAATCAAGAAGTGTAAATAGGGACAGTATGCCAAAATTTTTGCATCCAAAACAACAACCATTGTATACCATTTGATGTGTTGACGCCAAGAAGCGAGAGATATGGCGAATGCATTATTCTAGATGTGGAATTTGGTATCGTGGAGGTAAAAATAATGGTCATTTATTTTCTTGTGATTACAGATATTGTAACTTATTGTTGTAGTTCACTCAGATGGGCTTAGCTTGGAAAAGTGATTTCCAAGGAGAATCTTGCATCGAATGCATGTGTGTGAAAAGGAGAAACATGATTCTTAGTGGGAAGGTCCATCAATCATCTTTCCAAGCATCGAGGGATCGCTTTGGTACAACAAGGTGTTAATCAATCAGCAAGCATCCAGTAAGTGTTGGATTGGGTCAGCAGCGAAAGGAGAACATTGGTTGAAGTGCCAAGCCATTTGCAAGGCAAGGCATGTCAGTGAACCCAAGTGGTTGTCATGGAGATTTTTCCAAGTAGAATCAAGTTGATAGAACTTGGAAAAAATAAGAGTATTCAGCTCTCATCAGATAACCAGCTTTTGTGGGTCCAAAATCCTGTCAGTGGGAAGGAGTGATCACAAACTAAATTGGGGGAAATTTTTTTCTAAAAATTCAAAGTGCTCAGAATTGCTCCAAACCAGGAATCCGACGCACTATGTTTCATCGAAAACCGATTCTATATGAGAAATTTAGAGCCTGTTGTCCACTTTGACAAACAGGCAAATTTTCAGTAAAAAAAGGTCAAACATGGTCAAAATGGGTCAAATTTATGGTTTTCCTCTGGCCAATAGTGTGCTAACAAGTTTCAATTTGTGGTTGGCCAAGTTTCTAGGCACATGGAAATTTTTGGTTGGTTTTTGAGGACCAGTGGGATGCTGACACGTGGCTAGCCCAGAGGCTACCACATGCCCCTCCCAAAGGCCTGATTTTTTACTATGGTAAGGTCGAAGTTTATTTTATATAGTGGAGAAAAATTATTATATGGAGGTTGGGCAGAGTTCGGGCTCAACCCAATGACCTCCCCCACACTATGCATAGGTCTTACCACTAGACCACAACTATGTTTCTTAATAACCTTTGGGTGCGTATTGTATTTGTTGTTAACAAAGGTTTATGGCAAGGGTTAAGAGGGCCAGCCCTCGATCCACAGGACCAGTGATGACAAACACGGTGGAGACTTATGCAAATGAGTAGAGATTGCCACTAATGTGGGTTATTTAACCCTTAAACCAAGTTTAAACATTAATCCATTTTGTTAATGCGAATTCATTAATTGTTCTTAATGCACCTAACTACGCCTTAAATTCCCACTTATATTTAATTAATTCGAACTTTAATTGTGGATTAAGTTAGCGGAGGCTACCAAATAAGGTGCTAGCTCTAGAATGATCGGGGTTAACTGGAGTTATTCCAGTTTTGGAGGAGCTTTTCTAGGAAAAATTGAAGAAGCCATAACTTTGGCATATTTCGACCAAATTAGGTTCAGAAAGAGTCAATCCTAGATGATTTGGATGCTATGAGCATGATGGTGCATGTTGCAGAGGCAGAGGAGCACTTATGTAAGTGATTTTTCCACTTTTAAGGTTAAATAAGCCTAGGGCCACCAGGAGAGGAGGCCATTTCTAGATCACCTGAAGGCCATTTGTAGAGCTAGAAGAGGCTACCTAGGGTTTTTGAGTCTTCTGAATCCAATGGAGTAGGTTGAGAGCCATTAGAGCACTATAGGTGGATGTAATAATATAATTTACCATTAATCCAAAGATGGCCAAGCCATTGAAGTAGGTCTATGGAGATGTAGCCCAGGAGGGGTGAACTCTGTTGTCGCAGCTTTGTGTTATGTGTTTGTTGTGTATTGTATTCTCTGCAATTTACTTGTTGTTGTATGTTTTTAAAAGATAATTTACTTAATAAATTGCTCATGAAAGACACACAAACTTTACACATAAAACCTCTTATAAATTTCTATTTGAGCCGATACTTAAGCACACTTTAACTTAATACTGATGAGGAAGCTAGCACAACAAAATTAGTTTGTCCATATTTAGATCAGGTGTCCACAATTATTTCAACATTATTTTTTTTGGCCTTGGTTGGAAGGTTGGTAATGACTCTAGGATTTGTTTACGGTAGGATACCTGGCCAAGTAGCGAGCTCTCCCATCTTTTACCTCAGGCTTAGATCGATTTCCTTATAGATAGAGAGTATTCTTCAAAATGTTTGGAATAGATATTTGGAGGTTCTTCTTACAACCCATATAATACTGACTCTTCTTGAAGATGAGTTGTTTTGTTATGAATTCCCGATTGACATATTCACCCCAAAGGGAGGATAACTTCATCTAAATATAGTTTTGTTGTTGCAGTAGATGAATGGTGGTGGAATAGTGTTTGGAAAGTGAAGTGTCTAGAAAAATCACATCTCTTTATGTGGTGCATTGTTTCTAAAAAATTTCCCACCTGGGACAAGAAGTAGCGACATCATAAGATAGGTTTGAGCTTGTGGATTCTCTAAAAGGTATTTGAAGAAACAATTGAACCCCTTTTTTGGTGATTGTTTGTTCATCTTCTAAATATGGAATACTTGTATCCCTTTTTTTGGTCCTAACTTCTTATGCATTGGACGATGTTTCAAAGAGAGGTGGAGTTGGTTTCGTAATAGGAATACCAAATCATTTAGGGTCTTGCCTCTGCTCATCTATTGGGGCAAATGGCTAGAAAGAAACAAAGACAATTTTTTAGATGTGTCTTCTTCTCTGGTTTAGGTGGTGGTCAATGTTATGACCATTCTGTCTCATTTTTCATAATCTAATTCTATTCCCAAAACTTGATTTATTCCTCTAAATAAGTTTGATACTTCACGTCCCTAGGGCTATTTTGATGGGGTTGTGAAAGGGGATGATTCTGTGTGTGGTGTAGGTTTTATCTTATTCCTATCTCATCAACGTTTTTTCAAAGTTTCCATGGGTATTGGGAGGGGTTTAAACCATTTGGCTGACTTACTTGCTTATCGCTCTCTTATGGAATTTGTAAGGGAAAAGGGTTGTGACAATTTACAGGTTTCCAGTGACTCTTTATTGGTCATCAATTGGGTTGATGAGATCTAGAAATGTTTTTTTTTACATCTTATACACATTCTTGAGCATTTATTGAGATTGAAGCTCTTATTTGTTGATTTCTCTTGCTCTTATATTTACATGGAATGAAACCACGAGGAAGACCAACTTTATAAGGAGGGCCTTAGTTGGTTTCATGGCTATGTCAATTGAATAATGATTAAATGATGCTTATTGTCAATATTATCACCACCCTTTTATGGACCCACCTGAGGCTCTAATCTATTTTTTATCTTTGACTTATCTACATGTTACTCTTCACTGATACCTAGTTTTTTGTATGTATACTTGATATATAGACTTAACACTATGATATTAGTTCTTTTGGCTCTCTACATAAAATATTTATGTTGTAAGTTCTTGTTGTCAGTGATTTTTCATAGATGGACTTTTTGGCACCCTACAGGGGTTACTTTTGTTCTGGTTGAAAGAAATTTTGTTGGGATGTATGTCATTATTTTTTACATAGTATGGATTTGGACAGATCCATCATGAATACACACTTATATGTGTATATACAAAAAGTGAATTTGTTTATATTGATAAATAAATTTATGGTATTTTTTCCTTGGAATTTTTATTTTTATTTTTTATTATTACTATTTTGTATATATTTATGTGCATAACATTACGTTCCCCTAAAAAATGCTTTGTCCTCAAATCATATTGATGAAAAAGGTTTGATATCATTTTATTTGTTTTGTATGTTGGAATATTTACCAATAATGAGAGGGGGGTGAATCAATATTGGACACTTTTTAAAATTTTTAATCATGATGAGTCGCCAAATTGTCACCTTTTTCACCATTCGAGGCACCCGTTTTCAGTCATTTTATCATACTCCTTTAGCCATATATTACTCATCCATGGCCTCTCTTACCTGAATTTTCCATTAATATGTTATAATAACCCCAAGAATGTTGAAGTGATTAATTATTGTTGTTTTCCTTTATCTTTAATAGATAAAAGAGGATAATGCTTGATTTAGTACTAATGATGGTTTTCCTAGCTTGGTTTCTATAATTTCTATGTTGCTTCCCAGGTTATCAAGTTACTAGAAGTATGTGACTATCCAAATAAAAAAATCACAAAACAATCCAAAAATTGGAAGTGCAAAGTGGTCAAGTTTCTGGAAATGCATAAGCCATGCTAACCTAACTAAGCTATTGGAAGTAGTTACCAAAACTGCACACACTATGTTGAATTATTAAAAGTAGACGAGTTACCGAAAGTTGAGATGCACTATTCTGGTAGTCATCGTAGCTACCAGAGGTTGGATGCATTATTATGGTAGTTGCACACTTGTAGGTGACCATCAGTCGTGTGACCGTTAATTGAGATATTTTCGTGCCAAGTCAGAACAAATCAAGACATGAGTTTTCCATGTATTCACCATGTTAGGCCTTTGCAGTTTAGTAGAGTGGCAAGACTAAATGCTGCAGAGACTACATCAAAAACCACTTTGGGATTCTAGGATCTAGCCCTCCTGAATCCAGAGAGGGATCTCTCTATTATTGCAAAGATTGATTTATCTTTTAAGGTTTTTAGTATGATATTAGGCTAGTTATTAAGAACAATGGTTTTTGTTTGTTTGGTTGGTCGGGTATGATTTTTAATTGTATGGAATATCACAAAATGAAAGAGTTTCCAAGGGTGAAGATGCAAGTGTATCGAGAAGTGTTCAACAGATAGGATTAGTGTGAAGTAGCTTTAATCCATTGGGCAATGGAGTCACAAAAGGGTTTAATTGTGCAAAAATTTCAAGAGTGGTCCAAGGGGCAAGTCATCTATATCAAAATATCCTTTAGATTAAATGATGGAATGGAACATTAAAAGTGTTGAGAAAGTGGAAAAATTCAATAATTTCAACAAGGATTTATCAACTTTCCATACAAGAAAAGCTTTTCTAAGCAACTGTTTGAAACTAACCAAAGGACAGGGCTAACCATAAACTTCTTTGGACAAGCTTGTATTAAAGCTAACTTATCAAACAACAATCCAGTATTCTCACTAGAATACTTTAAGAAGGGATGAAAATAGATAAGAAAACAAAGTGCAGCTTAAGATCAGGTCAGATGTATTACAATCATGGTCTGCTTTAGCATACTCTTAGGGAAAATTTCAAACCACCTTTGGAGAAAGAACTAGAAGATGGGGCAAACCACAAAATTTCCTAATTTAACTCTACTTATCATGTAATGAAAATATCATTCAAGAACTTCCTTTCAAGTTTTGCACATCAAGACATGGACTAACTAACATTCCTTGATAATGTTTGCACTTAATTTAAGTCATTCCCAAATATCACAATTAGCGGAAAACATATAGATAAAGCTTATCAATGAGAGTAGGGTACTTTTAACAGTAAATCCTAGCTCTATGCTTGCTGCTCTTTATCAGAGAAAAGTGAACAAAATGGCATACATGAAAGGAAAACAATAATAGTAAGAGGTACTTCACCAATGATATAGACTAGGATCCCAAGAATCAACATGTATATTGATTGTCAATCCAGTTACAAACTACAATGTCCAATGTTTCAGAACAACAACAACTTCTCTTCTCAGCCTAACTTCTTCAATAACTTAATAGAGCTTCAGAGCTCAAGAACTTATTTAAATTCAACAATGATTCGAAGAAACTATTACATCAAAAGTCCAAAAACCAGCAACATCTCATCTTCTTTAGAAGTATTTATAGAAGAAAGAGGAGGTGGAATAAAAGGAAGGGTCTCTAGTTTCAATTAATACAGGTTAATGCTTCTCTGCCTTTGAGGGGCTCAATAGAGAAAATTTCTGATATTTTCTCTGTATTAATTGGTTTTCATTTAATTTTTAGCTACTTGGAAGATTTTGTTGACTTTAAACTATTTAAGATAGGCTGGAAATAACTCTGGCTGTCTTTAACAAAATATCACTGACTAAGGCAATAACTATGCCTTCTTTTGATTTATTGAGGCTGCAGGTGGCACTTTGGTAGCTGAAGAGGATATTTTTGGTCTCTGATGTGGTAGTGAAGGTTTCCTTCGACTGATATAATTCTTTGTTTTTCCTTAAAACACTTTTAATTTGCTTTTGGTCTGTGTTTAGGCTTAATTAGCCTTGATCTTCCTCTTCGGGTCTTCATTATTTAACACTGTCTTAATCTCTTTAACCTGTGGATTAAAAATATGATCTTCAAACTTTGGCTTTAATCACCCTTTAACCTTAATTTCTTGATTCTGATACCCTTTGTCATTATTTATTTTTACAGATGGTTTTCTGCTATTGGAGGGTTTCTGTTAAACCCTGGATCATGATCTATTTTATTTTAACATAGATGTTAAATCCACAGTCCCATTTCTCCGTTGGTTTGGCCTCAGAATCATCATTCTGAGCTTTATTAGTCACCTGATTGTGACTGTGGAAGTATATAGAACAACGCCATTAAACCCTGCAAAACACACAAACTTTATTATAAAACCCTGCGATTCATGGTAAAACTGCCTTCAGAGGTTTTGATGGAAATTCCTGAGGATGGGGAAATGTAGCGGTGGAGGAAAAAATCCCGGCAGAAACAGCTAACCAGGCGAAGATTGAATTATGGCGCGAATTTGAGGAAAGCTGGTTTCGGGAAAACCAGAAGCGGTTTTCGCATTGCATTTGGGGGGTAGGCGGTATTGCCCAAAAGTAATGTGATTCCATACATCACTTGACGCGTGGAAAATGAAAACCACCTATTTCGCAAAATTTTTTAGCGTTAAAATTTACGCGCAAAAATTTTGCGATATGCATTGTCAACCGTTGGATCGGAGGACCCAAATCCAACGATGCAGAAAGAATGCGATATGAAAGGTGCGTGAGCAGAAAGGTAGGTATGGTCCACGATGACATATGGTTGCTTTGTCACATAGTGGATAGGTGTTGGCTTATCGGGTTAAGTCCTGATCGTCGGATCTTTTTGATGGACGGTTAGGATTAAAAGAGGGATCAAATATATGGATGGAGGAAAAGGTAAGGAAGGATGGATGGGTGGACGAATGGAACACGATGGCCGTTGATTTATGTAGATCAACGGTCCAGATTTGTTTAGACCAAAATGTCGAGAAAGAGGAAAATAGAAGGAAAGTAAGGGTTCAGGCAGAGTTTTCAAGTCTTTTAGCGCCCGATTGCGGGGCTTTAGGATGCATGGAGGAAGGGCTAAAGGGTATAAGCCCTTGGGGGCTTAAGACTATTATAGTGCATTAGACTAGTTTTTAGGCCAAAAAAAAAGGTTTTTGAGGCCAAGTAAGGGTTTCGATAGGTGAGAGGAGGGATTTTTAAACCAAATAGAGGGAAATATAAGGTTTAAAAAAGGGGTTTAGGATGATTTAGAGGTCAAAATGAAGGTATTTTTTGAGGGAATTTATGGAAGGGAATGAGGGTAAAAAATGGAATTCTTTGTGAGTGAAAAGGGAAGTGAAATGATGGAAAATGGAGCCTCTTTGAACAATTTTTTTCCCTTAGTAAACAACAGGTATTTAAGGACTAACAGTGAAACAATAGTGAAGATTAACTCAAAGGGAAATTATCATCATAAGACTTCAGGAACTCACAATTTGGACATGAAGTTGTTTCTTGAAGGCCTAAAAATATTTAGCCACGATTTGGTATGACAAATTTTTATAGGTGGCTAACAATGGCTCCACTTGGGGAGGACAACTAGTTCTTTAGGTGTCCAGAACCTCAACTATTGATCTCTGGCTTTTCAGTAAACCAGTGCCTTCATCCATTGGGCATCAATTTTTTTTTTCTTTAGCCGACCTTTCTTTGATCTGAAAATATTTGAAACAATCTGAAAGAATGAAATTCTATCAAAACAACATCTCTACCTACCCATTCCTAATGATCCTAACATTTTTTCTTCTTTCAGAGTTCATTTGGACTTAGCAAACTCTCTTTTTCAACATTTTATTCTTTTATTGAAAACATAAAACTAGTTTAAGTCTACTCCTATTTCTCCATGAACCCAGTTTAAGCAGTTGAACTCATAAATTTCTCTACCTAACTACTATCTGTTAGGATTAGACTATCTGACAGACCTTTATTCTCTAAATTCTAAAACAAAAATTTAAAAGAAGCCAAGCCAGGATTAAGCAGTCTGACTCGCTGTGGCCTATGGCATAAGAACAAGCTGCACATAGACTAAAATTTGCAGAAAATTTAAAACAAAATAGTGAAGGCTTAAGATCTGAAAACTTAAAAACATCCTTCATTATTTCTTCAGCTTTGGTTTGAATTTGTTTGAGCTGTGTTTTCTCTCTCATCTGGTTCAAGTTTTGAGCATATTGGAACCAGTTTGTTTTCTATCTTTGGCTCAAGATTTAATCTAATTAGAGCCATTCTTCTTTTGAGATTGATAGGTTCAGATATTGAATTTGTTTGAACCTTTGTTTCCTCTATCCTAATCTACCTTACTGATAAGCCAAGATTGTGTTGTTTGGCTGATCTAATTCACTAACCTATCAGCAGTAAATTGAAAAGCTAATTAGTCATGATTAGGCTGTATGACTAACTAGAAATGTGTTTTTAGGAGTGACATTTGAGCTTGCACACTTTCAGACTTTGTCTCTCTTTTTTGGTATGGGGCTATACCTTTCTTGTTTTCATCTTCCCTCTTTTTTATTTTTATTGTTTTTGTATTTTTCTTTTTCCTTCAAAGAAAAAATCAACAACTAACTAAATGCTCAAAGGTTGAGCTTTATTGACATTCCTATCTAACCTAATCTAACTTGAAAATCTCTGCTGCTTTATATGGTACAATAATGCCAATGTAGCCAGTTGAGTAGTGACAAAAAGGAATAGAGAAACTGGCTACTAGTTAGAGGTAACCACAGTACATATTGAATCTTAATCTTTAAAATCAAGGCTATCATAGGAGGTGACAACGTTTTATGTCTTTGGCTCCTGAAAAGGATCCATGCTTGAGAATTTGATCCAATTGGGGCCTCCACACACTCTTCCATAGGATCAACAAAGAAAAGATGAGAATTCTCTTCTTTTTCTCCCTCCACGATTGGTATATTGTCTGCCTCTAAGATATCAGCTTTGAGGACTGCACCTTCAGCATGTTCCTTGGAAGCATCATCATACTTAACCTGCAAATCAACAAGCAATGAAATTTCTTCTTTCTCTAAATCTATTCTTGCTTCTAGTGTGAATTCAGGTTCTTTGGATGACAGATTGATATCAGCAATGGGAAAGGATTTCCCTTGAAAAGATAATATATCCTCAGTAGGACAGTCTTGTATTTTTTTTTCTTCCCCAAAGACTTTCCAGTACCTTTTATTGTTTGGGACAGCTAGTCTGAATTTTTCTTGAATTGTATATTGTTTGATTTCCCAAGGTCTCAGACATGTACTAGCAACAAGGGCTAATCCACTAGCAAAACTTTTTTGGTATTTAGGAACAAGGGTAAGTTGGAATTATTTAAAATATTTTAACAAATCCATGGCATCATCCTTATAGGCTCTAAGTCTGGGATGTTTAACCATGCATTCTTCGTTCACTTTCCGAATTACCAATTCTGCATTTCCATGAACTGTTATCCTCTGGGCTCCTAATTTCTTCAATAAGTGCAGCCCTAAAAGAAGTGCTTCATACTCTACGATGTTATTTGAACATTGAAAACTTAACTTGTAGGAATTCCATTCAGCATTATTGTTTTCAATGTTGTGTATCCATATGCCTGCTCCGACATTATTCTTAGTGCAAGACCCGTCAAAATTCATTTTCCAGAGAGGATTGTTTTCATAATTACTAGTTTGACTACCCTCCTCTTTATCTTGTGTGCTTTTAGATTGCTTTTGTAAGTCAGCATTATGTTGAAATTGATTTAGTTCCTCATGTTCTTCATTATGTTGAGGACTCTTCTCTTGACTCTCAAGGTTGACAAACAGTGGATGACTGTTTCGTAGCTCTAGACCTGTGATTTGTTTGTTGTGATTTTCTAATTTGGAAAACTGTTTTGATACTTTTGTCTTATATTCCTCCTTTTCTATATCTGCCATTATGTTACAATGAGGGGTAGCCACTAAGTCAGTTAAGGTTTCTTTCTCATTAAATGTTTCATGATTGAAGAGAATAAATGAGTCAAGGCCTGTATGCACAGAATAAAGAGGGGAGTTTTCCGGTCTCTCTTGGCTACTGACCATGTATTACATGTGAGATTCCCTATAAAGTCTTCTAGCCTGATTGAAAAGAGGGATGGTAGCATATGTCATATCCATCTGCATTGTTCCTTGTAACTTAGCTCCCCATGATCTTGATAACAACATACCATATTTGGGGGGTACATCAGCCACTACAATATCCATCACTAAACACTTGGCTGGAATTTGAGCTAAGTTTACGCAAAGGTCTTCGATCAAGCCTAAACATTTCACTCTGCTGGAGTCAAAGGAATATACATCTTTGTATGGTCTGGTAATTTCAAGGCATAGACTCTCCATTATTGCTTTGGGCATTAAGTTATGAGAGACCCCTGAATCATGCATAGCGTTGTGTAGAATTTTGTCATGAATTTTCAAACTAACATAAAATGGAGGAACTGGCCCTTCTTGGTATCTTCCCTCAATCTTAGGACCAAATAAGAGCTCTGGTTGGTCATCATTGAGGTTAACAGTGTCATTATTTTATGCTATGTTGAAATCTTTCAAAATTTGTGATCTATATACATCTTGGGTGACTAATTCAGTGAGGGGAACAAAGTTTTTAATCTTGGCAATTTCTTGTTCCAAAGTAAAAGGCAGCTGATTTTTTACAATGTTTGTTTCAGCCTTGTTAATCACTACTTTATCAGCAAAATCAGTTTGTTGATTTCCTCTATTTACATTGGTCAAAATTGTTTTAATAGGAGCACTAGATGAAGTACTAATGTTGCTAAGGTATGCACTCTATTTTTCATTAATTTGAATGCCTTTCTCTTTGTTTTGATCAGAATTTACAGCCACTGTTTTGTCCCTTTGTTTAATGTTTTTGGGTTTGCTCATAGGGCTATTTTTTGTAGAATTGTCAAAGGTTTTAGTTTTTGGAGTTACCTGATTCTTCTTACTCCTAAGGTCATATTCTTTTGGAGATTCTATGATGACATTTTCCAGCTCTTGATAATAATTTTCATCCTCTGTTCCTTTATCATCATAGGGTGTGTATAGACCTTGTTTTCTATTAATAGGAACATCAAAGTGGTCACTACCTACTCCCAACATGTTTATGTCATCTTCCTCTGTTTTTTCAATTGTTTCTTCAACCTCACTTACATAGTTTTCTTGGAAAGGAGGTCTGATATGTTGATCTTCCTCTCTTTGTCTGTTTTGAGGTTGATTTCTCCGAAAGTTCAGATTTTGATTTTGAGATTGATTTCTATTTTGAGGAGCTGATTGGTTTTCCCTAGATTGTGCTCTCTCAAGTATGCTAATCTCCTTCATCATTTCCTCCATCATTCTCTCCATTTTTGAACTAGATGTGGAAGGTGTAGTTTCCTCTTTAAATGATACTTTATTTTCATTCCTCATCCTAACTCTTTTCTCAATTATATTTACTTCCACAACTAAGGCTCCTTTCTGCATATCTTCTAAAGTCAAAGGATCTCTCTCTCTCAGCTGATAGGCCGTTTCAGGATCAAATCCTTCAAGAAATTTGGCTAACGCTGAGCCTTGTGGAGGTTTTAATTCTAGGGGCAGGGCATTATAAACACTATTAAACCTAGTGCAATAATTTTGGACACTTTCCCTAGTGTTTCTTTTAAGATTGTTGTAATCTGAAAGTATTTGGAGAGGATTTTTTCTAACTTCCCATTTGCTTAGGAATGACTGATGGAGGGCTTGGAGGTCATTAATACTATTAGGGGTTGAGATTTTGAACCATTTTCTTTCTTCTCCCCCTAGACTTTGAGCAAACAGTCTGAGTTTGATAGTTTCATCATCAATCTCATTTATGTCAGAATAGTCATTCATCTTGTCCACATGCTGTGAAGTAGTAGTAGCACCACTGGCGTCATATAATGGTATCTTGGACTGATAGTCCTATGGTAGATTGACTAAAGGTAAAGGAAGGACTAGTGGGGCATACCATGTTGCCATGATAGGAGGTTGTGGGAAAAATGGGGGGTTTAGAAGTGGAGGATGTAAGATCGGAGGGGCTTGATGGAATGGTGTGGTTTGAACAGTGTGTGTATGGGTAACAGAAGTGGATGGACCAGCAAAAGGCTGTTGAGCAGATCTTGGATGAGAGAAACCAAAATTATGAAGGAAATGCAAATAAGGAGGAGTAGTTTCTTTGCTATCAAGATGTTCACCTCTATCTTGGGATGAAGGTGGAGACTCAAAATCTATCTGATCTATATCATCAAGTGACCTAGTTCTGAATGGGTTTCTTAAGTCAACTTGTGAATCTTGTAGAGATGTAAGGTTTTCAAGAACAAAATTAGATCTATGGAGTAACCTAGCAATAGTTGAAGCTTGAGCCTTAGGAGATTTCCTAAGTATAGTTTCAAGATTATCAACTATCTCAGAAGGATTTGGGTCGGGATGGCTCCTAGTATGAATTCTTTTTGAAGCCACAGTGTTGTGTTTTAGACTCACTATTCAGAAAATTTTAGCCAAATATGACAATCTTTAAGAGGCAAACAAGTCTATTGATAAAGAAAACTTAATTCTCAAAGTTTCTTTACTGAGTTTAAATGATGTTATGATAAAGCGTTTCCCAGTGGAGTCTTTGAAAAACCACAGAAAAATCAGTAGGCCTACTGATGTTCAGTGGAGTCACCAGGTGAAGGATTTTTACTTGATTTTAGGGCTTGAAAGTTGTTCACCATCAACAATCAAAACCACTCTAGGAAAACACTTGGTTCGTTTGTTAAAAATGGGATTATCTGAGTTGTGAAGTTATCTATTACTTCAGAAACTTCCCCAGTATGGTCACCGGAAATGTTAGGCCTCTATAATTTAGTAGAGTGGAAAGACTAAATGCTGCAGAGACTACCTCAAAAACCACTTTGGGATTCTAGGATCTAGCCCTCCTGAATCCAGAGAGGGATCTCTCTATAATTGCAAATATTGATTTATCTTTTAAGGTTTTTAGTATGATATTAGGCTAGTTATTAAGAACAAGGGTTTTTGTTTGTTTGGTTGGTTGGGTATGATTTTTAATTGGATGGAATATCACAAAATGAAAGAGTTTCCAAGGGTCATGAAGATGCAAGTATATTGAGAAGTGTTCAACAGATAGGATTAGTGTGAAGCAGCTTTAATCCATCGGGCAATGGAGTCACAAAAGGGTTTAATTGTGCAAAAATTTCAAGAGTGGTCCAAGGGGAAAGTCATCTATATCAAAAGATCCTTTAGATTAAATGATGGAATGGAACATTAAAAGTGTTGAGAAAGTGGAAAAAGTCAATAATTTCAACAAGGATTTATCAACTTTCCATACAAGAAAATCCTTTTTAAGCAACTTTTTGAAACCAACCAAAGGACAGGGCTAACCATAAACTTCTTTGGAAAAGCTTGTATTAAAGCTAACTTATCAGAAAAAAATCCAGTAATCTCACTAGACTACTTTCAAAAGGGATGAAAACAGATAAGAAAACAAAGTGCAGCTTAAGATCAGGTCAGATGTATTACAATCATGGTCTGCTTTAGCATACTCTTAGGGAAAATTTCAAACCACCTTTGGAGAAAGAACTAGAGGACAGGGCAAACCATAAAATTTCCTAGTTTAACTCTACTTAGCATGTAATGAAAATATCATTCAAGAACTTCCTTTCAAGTTTTGCACATCAAAACATGGAATAACCAACATTCCTTGATAATGTTTGCACTTAATTTAAGTCATTCCCAAATATCACAATTAGAGGAAAAAATATAGATAAAGCTTATCAGTGAGAGTAGGGTACTTTTAACAGTAAATCCTAGCTCTATGCTTGCTGCTCTTTATCTGAGAAAAGTGAACAAAATGGCATACATGAAAGGAAAACAATAACAGTAAGAGGTACTTCACCAATGATATAGACCAGGATCCCAAGAATCAGCTTGTATATCGATTTTCAATCCAGTTACAAACTACAATGTCCAATGTTTCAGAACAACAACTTCTCTTCTCAGCCTAACTTCTTCAATAACTTAACATAGCTTCAGAGCTCAAGAACTTATTTACATTCAACAATGATTCGAAGCAACTATTACATCAAAATTCCAACAACCAACAACATCTCATCTTCTTCAGAAGTATTTATAGAAGAAAGAGGAGGTGGAATAAAAGGAAGGGTCTCTAGGTTCAATTAATACAGGTTAATGCTTCTCTGCCTTTGAGGGGCTCAATAGAGAAAATTTATGATATTTTATCTGTATTAATTGGTTTTAATTTAATTTTTAGCTACTTGGCAGATTTTTTTGACTTTAAACTCTTTTAGACAGGCTGGAAATAAATCTGGCTCTCTTTAAAAAAATATCACTGACTAAGGCAATAACTATGCCTTCTTTTGATTTATTGAGGCTGTAGGTGGCACTTTGGTAGCTGAAGAGGATATTTTTGGTCTCTGATGTGGTAGTGGAGGTTTCCTTCGACTGATATAACTCTTTGTTTTTCCTTAAAACACTTTTAATTTGCTTTTGGTATGTGTTTAGGATTAATTAGCCTTGATCTTCATCTTCGGGTCTTCATTCTTTAACACTGTCTTAATCTCTTTAACCTGTGGATTAAAAACCTGATCTTCAAAATTTGGCTTTAATCACCCTTTAACCTTAATTTATTGATTCTGATACCCTTTGTCATTATTTATTTTTACAGATGGTTTTCTGCTATCGGAGGGTTTTTTTTAAACCCTGGATCATGATCCAGTTTATTTTAACATAGATGTTAAATCCGCAGTTCCATTTCTCCATTGATTTGGCCTTAGAATCGTCATTCTAAGCTTTATTAGTCACCTGAATGTGACTATGGAAGTATACAGAACAACACCATTAAACCCTGCAAAACTCACAAACTTTATTATAAAACCCTGCGATTCATGGTAAAATTGCCTTCAGAGGTTTTGATGGAAATGATGGAAATGCTTGAGGATGGGAAAATGCAGCAGTGGGGGAAAAAATCCCAGCAGAAACAACTAACCATGCGAAGATTTGAATTATGGCACGAATTTGAGGAAAGGTGGTTTCAGGAAAACCAGAAGCGGTTTTCGCATTGCATTTGGGGGGTAGGCGGTATTGTCCGAAAGCAATGCGATTCCATACATCACTTGACACGTGGAAAATGAAAACCGCCTATTTCGCAAAAAAAATTAGCGTTAAAATTTAGGCGCAAAAAATTTGTGATAGACATTGTTAACTGTTGGATCGGAGGACCCAGATCCAACGATGCAGAAAGAATGCGATATGAAAGGTGCGTGAGTGGAAAGGTAGGTAGGGTCCATGATGACGTATGGTTGCTTTGTCGCGTAGCGGATAGTTGTTGGCTTATCGGGTTAAGTCCCGATCGTTGGATCTTTTTAATGGAAGGTTAGGATTAAAAGAGGGATCAGATATATGGATGGAGGAAAAGGTAAGGCGGAATGGATGGGAGGACAAATGGAACTCGATGGCCGTTGATATATGTAGATCAACGGTTTAGATTTGTTTAGACCAAAATGTTGGGAAAGAGGAAAATAGAAGGAAAGTAAGGGTTCGAGAAGGGTTTTCAAGTCTTTTAGCGCTCGATTGCGGGGCTTTAGGACGCATGGAGGAAGGGCTGAAGGGTATAAGCCCTCGGGGGCTTAAGACTATTATAGCGCATTAGAATATTTTTTAGGCCAAAAACAAAGGTTTTTGAGGCCAAGTAAGGGTTCTGATAGGTGAGAGGAGGGATTTTAAAACCAAATAGAGGGAAATATAAGGTTTAAAAAGGGGTTTAGGATGATTTAGAGGTCAAAATGAAGGTATTATTTGAGGGATTTTATGGAAGGGAATGAGGGTAAAAAATGGAATTCTTTGTGATTGAAAATGGAAGTGAAATGATGGAAAACGGAGCCTCTTTGAACAATTTTTTTCCCTTAGTAAACAACAGGTACTTTAGGACTAACAATGAAACAATGATGAAGATTAACTCAAAGGGTAATTATCATCATAAGACTTCAATAACTCACAATTTGGACATGAAATTGTTTCTTGAAGGCCTAAAAATATTTAGCCACCATTTGGTATGACAAATTTTTATAGGTGGCTAACACACCATATATATATCCTATCGTATCCACATGGTTATTGGGACCAAACATAAAATGTAATTTACCTTTTGAAAGCACCAAAATATTAATCATGATTTCATGATGCTTCAACAGAATTCTGAACAGGGATTTAAATCTTCCAATTTCTATATAAAATAATATTCTTGTAACGTTGAAATCTAGTTTGATAGTGTTATTGGGAAGGAAGATCCATGATTTAAGGATCAAAGATATTAGATATGTCCAAGAGGAATTGTTTATAATTCAACCAAAGCGACACTCAAAGGAGTTAGTTAAGGTGGGAGCAAAGGATAGTATTATTGATTTTATTATCATGACAACATTACAAAAAATTATCGGAACCTGTATTCTGTAATATTTTCTGAGAATTAATGACAATTTCTTGTTGTTGATCATATAGTGAGTTAATTTCATATTCCTACAATGCTCCCAACTAGGAAGGGCCCCCTATACTGGGATGCACTCACAGAGCTAGATACTTATGGTAAATTTTATTTAATTTATTTTATGTATAGTGAGATCATATTCCAACATTTCTAGTTTTTTTTCTTGTAACTTCTTCTTGTTTTATTTATTTCATTCGTAGTTGGATCCAATAGTTAATTCCTGCAATTTCTAAATTTTGTGTGCTTGTTTGGTGTGGCTATCAAGGCCCTTTTTGTGAAGAGTGTTAACCTAGGGACCCAATAAGTGGCCAAAAGGACACAGGGCTCAGACCTATGACTCCTACATGTTTATTTCAGTGATGTGTTGAGTGCGTTTTCTTCTAAAAGAACCATTGAACCCGTTGGATACTTCTATGATGTTGATAAATGAAATGAAAATTTAATTTAATTATTTCTTATTTCATTCATAGGCATGCAAGTCATAAATGCATGTTCAATAGAATTCCTAAGAAGTTTTTTTTATTATATTGGCGTAGTATATTTTGATCTGAAACCAATTAAACTTATTTATGCAGGTATTTTTTTCGAACCTCATCAATTTAGGAACTCCCAATTGATAATTTAATGTACATAATTTAACAAATTAAATGTCTCATCATTTTTGGCGTCATTGTAGGGGAGGTGTCAAGAAACTAGGTTTTGATTGGTTGATGCTTGTTTAGATTTCCTTGCCTTTAGTATCTGAGCGTCCCATATATAGATCCTCTCCTATCCACATGATTTTTGGGCTCAAACACAACATGTAATTTACCTTGTAAAGCGCCAAACTATTAGTCATTATTGTGTGTAGAATCTTCCGGATTAATCGCATCCATTTTTAATAGAATCGACGTTTCGAACCAATCCTATGTGGTTCATGCATCAACATAATTCTAAACAAGGATTTGAATCTTCCAATTTATGTATAAAATAATATTGTTGTAACATTGCAATCTATTTTGATAGTATTAGTTGGAAGGAAGATCCATGATTTCAGGATCAAACATTTTAGCAATGTCCAAGAATAATTTTATATAATTCAACCGAAGTGACAATCAAAGGAGTTAGTTAGAGTGGGAGCTAAGGATAGTATTGATTTTATTATCATGACAACATTATAGAAAACTTTTTGAACCTGTATTTCGTAATATTTTATGATAATTAATGACAATTTCTTGTTATTGATCATATTATGAGTTAATTTCATATTCTTGCAATGCTCCCAACCAGGAAGGTCCCCCTATACTGGGATGCACTTGCAGAGGTAGATAGTTTTGCTAAAATTTATTTAATTTATTTTATGTATAGTGAGATCATACTCCAACATTTCTAGTTTTTGTTCTTGTAATTTTAACCTGTTTTATTTATTTCATGCACAGTTGGATCCAGTAGTTAATTCCAGTAATTTCTAGATTTTGTACGCTTGTGTGGTGTGGTTATCATGGCCCTTTGTTTGAATATTGTTAACCCATAGATCCAATAAATGGAAAAAAGGACACAGAGCATGGACCTATAACTCCTACATGTTTATTTTAGTCATTTGTTGAGTGTGTTTGCTTCTACAGGAACCATTGAACCTGTTGGACACTTCTATGATGCTGATAAATGAAATGGAAATTCAATTTTATTATTTATTATTTTATTCGTGGGCATGCAATCATGAATCCATGTTCAATATAATTCCTAAGAAGTTTGTTTTATTATATTGTTGTAGTGTATTTTGATCTAAAACCAATTAAACTTATTTTTGCGTATATTTTTTTGGCACCTTATCAGTTTAGGAACTCCCAATTGATAAAATGTACAGAATTTGAGTAATTAAATTTCTCATAATTTTTGGTGTAATTATCGGGGCGGTGTCAAGGAAATAGGTTTTGATTAGTTTATGCTAGTTTAGATTTCCTTTCCTGCATTATCTAAGCATCCTAAAACACAAAGTGGTATGCTTAGTAAGACGAGAGGTAAGAACATGCATGTCCGCATTAGTGGGTTTCTTGCCTCATTGGATTTAGAAGATATTGGTACTGTATGAGCAGAGGAAGAAGTTGACTCACGATTAATAGGTAACTAGTGACAACATAAATTAGTAACATGAGGGCATATAGGTACATGATAGATCTCGTTTTGAATTTTTTTCTTTTAAGGGTGTTATAAGAATCCCCCAATGTACTATGCCATGTGTGAGATTGGGATTAGCAACCAGGAGGAAGGATTCAATAATGATCAAGAACTTGATAAGAGATATTTCTCCATAAACTTTCTCAAATCCTAGCAGCAGTTGGTGTCTATGCTCCTCATGAAGAGAAAACCTGTGTAGTGTTTAAGAACATAACTATATCTCCATAATTGATAAAAGAACCAAATATCCATGATCCATCATTTATATAAGAATATCTAGTAACTTCCTTTGATCACCTTTGTAGATATATTGGGGGAATTAAAGAATCATGGATCAAATTTGATGAGAAGGAGTCATTAGAGCTAGAGATTGATAAATTTCTATCATGTTTATCATGAGACCGCTTGAGTATCCTGGAATGTGATGAGGAGAAGATAGAGGACCCTAAGAATGATGAATTTCTATCATGCCTATCTTCAGATATTTTATGCACCCAAGAGACCAGTAAAAAATTTGTTAAAGATCCATGTGGCATGACAGAGGAGAACATACAAATCAACATTGATGAACAAGCAACTAAATAGCATTACAACCATATCGAGCACCAATTACAAACAATCATAAATCTTGAGCATCGCCCTCTTCTTCAAAAACTCTTGCCATCATATCAAATGAAGAACATGGTTCCTCATGCTTCGATATACATTAAATTTTATATTTCAAACCTAAGTATGAATGTGTTTCTACATATTTTACACACATGGTTGCATTGGAGGCACTCCTACACTTGAAGGAGATCTTCCTTTTTTCAAGTAAAGTATGGTAGGATAATATAGAAAACAAAACAAAATAAAATTGTTGTAGTTACTAATAATTTATTACAACTACAATTCCTATAGATTTAGTTTCCATATCTAGAGGCACAACTGCTACAAATTTTGGATAATATATGCTGCAACTTCTTATGGTTCCTTTACCACTACCATCATTGGATTGACCACCCTTGATTTTTGTTTGGATTGACATCAAACGCTCTTGTGGTAAGTCTTATCAAATAAAATTCACTCTTAATGCCTCATTATTTTGTAAAGTGACTATTATTGTTGATTGTTTGATCCTTATTCATGTCACCTAACCAATGTCATCCAATAACTCAGTTGGGGGGGAGCTTGTCACTGTTATGTTCGGTACTTCCTATCCACAATCTTAAAATGATGTGGGGAATTTAGGGGATGTAACAAACAACAATTTTACTATCAAGTGAATAAATCATATAAGTCTAATTTTTCTCTAAAGTTGTTATCCGATAAATATTTCCAAGTTCTTCTAAGGGGTACTATTGAAAAACCTCCTATGGTGGACCATTCTTGTAGAACCTCAACAAGATTTTACAAGAACTCTAGCATGATCGAGTAGAGGGGCCTTTTAGTTATTATCTAAGATGCTTCATTTCACTACACATTAAATAGCTTAGATTTAAGACTATTGTGAATGATGTCACCCATGGGCTAAACTTCAATAATGAGTTATGTTCCTAACAAATATAAAATATTCCCATACCACCCGACTTCCTTACACTCTAAAAATTCCAATGAGAAACATAGATGATTTCAAATCTCTTTAGTGGTATATATTTAAAAAAAAAACAAAAATATTCTAAGAAAAGGAGAATAAAAGGAAATTTTGAGAAGTACAAGTAAACCCGTCAAGGTACTGAAAAGGCCTCTTGGCAGCGGGGTTATGCTTGTATGGTACCAAGGAAAACTTGGGGTATTGAACAAGCTTGATGGTAGGGGGACTATGTCAGGTAAAAGAGAAGGGGGACATACATTGGCACACATATAACTCACTCCAATTAAATACTTCAGGCCACATTCTAAAACAATTGTCATTAAATTGAGAGCTAGGAAGAATAAGCCTCATACCTTAGCTTTCAGAGAATGGTTTTAATATCCTTCAGGTATTTTGCTTTGAAATTTTATCTTTTAAAAAACAAAGAGGTTTTTATGGAATTGGGGCCCTTAGTATAGGTGATTTACTTTTCTCATATAAGGGGGATTCAATATACACTTAGATAATGATAAGGATTTGAGAGACAAAGAAAAAGATAATTGGTTCATTATGGGAATATATCTTTTTCATCCTTTTTCCCTATTTTATATCTTATTTTCATCCTTTTCAGTACCATGGCATTCAAGTCACTTTTATTTATAATGATGTTATTGAGGTGATGAATTACTGACTTAGACAACCCATGAGATGTTTTGTAGAAAATTTAATGGTAGGGAAACTTCTTATAAAGTATTGCTACAAACCGTGGTATGATACAAATAAATCTTATAACAATTAAACAATACTCTTTCATCCATTTTTCCAGTAGCCAAAAATCTCTAGATTCACCACTACAGTGCTTCAACAATGATCAACACTACATATTCAACTTCAAAATTAGCATTCAGACCTACATAATTAGTCTTTATTAATCAATAACATTATACAACAATCATGCATCAACACCATTCAAATTTGGATAAGTTTCAAACTCAACTTTATTATCAAAAATTACCAGCCTCACACTCTCCAACAGTTAGCATCAATTTTAGTGCTTTATTTTGAATCAGCTACATGGTACATCAATCCTCAAATTCATATTTTGTATCATCATCAACATACAAGTAACTTGAGGTAAAAATCAACATGAAATTTTTTTATTTGTTGAATATTTAGGAAATGATGATAAGAAATTATTGAAAGTTACCATACTATTCCAACACCTATCTCGTGACATTGTTTTACTATACAATCATAAACTACACACTTAATCCATTTTGTTGCAATTATACATATTATTCTTCCAAGAAATGTTGAGTTTCCAAAACGATCATTCCATGTTTTCGTAGTATTCTTGTGTCAGAAATACTTATCTTTGTTGATTCAATGTAGGTCTATTAATCCCCAAATAGTCTCAAGAAAGAGACCGCATTCCTATAGAACTTCCACCAATAAAGAATACCAGGGAAATAATTGAAAGGATCAAGATAATAACCATATATAATAGTCCATCTCAATCTATTCCATTAATGATTATTTTCCAAAACACATTCAATCAATAAAATATAAATATATGGCATATTTTAAAGATGGGATGATGCCCCACTCTCAATTCTAAATGTAGTAAAGAGACTCTGCTACAAAATCTTCTTGGTAGTTTAAACAAAAAACATTAGTTGTTCCCTATTACTCCTTTGGGAGATGAACCATAGAAGCCCCACACAAAAAAAATCATCTCCTCGTGACCTCTTTGACTTCTTTGATACCTATGGAGCCATTTGTGTAGGTTTCGGTGTTGTCGTAGTCAAACCCTGAGCCAACCGCTCTTCCCTCCTGGAAATCTTCCTTTCCCATGCAGCCTTGTTCTTGGCACATTTTTCTTCAAATTGATCCAACAGAGTCTTTTCTCTGGCCTTTTTTGCCTTTGATTTGTGAATACTTTCCTTCAAAAAATAGAGGATTCAACACCTTATTTTCATAGGTAGTGCAGAGATCAAATTTCACAGAATGACTCCACGGCTCTAATGCCTCAACAATCAACGCTTTGGATAGTGTAGTCAACGTTCCATGTTGAAGAGGATTTTACACTGTTTACAACATCGTATACTAATGATGTCTCCTTGAAGCGCTACCAACACCTTGAAACAATCCATCTCCTATTTTAATTATGGAACATATGCAGTGACACGTTTCGTTGCAATTCGACGAAAAAACACATCAAACAAACAATATCAGGTTTTTTTTTATTTTTTTATAAATGCATTCCTTCTAGCCCAAGGATATCTCTTTCTCATATTGGAATCAAATACCACGATGCATATGTGAACAAATTTGTATAGATACGACTATATAATATTAAACAGAATAACAAAATATCTTCTCAAGTGACCATGGGCATGGCTACGATAGCGATAACATCCAAGTTTTTAACCCACATACACTCGAAATCGGACACTAGGTTATTATGTTATTCAAACGCTCTGCAGTTTTTCACTTTCTTGAGTTTGTGATTCTCCAAAATAAGTGGAACATCACAACTTGAATGAAGAAACACTCATAGCCTTAACACAAGTTCGAACCTCATTAAAAGCTCCAGCTTCACAACAACTCAATAAATCACCACTAGACTCAGGTCAAATTAATGATCTTCATACACAGATTCGTGTCTCCACAATGATCATAATGATGATGGATAAACAAGAAATTAATGCATCATACACTCGCTCTCTACCATTGGGCTCTCTCTACCTAAATGATAGTGCCACAAGCCATAGTCTTATGACTTAACAAAAAAGACAGATTTATCATAAAACTGAAAAATCAATTGCACATTAAATCTCTAAAATAATTAATGAATAAATAAAATATTTATAGATTATTTGGCCTCATGCTTGACCTCTACTCATACCCACTCACTCACACCCACATCTCTGATATACTTCTGCCTCTATCTCTGCATTTCCCATATGCAGGGTTACATTTATAGAAATAATTACATAGTTATAGATTATTCTAAATCCATGATATTCTCCATAGATCACTCAACTAATTCCTAAAATCTCTTAATGATCCCTTGAGGATCTCAACAAATGAACTAAATCCTATTCTAGGATTTCCTAATCCCTAAGATTTTTATGAAATCTTCATAAAGCTAATACCTCTCATATTCTCAATGATGCGAGAATATTTACATTTAAAACCTCACACACCTATTTCTCACTCAATAATTAAAATACACAAAATTTCATATTAATAAATTAAAAACATCACACCCCCTAAGTCAACCAAACATACAATGATTTTCTAAGCAGGATGCTCTTGTGTCAGACTCCCGATGTAGAAAAGAAAAATGCATAGATTCCTGTCTATGAGGTCTGTCACTTTCCTGTAGTAATGTGACAGCTACAAGTCTTAATAACTTGTTACCTCCAGGATCCCAAACTCTGTTTTGTTGTCGATCCTTCAATATTTCTTCTTCATGCTTTTGTGTTTTTGTACTTATCATCTTTCTTTCTCCTGGTCTCCAAATTTTATGATGTAGCCTTCCTTTCATCCCGCTGATCAATTCTTCTATCATCATTTTATTTCTATTGTTGTTTATCTCCTTCACATTCATGTATCTTTTGTTGGGTACTTTCATCATCATCTTCTTTAATCTCTCACTTTAAACATTTAAATAATAATCATTTTGTTCAAAATTCTTATTTTCCTCTTCATCATGCTTCATTTCATAAAAAAATGTCTTCTTCCTTGCAAATTATCTTCATTGTACCATTGTTGTGTGGTTCTGAAATCCGCTTCTTTTCCTTGATTGAGTTTTACTCATCTGCATTTCTCTCTAAACATTCTTCTGCAAATTTCATTTCATCTTCAAAATCATTAAATGTAAAACTTACATTTTTTAGTTGAGGTTATTTCTTTGACTCAGATTCTTCCAGCAACCTTTCCAGCAAATCTATTTCAAAATCATACCTCTCAAGCATAGAATCTGAATGCTTTACTTCATCTGTGCTTAGAAAAAAATTCTGATTTTGTTCTTATTCCTTTCCCTTTGTCTTCATATCAGCTGTAGATGATTTTCATGCACCTGTGAAAAAATCTAAATGATCAAAATTTAAAATATAAGGCTCTCTAGCCTCATTTGATGTTTCAGGCATCAAACCTCTTCCAACATCTTTGAAATTGTCTCCAAAGATTCTTCTTTGTTCTGGTTCACATAAGTGATCATCCTTTACCTCTGTTTCCTTCTCTAATTGAGCTAAAAACTCAACTTCATGGAATGAAAAACAATCATCCCAATTTCCTTCATGGTCACACAGAACTTCTTCTTGACCATA
Organism: Pinus albicaulis; assembly: GCA_034641835.2. Classification (NCBI taxonomy): domain Eukaryota; kingdom Viridiplantae; phylum Streptophyta; class Pinopsida; order Pinales; family Pinaceae; genus Pinus; species Pinus albicaulis. The sequence goes on along the minus strand of CM076580.1, from coordinate 116,801,631 downwards.
ATTTATTTCTGGATCTTTGCTATGGTCATTAGTTGTCATAGTTTTCTTCTCCTTCTTAGCAACAACCTCATCATTGGGTATTGTACCTGCATACACAAACAAGCTATCAGTTTTAAAAATACAAGACCTTTCGGCTTCGTTTGATGCTTCAAGCACCAATCTTTCACAATGGACTTTCTGGGTTTCAAAAAATCCTCTTCATTGTGACTCAATTCCTTTGAGTCTCTCCTTCTCCAACAAAGAAATATGTCTTTTTTAAAGTTATCTAAACTTGTTTATTAGCTTGGAATTCAATTTATTTTGCAATAGGTTCCATCTAACCTGTTTCCTCATTCTCCATCCATGGCTTCGGTCTTCATTCTCTTTTCCTTGTATCCATTCTGTTAGTATATCCAACTGTGCTCTCATCATTGAAAGCCTTATCTCATGCTCTTCATCACTCATCTTACCTTTATGGAAATTAACTAAACCTCTTCTATGATCTTCTAAGAATACTAGGGAAATAATCGAAAGGATCAAGATAATAACCATATATAATGGTCCATCTCAATCTATTCCATTAATGGTTATTTACCAAAACACATTCAATCAATAAAATATAAATCTATGGCATCATATTTTAGAGATGAGATGATGCCCCACTCTCAATTTTGAATGTAGTAAAGAGACTCTTCTACAGAATCTTATAGGCTATTTTAAGCAGAAAACTTTAGTTGGTTCCCTATTACTCCTTTGGGAGATGAAACATAGAAGCCCCACAAAAAAATCATTTCCTTGTGACTTAGAAGAATTATCCCCCCTCCAATCTTTGACTTCTTCGATACCTCTGGAGTCATTTGTGCAGGTGCCAGTGTTGTCTCAGTCGGACCCTGAGCCAACCACTCTTCCCTCCTGTCAATATTCCTTTCCCATGAAGCCTTGTTATTGGCACATTTTGCTTCAAACTGATCCAATGGAGTCTTTTCTCTGGATTTTATACCTTTGACTTGTGAATACTTTCATTCAAAAAACAGAGGATTCAACACCTTATTTTCATAGGTAGTGTAGAGATCGAATTTCACATAATGGCTCCACGGCTCCAATGCCTCAACAATCAATGCTTTGGATAGTATAGTCAATGTTCCATGTTGTAGAGGATTTCACGATGTTTACAACATCATATACTAAATGATGGCTCCTTGAAGCACTACCAACTCCTTGAAACAATCCATCTCCTATTTTAATTCTGGAACATATGCAGTGACACGGTTTCTTGCAATTCGACGAAAAACACAGCAAACAAACAAGATTAGGTTTTATTTTATTTTTTTATAAATGCATTCCTTCTGGCCCAAGGATATCTCTTTCTCATATTGGAATCAAATACTATGATGTAAATGTGAACAAATTTGCAGAGATCCAACTATATAATATTAAATAGAATAAAAAAATATCTTCTCAAGTGACCATGAGCATGGCTACGATAGTGAGAACATCCAAGTTTTTAACCCACATCACACTCGAACTCGGACGCTAGGTTATCATGTTATTCAAATGCTCTGCAGTTTTCACTTTATTTAGTTTGTGATTCTTCAACATAAGCGGAACACCACAACTTGACTGAACAATCACCCACAACCTTAACACAAGTTCGAACCTCATTAAAAGCTCCAGCTTCACAACAACTCAATAAATCACCACCAGACTCTATTCAAATGAATGCTCTTCACACACAGATCTGTGGCTCCAAAATGATCGTAATGATGATGGATAAAAAAGAAATTAATGCATCATACACTCACTCTCTACCATTGGGCTCTCTCTACCTAAATGATAGTGCCACAAGTCATAGCCTTATGACTTAACAAACAAAACAGATATATCATAAAACTTGAAAATCAATTGCACATTAAATCTCTGAAATAATTAATGAATAAATAAAATATTTACAAAGTATTTGGCCTCATGCTTGACCTCTACTCATACTCACTCACTCACACCCACATCTCTGATCTACTTCTACCTCTATCTCTGCATTTCCCATATGCAGGCTTACATTTATAGAAATAATAACATAGCTATAGATTATTCTAAATCCATGATCTTATCCATATACCACTAAACTAATTCCTAAAATATCTCAATGATCCCTTGAGGATATCAACAACTCAACTAAATCCTATTATAGGATTTCCTAATCCCTAAGATTTTTATAAAATATTCATAAAGCTAATATCTCTCGTATTCTCAATGATGTGAGAATATTTACATTTAAAACCTCACACACCTTTTCTCACACAATAATTAAAATATACAAAATTTCATATTAATAAGGTAAAAACATCACACCCCTAAGTCAACCAAATATACAATGATTTTCTGAGCAGGATGCTCCTGTATCATTTGTTCTTATAGAATAAAATGTAAAAATGGATTCGCATACATATATTATAAACCATGTGTCAAATGGCCATGAAATTTTGAAGACATAAGAACTAAGGTAATATGAAAAAACCCACAAAATTTTAAGCAAATCCAATTCATAGTTTTCAATAGATTTAACATCGTCACCTACAACCATTTTTCCTATAACTCGAGATTTGTGGATCAGATGGCTCTGATTTTTGTTGTGGGAAAGAATTAATATGGTAGAAAACTACTTAGAATTTTTCATTAAATTCTGGTTTATGCTTTGTGGGAAATTGATTAATGAAGTTTGTTGTTATATCAATATTCATTCTTGTAGTTGCAAACAATTTTGTTAAGGGTTTGTCTAAATAAAAAGGGAATTTTTTTATCATTCTCATTGCATTGAATACATTGATTCAAGGTGAAAAATCATCTAGTGTTTTATTTACTCAACTTATTCTTTTATGATTTGGAATTCCCTTACCTTTGGAATTTATTGGTGGCTACATGAAAACATGTAATTAAATTATTGAGTGAAAACAAAAAGAAAATCCAGGAAAATTTTAGAACATGCTTGGTACATGCAACCCATTTTATTTGTTCTGATTCGTGGGTAATGCTATTGTGGAGATTGAAACAGAAGCAATGAGAGATAAAAAAAAATGATTGTTACAATATTATTATGTGGAACAAGGGGAATATCTAAAACAATGTTCTTGTAATAGCATAAAACCTGTAGCTAAATTAGATTGCAAGTGAACCAGTCCAATAAGGGAGTGGCTATAAAGATGAAAAAGGTGAAGTAAATGTATTTCTTAAGATGGACAGTCAGATGCTCTGAGAATTAACATAGGGTTTGAACTTTCAATGAGCCCTACCTCGTACATAATTGTCCAAATGTATTTTGATCTTAAGGATGCATAGATATCAACACATTTGTCTCTAATGCTACCATCATTTGAGAATGTGAAAAATAGGGGTTTGATATCTAAAATTCATAGTATGGTGAAATTAATTTTGAACCAAATTTCTAGAATATCGAAGGTATAAAGGGTGAATAAGCTTATGAAATAATGGAAACAATTGTTAAACCTAATTAATTAATTATTGAAATTGTTATAGTGTGTGGATGATCTGATCTGAAATTGGAGGAGAACTCATCCTACCTAAAAACTGATCATCCTCTAACGCTTTGTAAGTAAACAAAATGGGTTTTATTGTAAACAATTTTTATGATCTCTTCAAGGATGATGAATTAATTTTCATATGAACATTAAACAAACAATTGATATCCACATGTAACTCAAAAAGGAAAACATGAAGAGAGGAAAAAGAGAATTTGATGACGAATTTCACCCCTCTTAGGCTACATCTTCGAGCTTGCTAACACAGCTAGACTGCTCCATAGATTTCAGAGGTAAAAGAGTACATGAAATTTGTTGACAAAAGAGTGGCATGTTTCCCCTACAAGGAAACATTCTCCTGAAAATAAATCTCACTCCAAAAGTATGAATACCTACAGTCGGTCATAAAAAAGGTTAACTTGAAAAGGGATCTCACATCAAGTCCCTGTACTCAACTTGAAACTGAGCATAAAATGTACAAAAAATCCACTTTGAAGTACTAAAAATAACTTTCCTCAAAACACATAATGAGAAAATATTAAGAAGAGTTGCACCATAGAAGCCACAACTACTGTAGATAAAACAAGAAGGCTAGAAAATCCCTACAAGGTTTTCTCCATGCTCAAAATGCCTTCAAAACTGCTTCAAACCACTGATTGTCCATGGCACTAAAAGACTCAATTATTCAAAAAGTCCTTCCAAAAGGGCTCTAATCAGTAAACTAAGGTTTCCAATGGATTTAGAATGCCCAAAAACCCCTATCTAGGCTCTTCTTGAGCTCAAAAGTTTTGAAAAATGAGCAAGTTATGGCTCCCTAAGCCTAACTTTGATATTCATCCCTCAATTTAGTTAACCTACTAACTGTGTGAAATTTACGCCCTTTAAATAGTTCAAGTAAAGAAAATCTTGCCCGCCATTGGTGCATTTTTCCACTTCATTAATTTTCCCAATAACCCCTTGAGTGAAAAACTAGGGCAAGATGGATACCCATAAGGTTGGGGGATGGGGCCAACGATTTGCTATCGTCGGCGATGGTTTCTTCCTCGTTAGGAAAATGGTCACGTGGAATCAATGTGGTCGAGGCCCGGGGCTAATCGCCCGCCCCCATCAAGCAAACTCCCAAATTTTGGTTGTTCGTTACACATTGGCCATGTGACTGGGGGTTGGCCTTAACTACCACCCCCATTGGGCTCGGCTCCACGTCGGTCCCATGGCACACCATAGCACCAAGGGCTAGGGCTGAATCCCCGCCCTCACTTCAGTAGCTCCATAAATTTTTTTTGATGGTCCTGTGGACTAACCTATGACCAAGGGCTGCTCCCCGATCCTTTGTTGCACCTGTGACAGGGTCCTGTGGTGGTGGTCGTGACCGGGGGTCAGGGCTCACCGCCTTGCCCCTTCCCCCAGTGCTGAAATAACATCACTTTAAAGATATGCAGAGATGTATAGGGTTAAGAAACAACCTGTATGCAAGAGAATGAAGTTTTGGAATGTGTTGTGGAAGGTTTCCCTATCGATCGCCGTTGAGGCCTTTGGGCCCATAAACAACTTTTTGACCAATGTGGAGGCGCCATGTAGCGACCTCTAGTCGGGCCACATGGAAGATTCCTATTTGGCCACCAAACAAACCACGAACCAATCAAATTGTGCCAACCTATGCCTATACGAACTTGAAACATAGAGAGTTATGATTGTTCCATCGTACAACTAGTTGGCATGTTGACATTATCATGACATCAATAATACATCTGCCCTGTCAACCTACCTGCAAATTTTTTTATTGTTGGTCAAAAACTTAAGAAAATCATGACTTTGTCATGCGATGTCAGATTGAGGCTGTTATCACTCCAATAATTTCCCAGGGGTGTTATGTGTGTTTAAGAAATATTAGAGGTAACCACAAAACTACTTTTGAGATTAGGATATAACCTTCCTAATGCTCAAAGAGGGCTCTCTCTTTATGATTTAAATTTGTTTTTTTTTAATTGATTTTAGGCTAGTTATGGAAGATTTATTGGGTTTGATTTTTTATTTGGTTTGGTGGAATTACTGATTTAGATGGATATTTGTATTCTCTACTTTTCCATTGGGCTATGGAGTCAAAATATCAAGAAAAACATATTAGAATCAACTTCTAAAGGAAGTGTTCACAGGGGAGGGTAGCTGAGCAAGATCAAATCTTTTTAAGGCTAAATGGTGAAGTGGTTTTCAATCGGGATCAAGGAGCAGTTAAGGATTCCTTAAACCAGAATGATGAATGAAGGAGAAAGAGGTCAATCGAGATGGGAGAGAAATTAAGGATTCTCAGATCTAGATATCAGAAGAAAACATTAAAATGAATAACAATCCAGAACAGAGTGTACTTAAACAATTTTTGCAATAATATTCCTATTATAGCATTTAAATTTGGAAAAACATACAAGTTTATGGAATACTTAATAAAAATAACAATGAACAATTGAAATGTACTTCACTAAAGTAACTCAACACATGAATCATGTAATGCAATGCCTTTATTACTTGTCCAGTCTGCTGACTTGAAAATGGTACAATTAACCCTCAGGTGTTTGGATCAATTACAACTATAGAAATGTTCAGGAATCAACCCTAATACTTCAAATTTCTTAAGTATTTATAGAAAAACTAGTACAAAATATCCTAAACTGATTTAGGATTTATTCAAGGGAAATAAAATATCTCCATGCAAGAAGATAGAGACAACTAGGAGACTAAATGCTAGTTGTCCCTGCTTCTTTGGATATGTTGTTTGCTCTTTGATATTTTGTTGCTTTGTCTCTCTAACTGTTGCTTTACGTTGGCTGTTACTTTCTCTTTCTCGCTGATTTTCCTTTAACTATGTCTTTCATCTTTAAACTTTGTTTTTCACTTTATATTGTTTGACCTGTTACTCTTTAACTTGATTGTTCTGTTACTTACTTTTACTTTTCACCATCACAGTAAATCATACAATTTCTCCCAAGTCTCTTCATCTAGGATTTTAATATTTTGCATCCTTCTGTAAATTAAGCAAACCTTTATGCCTTATAACATCAAATTTAGTCATAAATCTGTTTATTGCTAGCTCCATGGTTTGGCACTTTTCTTCAAGTTGTAACATCAAGTTTCTTTTGGAAATTACATTTTTTACCTCTAAAATTGTTTATGTTCTGTCACTTACTCCAATTTATTCTAACCCGTGCTTGTTTTTAGAGTTTAGAAACTTAATTATCTCTGTGGCCTCTTCTGGTTTCTTGTCAAGTTCTTCTTTGAATTTCTGAATGGTTTCACTTGCTTCCTTTATCAAATCTTTTTGTTCAAAGATAACTTGGATAGATGGCCAAATATCATTAACAGAGTTAATGATATTGGCCCATAATTGTTGCTTTTCTTTGGCCAAAGGTTCTGCCAATGTCAGCTCTCTTTCTAATTTCTAAACTCTGTCAATCCATCTACTTGACTTCTGTGCTTCAGTTGTATGCCTCATCTATGCCAATTTATTTTCATCTTCAAGATTCTTTACTTGTCCTTTCAGTCTATTAATTTCATTTGTTTGAATTGACATGTCTTGCATAGCTTTAACCAATTCACCTACTTTATCACTGGGATGAGTTGTTGTTGCTGTTGATGTAGTAGCTGTTGTTGATGGATCTTTTGTTGTTACCGGAATTTTTGTAGTAGTGGGGACTGCTGTAGCCACTGAAGTTGATGCTGAGGCTATGGGAATGGTAGTTACTGTAACTGCTTCCATGCTTGCCTTATTTTCCTGCATTAATTTATCCATCTCATTCTCTATCTCTTTCAGTTGAGCTGTCAACTGAATGATGAGATTCATAATTTCATCTTTTTGGCCTTGATTCTCTAAAATTTATTTTTCTTGTGGATATTCAGTGGGAGGTAATTTCAGCTGCTTCTTCAATGCAACAATTTCTGCATTCTTCTTTTTAATAATTTCCTCAGCTGCTTTGATATTATCGGGATCATATTGTACCTCTGTGACCAATTATTCAAGTGTTTTAATTATGTTGTCCTTGGCTTGTGGGGAAGCCTTCTCTAGTTTTAACTGTGATTTTATGTTTTCTAGAGAATTTTTCCATTTTTGTACACTCATAGCTTTGTTGGTCATAGTAGAATATAATATTTCTCCAACTTGCTTATGAAATTTAATTTGGTCTATAGGATTAACATCTTTAGCCATGACTTCAAATGTTGTTTTCTTGTAGTCTTCTGATGACTTTGGATACTGCACTGTGGGCTGCAAAAAAGTCATCTGCATTTTCCTGGTTTTATAATCAAAGGCAGAAAGTAACTTGTTCTGGTCAGTAGGTGTTTATTTCCAATATTAGGCATAAGTCACAGCTTTCAATGCCTCATTCCTCAATTTTATTTCTTTATACTTCTCCATGATATCTTGTTCTTTCTCTACTGGTTTTCTTGATGAAGAGACTTCAACACTATGTTGTTTCTGAATGATCTGAGCACTAGATGTTGAAGGCTGATGAGTTTCCTCTGAAACAGTAGGAGGTGCATTGTCCCTATTAATCAAATCTATATCAATAATCTCAATTGTGTCCACTATTTCCTCTTGTTCAATTACTGGATTTAGCTTGGGGTTCTTCTTGTACATTAGTTTGAGTTTAGTTTTAATAGTGGTTTGAGTTGAATATGAACCCTCTTCTCTTGCTCTTTTGGAGTTCCTATCTTGTAGGGCTGGAGGATGTAAGATTGAACTAGTCTCAACTAGTTTCTCCACCTCTTTCAAAGTATTTTCCAACCACTCTAACTGGTTGGAGTACTTTTAAATCTCTAGTTTAGACTCATGGACAAAAGGAGTTAATTTAAATTTGACTCTTAATTTGCTGATAACGCCCAAAGGATCATACTTCCATTTGAAAGTATCACTGAAATTGAATTCTTGTAAACACTTTTCTACTTGTTGACCAGCATTCTTGTTATTGGAGATGAAAGGACCAAGTTGGTTCTTTATTTTAAACTTAGTTTTCTTCTTTGCTGACAAAAAATTAACCTCATCTGAGTTTAGGATATGCCTGATATATTCTAGTGCAAATAACCTAATTGGGAGGTATTTGGGCAGCTTATATGGAGTGATTTGACATCCATACACCCTAATTTCAGTGTGGTCCTGGTATAAATACCAGTCTCTTGTCCTATTGTGTTCAGATAATTGCAATACTTTCTTTATTTCTTCACTGATCCTAGGTTCACTGCTACTGTTTAGCATGTTGACGACTAGATGAATAAATGAATCAATGAAATCATTATAGGTGAACTCTGTGGAATCTTTTCTTATTAGGGAAGTCCAGAAGACTACAGATTGGGGGTTACCCTCTGTGTCCAATTTTTAAAGGCTAACTGCAAACCTTTCATATTAGAAGTACACGAATAAATGAAAAAAAATAGATGAATACTTAAACACTCTTTCCTTAGGTAATTTAACCAATTTCTCATGGATGGCATCTGATAAGTATTGAGAAAACTTAAATGTAAAAGCTGGAGGCTGTCCTGGGCAGAAAATGGACATAAAACCTAAGACAGAAGCATCTACATATTCCTTTGTAAAGTAGCCTAGAATGCAAGACAACATTGTGACAATCCGTCTGGTTCTCTTTGAAAAAATTGAGGTTGAATATGGAGGGTTACTCTTTGGGGTTTCAACTAATGGAGGAAGAAAGGTTTGGAAGATTTGAAACCTCTTGGGAAAGTCTAGTTTCAGATATAATTCAGTGAGGATTTCAATAGACATTGGGGCTTCATCAGGATTGGGTTGGATTTGCAACATCTCGTTTATTGATTCTGAAGTGATGGTGAACAAAATCTATTTGCTACGGGCTACTAGGGCTCTTTCATTGGGCAAAAAATTAATTTGATAGAGTCTGATGATTTTGGGAAATTGGAAGGTCCGGGGGAAGATATATTTAGACAAATTTGATTCCCAAAGGTAGATATCATCAGCCTAGTCTATGGATTTATCATGGCTCTAGCAGTGGATGTCCAAGAGTTGAAACCAGTGACCGTGTCATTGATTTTGAAGTCTTTGTCTAAAGGGGGGTATGTTTAGTATGAATTACAGGGGGTTGCAGAGGCTTAACAGTCAAAATGCCCTGGGAAGCCATAGATTTTTTTATTTCAATCAATTTATTACTTTCTTGTCATCATAAACCAGATTATCCACAATATCATAGAACAATGGTCGACGTTTCGAATCCCAACTGGGATCCATCTTCAGGAGGAGAAATGAATGAATGAATAATGAAATAAGGTAGCAGGGGGAACAAGGTATAAATAGTGAGGGCTAATGGTGATTGGAGGAGCCGACCACAACTTAAGTTTAAAAAACCTTTATTTTATTAATTAATTTTATTTATTTAAAAAAAAATTATTATATAAAAATTATTATTATTTTTTAATACTAACTTTACTTTTTTAATTTATTAATAATAATAACCCTACCTTTTAATTTTTATAAATATAATTATTTATTTTAACTATTAATTTTTATAATTCCCACCTAGTAATTATTTAAAATTCTGATTAATTATATTAATTTTCTACTTAATGTATAAATTGTTTAACTAAATTATTAAACTATTAAAAAAATTTTCTAATAAATAATTTAAATTTTTTATTCTAATAAATAATTTAAAATTTTATAAAACTATGTTAAAATAATAACCCTATTTAAATTCTAATAAATTTATAAACTAATTTATAAATTAAAAACGAAACCTAGAGTAACAAAAATAGTTTAAGATTTTTAAACTACATTGATTTACCTAAATTGGAGAACTAAATTTTATAATTAATCTAAAATATCTAACCCTAAATTATACCTATTAACTAAGTTTAATAAAGTTAAATAAATTAATAATTAATAAAAACCCTAATAATACTTTTTAATTACAAAATTACTAATTAATTAAGCCTATACTTATAATTCTAAAACTATTATTAAAATGTTAACCCTATTTAAATTCTAATATATTTATAAACTAATTTTTAAATTAAAATTGAAACCTAGAATAACTAAAATAGTTAAAAAAAAATTCCTACATTGATTTACCTAAATTAGAGAAACTAATTTCTATAAATTAATCTAAAGGATCTAACCCTAAATTATAACTATTAACTATGAAGTTTAACTTAATAATTAATTAAACCCTAATAAATTTTAATTATAATATTACTTATTAATTAAACCTCTACCTAAATTTTTTTATTATAGACTTATATTATATAAATAAGTTTGACTTGAATTCTAGATTAAATTTAGCTTCCAATCACTGACAATAAATATTAATTAATTAATTTTTATTTAAAAAATAAAAATTACCTAATAAAATAAATATTATGAGTGAGTGGAATAAGAGTTCTATCCTAACTTGACCCTAAACCAGCTTACTAAAAATGAAGAGAAGCTAACCCTATTTAAATTCTAATAAATTTATAAACTAATTTATAAATTAAAAACAAAACCTAGAGTAACTAAAATAGTTTAAGATTTTTAAACTACATTGATTTACCTAAATTGGAGAACTAAAATTTTTAATTAATCTAAATGATCTAACCCTAAATTATACCTATTAACTAAGTTTAATAAAGTTAAATAAATTATTAATTAATAAAAACCCTAATAAAAATTTTTAATTACAAAATTACTAATTAATTAAGCCTATACCTATAATTCTAAAACTATTATTAAAATAATAACCCTATTTAAATTCTAATATATTTATAAACTAATTTTTAAATTAAAATTGAAACCTAGAATAACTAAAATAGTTTATTAGGAAGCCCACATATGATATCAATAGGAAGCACTTGGATGAGGATAACAAAAAGGTTGTTAACCTTTCTTTAGTGGAATTAAGTCTTGAGACTCGCAGGATTCTCGGCAAAGGTTTGGGGTTTTCTGTTGCTACCAAGGGTATTCCGAAGGAGAGCATCTTGTGCAGCATCGAGGAAGGAATTTGAGGTTTACCTCTGGATGACAAAGAAGCTCTTAGACAGGAATGCTCCATGATTCTAAGAAAAGCTAAACCCCCTAGAAGTAACCTTAGCAAGGAGGAGATAGGCGCTCTTAGAGCCCTTCACAATAATGACGAGATTGTAGTCCTTAAGGCAGACAAGGGAGGGGCTGCTGTGGTTTTAGATAAGGTAGATTATATTAAGAAAATGAAGGAGCATCTTGATTGCAGTAGCTATAAGAAGTTGAAGACCAACCCCTTACCAAAGATCCTTAGAGAGGTTAAGAAGGCAATCTCGAACTCTCATCTCGATGACAAGTTGAAGAAGAAATTGACCCCCTCCTGTGAGGTGATTCCGAGAATTTATGGGCTTCCCAAGATTCATAAAGATGGGGTTCCCCTTAGACCAATTGTCAATACCATTGGATCCCCCACGTATGAACTAGCAAAATATGTCGCGAAAATTCTCAAACCTATTGTGGGGAACACTGATTCCTTTATGAAAGACTCTAGTGACTTCATCAAACTTATTGAAAAAGAGAGGGTAGAGGAGAATGACATCCTGGTAAGCTTTGATGTGGTCTCATTGTTTACCAAAATCCCTTTAGATGAAGCAGTGAAGGTTATTAATGAAGTCATGGATCCTGAGATAGCCAAGCTTGCTAAGATTTGTTTACGATCCACCTTCTTCAGCTTCCAAGGGGAATTCTATGAGCAGGTTTCCGGTGTCGCAATGGGTTTGCCACTATCACCGATTGTGGCCAACTTATTTATGGAAAACTTCGAAAAGAAAGCCCTTGCATCTTTTCCTTTAAGTCCAGGTTGGTGGAAAAGATTTGTAGATGACACTAACATAAAGTGGTCACATGGTAGGGATAACCTTGAGAAATTCTTCAATCACCTTAACTCAATTTCCTCGGAAATTAAGTTTACCAAGGAGATGGAAGAAAACAAGAGCATTTCTTTTTTGGATGTCCTGGTTACCAGAAAAGAGGATGGAACATTAGTGCATCAAGTTTTTAGGAAGAAAACCCATACAGACAACTACCTTCACGCTAAGTCTTACCCTCATCCTACCCAGAAATTTGGTGTCCTTAATACTCTTGCTATTAGAGCCCTTAGAATATCAGATAAGGAACACCTGGAAGAAGAAATCTCTCATCTGACATCTGTTTTCTTGGGTATAGGGTATAAGGAAAGGGAAATCAGGGAGGCCATAAACGGAGCAAGAAGCACTATCATATCCAAGAGACATCGGGATCCTCAAGAGAGTGGTGGAAGGGTTTTTATGCCATACATTAAGGGGGTGACAGATAAGATTTCCAGGGTGCTAGGAAGGAGTAACATTTTTGCTCAATTCTTAGCAACATGAACCATTAGACAAAATATGCGCTCTGTTAAAGATAGCATTAGTGAGGGGCAACTTAAAGGTGTTTACAAGATCGACTGCTCATGTGGAAAGAGTTACATTGGCGAAACGGGGTGCTCTCTTCAAAAGCGTCTGAAAGAGCATGGTGCTGATATTAAGCATGAGCGATCGCGAACCTCCGTCCTTGCTGATCACTCCTTGAAAACAAAGCATCATTTACGTCTTGAGGATGCTAAAATCATTGCGAGGGAGGAACTAGAAATTATAAACACCTGGATAACATAAACAGGGACAGAGGATACGAGATTAGTGACAGTTGGCGACCCCTTATTAGAAAAATTTGCACTGCAAGTTCGTCCGCATCGTCGGTATAAGTTGGTAGGTTTGCTTCTCTTCATTTTTAGTAAGCTAGTTTAGGGTGAGGTCAGGATAGAACTCTTATTCCACTCACTCGTAATATTTATTTTATTAAGTAATTTTTGTTTTTTAAATAAAAATTAATTAATTAATATTTATTATCAGTGATTAGAAGCTAAATTTAATCTAGAATTCAAATCAAACTTATTTATATAATATAAAGTCTATAATAAAAAAATTTAGGTAGAGGTTTAATTAATAAGTAATATTATAATTAAAATTTATTAGGGTTTAATTAATTATTAAGTTAAACTTCATAGTTAATAGTTATAATTTAGGGTTAGATGCTTTAGATTAATTTATAGAAATTAGTCTCTCTAATTTAGGTAAATCAATGTAGGAATTTTTTTTTAACTATTTTAGTTATTCTAGGTTTCAATTTTAATTTAAAAATTAGTTTATAAATATATTAGAATTTAAATAGGGTTATTATTTTAATAATAGTTTTATAATTATAGGTATAGACTTAATTAATTAGTAATTTTGTAATTAAAAAGTTTTATTAGGGTTTTTATTAATTATTAATTTATTTAACTTTATTAAACTTAGTTAATAGGTATAATTTAGGGTTAAATCTTCTGGATTAATTATAAAATTTAGTTCTCCAATTTAGGTAAATGAATGAAGTTTAAAATCCTTAAACTATTTTAGTTACTCTAGGTTTTGTTTTTAATTTATAAATTAGTTTATAAATTTATTAGAATTTAAATAGGGTTATGATTTTAATACAGTTTTATAAAATTTTAAATTATTTATTAGAATAAAAAATTTAAATTATTTATTAGAATAGAATTTTAATAATTTAATAATTTAGTTAAAAAAATTTAGACATTAAGTAGAAAATTAATATAATTAAACAAAATTTTAAATAATTACTAGGTGGGAATTATAAAAATTAATAGTTAAAATAAATAATTCTATTTATAAAAATCAAAAGGTAGGGTTATTATTACTAATAAATTAAAAAAGTAAAGTTAGTATTAAATTTTTTTTAATAATTTTTTTTTTAAATAAATAAAATTAATTAATAAAATAAAGGTTTTTTAAACTTAAGTTGCTGTCAGCTCCTCTCATCATCATTAGCCCTCACTATTTATACCTTGTTCCCCCTGCTACCTTCTTTCATTATTCATTCATTCATTTGTTGTCCTGAAGATGGATCCCCATTGGGATTCGAAACATCGACCATTGTTCTATGATACTGTGGATAATCCGGTTTCTGATGACAATAACTATAACCACAGAAGTTTGAAAACTAGTATTACTTTCTTGCTTAAGAAATGGCTTCGGGAGGCTTAGGATTACTTGTGAGATGGCGTTTTGGTATTTTGGATGGGTTTCTGGTCACAACAGAGGCTTTAGTTGGTCTTATAAAGCTTCCAATATGATTCTGAAACGGTTCTGGTAGCAAAAGGCTTGAATTTTGGCCTAGATTGGCTTCAACATAAGTCGACAAAGGTTGCTTTAGCTTGAAAATAGGTTGGCACTAGTATTTTTGTGCAAACTTCAACAGAAATGGTGAAAAAATGTTTAAGGGCGAGCTTTATTTCATTTAACCAGATGTGTTTAATCATTTTGGCGTAGAGGTTTAAGTTTGAAATAGTGACCAGTTTCATTTCAATGTGCAGATAAAGGTTGGTAGTTTTTGCATCATAAAAAGTGGTTAGACGGTCTCAGGATGGGGGATGCGATTCGTTGTGGGAATAACATGTGGCAGGGAGGCAGGGGTGCGAAACCACCCATCTTGCACCTCCGATTGGTTTTAAACATTGGACAATTGAGGTTGTGAAATGATTTGGGAATGGTTAGATCAGGGTACCACCAATCGGACGGTTGACGGGTGTTGCAGATGAGTTGGGGTGTTTGATAAATGGGACCGGGGAATATTATAAATGTGAAGGTATTAATATGTAGTGGTTAAGGATTATATGAAATGGGTTTAATATGGTATATATGTGGAGTTAAATTAAAGTGGGACCTGAGATTTATATAAACTATAGGTTAAATTAATGAAAAGGGGGTTAATATAATGTGGGAGGGTAAATAAAATATATAAAGCGGGGGATGTATATATATAAACAAGATGTTAATAATACACTAATAATGAGTAAAAATAGTATCGGGAGGGATTTTTCTGTGGGGTCCGATACTTTAACTATTTAAAACCATGCAAAATGGGTTTTTGCATGTTTTTAAATGAAAAGGGGAGTTAGTAAAGGGAAGTTACTTTTCCAAAGGAAAAAATGGATTTTTAACTAGGGAAAGGGGTTTTAGGAAGGGAAAAGGGGTGAAGTAAGGGGAAAATGTTAGTATGAAGGGAAAGGGATATTTTTACAAGGGAAAATGCCTTTTAGGAATGGAAAATAGGGTTTTAAGCAAAGGGAAGGGGATTTTGGGAGATATTAGTGATATGAAATGACCAATTAATGCTTTTCATGTCTTGTGAAAGTGTTCTGCCTACCCTTTATTTACCCCAACATTTTTTCTTCATTTATTGGGTGCATTTGAGCTTGCTGACCCTTTTGTTTTTCTTTTATAAGCAAACTAGTCTACTTCTAACCTTATAACTTCCAATGGCTCAGATTAAATTGATGAGCTCATTTTTATTCTCTACCTAACTATTGATCTGCCAAGATTAAATGGTTTGGCTAGATCTTTATTCACTATCTATCAATACTTGAAATTTAAAAGCATGAATGAGTTAAGATTAAGCTGTTTGACCATCATGAATTGTGGCATTTTTGACAAGCTGCACACAGTTTTTGCAAAAATAACTAAAATTAGTGGCATTTGAATGTGCAACACTTTTATGCTCTATTTTATCTCTTTTTGTGGGTTTCATACTTTATCTTTTTCTTTTAGTGCTTTGATTTTTCTTTTTGCCCTCCTTACATTTTTTAATATGGGAAAAATTTTTGCAGAAAGCAAAAGTATGTACAATATTACAAGACTTTAACATAGTCAATTCAAAATTATGGTCCCTATTATTGTAGGACCCTAACAGTGGCTCCACATGGGGATGGAATCTCCTGGTGAGATGTCAAGAACTTTAAGATCAATGGCCTTGGAACTGCTTTCTGAACTTTATTTTATTCAATCATATGATGTTATACCTTTCAAAGCTTAGGGCCTTCTCTTCGGGCTTCAACTTCAAAATATAATAATCCAATCCAATATAAACTTTTCAATGTTATTTACAATGAACAAAGTAAATCAAATGATCTAATGTTAATCTAGATAAAAGTAGTGCTTCAGCATTCTACCATTGACTGGTCCAGCTGGTAGATCTCTTCCATCCAACTCCTTCAAGAAAAATTCATTGTTACCTCTGTAACTATAAATGATGTATGGGCCTTTCCATAGAAAATCAAATTTACCATGTTTACCTTTCTCTTCTCTTCTGGAATCCCATTTGAGTACTTTGTCACCTATGTAAAAAACATCAGCTTTGGTTTTCTTATCAAATACCTTTTTTATTTTATCTTGGATCACCTATGATTTGATGTAAACCTCTTCCGTGTTTTGTTGTAAATGAATAGTTTGATTTATCCCCCTTTGGATATAATTTGGTTCTACTTGCAGCTCTTGAATCATCTTCATCACTGGCACTCCCAATGAGGACGAAAAAACAACATCCATCCCATATACTTGTAGGTAGGGAGATGTACCAATAGATTTTTGTGTAGTTAGTTTGTCTGCCCATAAGTCTTTGACCAACCTTTTATTCCAGGTCTTCTTATTGTCTACTAACAGTTTCTTGATGATATTAACTAGGCTTTTGTTAGAGGATTCTGCAAGACCATTACCTTGAGGGTAATAGGTAGTGGAATGGCCAAGATTGATGTGGTATTTGTTACAAAAGTCTACCATTTTCTTGGATTTGAAGGCAAATGCATTATCAGTAATGAGCTTTTGAGGGCATCCAAATCTAGAAAGGATATTGTTTTCAAGGAATGAGATAATGATAGAATCTGTGGCTTGTCTAGAAGGGATGGCTTCTATCCACTTGCTAAAATAATCAGTGGCTGTCAATATCCATTTATGTTGGGATGAGGAGGGTGGGTGAATTTCACCTATGAAGTCTAAACCCCATTGCTGAAGTGGAATTTCAACGGAGATTGGTTTGAGGGGCAATGGTAATAGTTTCTTCTTCCCTTCAAATATTTGACACTTGTGACAGGAGGTCGCATACTTTCTAACATATGCAAAAAGAGTGGGCCAGTAAAAACCCGCCCTCAATATTTTATCAGCAGTTTTTTTCCACTAGAGGTGTCCTCCACATTCACCTGCATGAAACTCCTGCATTACTTTATCAGCTTCATATTTCAATAAACAGTTCAGTAGTATGCCACCATGATCTTTCCAAAATAAAGCATTATCTATGATACAATACTTCATTGCTTGCATTTTCAAAAATCTACCTTTAGTTCTAGATAAACTAGGAGGACTTTGTATATTTAATAAAACAAATATGATATCTACATACCAGGGTGAGTCAATGAAATCTTCACTGATCTGTGGAGTCGCCATCTCATCATGGTCATCTAGTTGCAATGAAATTTATATCTAAGGCTTGATAGTTCGATTCAGCCATGAGTTTGGCTAAACCTTGGCCTTTAATAAGTTTTGTAGGCTTTATTTCAATTGCATATTCCAATATAGTAGCAATCCATTTGTCTCTCTTTCCATCAAACCCATTCTGAGTCAGAATGTCCTTTACTACTGAATTTGGAACATATGCAATTATGTGGGAGTATAAGATTTACACTCTGAAATATTTAATTGCCTTCATTAAAGCAAGTTCTTGTTTTTCCATTATGTTGTACTTTAGTGTGGAATCTCTTAAGGATTTTCTGAAAAAATAAATGGGTTGTTCAAAACCCTAACCATTCTTTTGCAACAAGACTGCCGCAATGGTGTGTTCTAAAGCAAAAGAAAAAATTATAAAATATTTTTTGAAATTAGGACTTATTAGGACATGTGTTTTAGTTAGAGCTTCTTTGATTGCTTCAAAATATTGTTTAGCCTCTATTTTCAATTTAAGTGATGAATATTTCTTTAACATGTTATTCAATTCTCTAATTAGTTCTGCTAGATTAGAAATAAATCTTCTAAGAAAAATAATTTTACCTAAAAATGCCTGTAATTCTTTGATGTTTCTAGGATGACTTATGTCCAAAATTGCCTCTATTCTAGTTGGATCTATTATAATTCCCTCTTTTGAAATTATGTGTCCTAAGAGTTTACCTTCTTCTAGTCCAAAGAGTGTCTTTTTGGGATTCAGTGAAATGCCAAATTTTCCGCATTTAATAAAAAATCTTCTCAAATGATCTAGATGTTCATTTTGTGTTTTGGAAAATATTGTTATATCATCTAGATAAATGACTAAAAAGTCATGAATCTCTTTGGAAAAATCTATATCCATAGCTCTTTGGAAGGTAGATCCTGCTTTCATCAATCCAAAGGGCATTTTCAAATACATGAAAGTTCCCCAAGGAGTGGTAAATGTTGTCTTTGCTTGATATTTCAGTTGAACTAGGATCTAATTGTATCTAGAAAATTCATCAAGAAATGAAATTCTGGATGATCCAACTACCCTCTGTAAAATATGATCCATTTTGTGGAGAGGATAATTATCTTTTAATGACACTTTGTTTAAGTTCCGGAAATCAACACAGAGTCTGATTTCCCCCATTTTCTTCTTAGTGGGAACTAAATTTGAGACCCAATCGGAATATCTGATAGGTGCTATGGTTTGTGCCTCATACATCCTTTTTACTTCTTTTTCAATCAATGGCATAAGAACTGGATTTATTCTCCTAAGATTTTCTTAAAGGGCTTATGATCTTCTTTGATAGGTATTTTATGTTGAATGATGCTGGTGTCATAAGATTTAAGGTCTTCATAACTCCAGGCAAAGACATCTTGAAATTCTTTAAACAAACTTATGTATTTCAACTTTTTCAGCTAGAGGTAATGCTTTGGATAATTTGAAAAGCTTGGGTTTTTCTTCAGTTCCTATGTTACATTCTTCTATGTATGATCTTAAAGGCTCCATTTTTGGTTTTCTAGCTACATCATTTTTATCAAAAATATCTTCTAATGGGGCTAATCCCTTGGACAAGAAGTTCTTTTTAAGGTTCAAAATTTTTGATTCATCATTTGCTATTTCTTCTATTTCTACAATTTCTAACTTATCTATTTCTACTTTAGTGAATTTAGTGGGTTCTATTTATCCACATCACTTATATTTATCTCACTATTTATGGTGTAATATACTGTGCAATCAGTATCTATGTTACAGTTTTGGAATTCTCCCTCAGCATTCATAAAATTATAGATTTGAGTTTCTTGTGACAATATCTGCCAATATTTCAAGTTGTCATGTATAGTTGGCCTATGTCCTACCTCTGCAGTGTACTAGTGATTTGGCTGAAAAGGAAATCTGCATGTACTGGCAGAAGTAGCTAAACTGTGTGCCTACATATTTTGTTTCCTCGGAATAACAACAAAGTCAGTTTCAAGAAGACATTTTATCAAATCTAGAATGGTTTCTCTGTATTGGCTCAGTCTAGGATTGTTCACAAGATATTCTCCTTTTATTTTTTTAATGATTAATTTTGAGTCTCCCATGATAGAAACTCTCTTGGCTCCCAGTTTTCTCACAATTTGCAGTCCTAAGATTAATGCTTCATACTCTGCCATGCTATTTTTACATTTAAATTTTAACCTAAAGGCATGCCCTTTAGAATGATCATTCTCTAAGTTATAAATCCATATTCCAGCACCTGCTCCTAATATTTTCACAGAACCATCAAAATCTAAGTGCCACATTGATTCATGAAATATATTGTCACTGTAAATTTCCTTATGTTTCTGTTCTACTGTTGTAACTTTATCTTTTCCAGTGCCCGAATTACATAAAATGAAAGAATCCATATCATAATGTAGAGAATAAATAGGGTAATTTGGGGTTTTTCTGCACTACTGACCATGAATTTCATTAAAGTTTCCCTGTAAAGCTTTTTGGGCTGGCCAAATACTGAAATTGTGGCATAGGACATGTCTAATTGTAGTGATCCTTGCAATTTTTCTCCCCGTGAGTGAGATAACGACATTCCATACTTTGGAGGAATATTAGTAGCTACAATATCCATGCTAATACTTTTGGCTAGGTACTAGACTAGGGTGACACACAAATCTTTTATTAAGCCAAGGAATTTAACTTGACTAGAATCAAATGAAAACAAATCTTTGTATGGTCTAGTGATGTCTAAATTTAGCTTTTCCATGACAGCTTTTGGCATTAAGTTGTGGGATGCTCCAAAATCTAACATTGTGTTGTGTAAAATTTTCTCATGAATGTTCAAACTAATGTAAAATGGAGGGACACCTCTTTGTTAATGTTTACCATTAACTTTAGGGCCAAACAATAATTCTGGTTGATCATCATTTAGATTAATAGAGTCTTCTCCTTCACCTATATTCAATGTTTTAGTGGATTAGGCTTTGTATGAATCATTCTTTACTAGTTTTGTTAAAGGAACTGGTATTTTCAATTTGGCTAACTCAAATTGGATGTTAAATGGTACTTGAGTTTTTCCTAACTGAGTGATTTCTTCTTTACCAATTGCAATTTGGGTATTCTTGTCTTTTTTCTCCACAGTTGATATTTCAGTTTGTGTTTCCACTGTCTTACTTTCAACTTTCTTGTCTAGGACAGTTTGAGTGGCAATGGTGTTTTTAGTAGCAGTTGTAGTTTGAGTAGCAGTATCTGTTATGTCTACAATCTTTGGGCTTGAAGGTTTCTGAGTTTCCCTAGGGAGGATTTGTAACACTTTTCTCATAGGAGCTTCTATTGTCTTCTTGTTTTGAGGTTGGAAATTTTTCTTAGCAGGGGCTTCTGTGTTTTTCTTACTCCTAAGGCTATATTGTTTGTGGACTTCATATATTGCAGATTCATAGCCTTGTTTATAATCAAAAGACTCTCCAGATTTTAACTGTAATTGTTGAAGCATGTATGATTCCTGTTCTTCTTGGGTAAGAAAAATAGTATTTCATCATTAATGCCCATTAAGTTAATCTGGGTTTCCTGGTCTTCATCATTTTTTTGAGAACTTTCAGCACAGTTCTCTTGGAAAGGCGATATTATTTTTTTATCAGGAGTTGTTTCTCTAGATTTACTAGTATTGGGATTCTTCCTAAAGTTAGGATTTATGATTTGAGGATTTGTTGATTATCCCATTGTGGTTTTGTTTCCATATTTTCTA
Organism: Pinus albicaulis; assembly: GCA_034641835.2. Taxonomy (NCBI): domain Eukaryota; kingdom Viridiplantae; phylum Streptophyta; class Pinopsida; order Pinales; family Pinaceae; genus Pinus; species Pinus albicaulis. Next base: position 116,780,081 of record CM076580.1, on the reverse strand, counting down.
ATCTATCCATTATTCTTTCCATGCTTTTAGCTAAACTATCTATTTTATTATCTGATGTGGATGGTTCATCCTTAATGGTTACTCTTCTTTCATTTCTCATTCTGGATCTTCTAGCTAACAAGTTTGCTTCTGCACTAACTGCATCACTTTGTATTTTCTCTAATGTTGTAGGGTTTCTTTCTCTCAATTGGTATGACATATCAATATCCAAACCATCAAGGAATTTGATTAAGGCCAAGTCTGGTGGGGGTTTGATATTGGTAGGAATTTCATTATAAATATTGTTAAACCTAGTACGATAGTCCTGAATAGATTCATTAGGAGCTCTTCTAATGTTTTCATATTCAGACAATATTTGTAAAGGGTTCTTCTTTCTTTCCCATGTATTAATTAGCAATCTATGGAAATATTCTAAATCAAAAATATGACCAGCAGGTAAACCTTTAAACCATTTCTTTACATCTCCTGCTAATGTTTATGCAAACAGGCTCATTTGAACATCAGCTTCATCAATTTCATGTATTTCAAAGTAATCATTCATTTTGTTTACATATTGTTGGGAAGTATATTAGCCAGTACCATCAAACTGAATATTTTACTCTGATAGTCTTGCGGCATGGCATGTAATTGACCTGGTAAAACCAAAGGAGCATATCTAGCCACCATGGCTAATATTCTAGCTTGGCTAGGAGGTAAAGTGGTAATGCTTGGATATGAGCTTGAAGTACTTGCAGATGAAGTTGGAACACTTGAGGATGTAGTTGGAATGCTAGAGGATGTACTTGGAGCACTAAAAGTTGGGAATATAAGTTTGGGTTGAAGAGGAAGCTTGGGGATGAATGGTTCTGTGGACTGAACTATAGTGAATATTATGGGTGAGGTGAAACCAAATGGATATTTTTTTACAGTTTCTGAAGGAATGGTAGAATGCTTAGGGGTAGCAACAACTAGGGTAGCTCACTCAACTGATTGTTGGAAAAAGGCTTCGTCAATATCTTTAATCAAATTTGAAGTCAAAGTGTCAAGTTCATCAAAAGTCTTTAGAGCGTGTTGATCTAAATCAAGTGAAATATTTTCCTTCTTTGTTTCAATAAATTGAATGAAATCAAGATCTATTACAATATCAGATATGGAATTTTTAGATTTGGTTCTAAACAAGAAATGTTCAAAGGATAAATTGAATTCAATATCTTGTAAGCTTGACAATTCTTTAGGGAGTGAATTAGATTTAAATAATTGATTATTACTTCCTATGCTTTCTATTTTTTTATTTTTTCTTAAAATTTTGTTAGTATCATCAACAATAATAGCAGGTTGTGGATCACGATGAGACTTGGTATAGCATATTCTTTTGGAAACCAGAATTTGAACTTTTAATGAAAATCCTAACAACCCTAAATAAAAATTAAGGTGAAAATATGAGTACAAGTATTTCATTTAAGATTTATTTGACTGAGGACTGATTTCCCCAGTATAGTCGCTAGTATGTTATCACCCCAATAATTTCTTAGGGTTGTTATGTGTGTTCAAGAAATATTAGAGGTAACCACAAAACTACTTTTGAGATTAGGATCTAGCCTTCCTAATGCTCTGAGAGGGCTCTCTCTTTATGATTTAACTTTGTTGTTTTTAATTGATTTTAGGCTAGTTATGGAAGATTGATTGTGTTTGATTGTTGATTTTGTTTGGTGGAATTATTGATTTAGATGGATAGTTGTCTTCTCTACTTTTTCATTGGGATATGGAGTCAAAATATAAAGAAAACATATTAGAATCAAGTTCTAAAAGAAGTGTTCACAGGGCAGGGTAGCTGAGAAAGATCAGATCTTTTTAAGGCTGAATGGTGAAGTGGTTTTCAATCGGGATCAAGGATCAATTGGATTTGTAACATCTCTTTTATTGATTCTGCAGTGATGGTGAAAAAAATATATTTTCTATGGGTTAATAGGGCTCTTTCATTGGGAAGATAATTAATTTGACAGAGTCTGATGATTTCTGGAAATTGGAAGGTCTGGGGGAAGATATATTTAGGAAAATTTGATTCCCAAAGGTAGATATCATCAGCCTGGTCTATGGATTTATCATGGCTCCAACAGTGGATGTCCAAGAGGTTGAAATTAGTGACTGTGTCATTGATTTGGAAGTCTTTGTCTGCAAGGGGGGTATGTTCAATATCAATTACAGGGGGTTGCAGAGGGTTAACAGTCACAATGCCTTGGGAAGCCACATATTTGTTTATTTTAATCAATTTATTACTTTCTTGCTTAAGAAATGGCTTCGGGAGGCTTAGGATTACCTGTGAGATGGAGTTTTGGTCTTTTGCATGGGTTTCTGGTCGCAGCAGAGGCTTTAGTTGGTCTTATAAAGCTTCCAATCTAAGTCGGCAATGGTTCTGGTAGCAAAAGGCTTGAATTCTGGCCTAGATTGGCTTCAACATCAGTCGAAAAAGGTAGCTTTAGCTTGAAAATAGGTTGGCATTGGTATTTTTGCACAAACTTCAACAGAAATGGTGAAAAATTGTTTAAGGGCAGGCCTTATTTCTTTTAACCAGATGTGGTTAATCATTTTTGCGTGGAGGTTTAAGTGTCAAACAGTGATAGGTTTCATTTCAATGCGTGGATACAGGTTGGTGGTTTCCACATCGTAAAAAGTGGTTAGACAGTTTCAGGATGGAGGATGCGATACGATGTGGGAATGACGTGTGGCAGGGAGGCGGGGGTGCGAGACCACCCATTTCACACCTCCGATTGGTTTTAAACGTAAGACAATTAAGGTTGCGAAATTATTTGGGAATGGTTAGATCAGGGTACCGCCAATAGGACGATTGACAGGTGGTGCGGATGAGTTGGGGTGTTTGATAAGTGGGACCAGGGAATATTATAAATGTGAAGACATTAATATGTAGTGGGTAAGGATGATATGAAATGGGTTTAATATGTTATATATATTCGGACTTAAAGTAAAGTGGGAGCTGAGATTTATATAAACTATATGTTAAATTAATGAAAATGGGGTTAATATAATACGGGATTGGTGATATTAACATAGTGGGAGGGTAAATAAAATATATAAAGTGGGGGATGTATATATATAAACGGGATGTTAATAATACACTAAGAATGAGTAAAAATAGTATCGGAGAGGGATTTTTTAGTGGGGCTCGATACTTTAACAATTTAAAACTATGCCAAATGGGTTTTTGCATGTTTTTAAATGAAAAGGGGAGTTAGTAAAGGGAAGTTACTTTTCCAAAGGAAAAAATGGATTTTTAGTTAGGAAAAGGGCTTTTAGGAAGGGAAAAGGGGTGAAGTAAGGGGAAAAGGTTAGTATGAAGGGAAAGGGATATTTTTACAAGGGAAAATGCCTTTTAGGAATGGAAAATAGGGTTTTAAGCAAAGGGAAGGGGGTTTTGGGGGATATTAGTGATATGAAATGACCAACTGATGCTTTCCATGCCTTGTGAAAGTGCTTCTGCCTACCTTTTATTTACCCTAACATTTTTTCTTCATTTATTGGGTGCATTTGAGCTTGTTGGCCCTTTTATTTTTCTTTTATAAGCAAACTAGTCTACTTGTAACCTTATTACTTCCGATGGCTCATATTAGACTGATGAGCTCATTTTTATTCTCTACCTAACTATTGATCTTCCAAGATTAAATGGCTTGGCTAGATCTTTATTCATTATCTATCAATAATTGAAATTTAAAAGCATGAATGAGTCAAGATTAAGTTGTTTTACCATCACGAATTGTGGCATTTTTGACAAGCTGCACACAAATTTATTTTGCAAAAATACTAAAAGTAGTGGCATTTGAATGTGCAACACTTTCATGATCTATTTTTATCTCTCTCTCTCTCTCTCTCTCTTTTAATCTTTTTTATTTTAGTCCTTTGATTTTTCTTTAAGGACTTACCCTCTTTACATTTTTTAATATGGGAAAAAATTTTGTAGAAAGCAAAAGTATGTACAATATTACAAGACTTTAACATGGTCAATTCAAAATTATGATCCCTATTATTATAGGATCCTAACAGAGGCGATTCAAGTGTCGTTGGAATCAGAACGATGAAAAATATGACTTGACACCAATTTCAGAGGATTTCGGGCACTTTCATTTTTTATCCTACTTTTGATCTCTGGATCATACCGTCGCACTAGGAAATTTGGACCCAAAAATTTTATCTTCTCTTAGCGAACAAAATGACGAAAAAACTCATAAACTTGCCCCATCTCAATCCTTCATGTTCTGCTTCAATTGGTGCCTTCAAGCTCCAATCAAGGTAATCCATCTATCCTCTACATAAAGTCCTTACCTTCCTATCAATAATCGAGCCACAATTCTTATAACCATGCAAGAAAAAAAACTTCGATGGGTGGAATTTGAACATTCTCTCCAAAACCATCTTTCATGGCTCAAACAAAATTCATCTTGAATTCCATCTTTGCTGAAGACAAACTTCATTTTACATCTTGGAAATCAAAATAAACTCAATGCTTGTCATGCATTGATTCATACTTTTCTTTATTGTCCCAAAATTGCACTTGTACTCTAAGGTACTCTAGCTGCATTTATTCAATGACACATTTGGCTTTGTCCACATAAATATAGTCATTTTCTGTACTATCTTGATCAAATATTTCATTCACAACAAGCTTCATCTTGAAACACTTATATCAATGAGTACATGACGCAACTATAGACATATTGGACGAAATACAAATGTTCATCCCAAAAATTCCTCAAACAATTGGACTCATTAACGATTCAACACAACATGACATGTCAAAGAAAACAAGCTTGTTGCAAATAAGTGATTATTCCTGTCTTCTCTTTACAAAGTACCCAAAGCGGTAATGAACAATAAGTATTTACAATTTACAAAGAAATAAAGCTATACAAAACAATCTACCCAAGATTTGCTTCTCCTAGGCTTATGTGTTATCTTTCTGCATCCTTTCTGCTTTGAAGGTTTCCATAGGAACTACACCAATATCCTATTTACCACCTCTCACTTTCCTTGCAATGGATTGCATGACCTTTTTTTCCTTCTTGGGAAGAAGTTCTAGATGAAGTTTCCAACGCCTTTCATTCCCATGCCCATTCATGTTAAAATGGGTACAAAAATACTTTTTCTTGTCCATCGACAAGGAAGTCTTCAAACTTGAGATAGGTTCTTCATGATTTATTTCAAGAATTTGGTCCATTCTCTTGACCATCACTTTGCGTTGCTCACAATCATCCACACAATAGTTAGCTGCATCAAAAAATGTGTAAGGATGAATTTCCCATAAATAATCAAAATTACCAACATTTTTAAAATTCCCATGACACTTATACTTGTCCCTTGGACTGTAATTTTGATAATGAGGACTGGATGATGAAATGAAAAGTCCTTTCAAACATTCAACTCTCTTGGGAGACAAATTTCCATTATCACTACCATATTGGTGTGAAATATCATCATTTGATGATTTCTTTGCCTCAAAAAGTTTAGAACACTCTCCAAACTCTCTATGATCATAACCCAATCCTTCATATCTTGGTCGCTTCTTCACCTCAATAGGATTAGGGATACCTTGGCCATTGATTCTGAGGCCTCCTCCTTCATAACCCATCTGAGCTAACAACTTCATACCAATTCCTTTAGTGTGCTTTTCAAAGGTTGAAAAATATGTGTCATCAACATAAAATAAAGGAGTAGAACTAGAGATGTTGATTATCTCCTTAGATTTGCCACCCATATTTTTTGTTTTAGATGCTGTTGACGATTTTGAAGATGACTCAATCCACCCACTTTTACCAACAAGCACATAAGGATAATCCTTTAGATGTTGACAAAACTCACAAGCATCATCCTCCACATAGGGTCCATATCCTTTGTTTGGACCGTGCCTACAAATCGACTTCATCTTGGAGGAATTCTTTGCTGCTTCTAGACTGGAACTCTCACCAACTTGTTCCATTAGCACATCCTGCAATTGAAGGCCCGTATGTCTCTTCTCCTCCTTAGCAACTTAAATCAATCTCATCAACTCAACATTATCCATTCGAAGGGAAAAATTAATCTTCTCTAACTCTTGGAGTCTTTCCTGCTTCAACTTCTTGCCCATACCTTCAACTTGGTCAAAAATAGCTCTGATACCACTTGATATGAAATTGGAAAAGAACTTCTCCTACCTAAAAAATGATTGTGCTCTAATGCTTTGCAAGTAAACAAAATGGGTCTTATTGTAAATAAGTTTTATGATCTCTTCAAGGATGACGAGTTAATTTTCATATGAACATTGAATAAGCAACATATCCATATGTAACTCAAAAAGACAAACATGAATAGAGGCAAAAGACAATTTTATGACGAGGTTCACCCCTCTTGGATTACATCTCTGGGCCTGCTAACATAGCCAGACTGCTCCATATATTTCAGTGGTAAAATAGTACATGAAATTTGTTGACCAAAGGGTGGTTTTTTTCCCTACAAGGAAACATTGTCCTCCAAATAAATCTCAGTCCAAAAGTATGACTACCTACAGTCAGTCATAAAAAATGTTAATATGAAAAGGGCTCTCACATCAAGTATTTATACTCCACCTAAAACTAAGCATAAAATGTATAACAACTCCACATTGAAGTACTAAAAATATCTTTCCTCAAAACACATAATGAAAAAATATTAAGAAGAGCTGCACCATATAAGTCACAACTACTACAGATAAAACAAAAAGGATGGAAAACCCCTACAAGGTTCTCTCCATGCTCAAAATGCCTTCAAAAATGCTTCAAACCACTGATTATCTCTGGCACTAAAAGATTAAATATTGATAAAAAATACTTCCAAAAGTGTTCCAATCAGTAAACTAAGGTTTCAAATGGATTCAAAATGCCCAAAAACCCCTATATAGGCTCTTCTTGAGCTCAAAAGGGTTGAAAAATGAGAAATTTATGGCTCTCTAAGCCTAGCTTTATTATTCGTCCATCAATTTGGCTGAACCTACTAACTATGCGACATTTTAAACCTTTAAACAGTTCGAGAGGCGAAAATTTCACCTTCAATTGGTGCATTTTTTTCACTTCATCCCAATAACCCTTTGAGTGAAAAACTAGGGCCACATGGACGCCCATAAGGTCAGGGGCTGGGGCCAATGGTTTGCCCCGCCAGTGCTGGCTCCTTCCTCATCGGGAAAATGGTCACGTGGAATCAATGTGGTCGAGGGTTGGGGCTAACCGCCTGCCCCCACCAAGATAGCTCCGAAATTCTAGTCGTTGGTTACCTGTCAACCATGTGATTGGGGGCCTACCTTAACCAATACACTCATCAGACTTGGCTCCACACAGATTCCATGGCACACCATAGCAACGGGGGTTGGGGCTGAATCCCCACCCTCACTCTGGTAGATACTCAACCTTTCGTTGGTGGTCTTGTGGACTAACTTGTGATCAAGGGATGGTCCCCGCTCCTCTATTGCACCTACACCAGGAACCCGTGGTGGTGGTCATGACCGAGGGTCGAGGCTCATCGCCCGACACCTTCCCCCAAGACGAAAATAACGACACTTCAAATATATGTGGAGATCTATAGGGTTAACAAACAACTCGTATACGAGAAAATGGAGGTATGGACTATGTTGCCGTAGGTCGCCTGATTGATCCCCTCCAAGGCCTTCAAACCCATAAATAATTTTTTGACCAATGTGGAGGCGTCATGTGGCAGCCTCCGGTTGGGCCACGTGGAAACTTCCTATTGGGCCACCAAATCAACCACGAACCAATCAAATTGTGCCAACCTACACCTATATGAACTTGACATATGGTGAGTTGTGATTGGTCCACCATATGCCCAGTTGGCATGTTTATGTCATCATGACACCAACAGTACAGACTGCACAGTCAGCAGCCTAGTCAGCCTACCTGCAATTTTTTTTGTTGTTGGTCAAAAACTTCAGAACATCATTAATTTTTCATACGACATTGGATTGAAACGATTCAAGCATCATTGGAATTAGAATGATGAACACTACTGTTGGAACACCTAATCCTACATGGGTAGGTGTGGAATATGAAAAGTCACAATGGAGTCCAAGTGACCTTGGAATATGAAACCAAGAGTCACACCATTGTACTATAAATGTACATCTTTGTATAATGGAAAATAAGAAAGCCTCATGCTTATCTTTCATTGTGTGTTTAGTCTCTTGTGTGTGTGCTCATCTTCCTCATACACCATGTGTGTGCTTCAACATGGTGTTTAACATGGTATCAGAGCGGGCGATTGCTGGCCCTGATCCACTTTGAGTGAGCCATTTGTGTTTATGGCCTGCATATCTGCAAAAATTCTTGGCATTTTTGCAGCACTCAGAAATTGGGAGCAGCACTGCACATCTGAAGCACTCAGAGATTTCTGCAGCAGTCTTTTTTCCACATTCAGAAAGTGGTTTTGGAGAAGGAGCAGCATTCAGAATTTGTTTTGAAGAAGAGCAGCAGTGGTTTTGAAGAAAGGCAGCACTGCCCATCTGAAGGTTTTCATTCTCATTTTCCCTGCAATTTCTATTAATTTCTGCATTGAAGAGTTGCTGGAAAACACTGTTTAAATTGGGATTTCTGAAGAAGTTTCTGGTTTTTAATGGAAAAGAATTCTGAGTTTTGCTGAAGATTTCATCATCCTGCAATTTTCTGCTACTATATGGCTCTTTGCAATTTTTTGAAAAAAAATTCTGAGTTTTTGAAGTAAAAATTTCTGAGTTTTTCTGCAATTTTCTGGAAAATTTCTGATATTCTACTGCTGGAAGGAAAAATCCTCTGTTATTGCTATTCCTCTCTGCTGTTTTAAAATTAAAACCAAAAAAAAAAAAAAATTAGTTCTTGGCCTTTCGGCCTTCTCCATCCCTGCTATCCTCCTCCTCACTCCTCGCGCCCTCTGCAATACCCTCACCGCAACCTCAATACACTCCCTACATATTACACTACTCCCTACCTGCAATACAACTCTCACACACATCGACTGCCAATCCTCTGCGCACTCTTCCACGCTCTACACGCAGCCTCTCCACGATAGGGGCACTCCCAAACGCCGATTTGCAAGCCTCATCACTCCGCCTACACAGCTGAACCCGCCCCATTCATAATCGCTCTGAAAATGCTCCTACCCACTACAGCGGAATAAACCCTCCCTTCCCACGTAATCTCTCACCGGCACTCCATCTAACTCATGCCCTTTCGGCCTCCATTCCTTACGTTGCTCCCATACCCAACTCCGCCTTACGCCCTCCCCTTCACCTCACCCTCTTCTTCCCAAACCCGACCCCTGACCAAACGCTCCTACACTCCCACACCCCCTCACACGACTGTGCTCCCTCATCGACTTGCGCCCTCATTTCTACAGCACTCCACACTCACATACCTTACGCCCTTTTAAATTTGTTTTAAAATTTGTAAATCTTTTTTTAATTCCCCTTCCCCCATTTTAATTACCCCCCACTCCATTAATAATACCCCCATTCCCCTTTTAAATTAGAATCCCTCCCTTTCTCCTAAAATAATTTCGTTCCATTTCTATTTAATTCCCATTTTTAATTATTAAAAAATAAAATAAAATAATAATAATAATAATAATAATAAAAAAATTCCCCCCAACTTTGCTCCTCCCCCTATATTTTTCATTTGTTTAATTCCTCTCCCTACACATTTTCTTAAATTTCCATCCCCCTCCCTTTTAATTATTTCCCATTTCAAATAATTAAATTTTTTTAATTAATTTTTAATTAAAAAAAAAAAAAAAAGAGAGAGAGAGGAAAAAGAGAGTTATGAACAGCAGAAAATGGAAAATGGCATATGAGGAGCACATGGATTGAAATTTGCAGATTTACATTGTGATTTGTGGCATTGATTTGTGAGGGTGATTTTCTAAAGAAATTGACATTTGAAGACAAGTTTGCCATCATTGAAAACAGCTCTTTGAAGGAAAATTCAGCTACCATAAAAATATTCTTGCACAAGTGCTTTCAGCTGCACATATTTTACAGAGATATCATATAATATTGACATTGTATTGTGGGTGGAATTTGCATCTTCATCCATAATTGCAATCAGTAAATTTGAGTTGTTGGATTGTTGATTGCCCTCCATCATTTGAGGAGCAGATTTTGTACTTTGAGATTTCCATAGTTGGAAATTCTTTTGAGTCAATTGTATTTCTTGTTGCATCACATTGTAAACGGGTGCATTTTCGGTTGAAGCCGACACCCTCTCATTTTTTGAGCCTAAGTTGTTGAAATGGCTAAAATCAATGAGGCATTAGTGTTGTTAAATAACCTCATTCATTCAAATGTTGATGATGTGATAAGAATGAGCAAGAATACTCTTTGTAATATTCAGATTTGTTTGCAAGATGCACAAGAAAAGATTGAGTTTTTGCAGTTGGAAACTCAGCTTCAGCAAGATGAACTTCAGCAAAAGAGTCACCATTCTGAACCTGTTTCTGTTCAGAAGATTGTGAAGGACCCTCATCAGAAGAAAGAAGATAAAGTTGCAGTTGATTCACATTCAGTTCCTTGCACTAGAGCAGATTTTCATGCAGATGCAGCAGTTCAGCCTGCACTTCCTAAGCCCATCATCAGACCTTGGGAAGAGCTTGTCCACAACAAGCACCGAACTGGTCTTCGATATGACAAGGATGTGTCCTTTCATATTCCAGACTACACAAAGCCCATCAGATTTCAGAGTGCCGGATTCTTGTATGACAGTTCACCTGCAGCTGTTCCAGATCCTGTTCCACTTCCACAACAGATTGAGAAATGTCAACACTGTGATCGAGTTGGCCATATGAAAGATCACTATTTTGATCTTCATCCATGCAAGCATTGTGGTCGGCACACACATCCTTCAGACAGATGCTTCAGAAACAAGCCTCCTACAAGAACCAAGATTCATCTTGGATGGATCGCTTCTTGGCAATGGGCATCAGCAGCCAAAAAGATGTTTACGACACATGTTAGAACATGTTCACGGATATTGAGCAAACTTGCAGTTGAGTTTTCGCCATCATCTCACCTTGTCCCTGACAGGGGGGAAAATGGTGGTCATGTACAAGCTTCCTTACGTATCGTTAGCCCTCGACACACCCCATTCCATGTTCGCAGTTGTAGCCAGCAGCTTGCTTTGTGCTCGAGCACCACCGTCATTCCCATTCGTAATTGCAGCGAGATGATATGTCATGAGCATGCCTTCGGTTGGTGGATAACCTAAAACCATCATTTTCGGTTGGTGGATAACCTAAAACCATCATCTTTGGTTGGTGGATAACCTAAACCATCATTTTCGGTTGGTGGATAACCTAAAACCATCATCTTTGGTTGGTGGACAACCTAAAACCACCACAGGTAGTAGACCTCCCTTCTTTTAGGTCGAAGGTCTCCCTTTTTATGAGGGACAATTCCTCTAGCAGAAGCCTTCAGCTTCTTGCCAGTTTTGGAAGAGTTCCGGGAACTGCAACAAGTTTTGCGTTCCAGTGTTTGTGGTCATCCTAAAACCACCTCTTTTTTCCAACATTTCAGAGAGTTGATTTAGCCAAGTGCTGCCATGTATACTTTGCAGATTTGTATTACAACTCTTTTCTTGGACTCACACATACCCCTTCGGATTAAGGGGGGATGTTGGAACACCTAATCCTACATGGGTAGGTGTGGAATATGAAAATTCACAATGGAGTCCAAGTGACCTTGGAATATGAAACCAAGAGTCACACCATTGTACTATAAATGTACATCTTTGTATAATGGAAAATAAGGAAGCCTCACACTTATCTTTCATTGTGTGTTTAGTCTCTTGTGTGTGTTCTCATCTTCCTCATACACCATGTGTGTGCTTCAACATGGTGTTTAACAACTACAAATTGAAGCCAATTTCAGAAGATTCTAGGTAATTTCATTTTTTAGCCTAGTTTTGATCTTTGGATCAGTGGATGATCCGGAAGGGATTGTGAATGATGAAAGAAAGTTGCATGAATATATTAGTTGCATTTGGAAAATTAGGCAACTCTCTACTATCAACTCTATCTTTTTTGTATGAGGACATGCAAAAGTGCAAGCGTGGGGGAGATGATGAGTTGCCAAATTGTGACCTTTTTCACCATTCTAGGCACCCATTTTCAACCATTTTATTCACCATTATATGCACCCATTTTCAGTCATTTTATCACTCCTTTAACCATATATTATGCATACATTTCCTTTATTACTCGAATTTTCCATTAATATGTTGTAATATGTTTTATATTTAATGGATTAAACAGGATAATGTTTGATTTATTGCTAACGATGGTTTCATAGCTTGGTTCCTATAAACTTTTTACAAGAAATGTATAAGCTATGCTAACCCAATTGAGCTAGTAGAATTAGTCACTGGAACTACATACGCTATGATGAACTATTAGAAGCAACCAACATCAAATAACATATCTTCATATATTTTCAACCTCAAAAATCCCCTAAGGTCTGTTCAAAACCAAAAACAATTAAGTCACATATAAAACTTAATGATTATATATAATGATATATAAAAATTTGAAGGACTAGAAACATTAGTGAGTACATATATGACTACTTCAAGCATAGTTCACTCAATGTGGTATCTCCAGCTCTTGATATTTTTAAAGAATATATGGAAGTCACATTTATGTAGATGTAGCCTCTACAAGCTAGATATTGTATCAAAATGCCATTTTTAGTCAAAAACAATTTCATTACTGATGTATGGGTGAGATTTATAGATCTATTAGACCTATTTAGAGGAGTTCAAGGGACTCCATTTATGAGACCCTAAAGTCTTGGATGAACAATCAACACAGTAAAAAATTCAAATCCCTCCCTCTCACTATAGGTTGGGGTATTTGGTTCAATAGGAATGAGGCAATATTCAAGGATAAATTAATATCCCATACACAATGTGTACTTCAAAGTCTAGTGATTCTCGTTACCTACCCACAACCGACTCCCTTAGGGCCTCACAGATGTTGAGAGGAAATGCTTATCCAAAAGGATAAACCATAGGTATTCTTTGATGGTATTTCCCATGGCACACCATCTATTGGAGTAGCAAGGGGAATTACTCATATTTATGAATCTCATTCTATTCCCTTCTCTATCAGTTTAAGACTTGCAATAAATAATTTCAACAAATTACATGCCTTAAAAATATCTTAGGGGTATAACAATAATTTGTAATAGACCCAGGTTAAAAGTTCATGTAATAAAAATTAATAAAGGAAAAAATAAGACCACGGTTAAGGGATACTTATTCCAAGCTGAATATTGGGCAAAGATATCGTAGTGGGCATCACTGTATGTGTTTATGGCTAAAGGGAAATTGGCAAAGGCAATGGCTAAGGCATTAAAGAGGAAAAATGTATTTTTGGCACATTTATTTATGAAAATAAAGGAAAATACGAGAATAGGAAGGTGAAAGGTCACACGTTGCATGTGAAGATGAAATTGAAGGAAAATAATGGAAAATGAAAAAAATAGAGGCTTCATTCATTGTAACACCCTCTTCCCACATTTACCCAAGTAACCGATTGTGGTAGTGTATTTGGTGCATGAGCAGACGAAATACACTTTTCTTAGTAGGGAGGTTGCTTACCTACATAAGAGTCACAGGTCAAAATGGTTTTCCAAACGTTAGTGGAACAAGTTCAACATGTAATAATCTAAGTTGTAAAGGAAACATAGCATGCTACATAAACAATGAAACAAAAACAAAACAACATGCACAAGATACACGCTCTATAGAGCAAACAAACTAGTAACTCAATAAAGGAGAGCTTCTCCCTTTATTAGGTGTTGGCAGTAGTATAAGATTGAATGCTAAATCTCTTGTAGTGGATCCTTCGATCTACGGAGCTCCAATATGTACGACAAGGGGGGTCTCTTCCCCTCAAGTTTTCAGCAAACCTCTCTTCCCTCTCAAAGGATGGTAGATCGAAGAACATGTGGTTAAATCCTCTCTCTTGGATGAGTTGTTGGGTGGCAAACAACTAAATCCTTCCACTCCTCATGTTGTTGGACAACACGAGCTGGTTTTCTATGGAGAAATTTTGCCAGCATAATAATGTGTCTCCTATTTCTCTTCCCAAGGCTGGCTTTTATAGACCATTTTCAAATTTCCCCTCCTTCTCTTGGTCTAAGATGGATGGTGACACAAGAGTGGCGGTATGATTCCTTTGTGTGTTGTACTAAAGCCTCAAGATGGCTCAAAGATGACTGTACTTGGTTAGGTTGAGTGAGAATATTTTTCACCAAGTGTGCCAAGTGGTCCCAGATGGTGACATTCCATCATACCCAAGACCGCGCGGTTATCGACGAAAAAACCGCACTACACGCTGAGAGCCTGTGTTACCTGTGTGTATTCCATAAATTTTGTCCTCTGACCTTAGGAAAATTTAAATTTTTAGCTCCTCCTAATGTATTTATTCCCTTGAAACCTTTTTCTGTACCTTATGCTTGAAATTTTTAATGTCTTTTGCCTGTACGATTTTCTAGTGTTAACAGTTGCCCCCTAATGTATGAGGTCTAGGAAGAACTGTATTTTTGAAATACATTATAGTTTCTTTTATGTGTGTTCCTTTTGAGAGAGAGAGAGACACTTGCTTTGGAACTGAGTTGAGAGACCCCTTGCCTTGAGTAAAAAAGACATCATGCTCTCTTGGAAACCTGTAAGAGATAGAATGAATAAAATATTTCTACGAGGCGGGCATGTCCCATGCTCGTGATTTTTTTACTAGTTAATCTTATCTGACATATAGTGGTTTTTTTTATGCCACTTTTGGTAGTCACCTGATGTTGGTTGATGACAACAGTTGTTGACACCCTCTGGGGCGTTCTTCTTTGAAAGAAGGTTGAATGTGGTGCCCACATGCATAATCTTGGTATGGCACATTTATTTAGAATGAATTCTCATTGTATGCATGGGTCTTTAACTGTTGGGGACTTTCTTATGTAAGCATTGCTGAAATAGATTCTTATCAAGTCACGGGTCTTCGATGAATTCTGACAGAGTGCAACGGTTATGAAGTACAATAACATCTTAACATGAAAGATTGTCTTGAAGTCAAATGTCAAGAGGATCGATGAAATCAATGGGAAATGATGATTCCCATAGTGCCATTCAGAGATGCCTCTATTGAGGTCAGGAGTCATCCAAGGTACTGCTCCTTCTTGGAAAATTCTTGTTGTAGTCGACAAGAAGGAAGCATTAAACGACTGATATGAGTACTGATGCAAGGGACCAGGGTTTCTGATGTAGTAAGGCATGGTGTGCTGGGTTAAATAGGCATGATGATGAGAAATGGTGATAACTGAGGATGGTAGTAAAGTTGCCCGAGGTCGAAGCTATATATGTGAGTGGTAGCAGTCATAACAATTTCTTGTGAGACATCCCTTGGGTTGGTAGGATGTGTATGGTTGCTATGAGTGTCATGGTTGGGTGTGGAAAAATAATATGTAGCTCCAACCAAAGGTAAATAGTGATTGTTTCCAGGTGAAAAATGTAAATGGATGGGCGGGAGTGCTCTTCTAAAAAATCTTTATACACTTTCCAAAAGAATATAAAATGGGTTTGGATGTACAAGCACGAAGACGGGTGCCCCTATAAACATGAAATAATCCATCACTATGGTTTTAGGAGTGTGTTTTGTTGAGGGTGAGAACCCCATTGGTTTTTCTCGGTGCGGGGGTGATGAAGTAGATGAAAAATGTCACAGATGGGATATACTGATGGGGGTGTGATAGGCCAAGTGTGAGACGTAGTGGTGCATTTTTTGATCTGTTTGTGAGAATGGTAGCCCAGGAAAGGGGTTTTAACATGACATGGGTACAACTTGACTTGATGTATGATGGATGAATGGAAATGAAGTGCTTCCTGGGCTTGGGTTTTTATGGCCATGGATCCAGACCTTTGGTGTATGGTCTACATGACTGATGGATGCCATGGAGGGTAAGGCTCCACCAACCTGCAATGGTTTTTATCATGTGCAAAGTGGGGTGATGATAAACATGGTTGGGTGAATGAAACCTATGGTTGATTTATTTGGAGAAATGATGTCAGGACATTCAAAGCTTCTTTGGGAGCCTATCATGCTAGGGATGGAATGATACCTGCTCTTGTACCTTTGTTGGCTGGGACATATGGTGATTCAACATGTTTTTATTACCTACAACCAATACCCAAAGTAAAAAAATATTTTTCATACAAACATATTTGAAATAATTTGAATGTAAATAAATAAGAGAGGGCATACATGTTGTGGCTGAAAAATGACTTTTTCTGAAGCGTGGATTTATGGGGCCTAGTTTGAACATGATGAAGCATTGATCACTGTGTTTCTCTCAATTTTGCGATCGGGTAATCTAAGCTCCAGATATGGTCTGTCGAATAATGATAAAAGGGTGACATATGGGCCCATTCTGAGGTGGTCGAGGCACGGGCACGGGTCACGATGGTCGAGGAGCAGTTGGCTACTACCGACCTTAGAATGTTGGCGGCAAAGGCTCGAGTTGAGGCTGTCGACGCTTGTGCAACAGGTTTAGTTGACTCATGGAGTTAGTTAGAGAGGTTGACCCATGGGTTATTTGATGATTTGGATGATGTCTAGCTCGAGACAGTGAGGGCTCGAGATAGGGTGCATCACCCGACTTTGTGTCGGGTGGCACTTGCGGTTTTGGCTGCTGCAACTTTATTGGCATCAGGGGTAGCTGTGGGTCCAGAGGACCCACCAGGCAGGGCTCAGCCCTAGATATTTTTGTATGTTTTAGGGAAAGCACCCAATATGAGGATGCTTCCCTATTTTGATGACATGTATATTTTTTGTTGACATGATCATCAGTGACATGTTTTGTATACTGGGACTCATATATTTTTTTATGTATATAGGTGAGATGTATATTCTTGCAGTTGTTAAGATGTGTCTATGGTTATTATTTGTGTTTATGATGGATGTTATGTACCTATGATGGATATTTATGTTTTATGCTTTGCTTTTTATGGATGATGTTTTATACGAGATGCATTCCAGTCTAGGATATGGTTAGCTATGTGATTCGCTGTCTGGCTTTGATTTCTTGGTATATGTGTAAATGTAATGTGATCAAAATGACGACTCAACCATCATTCATGCAAGTATTTCCTAAATAGGTGTGGATTATGTACTTCAAAAACTCGGTTTAACTGCGATACCACTAGCTGGGAATCAAGATAGACATGTATATGGCGAATGCCTTGGTTGGAGGCATCGCTCAACAACCCTATGACTGTATCATAGTCTTCTTAATTATTGGTAGTTGATCTGATACATACTCCGTTGGTGAGGAACAATGACCGGTCAATAGAGTATATGGACCAAGCAGTTGCTGCTAGATTTTGCGACCATCACGAGGCTCCATTAGCGAATCCAAAATAGTGCATAGGGGGACGATCCCTCTGTGACACAAGAGAATTTTTTAGAACAAGTACTCAATGATTGTGATCATCAAAAAATTCTGTTACATGCATCTTATCTCTAAGGCTGATACTTCTTGCCCTTATGGGTGAAATGTTTTGAGGTAGAGCCCATTGGTAGGGTTAGCTAGGCATGTACCATCGAGCTCTGACAGGATGTATGCTCCATTGAGGAGGAAATGTTTTATGGTGTAAGGATATTTCCATAATGTTTCAAACTTCCTGGGTCCTAAGGCTTCTTTTTCAACATCGTAGAGGAGGACTAACTCCCCCTCTAAAAATTAGTGAGGGGTAACATTGCGGTCAAATGATGCTTTTACCCTTTTCATGTGTGCATCATTATTTTGGAGAGACTCTCGTCAATTTTTTTCAACGAGTTATATATGTACCAACCATTGCTCTAAATATTGGGTATCATTGAGGAGTTCTATAACTACGTGTAAGTTGGGGATTTCACGTTCAATGGGAATCACGACCTCCACTCCGTATACCAATTGGAAAGGTGTGAATCCTGTTAAAAATTTAACCCCTGTGTGATATGACCACAGGGCTGAAGATACCATATGGTGCTAGTTAGTTTTATGGTTGCTGACCATACGCAGTAACATTTTTTTGAGCACTTTTTTAATAGCTTCTACCTGACCACTGGACTGGGGGCGGTATGGTGACGCAAACTCATGTGTGAATCTTAGATGATGGGACAACTCTTGGAATATTTTTTTTTTCAAAAATTTTTCCATGGTCGGAGACTAATTCCTTAGGCACACCGAATCATGTGATGACATGGTTGAAGAGAAACCGCACTGCGGTTTCTGCCGTGTTGTCATATGTAGGCATGGATTCTGCCCACTTGGTGAAATAGTCAATGACTACAATGATGTATTTTTGGTTTCCAGACAACACAGGGTTTCAATCATAAAGTCGATTCCCCATTTGCATAAGCGAATTGCTACAATGACCGGGTGTAGAGGAGTGGGAGGTGCTCTTGCCTTGTGGGTGATCCATCCCTGATAAGTTGCCACTACAAGCCCGACTATGGCAATCATTTAGGGATTTCTCAGCTTGGTCGTGTGTGAGACATCGGTGTAAAATAGTGTCAAATCCTCTTTGATAAAGTATGTCCCCCATGAGCAGGTATTGGGGGGCCTAGTGGCATATGCGCCTTTGATTGTCACAGGTGAGCTGCAGCTTGAACTTTTGGGTTTGCAAGAATAGGAGGATATCGTCATACCAAGGGTCCTTAGTCGTCACTAAGAATAGATGTTCATATGGTAGTGAGTCGTTAGCTGGGGACCCTTGAGTCAAACTTGGAAGGTCAGTGATGAACTCAGCTAATATTAATGTTTTTTTGCTCTTGGGGGAGCTGAACTGCAGGTAAAATTCCTACAGTATGAATACCCATAAAGCGTACTTGTGGTTCATCATATGGCGGGTGAGAAAATATCTCATGGGTTTGATAGCTTTTATGATTGTTTTGTTCCTTAGGATGATGTAATTCCAAATTTTTTGTAATGTGTGTACTAGGGCTAGGGGTTCGGTTCGTATTTTAAATCAAGGCCAGATAATTTCTTACTAGCGTAATAGATTGTGTGCTCTTTATTATCTGGCCCATCTTGGACTAACACCCCAGCTATAGATGTGTCTAATGTTGATAGGGATAAGGTGTATTATTTGTCATAAATGGGTGGACTGATCAAAAGGGTTGAAGACAATGTGTCTTTTAGTTCCTCAAACTACTTTTGAGCTTGATCATCCCATTTGAACGAAATGTCCCGACAGAGTAGGTGCAGTAATCCTTGCTCCCAAGTGGCATAATTGGGGACAAAGCATCGTAAGAAGTTGGATTTCCCTTGCAGGCTTTGAATTTTCTTGAGAGTTTTGGGTGGTGACACTTCTTTGATTTCCTGATCCTTGAGGGGGTCCACTCTAATCCCTTGTTTGGATACGATGAATCCTAATAGTTTGTATGCATAACGCATAAGACACACTTGAGAGGGTTCAAGTGTAGGTTGTAGTGTCAGAACTATTGTAATACCAATCGTAAGTCCTCCAGATGGTCACTTCATTTCTTGGATCGTACGGTGAGGTAGTCCAAGTAAGCTAAGATGAGGTGAGCCAGGTCGTGGAAGATATAATTCATGGCCTGCTAGAAGGTGGCTCCAACATTTTTAAGACTGAAAGGAATAAATTGATATGAAAATGTGCCCCAAGGGGTAGCGAACATTATTTTGTATTGGTCTGTATGTAAAATTTGAATTTTATTGTAACCTGAGAATCCATCCATGAAGGAAAAGGCCTCATGACCGGCACAAGCATCAATGACTTGGTCGATAAATGAGGTAGGGTAGTTGTCTTTGGGATAATATTTATTTAAATCTCAAAAATCGGTGCAGACTCGGATGGTGACCTGTTTTTTTATGACGGATATAGGGTTGGAAACCCACGACATGTGAGATATTGGGTAAATGAACTTGACTTTATGAAGTTTGTCAATCTCTTGCTTGATTTCTTTTGCCTTGGATGGGTGTACTTGACGCTGCTTTTGGCGGACTGGTGATACATCAGGCTAGGTGTCAATGTGGTGTTCTATGATGGTGGGGCTAAGACCTGGCATTTCCGAATAATCCCATGCAAAGATATCCATGTACTATTGTAACAAGTTTGTATAAGCGATTACCTCATTTGGGGAGCATGCCGCCCCTAGCAATATTTCCTCAGTTTTGCCTTGCTTTCTCTAGATATTCACCTTAATGGTTGGAAAAATATTCGACATATTCCCTTCTTCAAATGCATCAGGCGTTGCGATAGGGTTTTTGAACCAGTCTACCTTCTTATATGGGAGGAAGTCTTTAGATTCAATGGCGTATATATCCTAGGTTTTTGGGTTCCTAGGCCTGAATGTTTTTTCTGGAAGAAAAAACGAGCGATGATGCTTTGAGTCCCATGGACAATCTAGTTCCATCATGGCCTCTAAAATGTCTTCATCAGAGTCAAACAAGATGTCTAAGGGGGAGTTGGTTTGTGCGAGGTCATGAGGAATTGGTTTGGGCCTAACAGTGCTCGTTGATAGACATGAATATGATTTTGAGGTTAATGTAGTGGAATCAGACGAGGTTGATAGGGTGTAGATGGGTTGGGTTTGCACTGTCGATGGTATTACTACTATTGTGGTAGTTGCAACGGTCTCGACACCAATGAAAGATGAGAAGAAAACACGAGTCATGGTTCCCATGCATGATGAGATAAATCATATATGGTGTTGTGTGTCGTCAGTGTTAAATGGTGGAAGAATTTTCGTTATGGTTGTTTGTTTGAGATAAAACTCATGCTCTTCTGGCAACGTACTAAGGGTACATGCACATTCTTGGACCTTGAAATTGTGTTTAATACAAAGGTGCCGAAATGCTTTCATCATGGGGCACATCTATGTTTTGTGGGTATGGCTCATGCAAATGGTGCATGGAATAAAGGTGCCTATCCAGTAGATGGTGTGAGAACCAACACTATTCCCTATGCCCGAAGTGGATGCTTGGAGATGATTGGGGATTGGGGCATTTTTGCGTTTCTTTTGTCTCCGACTCTTTGGTCTTGGTTGGTGTGGTTCCTTTAGGGAGTTTAAACTCAATGCTTCCCTTGCCGCTCATAACCTTGGGAGGTATTCACAATTCATATTATGGTGGAATTCTGAGAAAATCCTGTAATAGCAGCCTGTGATATTCTCCTGATTATAAAGATGGATTTGTGGTATGGTGGTGATCATGCGAAGATTGTCAGTGAGTTTCTTGAGTTCTTGAAATTGATTGACCATGTGGTCCTTTCTATCACATATAACACATGTTGTTCTTGGTTGGTTTCGTGCCCTGATAGGATGATTGGTCATCATAGCCTTCCTAGGGTTTTGGTGACGATGGGGGGAGGGTTGCATTGCGCCAGGATGCCTAGGTCGGAAACCTGTTACATCAGGGTATTTGGTGACCAATGAGCTTATCACGTATAACATAGGTCGAAATTGGGGGATGTAAGTACAATGTTGAGCATGATGGTTGTCATGAAAAATCAGAAAATATTGTTGTTCTTTGGTTCTCCACTCCATTTGGACTACTGGAGTAATTGGGTACCATTTGTGAAGTGATCGTAAATATGGGCATTAAGCGATCAAATGATTGTGTGCGTTGCATAATCCACAGGTTGGTATTATTCGTGGAGGGAGGCTAGGGGTGATAATATGCCCCTTTGTTGGTCGTTTGTCTACAGATATGAAGAGGATGGACCTGGTTGCCTCATTCTCTTGGGTTGTCGAACTTTCCACTGAGTCTGAATCTGATATGTTTGTTGCAGCAAGATGGGTTATGTCCTAGCGTAAAAACTTTAACATCGAACGAAAGCAGGGAATGTAAGGACAATGACAAATCGGGTGGTTATCTGAACACACTTGGCACAGATATTGGACTACTCGTAAGGCATCATAGTACAATGGGTAGACCGGGTACCATCTTTGAAATAAATATAGAGCTGCATAGTCAACGATGAAGTGATATCGTTCATCACAGAGTGCACACAGCTGGACTAGAGCTTGAGGACGATAATGGGGAGGAGGTGGTCGTTCAGGTGACCATCTCTCCTTTGACACACACAATATGGTCCTTGTTGCTTACGTTCTTGGAGTTGTAGTGTTGTTTGTGTATTTTGTGTTCGATCCGGCTAAGTCGAGGTTTTCAGCGACGAAGTGTAGCATGAAATCCAACATATATTGGAATCGATGGATATAGGGATAACGACGTACATGGTGGTTTCTCCAACATATCTAACACATATGTCGTCAATGCCAAACTAAGTTGATTTGGGAAACTCCCGGGACTTGATACCAATGGTTAAATTCCCTTAACTCAGGGCACTATGTGACTAAGTGATCAGCCTCTTCACACAGTGTGAAAACTGGGACTTGTAGTGTGGCCTATGTTTGTCGTCTCTGATCCATTGGAGTTTTTATCACCAAATTGATCTTGATAGGCTGCTCATAAATCAACTCAATGTAACTCTTTCAAACCACTTCTAACTGAAGATTAGTCTCTTCATTTTGAGAGGGCTCTCTCAAAGGGGATTTATGATTTTCAATAGAAATAGTATTTAGATGGTTGACTCTATGAATTGTGACTTGTTTTAGCTTGATTGCAGGTTGAAAAATGAAAGGCTTGCTACCATTGGGCTATGGAGTCAACATCGGTGAACATAGTGATAGTAATTATTCTCATGGACGCTGAGGTAAATAGAGGTTTTTAATAAGGATGAAACATTCACACTGTTAGCCCCTTATAAATTCCTTGACAAGCAAGCAAGGGGCTAATTTGTTTTATGAGCCTTCAAGGAATGCATTTCTCTTGAAAACAGATCATCCTTGAAGCCTTTCATGTTCCCTGCTCTTTGACCCTTTCCCTCTATTGTTTTGGAGTCAATAAGCTTCACTGATTGCAAAAAATTGTGCTCCAAAAGCCCTTTATTATTTGCCCCTTGTATCCCTACAGAATGTCCCATTTCACCCCTTTTTTCCTCTTTTCAAAGTCCCCTTTCCATCCCAAAATTTCTCCCTTATTCCTCCTAAATCTCCCCAAAATCCCCTTTAAATTATACCGTTACCCTTTGTTTGGCCAAATTCCCCTTTCTTCCCTCTATTGTTACTCCTCTTTGGCCTCGAAATACACTTAAACGAGGCCAAAAACCCACTTGTAAACTTATATTAAGGGCCTAGCCCCTTTTCCACCAGCCCCCTAAACCACTTCCCCACATAACCGGCACCCAGAACTAAGCGCTAAAGGCCCCGGGCGCTAATCGCAATCGCAACCATCGGGCAAGCGTTTTCTATGTTAATCAAAAAAGTTCTGATGTGATTGGGTTTTGTTATGAAGACCCGTGATGAAATCTCCACCGTTGATTTTCCGTTTGATTGGATGGCCCTGCGCCGATCTCACCCCTGCCCCGATTGCAATTTCAAGTTTCACCGTGTCACACTTTTTTCCACCCTGATTTCGATTCGCCGATCCAATCTCAGCCGTCTGTTTAATCCATGATCCGACGGCCATCGCACCTCCCGCCCCAAACGCAATCGCAAGTCTCGCCGTGCTACCCCTCCATTCTTTGCGATTGCGATCTCCTGACCAAATCACAGCCATCCATCCCCTTCTAGATCCTACGGCCCTCGCTCGCTCGCTCCAATCGCAATCGCATTTTTTAATCGCAGTCACCTTCCATCCTTTGCGATTGTGATTATCCTGATCCAATCCCGACCGTTCATTTAATCCAAGATCCAACGAACCAACGCTAATCGCTTCACGCCCGTCGCTCCTCCCCTTTTCCCCCTCCGATCAGATCTCCACCGTTGATCTTCTTATTGATCCAACAACCATCGCATCGTCACTCCAATCGCAATCGCGATTTTCAATTGCTACCACTCTTCGCCCTTTGCGATTGCGATCCGCCGATTTGATCCTGGCCGTCCATTTCTTCAGATTGGACGGCTATGATCTAATCACGCCCCGATCATTTTTCTCCATCGGATGCCCTTACTAACTCCAACTTTCAATATCTGCCGTCGATCTCCTCCTGAGATCCGACGGTCCAAAACTAATCGCCCTCCGCCACGGTCGGGTCATACGATCATTTTCGTTACATTTTTGTTCATTTTAACGCATTCCGCCTATTTTCATAAAACATTCCACGGATTAATCTCTGCCGCTGATCTTCGTCACCAGACCATGATCTGACGGTCCGCGCTCATTTCTCCACCAAAACCCTATTTTTCACTGTTTACGCCATATTATTGCATTATCCACCATTGTTTGATCTAAAGCCACCACCGCCGCGCTATCACTCGCTCTGCCCTCCATAGCCTTTCGCATGGATTTCATAACTGAGTTTCATGTTTTGCAGGGTTATCAAGTGGTGAAAGCCGCCATGATTACATATTTTTTAAAATAGCGGCAGAACGACAGGGCTCGCATTAAAGGAACAAAGTTTAAACTCTGTGAAGTTTTCCCCAGGGTCATTAAAGCATTGATTTCACAGTCAGAGGTAAGTGTGGAAGCGACAAAGACTATCAATGGGAAAACTGAGTGTTCAAGGCCTATCATTGAAAATTTTGGGCCTAATCTATTGATTTGAAGGCAGAGTACCAGATCAAAGACATCATGGATCTCTCAGAAGGCCCAGCGCACAGAAAACTATGCCATCAGGGTAGCTACATCAGCAGAACATCCCTACCTGTGAAAGGACAAAGCGCCCATATTGTTTCCTCTATTTACCGTGTCCCTGAAGAACATTCATCCTTGACTGCAGTCCTAAGCTATCAGAGCATTTTTTATGCAGCATGGCGCACTTCACGGTCATTCATTTTTCTTTTTGTTTATTCACCAAAATTACTACAGATTACTACAGCCAGAGTGCATCAGAGCCATACCAGAGTAATGGAAACATAAATAAGACCATTCTTTCGTGCAAGGCATGCCAGAGATAAATGCACAGAGTTTAAAACTAAATGGGTTTCGGCCTTCTTTCTTTTCTGAGTTTTAATGTTTCATTTAGTGTCTCACCTACCTCCTCCACTCATCTTTTAACTATAAAATCTGGAGGAAACTCATTGTAAAGGTTGTTGATCGATTATCAGAGAATTGCAAGATTTTTCCTTTGAGATATGTTCTCTGCATAAAGTTGTAAGATAAGATGAGGAAGATGTATTCAGACTGAACTTTCAAGCTGTTGGCAATGTTGTATTTGAATGGTGTTTCTCTTAATATGACAAGCACATTTCTTTGGATCCTGATTTAAAGAAGATGGTGATGTTTTTCTATCTCTGTGTTTATTTCATTTCATTACATTTCTGCTGGCTTGCATCAGAAATTTGGCATAGGATTTACCCTTGCTAGGTACCCTATGTTTCTGCTCTCCTTGCCTTTAATGTTTTTCTTTTATATCTGTATCTGAGGATTGATTTCAATTGAATTAAACAGTGCAGTGGATGTTATTTCCTACTAACTGATGTATGAACTATTGAGGTCAATATTTCAGATGTTCTTGTTGAGGTTTAATTGAATGAATTGGGAATAGTGGGAGGTCTAGAATTCTGTCTTTATCTCACTAGGATCCTTTTCAGTTAATCGAACCTTTTCTAAGATCCCTCAAGCTGGAGGCCGAAGCATTGAGAGTTCAAAGTCTCTCTCTGATCTCAGGTTTCCAACTTTGTGTTCTGAATCTTCAATGTTTCCTTGCTCTCACCTTCCCTCTTGCCTATCCTACCACACTATCATCTTTAAGATCCAATGCTTTAGATGAATAGCCCAACTGAAAGCTTTCATATTGAATAGCAAGTAAACCCTTTCCTGACTCCATTTCCCAATGGTCTTGAATGTTCCCTGAAGATCTCTCTTTTGCCTAAAATCCTCTTTTCTCATCCTTGTCTCATATTGAACCCTTCTTTCCTGATTCGTAGCAACCAAACATACAATTAAACAAACAAACTCCGAGCCTTATAACTAGCCTAACACCTTAACTTTGAGCTTCAAAGACATATACCTTTGACAATCATAGAGAGATCCCTCTCTGGACCTAGGAGGGCTAGATCCTAGGGTCTGAAAGTGGTTTGATGTTGTCTAATCTTTTGGTATTGCCAACCTTGCCAAAACATGGGAACCCCAACATAATGGCGACTCCACTGGGGAACTTCTGAGTATTTTCCACCATACTACATCACAAGAGCCTCAGAAAACCTAGAAACTTTGGCCAGGTTGGTAGTGAGACACTTGCCTTTGAATTTCAACTTCTATACCATTTGTTGTGTTTCTCCCATGCTCTTAGACAAAGTCTGGAAAGGGCCAAGTAGCCTCTAGATATTACACTCTTTAGAGGTGACATATCTGTTAAAATCCCTCCCAGTCAATCTCTGGTTAGAGTTTGCTGTGTTTTAAAGATATCCTTGAAAAGGGACATCTCATAAGCACTGTGGTGGACAGTGTACCCTCCAGAAGCATCCCGAACCTTCCACCTGGTGACTCCACATCACCTTAAAGATCAAAGAATCCACTGGTGATCAGTAGGCCTACTGATTATCTTGGTTTCACATAAGACTCCATTGGAAGACCAGCCTCTGAAACAACATCAGCCACAATAGAAGGAAAAAGTAGGGTTAAGATGTTTGGTTTGAAAACAACATTCTGGCTTCCAGAACCATCCACACAAGAGCTTATCCTAACCCAAACCCACCTGAAATAGTTGAAAACCTTGAGAGCATCCTCAAGAGATCTCCTACACCTAAAAGACCAACTATTTCCAGCCACATCCATAGAACTAATTCTACACCAGAAGACTTTACAGCTCTATCAGACCCATTTTTTGACCTAGACCTACCAAACATACTACCAAGAACTAGGTCATCCAGTGTCCTAGACCAGCCAGACCTTGAGTTCCCTATTTCACCACCTCATAGTGGTAAACACATTAGGGACAAGGAGACCCCTCCATCCACACCCCTTGACATTCACTTTATTCAAAACTTGGGGCTCAGTCATCCTAAATCTACTCAACAGTCTTCTGCTGGTCCTAGTATCCCTGTCATCCATATACCAGTTGCTCAAGTTAACCCTTTTTTTCATCAGAACATCATCATGGTAGCCTGGTATGCACCTTTGGTTTTACCCTAGCCTCTAGTACCCGTACCCAATGATTATAAATCAAAAATACCACACTTCACTGCCAAAGAATCTACCACAGCACAACACCATGTTGTTACACAGTAATTTGTCACCGTCCCTAGCATTCCCCGTCCCGCACAATGGAGGACCCATTTTGTGACCTGTGAACATTGTCATGCCTTGAAAACATCATCAATGCATTCCTCTAAGCATGAGCTTCAATTGCCCTAAAGACATCTTCTTGCAAAAAATAATGAAAACATCTCCTTTTGCATTGGCGCGGGCAGACAGTTCACCACTCGCGCCAATGAGGAAAATCCTACAAAGAGGCCGCGCCAACTGGCGCTCTGTCCCAGAGCAGTAGTCGCGCTAGCCAATTTAAGGAGTGTTTTTTAAATAAATATGGCGGAAGTTGTGTTTCAACAAACTCAGAAACCATTGTCTATCTTGAGTTGGGAGGTTTGGCTGCGGGAGTTCTATGGAAGGGAAGTGGTTTTGCCACCTCCCATGGAACCTTCCTTGGTGATAGGGCCAATCCCATAATAATAGGGATCCCAAATCCCTCCTTCCCCATCTATAAAAGCCTGCTCAATTCCATGGCAACCTAGTCTTGAAGTGCCTAAGCTTTGAATCTCCAAATTCCCAAGAGCCTTTGTGCTGTAAGAGCCCTCTTTCTTCCCTTAAGGCCGACTCAAGTAAGGAGAATATCGTCGAGAGACTCAGGAGAGGTTTCCCCTTTCCCTGGCGAGCTTTGCGAGACATGAACGACTAGAGACCCATCCGAAGGAGACCACGACGTCAGAACATTGGTTGTAATCTCTTTCGATCGTTATTTAATGAATGATTATGATTATGGTTCCACTCTGTTTTCGATTATGTTAATATGAGTAGTATCCTTTCTGACTGATATTTAGTTGCGTATGCCGGATTTTATGCTTGTATCTGTTTTTTTCTTACATGTGCAGGTATCCATCCGCGGAGATCGTGGAGGATTGTGATCTGCCGAGGCTGAGGAACGGGAACGCGCTCTTCTTCAGATCGTAGCATTAGATTCTAGGTAGGCCTCCATCTTTGGTCTTTTCATTTCGTAACTAGGAACTTGCGTTGTAACATTTCGTGATTGTTGCTAGACCCCTGCTGGGCTAGTAGGGATCGCCTCTGTCCGCAGAAGGGATTTACCTCCTTAACACATGTAGATAGGATGGAAGATTATTTTGACTAAATGGAGATAGATGATGATACAATAAAAATGAGAATCTTTGCCCAGAGTTTAGGAGGTGATGTGAAGAAATGGTTCAAGAGCCTACCTTCTAATAGTATCCAAGACCTTCCTGCTTTATATCAAACTTTCATAAACAAATGGGAGGTTAAGGCCAACCCTCGCCAAATCCTAGCAGAATATATGAACCTTAAAAGAAACGCAGGAGAGAGTGTCCGTGACTACACTACAAGGTTCAACAACGTTTATAACGCCCTTCCTCAACACATGAAACCTCCCCAAGGTATGGCTCTAGTGAAATACCATGAAGGCTTTGATGCTGACATGGCCTACTATCTTAGGGAGAGAGAGTACAACACGTTGGAAGACATGCAAAAAGGAGCAGTGAGTGTAGAAGCTAATCTGATTGAGAAGAGAACAAGTTTGAGAGTTGAGAAGAGGGTAACATATAGAGATGACATTGTAGCTTCCACATCTGATCCCAATTATGACTGTTTATCTAAAAACATGGAAAAGATACAAAAAATGATGGAAAAAATGGTTGTCACAGTCAGTAACCAAAACAGAAACCAAAATCACAACCAGAACCAGAACTTTAGAAGAAACAACACCACTCCCAACAGACAAAGAGAATCAGATCAACAAGTTATTCCCCCATTCCAAGAGAACTTTCTTGATGAAGATGAGGGAATCATAGAGGAGTCTGAGGGAAACATAATAAACATGTTTGAAGTGGGAAACTCAATCCACAACTGTTCCACAGAAGAAGATCAACCCTCACCCTCCTTTTGGGATGAGGAATGGTTAGAATCTGACGATTACAGGTTAGGGTTTAAGGATGCCATCATGCAGTTCAGAGAACAATATGAAATGAGAAGAAAAAATAACCTAGACACTTCAAAACCAAAAGCTTCTGAGGTTACCATCAAAAAGAGGCCTGAGAAAACTTCTAAAGCAGCTACTGAAAGTAAAAAATTAGTAGCCGAGAGTTTTGAGAAGAAAAAGGAAAAAGACAACCAAAACACTGATAAACAGGGTCAACCAACTAGCAGCACTAGCATTGCAGTTAGTGCTCTTGATAAAACAATTCCAAACATTGTACATAGTGAGAACCAGCCCATTGATTCAACCACTAAGGTAGTGGCTAACAAAATAGAGTTGAGCATTCCAAGGAGTCAGTCCACTTTCGATTTAGAAAGTGAGATTGCAAGAATCAAAATCTATGTCCCACTTTCTGAGTTGGCCACTCAGGATGTATATAAAGGCCAAATTTTGAAAGCATTAAATCTAGGTGAGAACAGTGACACTGTAAATATGAGTGATGATCAACCTGTCCTTCTGTTTGGTCCAAAGATAGAAGGAAATTTTCAGGAAGGGGTAGTGCCCCCTTTTTATATTAGTCTTAATATCCATGATAAGATCCTCCACAATGCAATGCATGACTCTAGTGCCTCACACAACTTGATGCCTAAAGTAGTGATGGAAAGATTAGGCCTAGAGATAACCCGTCCCTATAAAGACCTATATTATTTTGACTCTAGCAGGGTAAAGTTTCTCGGCTTGATCAAAGACCTGTGTGTGAGCCTTACCTAGATTCCAACCAAGTGTATGGTCATGGATGTTGTCGTGGCAGATGTGCCACCCAAGTATGGCATGTTATTATCAAGATCATGGGAAGCCAAGCTAAAAGGTACAATGCAGATGGATGGGGCCTATGCCACAATCCCAGTCTTTAGCCAACCTAGAAGACTATACAGGGAGGCACAAATGAAGTTCCTGGTTAATAGCCCCGAAAGGCCTGAAAATGCACCTTTATACTCTCTGCACACCGACCTGGACTCCTTTATCTTCTGCAACGATGAATCTTTGGGAGGGCCAGAACCAGAAGACATAGATGAAAACAGAGTTTATGAGACTACGAACCTTAACATAATGGCTACACTCAACTTAGAGGAAAATAAAGAAGAAACCCTTAGACAGTGCACTGAAACAGAGATTCAGACCAAACAAGAAAACGAATGCAATCAGCCGGTTAGTCACCCCTCACTAACTCATACACTCCATGAAGAACGAAAACACTCACTGCACCACGCAAAACCCATCACACAACAGACCAGTGAAACCCACGTCCGGGAGGGAAACGAGGATAAAACGAAAAATGAACCCTTGTGGGAAATGAACTTTGACAGGTCATGCACCAAGAGAACTGACAGAGCCAGGGTGTGGCTACGTAATACAGAAAGCGACTACATGGAAAGCCATGCCTGCAACCTGCATTTAAAATGTACAAATAATATTGCAGAATACAAGGCTCTGATCCTAGGCTTAAATCTGTTGAAGAAAATAGGAGCCCGTAGAATATCCGTGCAGGGAGACTTTGAGTTGGTTATAAAACAGGTGAACGGAAAATACACAGCTAAACACCCTAGGTTGAGAGCATATAGGAACGATGCCGTGGATATATTGAAAACATTTGTTGAATACGAATTAGTGTTTGTTCCTAGGAGTCAAAAATTCATTGCAAATGGGTTAGCTTTCCTAGCCAGTTCATATCCTAAGACTCCAAGCGACCAGTAAATCATAATACAGACCAGATTCAGACCTGTAGTGCTGGATAATGAAAAATATTGGCAGGTTTTCGAGGGCGATAAGCAGATTGAAGATTTCCTGATGGGAAGGAACGAGTTTGAATTTTCTGATTCAGACTCTATATCCAGTGATAATTTCCTGAGTGAGGAACCCTCAGACGAGGAAGAACCACCCCATAACATAAAAATAAACACTTTGAACGAACAGATTGGAAACCTAAACGAAAATTGTGAAAACGCGGAAAATGAAGAAGTTGAGGTGCTGCAGGCCAAATATAAGAACATACCTCAAGGTCTGGTGCCTTTAGAGGAACTTTTTGACTTCGATGATGTAGAAAAGAAGCCCACCATAGAACACGCAGACTCTGACGTTGATGAATGCAACATAGGCACAGAAGACAAGCCCAAAATTATTAAATTGGCTAAGTCTCTTCTTGCAAACATGAAAAATAAATACATTGACCTTTTCAAGGAATTCATTGACGTGTTTTCTTGGAGCTACAAATACTTAAAGGCCTATGACACAAACATTATACAACACAAAATACCTTTGAAAGAAAATCAGAAGCCCTTTAGACAAAAATTTCGTAGAATAAACCCAAAGAAATTGCCTGCAGTTGAAAAAGAAATTAAAAAGATGTATGAGGCAGGTATAATAGTTCCTATGAGGTTTTGTGATTGGGTCTCAAACCTTGTAGCTGTGAGAAAGAAAACAGGTGAGATCAGATTATGCATAGATTTCAGGAATCTTAATAGAGCCTCACTCAAAGACAATTACCCTTTGCCAAAAATGGAACATATTCTTCAAAGGGTAGTAGGCTCAAAAAGGATTTCCCTACTAGATGGTTTTTCAGGCTACAACCAAGTCTTAGTAATCCCAGAAGATCAACTCAAGACAGCCTTTACCACTCCATGGGGTACCTTTATATATGTAAAGATGCCCTTTGGAATGATGAACATTGGTGCAACCTTCCAAAGAGCAATGGACATAGCTTTTTCAGATGAAAAAGGACACTTCATTGTCATCTATTTGGATGACATAACAGTATACTCCAAGACTGAAGAAGAACACCTAAAACAAATGAGAAAGGTCTTTGAAAAATGTAGATGGTTCGGTCTGTCATTGAATCCTAAAAAGACTGTATTTGGGCTGCAAGAAGGAAAACTCCTTGGCCATATTATATCTGAGAAAGGGATTAGGATAGACCCATAAAGAGTTGAGGGAATACTACAAATCACACACGTGAGAAACATTAAAGAATTACAGTCCTTCATTGGGAAGATCAACTTCCTCAAGAGTTTTATCCCCAACTTAGCTGAACATCTTAGGAATATGACTAACATGCTAAAGAAAGGTGTAGGAGTTAAGTGGACTGTTGGAGCTAAGAAATCTTTTGAATTAGTTAAACTTGCACTCACCCAGGCTCCTGTCCTAATCAGCCGAGATTTCTCAAAGGATTTCCTCATCTTTTCATTTTCCTCTGAGCATACAGTAGCTGCAGTTCTGTTGCAGAAAAATCCAAAGGGAATGGAACAGCCCAAATCTTTCTTTAGAAAAGCACTGAGAGACGCACCCTTGAAATACAACATAATGGAAAAATATGCCTATGCCTTAGTCAAGGCCTTGAAAGACTTTAGGGTGTACATTCTGCATTCCCACACAATAGCCTATGTGCCTAGCACAGTGGTCAAAGATATCTTGTCCCAAGACCCAGATGGGAAGAGGGGAAAATGGATTGTTGTGATCTTAGAATACGACCTTGAGATAAAACCCACCAAACTGATCAAAGATCAGGGCTTAGCTCGACTAATGGCTGAATCAAATCTACAAGCCCTTGACATTAACATGGTAGATACCTTGGATGAGCAGTAGGGATTGCCTGATCCCACTGTTGAAGAGAAGTTTCAGAGCTCTCCTTGGCATTCTAACATTCTGTATGTGCTTACTCACCTTAATGCCCCTCCTGAGCTATCAAAGACCAAGGCCAGATTCTTAAAGCTAAAAGCCAGAAGTTATTGCATAATGAATGAAGGCTTATACTGGAAAAACCCAAATGGACTATTTCTTAAATGTTTTCCTGAGTCTGAAGCAGAGAGGATTAAACAAGAATTCATGCAGGAGAGTGTGGAGGCCACATGAGCTGGAAGGCCATTGCAAAAAAAATACTTAGAGCTGGTTACTACTGGCCTATGCTCTTCAATGACATCCATAAGATCATAATTTCCTGCCACAAATGCTAGATTTTTGAAGGCAAAAGAAAGCTCCTCCCCTTACCTCTACAACCCATCACTATTGAAGGTCCCTTTATGCAATGGGGCCTAGATTTCATAGGAGAAATTCACCCAGCTTCTTCTGCACAACACAAATGGATCTTAACAGCCACAAACTACTTCACTAAGTGGATAGAGGCCATACCTGCTAGGAATGCCACATATTTTATCATCATTAGGTTCCTAGAAGATCACATCCTCTCTCGGTTTGGCTGTCCAAGAAAAATAATCACTGATAACGCTACTGCTTTTGGGTCCAAGAAAATGGTTGATTTTTGTCACAGGTATCAATTAACACTTGGTCATTCAACTGCCTATTATCCTCAAGGTAATGGCTTAGCTGAATCATCAAACAAAAGCCTGGTGACCATCATCAAGAAGCTGTTGGAAGAGAAAAAAAAGTCATGGCATAACAGGTTAGTGCATGGCCTGTGGGCTGACAAGCTTACAAAAAAGAAGTCCATTGGCAGTCACCATATCAGATTGTCTATGGGATAGAAGCATTTTTTCCTACCAGTTTGGGTGTACTAGTGATCAAAATTGTCCAAGAGATCTAGACAGAAGAAGACAGTATGGTGAGAAGGATAAACCAAACAATTCATCTCCAGCAAACAAGGGAGGAGGTCTATAGCAGAGCTATCAAAGTTCAAGAAAACATAAAGAGGCTGTTTGAAAAAAGAACCAAAGTGGCTGATTTCAAAATTGGAGATAAGGTTCTGAAGTGGGACTCAAGGAGAGAGGATAAAGTAAAGCACGACAAGTTTGACAGTTTGTGGCAAGGTCCATATATCATCCAAGCCACTGTGGGTCCAAATGCCTTTTTTATACAAGAGTTAGATGGTACTCAGCTGTTTGGGGGTCCTGTCAATGGCAGGATGCTCAAACACTACTTCTGTTGATTTCCAATTTCCAGTTTCCGTTTCCATTGTACATACCATTGCAGTGTTTTGTTTTCAAGAAAAAGAGAAAATGTTCCAAAAAACAAAGAAAAAGGAGAGGTCTAGACATGCTCAAAACATGGACCTCTGAAGTGCAAAGATTGGCTCTAATATGATCAAAACCTGAGCCAAATAAAGTGAAGATAGATGGTTCAAACATGCCCAAAACCTGGACCAGCAAAGAAGAAAGAAGAATCAGCTCTAACAAGCCCAAAATCAGAGCTGGAATGAAGAAAAGAAAGTGACTCTAACAAGCTCAAAACTTAAGTCACAAAAGAAGAAGGATACTTCAAAACTTTATATTTCAAGCCTTCAAAGTTTTGTTTTCAGTTTTTTGCAAGTTTTGGTCCATGTGCAACTGTCTTTATGCCTTGGATCCACAGAAAACTAGACTGTCTAATCCTAGTTTGACTATTTTTAAATGTCTATTGTAGAATGTAGAGAAGAAATCTGCTGGACAGTCTAATCCCATCAGATATTAGATTAGGTAGAGAAAAATATGAGACCAACAGTCTAATCTGGTCTCATGGAGTGATAAGGGTAGATTTAGAATAGGTTTATTTTCTGTTTATAAAAATAAATGATGTAAAGGGTCTGCTAGTTCAAATGCACCCTAAAAGAAGAAAAAATGCTAGGATTGTAGTCTGGGTAGGCAGTTTGTTTGAGAATGCTTCTGCTCATTGATGTCTTCACAATTGTGGCAGATGAAAACCAAAGAAGAGAGGTGGCTCAAGTAGCAGGCATATGGCCTACTCCAAAGATCATTTCTGAATTCTTGACTCCTTCAAGAAGAAGCCATCCCCATGTGGAACCACTGTTAGCCCCTTATAAATTCCTTGACAAGCAAGCAAGGGGCTAATTTGTTTTATGAGCCTTCAAGGAATGCATTTCTCTTGAAAAAAAATCATCCTTAAAGCCTTTCATGTTCCCTTCTCTTTGACCCTTTCCCTCTGCTGTTCTGGAGTCAATAAGCTTCACTAATTGCAAAAAATTGTGCTCCAAAAGGCCTTTATTATTTACCCCTTGTATCCCTGCAGAATGTCCCATTTCACCCCTTTTTTCCTCTTTTCAAAGGCCCCTTTCCATCCCAAAATTTCTCCCTTAGTCTTCCTAAATCTCCCCAAAATCCCCTTTAAATTCTACCCTTACCCTTTGTTTGGCCAAATTCCCCTTTCTTCCCTCTATCGTTACCCCTCTTTGGCCTCGAAATACACTTAAACGAG
The DNA here is from genome assembly GCA_034641835.2 of Pinus albicaulis. NCBI lineage: Eukaryota > Viridiplantae > Streptophyta > Pinopsida > Pinales > Pinaceae > Pinus > Pinus albicaulis. Next base: position 116,744,682 of record CM076580.1, on the reverse strand, counting down.
GCCAAAAACCCACTTGTAAACTTATATTAAGGGCCTAGCCCCTTTTCCGCCAGCCCCTTGAACCACTTCCCCACGTAACCGGCACCCAGAACCAAGCGCTAAAGGCCCCAGGCACTAATCGTAATCACAACCATCGGGTAAGCGTTTTCTGTGTTAATAAAAAAAGTTCCGATGCAATTGGGTTTTGTTATGAAGACCCGCGATGCAATCTCCACCGTTGATCTACCGTTTGATCGGACGGCCCTGCGCCGATCGCACCCCTACCTCGATCACAATCGCAAGTTTCATCGTGTCACACTTTGTTCTGCCCCGATTGCGATTCGCCGATCCAATCTCAGCCGTCTGTTTAATCCACGATCCGACGACCATCGCACCTCTCGCCCCGATCGCAATCGCAAGTCTCACCATGCCACCCCTTCGTTATTTGTGATTGCGATCTCCCGACCAAATCACAGCCGTCCATCCCCTTCCAGATCCTATCGCCCTCGCTCGTCCACTCCTATCGGAATCGCATTTTTTAATCGTAGTCACCTTTCGTCCTTTGCAATTGCAATTATCCCGATCCAATTCCGACCGTTCATTTAATCCAAGATCCAACGGCCCAGCGCTAATCGCTTCATGCCCGTCGCTCCTCCCCTTTCGCCCCTCCAATCAGATCTCCACCATCGATCCTATTGTTGATCCAACGACCATCGCATCGTCGCTCCAATCGCAATCATGATTTTCAATTGCTACCACTCTTCGCCCTTTGCGATTTCGATCCGCCGATTTGATCCTGGCCGTCCATTTCTTCAGGTCGGATGGCTATGATCTAATCACGCCCCCCATCAGTTTTCTCCATCGGATGCCCTTACTAACTCCAAATTTCAATCTCTACCGTCGATCTCCTCCTGAGATCCGACGGTCCAAAACTAATTGCCCTTTGCCATGGTTGGGTCTCGCCGCATATGATTGTTTTCGTTACATTTTCGTTCATTTTAACGCATTCCGCCTATTTTCATAAACCATTCCACGGATTAATCTCCGCCGCCGATCTTCGTCACCAGACCATGATCTAACGGTCCACGCTCATTTCTCCACCAAAACCCTATTTGTCACTATTTACGCCATATTATTTCATTATCCACCATTGTTTGATCTGAAGCCACCACCGCCGCGCTATCACTCACTCTGCCCTCCATAGCCTTCCGCATGGATTTCATAACTGAGTTTCGTGTTTTGCAGGGTTATCAGGTGGTGAAAGCCACCATGATTACACAGTTTTTAATACAGTGGCAGAACGACAGGGCTCACATTAAAGGAACAAAGTTTAAACTCTGTGAAGTTTTCCCCAGGGTCATTAAAGCATTGATTTCGCAGTCAAAGGCAAGCGTGGAAGCGGCAAAGAGTATCAATGGGAAAACTGAGTGTTCAAGGCCTATCATTGAAACTTTCGGGCCTAATCTATTGATTTGAAGGCAGAGTACCAGATCAAAGACATCATGGATCTCTCAGAAGGCCAAGCGCACAGAAAACTATGCCATCAGGGTAGCTACATCAGTAGAACATCCCTACTTGTGAAAGGAAAAAGCGCCCATATTGTTTCCTCTATTTACCATGTCCCTGAAGAACATTCAGCCTTGACCGCAGTCCTAAGCTATCAGAGCATTTGTTATGCAACATGGCGCACTTCACGGTCATTCATTTTCCTTTTTGTTTATTCACTAAAAGTACTATAGAGTACTACAGCTAGAGTGAATCAGAACCATACCGGAGTAATGGAAACATAAAGAAGATCATTCTTTCTTCCAAGGCATGCCAGAGATAAATGCACAGAGTTTAAAACTAAATGGGTTTCGACCTTCTTTCTTTTCTGAGTTTTAATGTTTCATTTAGTGTCTCACCTACCTCCTCCGCTCATCTTTCAGCTATAAAATCTGGAGGAAACTCATTGTAAAGGTTTTTGATCGATTATCAGAGAATTGCAAGTTGTTTCCTTTGAGATATGTTCTCTGCGTAAAGTTGTAAGATAGGCTGAGGAAGATGTATTCAGATTGAAATTTCAAGCTGTTGGGAATGTTGTATTTGACTGGTGTTGCTCTTAATATGACAAGCACATTTCTTTGGATCCTGATTTAAAGCAGCTGGTGATGTTTTTCTATCTCTGTGTTTATTTCATTTCATTACATTTCTGCTGGCTTGCATCAGAAATTTGGCATAGGATTTACCCTTGCTAGGTACCCTATGTTTCTGCTCTCCTTGCCTTTAATGTTTTTCTGCTATATGTGTATCTGAGGATTGATTTCAATTGATTTAACCAGTGTAGTGGATGTTATTTCCTGTTAACTGATGTATGAAATATTGAGGTCAGTATTTCATATGTTCTTATTGAGGTTTAATTGAATGAATTGGGAATAGTGGGAGGTCTAGAATTCTGTCTTTATATCACTAGGATCCTTTTCAGTTAATCGAACCTTTTCTAAGATCCCTCAAGCTGGAGGCCGAAGCATTGAGAGTTCAAAGTCTCTCTCTGATCTCAGGTTTCCAACTTTGTGTTCTGAATCTTCAATGTTTCCTTGCTCTCACCTTCCCTCTTTCCTATCCTACCACACTATCGTATTTAAGATCCAATGCTTTAGATGACTAGCCCAACTGAAAGCCTGCATATTGAATAGCAAGTAAACCCTTTCCTGTCTCCATTGCCCAATGGTCTTGAATATTCCCTGGAATATCTCTCTTTTTCCTAAAATCCTCTTTGCTCATCCTTGTCTCATATTGAACCCTTCTTTCCTGATTCTCAGCAACCAAACATACAATTAAACAAACAAAATCTGAGCCTTATAACTAGCCTAACACCTTAACTTTGAGCTTCAAAGACATATACCTTTGAAAATCATAGACAGATCCCTCTCTAGACCCAGGAGGGCTAGATCCTAGGGTCTAAAAGTGGTGTGATGTTGTCTCATATTTTGGTATTGCCAACCTTGCCAAAACATGGGAACCCCAACACACACAACATAAGGAAAACACAACAATTTAAACTCTAAATGAAGTCATATCATGATAGCATGAATTCTGAGTAATTAGAGATAAAACTCACTGCAAGCGATTAAATAAAATATATAGAGCCACAAGACATTAAATACCTCATTAGAATCTCAAGTCTAGAAGTAAAATGTCACTATATATTACTAATAATGGAAAAACATAACATGTATAAATTTTGTGCAATATTCTCCAACCCTTTTCTCTTCGATGTTCAGTCTATAAATAGAAATTATTTACAATGCAAATGATGTGACCAGCTGGGTAGATCCTCGAACTCTAACTTTGACACCTAACATAACTGAAACTACTTTCTTGGAACAGAAAAAGGACAGCTATCCTTTAAGAAGTCACACTCCTAATAGGACTCTACTTCATATTTATTACATTCAGTTTTCTTAACATTAAAATAGTTACACGATAGAAATCACATGTTCGAGAGACAATTCACCATCACTAAAATATTTAAAGTACCCCCTAGATTTAGGAAACACAACCCTACTTTTCAGGAATGGATAATCTTCACTTTAATCATTGGTTTGCACGTTGAGCTGGATGTGTGACACTCATTTTGAGTAATGATTCTATGCTGGGATGGCCCATTGATAGGCTGGATGTCCTCCAGATGGCTGGTGTGCTATGAGAAACTCCAAAAATATTCAAAAAACCTCTTGCTATGAAACATGACAGTTTAGGCAGTTTGGTAGCGTAGTTTCATAGCGTATGAATTTTTTGGCTTTTCGTCCATCTCCCTGCCACCTTTGCTGGTCAAGAACCTTCACTAAGCCAAAATATCTTAAAAAAAAAACCCCGCTCCTTAATCCTTCAAAAAAATAAATTTCAAATAAAAATAACATCTTCAGAAATTTCATAGCGTTTTTTCTGGCTTTAAGCCTGAAGCACGCTACGAAACTGCCTAAAAAACCATAATTTGTTGTTTTTGTGACTATATTAAAAAATTGATCTCTTGAGGCAAAATTTAGGTTCTTTTCAAGCCATGAACCTCATCAAACATGTTTCAAATCAATTCTTCATCCTTTAGGAGTTTCTTCTTCATTTGCATCCTCAACCCTTTCTTTTCCACCTCAACTTGAATCAAGTCCAGCTACTCTTGAAGGTCTTCCACTTGATCCTTTAATGCTCTGTTTTTAGCTTGCAAGTATAAGTTCATCTTCGTGGTGTGTCTTACCACCCCTCTTAATGGCTAAGTCTTCTTCAACAATCTTTTGGCATTGTCCATATATTTTGAGACACTTGAGATTTGACCTTCCGATATTTTCATCATTTGTCCAAATTTAACCTTCTCAGACCTGTGCTTTTCTACCTCTAACTTCAAATCTAATATCTCTTTACCTGCTTCCTTCAATTGGTATTTGAGGGATTATATTTTTGATTTTTTAATTATTTTCTCTTTTCCCTTTCTCTGCCTGATAACAACTTCTTCGTCTGATGATGGAGACAAATCTATGATGCTTACTGGCTTCCTTGGCTGAAATACAAAGCCAACATATTCTCCTGCAAAATATAATTTCTTAGTAGTCTTGCCTTTCTTCAATTTTCTTCCACCACCTTAAATATCAATTGCATGAAGGATATCCTCCAGATTCCCTTTGGCCAATGTCTGGCTTCTAGTTATCCTCTTATTGCATTTTTTTTCTGACTTTATGTTTCTGTTTTGCAAGTGTTGGTTGAGGGGTGTCAGTCTCTTGCAGAGGTTATGTTCTTATGTCCATTGGTTCTGCAGGGGATTGTCTTCTTTCTTCTTCAACTTCTTCTGTCACAGCTGGTGTTGTAGTAGTTCTAGGTTTCAAGATTCTCTTTGGAGTGAACACATATATTTCATAACCACTCATGAACAGAAAAGAAACCCAATCTCTGTTTAATCTTCTCAATTATTCCAACACTAAGAAATTTATTAGACCACGATGAAACAAAGATGTCTCATTGCCTTCTGACTTGACTTGAACCCTATCTGACATTTTCCCTAAACTCCTGTATAAATAGAAAGGTAATTCAAGTGATCTCTTACCTACAAAATTCATAAGAAGTTTGAGATGGTATGAGTAAACCATGTGGAATCTTCCTTCATAGGTGAAATATTTTTGAATGACCATCAGCAAGTTTGCATAATTCTCCTTCATAAAACTCCTAGGGATAGCATTGGTCAAACCAACTCCATTGTGTTCATGCTTGAGAAACTCGTTACAACCATGCATTGTAAACTTTGTACCTTTAAACCACCCTTCACCACCTCTAGGGATTCCTGTAGTGAGTGATATTATCTTTGGTGTCACTGTGATATTTAGAATCCCAACCTTTGATGTTGTTTCAGTAAAATTAGTGGCAAAATCCTTTGAAACTTGTGCATGGAATCCCTACGACCTCTGGCAGAATTGCAAGCATCCAGTCCTCCTGAAAAACTCCATAGTAGTAGGGTATTCGTTGAGTAATTTAAAATCCATGGGTTCATACCTGAGACAATGGCCACCCTTGTTAGTTTTATTTCTTGCAGCCATGGATGCTTTATAGTCTTCACTGCCCTCCTTGCTTATGACACCTACATAATTTGAATTTGACAACAACTTGCTTGGATTAATGAAGCAGCTCTACAGGGATCAACTCACATGCAAGGATAAAAAATAATATGACAAAAGGTTATTTTGGGGTAAGGTTTAAAAGGTAAATTGACAGCTTAGGTTTTAATAATAGCACATGCAACCAAAACGATTCATGATTACCTCAAATACGGTTCTGTACATTTGAAACTTACCATAATGAACTTGAAAGACCTCAACCTTTACTCCTATAATCATAAACTGACACCTCACATCGCTCTGAAAACCTTGGATGAAAAGACGCAGTTTCGTAGAAAAGACAGTTAGGTTGCTGACAGATTCGCTATGAAACTATTAGGAAGTTTCGTAGCGAAATCTGTGGATTTCCTTTGTAAATCGCTACAAAATTCTAAAAAAATGACAGGTGTGCACTTCTGAGTTTAAATGCGTGGGAATGATAACAGACATGATATGGGAATGATTTGACTGAAGTGGCATGGATGGAGGTGAACATTAAACTTAGGATAGGCTTCAAAAAATGCAAAAAATTTCATATATCACATTGAAATGGCTTAGGAAACCTCATCCATTTGGTGAATGACCTGCGTGACCCTATCAAGGAAATTTTTACAACTAAATGAGTGATAACAGTGGATCCACTTGGGATGGTGTGCCCCTGTGGTAAACCAAAGAACCTGTAGTTCCAGTGCCATCCATCTTTTTGAAAATAACCTTATGAAATTTGCCAAGCCTTCTTCAAAATTTTATGGCCTTCACCTCGGGCTCAATTTTGATGATCAGGCTATTTTTATTAGCAGAAAAGCATAATAAAATGGAATATATACAATGGAGTGAAAATTATGTAAAATTTAAGAGGAATAGTACTTTATAAACCTGCCATTGACAGGTCCTCCAGAACAAAGTTGTCCATCCATATCCTAAAGTAGATAATTATTTTTTCCATGGTATGCAGCTACTATGAATGGTCCCTTCCAAATATTTTCAAACTTTCCATGTTTCCCCTTTTCTTCAATTCTGGCTTCCCACTTTAAAACTACATCTTGAATCTAGAAATTTTCTTCTTTGACCTTTATGTCAAATGTTTTCTTTACTCTATTTTGTGATTGTTGATGGATGTTGTACACCTCCTCCCTTTTTTCTTGCGGAGCCATAAGCTGGTTTATCTTCCTCTCAATAGAATTAGTTTCTTCTTCAAGTCCTTGCAACAATTTTATTATAGGCACTCCCAAGGATGTGGGAAAAATTGCTTCAGCTCCATACACTAATTCATAAGGTGAAGTACCAATGGATCTCTTTGTACATACTCTATCAGCCCACAGAGCATACTTCAACTTCAGATGCCATGATCTCTTATTTTCCTGCAGTACCTTCTTGATAATTCTAACATTGTTTTTATTAGAGGATTCAGCAAGACCATTACCCTGTGGGTAATAAGTAGTTGAGTGTCAAAGTTTTATATGATACTGATGACAAAAGCTAATTAACCTTTTGGATTTAAAATATTGTGCTTGTCAGTAATAATCTTCATAGGACAGCCAAACCTGGACAAAATATTGTTCTCTAAGAATTGAATGATGACTGAATCATTTACCTGCCTTGTTGGGATTGCTTCGATCCACTTAGTGAAATAATATGTTGTTGTCAGGATCCAACGATGCTGCCTTGAAGATGATGGGTGTATTTCACAAATAAAATCCAACCCCCATTGTTGGAAATGCGTCTCAACATAAATTGGCATCAAAGGTAAAGGAATCAACTTTTTCTTACCATAAAAAATCTGACATTCATGGCAGGCATCGATCTTCTTGTAAACATCCTTGAACATGGTGGGCCAATAGTACCTTGCTCTGAGAATTTTGTTTGTTGCGGCCTTCCAGTAGTGGTGTCCTCCACAGTCTCCCTTATGAAACTCTTCAATCACCCTTTTAGCTTCCTCTTCCAGCAAACAGTTTAAAAGAATTCCACAAGTATCTTTCCAGTATAGATTCTTATCTGCAATACAATATCTTAGATATTTCAGCTTCAAAACCTTGCTTTTGATTTATTCAACTCTGCAGGAGCTCTGTGATGATGAAAAACAAATATAATGTCTCTGTACCATTAAGATAAAATGAAATTCTCTTCAATAGGAATCAACTCTTCATCTTCCTCTAAAATATCTGAAATTTCTGCAATAAAATTCATGTCAAGACAATCAAAATTGGATTGTGACATTAGTTTTGCCAACCCCTGTCCTTTCACCAATTTTGTAGGTTTGATTTCTATGTTATATTCTAGAAAATTAGCTACCCACTTCCCTCTCTTTCCATCAGGATCAGCTTGTGTAAAAATGTCTTTAACCACAGTGTTAGGCACAAATGCAATGACATGAGAGTGCAGAATATAAATTCTGAAATCTTTAATAGCTTTGATCAAAGAATATGCCTGTTTTTCTAAAATATTGTAATTCAGCTTTGATTTAGCAAGAGTTTTTCTAAAGAATGAAATTGGTTTCTCTATACCTTGTTGTGATTTCTACAGTAAAACTCCAACTATGGTATTTTCAGATGCAAATGTGAAAACCAAAAATTCTTTTGAAAAATTTGGACTAATAAATATTGGGGCTTGAGTGAGGGCTTTCTTTATCTCTTCAAATGATTTCTTGGCTTCAATAGTCCATTTAATATCGACTCCTTTATTCAACATCTTGGTAATTTCTTTGACAATTTCAGCAAAGTTCGGGATGAACCTTCTAACAAAGTTTACTCTCCCAAGAAAGGATTGAATTTCCTTCCTATTCCTTGGTAGGTCTATCTTTTGAATGGCATTAACTCTGTTTGGATCAATCGTTATCCCATCCTTTGATATAATATGTCCAAGAAATTTTCCAGAGGTTAGAGAAAAAAATACTTTTAGTGGGATTAAGAGAAATACCAAATCTTCTACACTTCAGCAGAATTTTCTCTAGAGGCTTCAAATGATCTTCCTCCCTTCTTGAAAATACAGTTATGTCATCCAAATAGACCACAACTAACTTATCTTTCTCCTCAGCAAAGGAAATTTCCATTTCTCTTTGAAAGGTCACTCCTGTATTCATCAAACCAAAAATCATTTTAGCATACATGAATGTCCCCCATGGTGCGGTAAAAGCGGTTTTCTCCTGATCTTCTAGGTGTACCAATATCTAATTGTATCCTGAAAAACTAGCCAGCATAGACATCCTTTGAGAGCCAACAATATTCTGCAAAATCTGATCCATCTTAGGAAGAGGGTAGTTGTCTTTCAAAAAAGCCTTGTTCAAGTTTCTGAAATCAATACAAATTATGATATCTCCACTTTTTTTTCTGACTGGTACCAAGTTAGCAATCCATTTTGAGAATCTTATAGGAACAATAATTTTTTCATAAATTTTTTTCTTAATTTCCTTCTCATTCAAAGGCATGAGCAATGGATTAATCCTTCTCAATTTCTATTTGAAGGGCTTCTCATTCTCTTTGATAGGAATAGTATGCTGAATAATAGTAGGATCATACTTTTTCATATCAGCATAACTCAATGCAAAAACATCAATGAACTTCTTCATCATCTCAATATATTTCTATCTCATCTCCATAGAAAGAAACTTGGAAATATTTATCAATTTAGGCACTACTACTGTAAAAACAAGATTACAAGTTTCTACCTCTTCATCATCAGCTTGCATTCTAGGAGACTTGAAAAAATCATTTTGGTCAAATTTTTTTTCAAGTGGAATAAGACCCTTGGGTATACAATTATTTTTCAGCTGCAAAACTTCAGAATTACCCTTAGTTACAGCAAGCATGTTTTGCTATCCACTTGCGTGCTTTCAAATTCCTCCTTCAAATCTATGAAATTTCTGACTTGTTGGTCATCTTCAAACACTTTCCAATGGATGATATTATCTGGGACAATAGGCCTATGCCGAAATTAAATTTCATACTTCTCAATAGAATGTGTAGAGATGAAAAAAAAACTTGCAGAAACAACTAGAGAATCATCCACTGAGTTTTGATCCCTAGTTTTCACAATAAATCCATATTCTTGAAACTTTTCCAGCATTTCCATAATCAAATTTTTGTATGCTGTCATCCTCACATCTTTAGTTTGATATATTCCTTCAACTTGTTTGATTACCAACTCAGAATCTCCACATACTGATATCTTTTTGGCACCCAATCTTTTCAAAATTTCCAAACCCAAAAACAAAGATTCATATTCAACCATATTATTGGTACATTCAAAGTTCAGTTTGAAAGAATAAAAATTACTTTAATCATCAGAATTAGTAATCCATATGCCTGCTCCAACCCCCTCTCTTCCAGCAGATCCATCTAAGTGTAGAAGCCACCAACCCTCTGCGTTTTCTTCTATAATTTCCTAATTTTCAACTTGGTGATTTTCAACTTCTTGAATTTTTGTTTTCCCTTCACTTTATGCTTCATCACTTAGCTCATTGAAAAGAATTGTTGATCCTAATTTAGTTTCAACAACATAAATGGGAAATTTTTTAGGTTTATCCTTGTTGCTTACCACGTAGGCAATCCTACTCTCCCTGTACAATATTCTTTGCTCACCAAAAACAGGAATGGTGGCATATGTCAAGTCCATTTGCATGGTGCCTTTGATTTTTTCTGCCCAAGATCTGGATAAGAGCATGCGAAACTTGGGTGGAATATATGCCACCACAATATCCATTACCATTGTTTTGGCAGGCATTTGTGTTAGGCCAACAACAACATATTTTATCAATACTATGCATTCGACTCTTTTAGAGTCAAAATAAATAAATCCTTGTATGGCCTAGTGATCTCCAAACCCATCCTCTCCATAATCACCTTAGGCATAAGGTTATGAGAAGCCCCTAAATCCAACATGGCATTGTGTAAGGTCATGTCATGGATACTAAGGCTAACATAGAAAGGAGGTACTTCTTCATTCTGCTCATCTTCCAATCTTGGTCCCAAGTAGATGCTAGGATGGTATTCTTGTATATTAAGGATATCTGAAGCTCTTGGTTGAGAATTCAAAATTTTCACAATTTTGCTTATGTACTCATTTACTTTGAGAATTTCTCCAAAGGGAATAGGAATCTTCATTTTAGAGATCTCATTATCCAAACTGAAAACAGAAGTAATATTTTCACTCTCTTTGATATGGGGAGGAAGTGGGGGTCCCTTTTAGGCTTAGATGCTTTAGGATAATCCTTCTTTGGCTTTTTTTTATTTGTAGTGATGGGAACATTTCTATTTCTGAGATTGTATTGCTTCTACATCTCAAAAATAACATGTTGATAACCCTTTAGATAGTCATATTTTCCCTCACCCTTATTCAAATAATGATCAGACTCATCATGCTCCTCTTTGGTCAAGAACATCCCAGACATGTTTTCATCTAAGTAGCAGATGGAGTCTTATTGAATCTCAGGCTGAGTTTCTTCTTCATCAATCAAATTCTGCTGAAAAGGAGGCCTCACTTGAGGGTTAAGCTGATTTCTGTTTTCTTTGTCTTTTCTGATTCTGAGGCCTTCTAAACTATGGATTTCTAATTTCTAGATCATGTTGTGTAGGAGGTGAAGAAGCAACTCCAAGATCAAGTCTATCCATGAGTTTTTCGATAGTCTTCATCATAGAATCAAAATTATCATCTAAGGTGGAAGGCTTTTCTTCTTCTTTTAGTTTTTTTTACCCATCTTAGACTTCGTAGCTACTATAATGTTCACTTCTACCTTCATAGCATCATTTTGCATTTTTGCTAGAGAAGAAAATTTTCTTTCCCTAAGCAGAATTGAGAAATCATAGTCAAATGCCTTAGCATAACATAATTGAGCAGCTCCTGGGGGAGGTTTAAGATGAACAAGTATAGAATTGTATACTTTGTTAAACCTCTTAGAGAAATCTTGGACATTTTCATCTAAAGCTCTTTTTAAACTATTGTATTTAGTTAGGGTCTGCATAGGTTTGTTCTATTTCCCCATTTTCTTATAAAACTATCCTCAAGCTGATTCCAATTCTGCAAGCTTCCTGGAGCTAGGGATTTAAACCATTTTCTGACCTCATCAATGAAACTTTGAGAAAATGGTCTCATTTTAACATCTTCATAGTCTAATTTATCTCTGTCTATGAAATCATTGAATTGGTCCACATGTTCCTTAGCTATTATTTCTTCTTTACTCCCCAAATTTTTAATCCTAGCTGAGTATTTACTTGGGAGGGCATTAAGAACAGCTGGGAGGACAAGTGGGGCATATCTTGTAGGTGCAGCAGTAGGATATGGAGGTGGAACATTTCCAGCCATAATAACAGGGAATGTGGTATTTCTTGGAAAAACAATAGGAGAAGATGAGCTTTTAGGAGGTGGTGTAGTTGGTCTTTGCAGTCAAGATACAAATGAGCTCCACTCAGGCAAAGGTATACCATATTTTCTTCTCAACAATAAATAAAATTGGTCTAACTCCTTTAAATTTTCAAAAGACTCCCTCTCTAACAACAATTCCGATGAGACTGTTTCCCACAATTCTTTTTTTTCTTTTTTGGTTACTAGGGTTGAGGTATCAATACCTAGCCTTTGCAGGTCTAGAATTATCTCAGTTAATTAATTTTCACTCTTATACCTAAACAAAACTTCCTGAATTTTATCATCAAATTTCTTATCTTCAGGACTTCTTACAATTTCAGAGGACAAAGCTCTTGAGTGTGATGAAATACCTGGTTTTGAAGTGCTGCTTTCAATGCCTCTGGGAATTTTGTTTGGATTATCCACAATGGTAGGTGGATTAGGATCTAGGTTTCTCCTTGTATATCTCCTTCTCGAAGCCACCTTTAAACATGAAATTTTGTAATGGAGTCACCAAGGTAGTTTCTACAGCCTCAGAAAATTCTGAGCTCCTGCTACCTCCAACAGTCCAGCTTCACTGTTTTCACAAAACTTCGGGAAATATGTCTTCAGACTCCCGAAAAATGAACCAAAATGTTATCACCAAATTGATCTTGATAGGTTGCTCATAAATCAACTCAATGTAACTCTTTCAAACCACTTCTAACTGAAGATTAGCCTCTTCAGTTTGGGAGGGCTCTCTCAAAGGGGATTTATGATTTTCAATAGAAATACTATTTAGATGCTTAACTCTATGAATTATGACTTATTTTAGCTTGATTACAGGTTGAAAAATGAAAGGCTTGCTACCATTGGGATATGGAGTCAACATCAGTGAACATAGTGACAATAATTCTTCTCATGGAAGCCGAGGAAAATAGAGGTTTTTAATAAGGATGAATCATTCACACAACATAAGGAAAACACAATAATTTAACCTCTAAAGGAAGTCAGAGCATGATAGCATGAATTCTAAGTAATTGAGATAAAACTCATTGCAGGTGCTTAAATAAAAGATATAGAGCCACAAAACATTAAACGCCTCATTATAATATCAGGTCTGGAAGTAAAATGTCACTGTATTTTATTGAAAATGGAAAAACATAACAAGTGGAAATTTGGTGCAATATTCTTCAACCTTTTCTCTTCGATGTTAAATCTATAAATAGACATTATTTACAATGCAAATGATTTGCCCAGCTGGCTAGAACCTTGAACTCTAACTTTGACACCTAACATAACTAAAACTACTTTCTTTGAACAGAAAAAGGACAGTTATCCTTTAAGAAGTCACACTCCTAATAGGACTCTACTTCCTACTTATTACATTCATTTTTCATAAAAGTAAAATAGTTACATGATAAATATCACATGTTTGAGAGACAATTCACCATCTTTACATATTTAAAGTACCCCCTAGATTTAGGAAACACAACCCTACATTTCAGGAATGGATAATCTCCACTTTAATCATTGGTCTGCACATTGAGTTGGATGTGTGACACTCATTTTGAGTAATGAGTCTATGCTGGGATGGCCCACTGACAGGCTGTATGTCCTCTAGATGGTTGGTGTGCTGTGGGAAACTCCAAAAATATTCAAAAAACCTCTCGCTATGAAACATGGCAGTTTAGGCAGTTTTGTAGCATAGTTTTGTAGCGTATGAATTTTTTTCCTTTTCCTCCATCTCCCTGCCACCTTTGCTGGTCAAGAACCTTCACTAAGCCAAAATATCTAAAAAAAAACAAACCACCTCCTTAATCCTTCACGAAACTGAATTTCAAAGAAAAATAACATCTTCAGAAATTTCGTAGTGTTTTTCTGGCTTCAAGCCTGAAGCACACTATGAAACTGCCTAAAAAACCAGAATTTGTTGTTTTTGTGACTATCTTCAAATATTGATCTCTTGAGGAAAAATTTAGGTTCTTTTCAATCCATGAACCTCATCAAACATGTTTCAACTCAATTCTTCAGTCTTTAGGAGTTTATTCTTCATTTATAATGAGTTTTCCTATAGGTTCTTCAACCACTCTCATCCCCATCCCTTTCTTCTCCACCTCAACTTGAATCAAGTCCAGCTACTCCTGAAGTTCTTCCACTTGATCCTTTAATGATTTGATTTTATATTTTAAGTATAATTTCATCTTCCTGGTGTGTTTGACCACCCCTCTTAATGGTTGAGTCCTCTTCAGCAATATTTTGGCATTGTCCATAGATTTTGAGACACTTGAGATTTGACCTTCCCATATTTTCATCATTTTTTCAAATTGAACCTTCTCAGACCTGTGCTTTTTTGCCTCTAAATTCAAATCTAATATCTCTTTACCTGCTTCCTTAGGCTGTTCTTTGAGGGATTCTATTTCTGATTTTTCAATTATTTTATCTTTGCCCTTTCTCCGCCTGATAAAAATTTCCTCCTCTGCTGATGGAGACAAATATATGATGCTTACTGGCTCTCCATTGATTTTCTCTGTCTTTTTTCCCTCCATGGCCTTCTTTGAAAACCTGGTCATTGGCTTCCTTGGTTGAAATATAAAGCCAACATCTTCACCTACAAAATCTAATTTCTTAGCAGTCTTACCTTTCTTCAGTTTTCTTCCACCACCTTCAATATCTTATACTTGCACTATTGGTGATTCTTCAAGATCAATTGCATGAAGGATAGCCTCCAGATTCCCTTTAGAAAATGTCTGGCTTCTAGTTATCCTATTACTGCCTTGTTTTTTGAATTTATGTTTCTGTTTTGCAGGTGCTAGTTGAGGGGTGTCAGTCTCTTGCAGAGGTTTTGTTCTTATGTCCATTGGTTCTGCAGGGGATTGTCTTCTTTCTTCTTCAACTTCTTCTGTCACAACTATTGTTGTAGTAGTTCTAGGTTTCAATATTCTCTTTGAAGTGACCACATATATTTCATAACCACTCATGAACAGAAAAGAAGTCCAAACTCTATTTAACCTTCTCAATTTTTCCAACACTAACAATTTTATTAGACCATGATGAAACATAGATGTCTCATTGCCTTCTAACTTGACTTGAACCCTATCTGAAATTTTCCCTAAACTTCTGTATAAATAGAAAGGTAAGTCAAGTGTCTCTTACCTACAAAATGCAGAATAAGTTTGAGATCGTATGAGTAAACCATGTGGACTCTTCCTTCGCATGTGAAATATTTTTGAATGACCATCAATAGGTTTGCATAATTCTCCTTCATAAAACTCCTAGGGATAATATTGGTAAAATCAAATCCATTGTGTTCTTGCTTGAGAAACTCCTTAAAACCATGCATTGTAAACTTTGTACCTTTAAACCACTCTTCACCACCTCTAGGGATTCATGTAGCTAGTGATATGCTCTCTGCTGTCACTGTGAGATTCATAATCCCAACCTTTGATGTTGTTCCAGTAAAATTAGTGCCAAAAGCCTTTGAAACTTTTGCATGGAAACCCTGCAACCTCTGGCAGAATTTCCAACAGCCAGTCCTCCTGAAAACCTCCATAGCAGTAGGGTCTTCATTGAGTAATTTCAAATTCATGGGTTCATACCTGAGACAATGGCCACCCTTGTTCGTTTTCTTTCTTGCAGCCATGGATTCTTTGTATTCTTCACTTCCTTGCTTGCTAATGACACCTACAGAATTTGAATTTGACAGCAACCTACTTGAATTGATGAACCAACTCTCCAAGGATCAACTCACATGCAAGGATAAACAATAATATGACAAGAGGTTGTTTTGGGGTAGGTTTAAAAGGTTAATTGATAGCTCGGGTTTTAATAATAGCACATGCAACCAAAAAGATTCATGATTACCTCAAATATGGTTGTGTACTTTTGAAACTTACCATAATGACCTTGAAAGACCTCAACCTTTACTCCTCTAATCATAAACTGACACCTCACATCGCTCTGACAACCTTGGCTGAAAAGACGCAGTTTCGTGGCAAAGACAGTTAGGTTGATGACAAATTCGCTACGAAACTATTAAGCAGTTTCGTAGCGAAATCTACAGATTTCCTTTGTAAATCGCTATGAAATTCTGAAAAAATGACAGGTGTGCACTTTTGAGTTTAAATGCATCGAAATGACAACTGACATGATATGGGACTGATTTGACTGAAGTGGCATGGATGGAGGTGAACATTAAACTTAGGATAAGCTTCAAAAAATGCAAAAAAAATCATATATCACATTGAAATGGCTTAGGAAACCTCATCCATTTAGTGAATGACCTGCATGACCCTATCAAGGAAAGTTTTACAACTAAATGAGTGATAAAAAGAGTGACTATATAGGAGCAAGATGTAGGCTCCTATTTTATGTATATTATGGTTTTAGGTTCTCCCTTGTCCATTTGCATGGGTGGAGCTGAGGGGTTTGCTTGGTAAGATTGTTCTAGGGCTTGTAAGGCATCCCTATATCATGGCATCTTTGGATAGTGATGGGTATAATGCCCATAATGGTCGCATATGGCACAGGAATGGTTGGTGTGTAATTATTTCCCTTGGTTGTTCATGGTCTGTTCCTTTTTATGGGAATTCAACTTCGCGACATTTCTTTTGGTGTGTATAAGGGGTTTCAATTCATATAAATCTGATATTAGTAGGATTACCTATGATATCGCACAATGTGCAAGATTGTAATGCCCTAGGTAACTTGGGGGTTTCGAATTTCTTCCCTTTTTTGTTATTTTTCTTGGTCGCTTTAGCTGGTGCTGCTACAGGTGTTTCATTAACTGTTGTGACCTCTTGAGTGACGATAGGGGTTATTCCTGTAGAGGTGATGCCTGTACTTCCTAGCATGGATGGTGGGACCAAATACCATATGGATATTGTGAAAGCCATATTCGGAAATCTTATAGTTTCCATGAATTGTTTTGACACAAAACCAGGTGGGTGGTATAAAAATGGGGTTTGCGAAATAGTGTAGGGTAGGAATGTCGTGCTAGTGGCTTCGACCTTCGTACTGTTGGTTTATATGTTTGGGCTAGTTTCAGTGTTTGATGAGAGCATCATGAAAACTGATGCCCCCGTTATTTCTGGGACTCCCTCTGTTATAATAGGGGGACCTCCTTGGAATGAACCTAAGATGGATGATGCTATGAACTAGCCAGGGCTGAATTCAATATACTTGGTAAGTGGTTATGTAGTTGTGCCTATGTATGGTAACACAACATCAAGGCTCGTCATGGGTTTCTTTTCGTAGTATGTGACTTGGTCGATGGTGATGATTTGATCGTAATGGGGAAACATCATTAACCTAAATACAGAGGACACGACTGCAATCATGGTGTACATATAAATCCTCTCGAAGAGTATGTTGTAGTATAGTTGTGCGTCTAAGACCTTAATGTCTATAAGAACCATCTTTCCATCCAGGTTTGCATGGACATTTTGATATAGACCGATGGGAGCTTAAGGGTGACCATCATATGCTCTAAGCATAATATTAGATGGTTTTAATTTAGGTGATCCAAATTTTTTCCAAACTGATTTGGACATGATACATGTAGATGCTCCTTCATCGATGATGCATCAATGTATGGTGATGTTTTGCACTGAAACCTGTATTTGGAAAGTGAACAAAGAAGGAAGCCTCGGGCTTGCTTTGTCTAGGTCGAAAACCATTATGCATGAATCAGAAGGATCGATTGCGCCTAACACAAAAAATAAGGCTTTACGTTATCTTTGGCATGATTGCAAAACTTCCAAGGTTGACATAGCAGTTGGTGATTGTGCTAAATCATCTACTATGCTATAGCTATGAGAAAATTTAGAGTGATGTCCTACGTACCTGGTTGGTCCCTTGACTATTTTTGGAAGGGGCTCTATAGGTACTTTGGATATGGTTAATGGTGTAGTAGGTGCACTCGTACTCATACCTAATGGGATTGTTTCCAGAGGTGTATCGTAGTTCCTATTCCTTGTTTGGAAGAACAATTCTTCGCCAACCATGTAGATCTTGTGATTGCCTCCTCTGGTATCGTTTTGGGGTGGTTGTTGTTGCTGGGTGTTAACCACTCTTTTGTGGGGGAAAGGCTCCTGTATTACAGCAGGTTATTGAGTAGGTCACCCTTGTCCATGGTTACCCTGAAGTTTTTTTAATTCGGAGAGTTCGGGACAGTGGTGAGTGTAATGGCCGTATTCACCACATATGGCACAAGAATGTTTTTTCCTTAGACTGGGTTTCTTGTTTTTCCCTTGGAAGTTATTATTTGGCTCTTGGTTTTGATTTCGGTTGGGGTTGCTCCCAGACTGAGATCGCGGGGGGCGTTGTTGATTATTGCCCCCTGTCAAGAGTCTCCCTTTTGCTTATTCCTAGGCTTTTTTTTGCAATGTTTGGAGAGTTATTGTTGTTCTCCTGGTCATAATACTATCGTTGTTGAGCACGATATGGTTGCACTAGGTTCACAAGCGCGTTGTTTTATGTTGGTGGTGGATTTTGTGTGGGGAAAGGGGCATCTAGGTTCCCCTGTCCCTAATTGGTGCAATATTGTTGGGGGGATCTCTTGTATCAACATTCCTAGTTGAGTATTGGTTCCCTTGTGAGGGAGGCTATGACCCTCCATATTGTTGATGGTATGGTATCACCCTATTTGTCATATTCTGCAAAGCTGCAGATTGACTTTGATAGTAGCCAGGTTGCGACACATTTTGAGTAGAATCATATGAGTATCCTAGGTATTGGATATTGCTGCCTAGGTGACCTTGAGTCAAGGACCCGATCAAACTGTTTGCAGTATTCGACGCTCCTCGTAACTCTCTATAAGTTTGCAGGCACGGGGCATTTGGTAGGACATTGTAAATATATCCCGACCGGGTGTAAATGAGTTCAAGTTGCTGGGATTTTCTAATGGCATCCTGCTCAGAGGCAGGTTTCTGTGTCGCCACATCTTTTGAGATCTCGGCTGTGAGAGTTTTCAAAAATAATTCCAACAACACTCTATCGTCAAGTTTGGCTTTACAAAAACTAAAACATTGCCGCTATTTGTGGAGATGGTATGATATATGAACGACTGGCATTTGCCTAAAATGAGTCAACAATTCCATTCCTGAATCATGATGAATGGGTAGCTGAAAATAGGTGAGGAACATGGTAGCGAGGGTGCTAAAGGTTCCATGAGAAGCAGAAGGCTGCTCGACATGCCATTTCGTCGCAGGCCCTGTTAGGGTGCTTTGAAAAAGTCTTAGTCTAATAGTATCATCAATGATACTATTGGACGAACACCATAGGTGGAAAGTCATAATATGATTTCCTGTGTATTCCGCTTGCTTCCCTTCTAATTTTGGTATATCTGAAGGGATATTTGTGGGCATGGGAGGCCAATTAAGGTCATGAGAGATGGGATCATTAGTTAACTTCATTATATATAGAAGATTAATTGATGCTACGAAGGGTAACTGAATATTGAATTCCATTATACACTGTGGAAAAACATGTGTCTGAATGTGATGGTTTATGGGGGGTGCCTGGGGAATATTACCTTGTGGCGTGCCCTGATGAATATTCTATTGACTTCCCAAAGGGGTAGCGCTCCTCTGCCCTCTAGGGATCGTGGGAGGAGTTGAGTGTGGTGACCCTGCTGGGGTTTCCACTAGTGTGGTGTTGGGTGAGCCTTGGGGGTTTCCAATCATAGATGCCCCAATAAAGGATGAACCAATAATGGTGGTAGTGTGTCATCTTCGACACCTAAATGGAAGGAGACCTGGCATTCTTCCCCCCTAATGGGGGCAGATCCAAGAAACACCTAGATAGACGGGGTCCCATTGGTATGTTATGGTGTCGACTAGCTTAATCTTGGTGATATTTTTGGTTTTTTGGAGGAAGGAAGATTTTTATCAAAGAAAATAAGATCACATGCATAAAAAAAAATGAAAAAATAAGATCACATGCATAAAATGTGGTTTTGTTTGTTTTTGCGTTTGTTTTGCGTATGATATGTCAATCGGTACTTATGTGTCCTTACACTCTCGATGTAATTGGGCCTTGAAAAGATGTTTTTGATGGGTTCTAGGGCTAATGTCCCAAAAGAACTGGCGATGCCTTATAGCAGCCGAAGAATTGACCAAGGTAATGGTAAGAGGATCAAGTGTTTCCAGCACTGTCACCTATAGGGAAGGATGCCCTAGTTTTGGCCACTAAAGTACCATCGTCCCACATGAGCATTTGAATCTTGAGCTTCTTGGTAATCAACTAATAGTATCGAGCACTAGATGGGTCAGGTAGCCCCAAAAAGTACCTCACGCATTAGGCCTAAGCTTAACCCCCTCTGAAATGGGTCTCTGTTAACGCTCAGTTATTCGTTCCGCGGGCGGATAGACGGATTTGAAGCTCCCTCAAAATTCAAAATCTATGTTTCAAAATGTATTATGACCACAACAGCTTATTGGATGCCTACCCCTGATGGTCCTAACCTGAACTATAATTTATTTTGTGGCCCCTGTAGGGAGAATTCAATGAGTTCGGTTAGTGATTATTTTTAGAGAGTCTCACTTTTCTTAGGGTGTGATTCGGTGAAGTAACTGTAAGAAGAGGATAAAGGTCCCAACACACTAGGTGCCTTTTGGTCCAATTCTTACTAATGCTTTGTGTGTGCTTTGGAGTGTACAATCACAAGTGTTATTAGATGTGGATATGTGTTGATCCTTTACAATCCTTTTCTAATTACCCTATGTGTGATTGTTCCTTGCAAAAAATAAACAATGTGCAGATTATGGGCCGCTTACAACTTTCCTAGTTAGACTATGTTTGCACTATAGGGAGATGGAAAATTGTCTTAGTAAAGTGTTCATGTGCATACCCAAGCTCACCATGAGGTGCAAGGGTGGCAAATATTACTTGCTTTCTTTTCAACAGTTTGGTCCTAGTCCCAATTCCTAATGCAAAATTGAACTAGTCTAATGTTAAAATTGAAAAAACTTGAATTAGCTAAAGATATGTGGATATATCGGCCACTTACTTTTATGCTAATTGCACTATGTGTTATGTATCTTTTATCATCAAATCATTGTTTGGAAAACATATTTGGATTGAAGGCCACTTAATTTTTCCTACTTAAACTATATATGATTTGCAAAAATAAAAAACTAAAATTAAAACTACTTAGTTGCTAAGCTAAATTCTAGCAAATAAGAGTCCTAACTAGTCATAAAATACCAAAACACAATGATGGAAATTTTTTTACAGGTTTCCTAGCACTTTAAAACTGTAAAAAATGGAAAAAAAAACAAGCAAAAATGAGCTTGTTGCCTACCGTGTGGCTTATCCTCCCATAGGCACAAAGCGCATGTCTATCAGAGAAGAATGCGTGCGGTTAGGCAGAATGCAAAAAATTCCTCTTCTTCTGGGCAGAAATTCTCACTGAGTGTGACTAAAGGTGCTGAGAAGATGCAAGGGTAATTTGCAGCAAGATGACCAAGAAGAAGGACCTGCATCAACAACCATTGTGTTATCACAAAATTGGATCCGATAGGCTGCTAATCAAATCAATCTCATGTAACTGTTTCAAAACAATCTTTTGATTGAGGCTTAGCCTCCTCAACCTGAGAGGGCTCTCTCAAGGGTTAATGATTTTGATAAAAATATAGATGGCTAACTCTATGTGGGGTAATAATCAGATAGATGATAAATGTAGGTTGAAAATCACATTAGCAAGTACACATTGGGCTTATGGAGTCAAAATAGTTTCAGTAAACCAATAAATCTACTTAACATGGAAGTTGAGGCATATCAGAGTTTTTATTCATAGGTCAGACACACATGAACATGTAAAAACACAGTTAGTTCACCTATAAAGGAAGTCAGAGCATATAAAGATGAGTTCTGAGTAATATATATGAACACCACTGCAAATAAGATATATAAGAAACACTTACTGAACAAGACAACACTAAAAACCCCTTCTGAATCTCAAGTTGGTCAAGTAGAAGCTCTTTGTATTAGCTGAAATAGTCTTTTTACAATATGCACCAGTTTTGCAAAAAATGTCCAACCCTGGTACATTCGACTTCTTGGTCCTTTATAGACCATTTACAACACGAGATAATCTTATCTTGTGCTAGATACATCGAATTCCTGACTCTTGACACCTTGCATAACCATATGACATGGTATTTATTACAAAAATATAGCTAATCTACTAAACAATCATATTACAAATAGGATTCAAACTCATCTCTATCCATAACAACCTTATCTAAACTTAATTACATCATTTTCCAAGTGTATTCACACATGGTTGAATTTGGATTATAGGCGTCAACTCTTCATGACCATATTTCTGTCCTCCACCAAAATAGGAAACAATCCCTTGTTTTTTAGGCATAGGGTCCTTTGCACTCTTGGAACATTCTGACCATCATGAACTCATTATTTCGAGCTCCTTAGCTGTTAGAAATTGAATTAACACATGCAAAACCTCCTCCTTAAGCTCCATCTATCCAAAACCATCTCCAAACTGTTCAAATGGGCTGTAATATACTACGCTACAAAAACAAAGCAGTTTTGTAGCGTCTTTCGTGGCACTGCCCTTTACCCCTTTTTTCTTCAAATTTTTGACTTATATCCTCTAAAATTATCTTAATTTACTTTAAATACATCCTCCCTATCAATTTCAGTCCTTGATCCATTGTTTTACCCCTCAAAATTTGATGAAAAAGGGCAAGAAAAGCTACTACAACAGTTTCGTAGCGCTTTTCTCCCTTTTTACATTGTCTGCGCTACGAAACTGCTGAGTGGGCAGTTTTGTCAAAAAATTTCCAAAATGAAAATTGAAAATGTGCCAAAAATTAAAAATCATTCTGATTTCATCATTTAAAAAACATATCAAGTGGAAAACACAGTCATTCCAACCTTCATGAGGTCCCTTGCTCATTTTCATTTGATTTAGCTATATGCTCTTCTATGACTGTTATCTTAATACCTCTGCTTTTTAAATCATCATGAATCAAATTCATCTACTGCTGCAAGTCCTCCACTTGATCTTTAAGTCTCCTGTTATTAGCTCTCAAGTGAGTATTTATTACTTTGACAAATTTGGCTTCCTTTATTGCTAGGACTGTCCATGTGAAAAATTGCTCTATCGTCAACATCCTAAACATTTTTACACATCTTCATAGAATCTAGGAAACATATCTACAACAGTACCGATTGACATATCAGTTAAAACAGGAATTACCGAGAACATTCATGTAGGTGCTTAGTGCTCCCTTGATGAAATCGAGAAATATAAAGCCCCATTTCAGGAATTCTGCAACATTTTTTCCTAGTCCTATGATGAAATTCCAGGAATTTATCCCAATATTGTAGTTCATGAAATTAAGACATACCCGGATGCCAAATATGTCAGTGAGAGATTACATCCACTTCATCTGCAGAAAGATGCTGCTATCAAGGCTGAAGATGAAAAATTACTCAGTGCAGGTTTCATTTACCTAGTTCCATTGACTGATTGGGTATCCAATATTGTTCCAGTGAAAAAAAATCAAGGGACTATTAAAGTATGTGTCGATTATCGAGATATCAAGAAATATTTCCCAAGGGACAATTATCCTACTCCTTATATCGACAAAATTGTCGAAGATTATGCCGGAAACGAGATATTTTCATTTATGGACGAATTTTCTAGATATAATCAAATAAACATACTCCCTATTGATTAGCCCAAAATTGCATTCATTTGTCCATGGGGGACATTTTCCTATCACAAAATATTATTTATATTGAATAATGCTGGTGAAACTTTTCAAAGGGAAATGTCTTACACATTTAACAATATCACACATATTGTGCAACCCTACTTGGATGACTTACCGACTCATTTGTTGAGATGAACAGATCATCCCATGCATTTGAAAGAAATTTTTATTGGATGTAGGCACTAAAATATTCATCTAAATCCTCACAAGTGCGTCTTTTGTGTACAATTGGGTAGTATGTCACTCTCGAACACGACATTTCATCAAAGTTTTTATGGGTTGGGTAATTCACTTTTCTTATAGTTAATCAAACCTCATAGAAAGTCTTCAATTGTTTTTGGGTATTATCGTTGAGTAAAATGATGCTAAGTCGATTATCATGTCGTTATGTGGTCAAGAGAAGTTCAACCTCAGTTCATGTTCCTTTTCAAAAATTATCCCTAAATCACGTCGACCATCCCTGAGTTAGCCTTGAAAAACAATTCTTCAAAACTTAAGACGAAGTTTCGTGTCCTAGTCCCTCCTGCAACAGATTGCTTCGTATAGAATTCAAATAACTATCTAGGAAGTTGATCTAGAAACTTTTTCAGTACCTTGAGGATTGCATGCCTTAATGGCAGGTTTCTTGCCTTCGACGACATGTTATCATCATTGACCTTTGATTGAGAAATTTTATGAGTGTTCGAATTCATATCACCAATAATCACACTTCATAGATTGTACTGAGAGTACCTTGAGAGAAATTGTCATTATTGGTGATTTCTTTCACACTTGTTAACGGTTCACATCATTGACCATTAATCAAGTGGTATCTTCCATGTTCGACTTCAACACATTTGTTCACATGATACGAGAGATGGATATGAAGACCTTGGATCTAGTTTCATCCATCCAGGTTGTGAGGAGTTATGTATTCATGATTATGTAGAAAAATTTATGACATATGGATGTGTCCATACTGTGTCTACTATTGGTATGACTCTAGGCTATTTATGTACTTATTCATTGAGTTAGCTTTAATCTGAGTATGATAATTCCCACCTCAACGATGATTATATATATTTTTGCATTGTAATCCTTGAATGTTTTTTGAAGGTTTCTGAACATTGTCTACAATCCAATCTTTGGCATGATAAAGCGCTTCAATATTTTGAAGAATTTTCAGACTTCATACTTTAGGGGGAAATCTGTTACATGCCATTTTTGTCATCATAACACTTGAGAATTAAAATGGATCTCTCTCCAACCATACACATGTTTCAATGCATTCCCTTGCAAGTCAAACATCTAAAACCCTTGAATAAATTATGAATTTTGGGTAACATGGCCTTTTAACCTGTTTAGTATGACCTGTGCCCTTTTCCTAGTGAATTTTTGTGCATGCACTGTTTCTTCCATTGAACCCTGCGGAGAGTTGTGCTCTATCTTCCACTGTGGACCGCAAACATGACTAAATGAAAAGTAAAAATAAAACATAAGCTCTAGAAGCCTTTTTGGGCGAATATATCTCAATTAGAAGCTTCTTGGTTATATATACTCCAACCTTACCCCTAAAAACATGGAGCTAATTCCCTTTCATCGAGGAACCCTAATCCCACTATTAATGGATCTTGTTAAACACACACATGGTGTATGATAAACTAAAACACACAAATAGGAAAGATAGGCATTCGTTACTCATATTATCATTGATATGATGTAAATTTATAATACAATGAGGTGACCCTTGGATTCATATTCCAAGGTCACTTGGACTCCTTTGTGACTCTTCGCCTTCCACACCTACCCATAGAGGATTAGGTGTTCAACATTCCCCCCTTTAATCCGAAGGGGTATGTGTGAGTCCAAGAAGAGAGTTGTAATACAAATCTGCAAAATATGCATGGCAGCACTTAGGATGAATCAAATATTTGAAATGTTGGCATAAAGAGGTGGTTTATGGATGACCACCAACATTGGAACGCAACGCTTATTGCAATTCCTGGAACTCTTCCAAAACTGGCAAGAAGTTGAGGACTTCTGCTAGAGGAAGTGTCCCTCATATTTGAAGAGGGAACCCTTCAACCTAAAAGAAGGAAAGTCTACAACCTGCGATGGTTTAAGGATGACCACCAACACTGGAATGCTTGATGCATTTCTTGGAACTATTCCAAAGATGGCAAGAAGTTGAAGTATTTTTCTATAGTATGTGTTCTAAAATAGGAAGAATATCAACTTCACATAGATGGTTTAAGGTTGTCCATCAACCAAAGGCATGCTCATGGGCATTCGTATCTCTGGCTACAACTATGAATCTGGAATGATGAATTATGGCTCAGACTCGCCTGAACTACTATGTCTCTGGCTACAACTATGAATATGGAATGAGAGATTGTGGCTCAGGCTCGCTTGATGTGGCTTTGAAGCTTGTAGATGACCACCATTTCCCCCCCTGTCAGGTATAAGGTGAGATGATGGTGAAAATTCAATTGCAAGATTGTTCAATATTATTGAACAAGTTCTGACATGTGACTTAAACATCTTCTTGGTTGTTGATGCCCATTGCCAAGAAGCGATCCATCCAAGATGAATTTTTGTTCTTGCAAGAGGCTTGTTTCTGAAGCATCTGTGTGAAGAATGGGTGTGCCGACCACAATGCTTGCATGGGTGAAGATCAAAATAGTGATCTTTCATATGGCCAACGCGATCATAGTGTTGGCATTTTAAAAACTATTGTTGCCGTTGTAGAAGAGGAGCAGGATCTGGAATAGCTGAAGGTGAACTTCCATAAATAAATCTGGCACTCTAAAATTGAATGGGATTGGATTAGTCCAGAATATGAAAGGACACATCCTTGTCATGTCCAAGACCAGTTCTGTGCTTGTTGTGGACAAGCTCTTCCCAAGGTCTGATGATGGGCCTGGGAGGTGCAGGATGAGTTGCTGCATCTGCATGTAAATATGCTCTTGTGAAAGGAACTGAATGTGAATCGACTACAAATTTATATTCTTGCTACTGATGGGAGTCCCTCTCAATTTTCTAAATAGAAACAGGTTCAGAATGATGACTCTTTTGCTGAAGTTCATCTTGCTGGAGCTAAGACTCCAACTGCAAAAAATTAATCTTGTCTTGTGCATCTTGCAAGCAAGTTTGAATATTAAAAAGAGAGTTCTTGCTCATTTTTACCATATCATGAATAGTGGAATGAATGAGGTTATTCAACAACTCTAATGCATCATTGATTTTAGCCATTTTCTCAACAACTCAAAGTTATACTTCAAACACTGACTGAAAATATGAATTAAGAAGCAATGCCCACTCACAATGTCAGTACAATACAATGTCATTGCAAAATATTTTTGTAAATGTACAGTAAAAACCACTGTGCAATAAACCTTTAAGGCAAATGATTTCTCTCCTCTTCAAAGAACTGTTTTACACCAAAAAATCTAATTTGCAGAGAACGAACCTCCAATGAGGAATAATCACTGCTTCATACAACCAAACTATTTGTATCCCTTATTTAATGAATGGGAAGAATTGGAAACATGGACCAATGGTGTCCAAAGTTTGCTGAATTCACTTCACACGTTGATCTGCAATATATTTCACATAGATTTGAAGATTTCTATTCTGGCTATAAGAAATCAAGGTGGCTTTCAAATTTCAACCTTCCATATAGAGATGTTGAAGGCAATCTCAATATTTTAGCATTTGATATAAAACTTTGATGAAGACCATAATTGCACAACACACAAATATCTCATTGAAAATAATGCTCAGTTGCATAGTAAAAATATCGATGAATTAACACATCACAAAATTTTAAAGAATATGGTGGGACATTTCAATGCATAAGCGCAATTAATATAGGCATATCATATATATACCATTGCTCCATCACACATATATAAACCAAGACATATGGAGATAATCAGTCCATGGTATATTTAAAGAGGAGCAACTGGTCACTTAATTCTCAAAGCTCGCACGAATGCTCACTAAATAGAATGGCTGCATATTATGAATCACCACCGGAACAGGGAAAATAAATAACCAGCTACCAATTATTAGATCCCAATGTGGGGAAAATAATCTACTTCACTCGCACGGTCCACGACGCTTCCGCATGACACTTCATTTTCCATGACATTTTTTCATAAATTTAATCTTCACCGAGGTAACTCCGTAAAACTCAATTCTAGCTTCAATTCTGCAATTTTTTTTTTTTTTGGAAAAAAAAACAGAGTTATTATCTAAGGGAGGGTTTATTTGGGGGAGGTATTTGTTGGGGGAGGTGATTACTGGGGGAGTTAATTATTGGGGAAGGTTTTTTCTAGGGGAGGTGATTATTGGGGGAGGCCAAACTGTGTAAAAATAAGATTGATATTATGGCTGTGAAAAAGAAAAAAAATCTTAGAGGGGAGGGGAGGTGCAACAGAGGCTATGACAGTAGGAGCACAGGGAGGGTAAGGAGCTCGCGTGGGGTGGGAGGGCGAGGTGGACGGTGGGTCGGGAGGAGTGTGCTGAGGGGGGATGGGTGAGGGCCATGAGTAGGTGGGGAGGGCTGTGAGAAGGGAGGGGGGATGGGTGAGGGCCACCGTGAGAGGGGAGGGCTGGGGAGAGCGGGTGAGGGATGTGAGCGGGTGGGGAGAGAGAGTTGGGAGGTATGAGGAGTGTAAGTGAGCGGATTTTGGGGAGAGTGGGTGAGGGACGTGAACGAGTGGGAGGCCGAGCATTGTGGAGGGGAGCAATGTGAAGGAGGAGGCCCGAGCAACAGGGAGGGCTGAGTGAAGGTAGGCCAAGAGGGAGAAGACCAATGAGGGATAACTTCAGGTGTTGAGGGAGCAGGGTCGAGTAGGCGAGCCAGCGTGAGGGAAGTTTGAGCAGTGGGAGAAACGTAAGGAATGGCCCACGACCTCAACCAGAGGAAACTTGTACAAATTTCAACCGAGGGCAGAAAATCACTCAATTGGAATCTCCCCACATTTTCTCTTTTATAAATAGACCACACATAATGGCTTCGATACCATGTTAAACACACACATGGTGTATGAGAAACTAAAACACACAAATAGGAAAGATAGACATTCACTGCTCATATTATCATTGATATGATGTACATTTATAATACATTGAGGTGACCCTTGGATTCATCTTCCAAGGTCACTTGGACTCCTTTGGGACTCTTCACCTTCCACACCTACCCATAGAAGATTAGGTGTTCAACATATCTCATCCTTCTTTTGTGGATCTGAAACTTCCTCTACTTGGCCTGTAAATTGAGTGGAGGATAAAGGGTTAGGGGAGTTCACAAAAGGTAGTCTTATGCTGTTGAATTTATATTGGGAAGCTTATAATCCAAGGAGAGGGTTGGAGGCATTTGGGAGGAACCTCATGACATACAGGCACAAGTTGTAAGGCTCTTCTTTTATCTTTGAATTAATACAAATGAGTCCTTTTTTCCATTGTATTGTCTTACTGAAATGATGAATGATTTATGTTCCTTTATGTATTCATTAAGATGATTTCAATTTCTAATCTCCTTGACCATTAGATTAAGCTTGTTTGAATCATTATATTGTATATTCCTTTGATATCTTTTATGTTTGTGATTCCAGACCTTATCAAGCATTGAGGAGCTACATCGGGATAGATCGAGGATCTCGATCAAACATTTTTAAAATAGGTAAGGGCACCACTCTCCTTCTCTTGTTTTGATGATTTAAATGAAGTAGGATTAGGGAAAGAGTTATTCAATTGTCACTTTGTTTCTAGTTTTCCCATAGGAATCTAGGGAAATCGCTCTTGAATGCGAGAGGAATTTTTCCGCATAACAATAAAGGAGGGGATGAAAGGGCCAGCAATGAAAAATGGATAGAGAAAGGGATTTGGGTTGTGCCAATTTTGGAAGAAAGAGAAAAAATAGTAGAGACTAGACCTGCATAAACAAAACCCCCATCCAAGCCCAAACAAGATATTGAAAAATCTAGGGAATAAACATTTGAAGGTATGGAAGAGAACCTGGGGGTTGCGAAGCCATAAATGTCATCCCACCGCAAGCCTTATATGGTACCCCATCACTAGCCAGATTATAGAGAGCTGACATTTCAGGTAAAGGCATCGTTAGGGAAGAGAAACCACTGCCATCCATAAGGGAATATCTATTGCCATTAGAAGAGACAATTTCTTGTGGCTTCACATCTTCCATCCCCAAATTAGGTGAACCCTACATAATTTCACCCAGATCCATCATGATTTCTTCGTTGGCCTTTGTGTCTCCACTTACAACTAGATTTAAAACAACCTTCAACTTTTTCTTTTCACCCCCCTCAGTGTGGCACCTCATTTGAATGGGAGGTTACAAAAATGAACCATGTGACCATATTTGTGGAAATGATTACAACTGAATGAAATACCCTCATAATCTAACATATGTAGCCATTCCACTCTATTCCACTATTTATAGTCTCATATAGACTTTACTGTGAATTTAAATGCACCAAAATTTGAGCCATAGACATAACCTTTGTTTCCTGGAAGAAAAGTTGTCCATGAAATTTTTCTCATTCCACATGTTGGAAGGAAGACTAGGAAATCTAACCCAAATGGGCACCACATCGAGATGCTTCTTGCTCGCATCAAAAGGATGATTCTAGAACTTAAAAGCAATGGGAGTCGAATCTATGGCCCACACCGAACGAGCAATACATTCAACATCCTCATGAAGAACCATAATTAATTTGGATCCATCCTTTGGCCAATAGAAATATCTCAAGAGGGGATTGTACCACTAGAGTAATATCGACGCGAAACCATACCTCTAGAGTGCCTATGCAGAAATTTCAATCCCTGACATGACCAACCAAAGCTTTATCCATTAGTATTCTTGCTTCATTCATTTCAACATCAACCCCCATACTAAGATAATAAGGAGAAGATGATTTCTCGCTTTGGAGAACCCTATCCTTCTTGAGATTTGAAAGGGAATCAAAAGACCCTTTGATTGGATTGAATGAACCCCCCACTATTCCATTCTCCTTCACCAGATTATCTCCCACTTTTTGGACCTTCAGAACAAATCTACAAGCACCATCTACTTGGAATTTATTTAACAAACTACTAGAGGCAGACAAGAAACCCTCTAAAATCCATTCTGCTCCAAAAATCAACCCTGTAGAAGAAAAATCATCACTAAAAATAGAGGAAGGGAAGAAACCCTCTTGCAAACAAAAAATCAAAGGAGAAACAAGACTGTTTGATTGAAATTTTTTTAATTCTAGCTTAGAAATCAAAGGGGAAAAAACCCTACAAGAGGGAGGGACCCATGAAATTTTACATAATGATCCCACACACCCAGAAGAACCACTAACGACTGAAAGAGGGGGAAAAAAAGAGAGATTGAGGAAGAACCAGCTACCTGTGACCCAAAACCACCCGATACCATTCCTAAAGAGAATTGTGCCAACGAAAAACCTCCTTCTAATTCACTCATACCATTTCTTAAGCAACAATATGACCAGAAACCAAGTTCCCCATTCCTTCGAAATTCATGGAAAAAAACAAAAATACCCAACTTGTGACCCAGGAAAACTCCATTGTCCAGCAAAAAGGGCATTCTCATTGTGCCAACAAAAATTCGTTCCCTAGCTAGATCACCTGAAAACATGAAACGAGACTCCGAACTCGACATTGTTCGACTTCCGAGATCAATTCCTAACTGCATAGTAGTAATAACAATAATTGATAATAATAACTAATAATTATGAAAGGACATGTCTCAAAGGACATGGATATTCATGAAAGCATATTCAACCTAGGTATAGATATGGGAATCTCATTTGTAACCATATCATATCATTTCTACTCAACACACACACACAAAATTTATTCATCCTTATAAATATTTTCATATTCCAAATATTCTGAATATTTTGTTGGTGAGAAAACTTCATTTGTCTCACATGACGATACCAATAATTTCAAATGTATAAAAGGAAATCAACAAAAAGTTCATTAAAAATGTTGTATCCATGGTAAGGAGATAATGGTCTTTAATCAAAGTTTAATATGAGGCCAAGGAAACCTCAAGGCTTATATGATCTTCCTCACTTGCACCAATTTGTTAGATTTAATTACTATCAAATTTAACATAAAAGTATTATTAAAACTATTGGTACTCAAGTATAAACGTTAGCAAAACTTTTTTTATACATTAGGTGTTTTCTTATACATGAATTCCTAGCTTTTATTATATGGGGAAACCAATTGAAACTTTCACCTTTGTTTCCTCCAAATCTACACTATGTCATCTCTCCATTTGTACTTTTGGATTGATTTTAATGATCAATTTTTAATCCTGTGAAATTATGAGTATGCATTAAATTTATATAAAGTAATGGAATTAACCAAATAACATGCATTATGGTCAATGTACTTGATATGTTAAGCAATTAAGGATTTTCTAGTTTTGAAATTTAACATATCTGAGGGACACAAAATTCCAATTTTATTTATCTTTTTATATTAAAGAGTATAAGCTCAGATATATTTAGTAAATTTAAAATTTAATTTATAAAACATTACAAACTATCTCTTCTCATGGCTTACGATGAGTTATTTGAAACCAACATATCTAGTTGGGAAGTAATTCATATTGACATTTGTAGTCTAGAGAAGGCTAGGTAAGATGGAAATGGTGGAAAAATTAAGGCTATGAGAAACTTTGATCTTATTTTTTCAAATTCGACCTATCAACCGAGGGAAATATAACACTATTGGGATGAACATTTGAGATACTACATACGTTCGTTGCTACATCCCTTAAGTTTATATGTTACATCTCTTTATCAGATCCTTTCAATCTCAACCTGGATAATAGTAAAAGGTGACAAGGAACTAAGGACATGCACCCTCATACAACTCTTTCTCAATCTTAGATGCCTTTTTTTATTTCCAAATATTCCATAAATGTATATAAAAGGGACATAGTTCTCACATCATTTGAGATTTCCAACATAGAATCAAATTTTCATCATACATCCTCACAACAATAAAGCACAAACATTATCGTAAATAACATATGTTATCATGCATTGTATTTCTCACAATTATGAGGTAATTTAATGATGTTTCCTCCTCTCATCATTATTCATAGCTCATAAACCCTAACTTCATGAAAGATAAAAATAATCATGATTCTTCTTGTTGATTTTACGTACAATTTGGATATCTAGTGTTGGCTAGTTCAAATTAAATCACTTACAAAAAGTACCATAGGAAACAAAATCTCTCCTTATGTGACCATTTACCAATTTTTTTTTGCATCCTCCCCTATGTTTTCTCATCACGTGTAAGTAAAATTAGTGAAGCAAAATGAGAAACCCTAACTTATTGAGAGGGAAACAATGAAGGGTCCTCTCATTGTTCTACTTAATTAAAAAATCCCAACTTGTCTTGTTGCATGGAAGTAAAAAAACATTACTAAATAGGCCCTTCCACAAAAACATGGTTGAATGAACCCATAAATCCATTACTAAGTCACAAATTCGTCCCCCTTTAATTGGTGGCATGGTAAACCATCTGGGTTGGTGGTATGATAAACCATCTGGGTTTCATGACAAAAGGAGGAGTTTAACCCAATGAATCATGGAATGACCAATCCCTTTGTTCAATCATTAATTTAAGTCATTGCCCTCTTTATGGAATCTTGGGTTGTTAGAGAAAGGTCAAAGCAATGCTTTTAGTTACTACATTGAAGAATTCAACCATACGTATGATCTCCAACAAAAAGAGTAATTTGGAGCTAACATTCGTGAAGGGAAAAGGTTCTTATTGTTCAATTAAGAACCAACTCGCATCAACTTCGGTGTGAAGCAGAACGGTGGAAAAGGCCTAAAGAAGCCTAGGAAGAATGGGTGTGTACATTTTGCACATCTGGGGCAGTAGAATTGGAAAAAACATTTCATTTTTGAGTGTGAGGCATTCAAAGCCATCAGAGAAAGTTATGGGAATATGTTAGCATCGGTTTCTTGGTATTGTCTTTTCAGCGATGGGATTGTTGGAAGGTTAGGCCAGCTCATCATCAATTTGAATAAGAAGATGAGTGAAATGCAAAAGGCGAAAAACATGGAACTCATTGTCCCATAGACTAATTTTAGTCTTGTGGACCTTAAAATCTCATTTCATTTCATTTATTAATTCCATCTTTAGAATATACCATTGTAATATATATATATATATATATTTTAATTTTAATAAAAATATCTAGACTAAGTCACATACAATAAAAAATATTAATTTTAAGTTGTTAACTACAACATAACTTAGCATTAATCACACATGCATTTAAATTGATTCCTTATCATCTCCAAGGAGTGATACTTACCTTGTAGATCTTTAAATGATGATACTTAGCTCATACATTTTCAAGTATAACATCATTATAAACTTTATATAATTACTATTTTTTTTTTCAAATATTTTTATCATTAAAAAAACAAAATAATAAGAATATGACTTAAATTTTATAAAAATAAACACCTTTTCTTTCTTTTAAATTAGATTTGTAATTTAAAAAAAAATACTTTTAATTATTATATCGTAAAATTATAACAAGAATGCATATTTTGGTTTCTCCGATGAGAAAAACACCACAACTCAAACTCAACTAAAATAAAACCACAACTCAAACTCAACTAAAATAAAAATATTAGTCCAACTCAAATATTAAATATTAAAAATCCCTAGACTAGGTCTTTTACAATAAAAACTATTAATTATAAGTTGTTAAGTGCATCATAGCTTAGCATTAATCACCCAACTCAAACTCAACTAAAATAAAACGAGTAGTCCAACTCAAATATTAAATATTAAAAATTAACTAAAATAAAACAACTAGACCAATTCAAATATGAAATATTAAAAATCTTTGAACTAAGTCTCATAAAATAAAAACTATTAATTTTAAGTTGTTAACTGCATCATAGCTTAGCATTAATCACACATGCATTTAAGTTGATTCCTTAATAATAACTATTAATTATAAGTTGTTAAGTGCATCATAGCTTAACATTAATCACCCTAACTCAAACTCAACTAAAATAAAACGACTAGTCCAACTCAAATATTAAATATTAAAAATCCACTAAAATAAAACAACTAGACCAATTCAAATATGAAATATTAAAAATCTTTAAACTAAGTCTCATACAATTAGACCAAATCCTAATAATGTGATTAATTCGAAAAACATTTTTATTGAAACTTTATATAGTTACTATTTTTTTTTTCAAATCTTTTTATCATTAAAAAAAACGCAATAATAAAAATATAATTTAAAATTTATAAAAATAAACACATCTTCACTTCTTTTAAATTTAAATTTATAATTAAAAAATTTACTTTTTAATTATTATATCTTAAAATTATAAGATGGCTCTCCCCTCATAAAAGCACCCCAAGTCAAACTTAACTAAAATAAAATGACTAGTCCAACTGAAATATTAAACATTAATTATAGTTTTTAGCATATAGTTATTGTCTTCAAAGCTGCTCACTCAAATACATTATATAAAGAAAACCTACCCTCACGTTATGGATCATATTCTCGTTTGCGTTCTCCTATCTTCGCAACACTGTCTCAGACCTCTTCGTTTACAGGTATGAATGACCTCTTGATTTTTCCAGACCTCTTCGTTTACAGGTATGAATGACCTCTTGATTTTTCCTATTTCTTTGTAAAAGTTGTTGTTTGAAGTTTGGCCAGATTATGAAGCTTTATTACCTTTGAGATTTCTGCTTGAAAGGATTGCTGAGCTTTTATCAGGTCTTGCAAGATTTCAGATTTGCAACTTCTTTAGATATGCGGATTTTTTAAAACTCTTATTTTTAAGCTAGTTTTAAAGCTTAGATATTTTAAAAAACTTTGTTCTAATATCCCCTTAACAACCTAGTTTTAATTATTTTTTTTTCAAAGTTGATTCTTCAGAAATGAACTCTTTGCTAGGGTTTTCTTCACATAAAAAAAAAATATCAGCCAGGCCTGTTTGGAAGAGTTGTTGTTTGAAGTATGGCCAGATTATGAAGCTTTATTACCTTTGAGATTTCTGCTTGAAAGGATTGCTGAGCTTTTACCAGGTCTTGCAAGATTTCAGATTTGCACCTTCTTTAGATATGCTGATTTTTTAAAACTCTTATTTTTAAGCTAGTTTTAAAGTTTAGATATTTTAAAAAACTTTGTTCTAACATCCCCTTAACAACCTAGTTTTAATTATTTTTTTTTCAAAGTTGATTTTTCAGAAATGAACTCTTTGCTAGGGTTTTCTTCACATAAAAAAAATCTTTGCTCAAGGGTGTAATGGCAAATAAAATCTTACTTCAGAATTTATATTGTCATGAAAAACTAAAAAAAACTTGACTCCTTATCAAATCCGACTACTAGGGTAACTAGGGTTTGATGTTAACTAGGATTACCGAGAGAGCATAAAGCTAAAAACCTCACTATCATATATTATATATATCATGGATCATGAAACAATCTCATACAAAACTCTAGTCCAAGAGCTCTCAGGACAATATACAATCGTCTCACAATGTCATACAAAAATTGGCAAATATATGCACCAATTTACTGCCTCCTGACAGCCTGCCTCCACTTCGCAATCTCTGCTGATGAAGATCCCTGAATGAATTCGATCTTGCCTTGCCTTGACTGCGCAATCCTCATTGGAAACTCCAATGTGTGTTTGGTTGCACTTGTGCACCCACTATAGTAACAATTGATAGTCAAACATGCCCTTTCACCTATCTTTCAACTGGGTCTCCACTGGATCTGACATGCACGTAGTTAACAGTGGTATTTCTTCAGTTGCATGTGAGATCACTCCATGTGAATTAATTTAATATTTAATTCACTGATATCTCACTAGTGTATCTTTAGTTACAACTAGCACAACAGAGTTTAACTCACTTAACTGAGTTAAACTAAATAACAACTCACATAACTACACATCCAACTCTGTTACAACTTTTTATCACTCAGTAACAACGAAGTCCACTCTGCATGTCCCACCAACCAACCTTAGAACTCATAATTCCATCAATCAACTGGTTTTCCACATTAGTTAACTGAAATCAAGTGCTTCAAGAGAATAGATTATTATTTATTGTCTAATTATTATTAAGGGCTAATAATAATTGACATCCGATCTATTTTTAGACATGTGATCTATAAATAGACTTCACCCATGCATTTAAAAATAGAATCTCATCTATAAATAGAATTTTCTCAACCATCTATAAATAGACTCCCGCTATAAATAGAATATGTTCACCATTCTAAAAATAGACATACACCTAAAAATAGCCTGCGGAACCCACTTAGTGTAGGTGCTTAATTTTCACTAGGATTATCATCTTGTTGAATCTCAACACTCCATCTCAACAAGAAAGGGATTATCCTTCACCCCGATCTTGTCTCTATGGTATTTGAATTTTCTCCTGGTGAGCGTCTTCGTCAGAATATCTGCATCCTGATCTTCTGTAGGAATGTACTAAAGCAACATGATCTTCCACTGCTCAAAATCTCTGATATGATGATACCAAATATCTATATGCTTAGATCTATCATGAAACACAAGATTAATCGAGAGTTTAATGCAACTCTGATTATCACAATGAATCATTGTAGGATCTAAATGAGAACCAAACAAACCGACCAGGATCTTCCTCATCTAGATAGCCTCACATGCATCTTGACTTGCTGCCATGTATTCCGCTTTCACTGAATTGAGTGCCACAGATCTCTGTTTCCTGCTATACCAAGAAACAACTGTAGATACGATACTGAAAACCCCTCCTGATGTGCTCTTTCTATCTGTTGGGCTGCCTGCCCAATCTGCATCCGTGAAGCCATGCAACTTCACCTCATCCGTCTGTCTGTACCATAAGGCATACTCAGATGTGCCCCTGAGATATCTCAGGACATGCTTGCCCGCCTTCCAAAAGAGCTTGGTAGGCTTAACCATCGCTTGATTAAGCTGGTTCACCGCATAGCATATGTTCGGTCTTGTATTAGCTAAATACATGAGCGAACCCACCAACTGTCAATAGAAAATAGCATCAACTACCTCTCCAGATGTAGCGTCTTCTTTCCTCCAGTTTCTTGGAAGAGGAGTATCCATGGGTTTGCAGCCCTCCATGTGAAACTTACTGAGTATCTCCCTTGCATACTTTCCTTGAGACACAAACAGTTCACCTTTTCGCTGCCATATTTCCAATTGAAGGAAATAGTGAAGGAAGCCCATATCCTTCATCTCGAAATCCTTTGCAAGGTCCTCCTTACATGAGTGTATCAGCTGCTCATTAGCAGTCAATATTAAATCATCAACATAAAGAACAATGATTAAAAGCTTACCTTCCACCACAATCTGGTATATGTTTGCATCTGCCTCACTCTTGGTGAAGCCAAGTCCAGTGAAATAGCTGTCGATCCGAGTGTACCAAGCACGGGGTGCTTGCTTCATCCCATACAATGCTCTTTTCA
The DNA here is from genome assembly GCA_034641835.2 of Pinus albicaulis. Classification (NCBI taxonomy): domain Eukaryota; kingdom Viridiplantae; phylum Streptophyta; class Pinopsida; order Pinales; family Pinaceae; genus Pinus; species Pinus albicaulis. Next base: position 116,706,499 of record CM076580.1, on the reverse strand, counting down.
GTCTGCACACATGCGAATCGCTGCTGAATATCTCAAATCTTTCAAGATGCTCAATGTACATTTCTTCCTCAATGATCCCATTAAGGAACATAGTCTTCACATCCATCTGATGAATGTGCCAACCCATCTGCGCTGAGAGAGCAAGGATGGTCCTTATGGAAGAATACCGTGCGACAGGTGAAAAGTTTTCTTCATAATCAATCCCCTCGATATGTGAGAAGCCCCAAGCCACAAATATTTCCTTATACTTCTCAACACTCCCATCAGCAGCTTGCTTTACCTTGTAGATCCATATTGAACCTACCACTGATTTATGAACCGGCCTTGGAACAATTTCCCAAGCACTGTTTCTGAAAATGGAGTCCTCCTCCACCATTGAATCTACCCATGTGGGCTCCTGCATTGATTCCTGGAAGGAAGATATCTCAGTCACAATACATTTGCTCATGAGAGCCATGTATCGAGTGAATCGGTCAGGATATTGTCTCTGTCTGCACTATGAAGTAGGGACTCCTACATTCTGTGCCGCATCAAGCTTCAACCTCTCAACTTTTGTGGTACGCCTTCTGCCAGTTATGATGTTTGGCTCTGAGTGAGTGGACTCCTCCACTCTATGAACCTCCTCCTGTGGCTGATCCACATCTAGAGACTCATATTTGGGAACAAGCAGTTCCTCTTCTGCATGCAAGTCTAGCTCCCTCTCAAGTGACAACTTCATGGCTTTCTCCTCATTGAATTTTATATCCCATCGCACCACAGTCATTCGACTGTTTGGAAAATACACACGATAATTATGGGGTGTTTTCGTGTACCCCACAAATATCCCAACTTCAGCAGTCGGCTCCAGCTTCTTCCTGGCGTTCTTGGTCACATGCACATAAACAGATGAGCAAAAAATATTAAAGTGAGAAATATCCAGTTTCTTACTAGTAAAAGCTTCTTTAGGTGTACTCATGCCAAGTACTCTATGAGAACAACGGTTTTGCACATAAACCGCAATGTTGCATGCTTCCACCCACAAGTGCATTGGTAGGCCCTGATCATGCAACATAGCTCGTGCAACACCCACAATCATTCTGTTCTTCCTCTCCGCGACCCCATTTTTCTATGGGTTATGAGGTGCTATGAGTTCTCTTCGAATTCCTTCTTTGCTACAGAAGTATTTGAATTCGTTCGAGATATATTCACCAACATTATCGCTCCACAGAGCCTTCACTTGCTTCCCCGACTCTTTCTCCACCAATGCTTTAAACTCACAGAACTTTGAGAATGTTTGATCTTTATTCTGCATAAAGAAGATTCAACATCTATGAGAATAGTCATCAACAAAAATAACATAATACCTGTGTTTTGTTGTTGAAGCAACCGAGAATGACCCACACACATCTGTGTGAACTCTCTCCAGGATCATCGAAGCACGGTTCTCCTTTTCATGAAAGGTGGTCTTCACAAACTTACCCATAGTACATCCCTTGCACTGATCTATCTACGCAACTGTACCCCTGGGAAGTCCAGTAGAAATCTGCTCCAAAATCTTCAGGGCACCATGGTGAAGATGGCCCAATCACCTGTGCCATAATTCGCCCTCATCCCGGCTCACCACTTTTTCCTCTTTTCCCACCATTACAGCACAACCATCTACCTCCAGCTTGTAGATATTCTTGAATCCAATCCCTATCCTCTTGGTTTGACCCGTTGTTTTATGTCGCAGGAAAGTTTTCCATCGCTAAAAACAACGTTATAACCTTTGTCCTCCAACATCGCGACCGAGACCAAGTTATTCTTTAGACCTGGAACATGCATAACATATTTCAACATAAATGGTTTACCTGAATCCCTCTCAAAGGTAATGGTACCAATGCCGATGGCACTATATCATCCATCATCGCCCATCTCTATATGCATTTGGAGATCTTTCTCCTCCAAGTCACTGAAAAGCTCCTTATCTCCCGTCATGTGGAAGGAAACACCACTATCAATATACCACACCGATCCCATTGCGCTTGAAACCAAACATGTGATCAAAGAGAAATCAAGTTCAAATTGCGAGGCAAGGGCCTCACCAGTTGCAACTCCAGCAACCTTCTTGTTCTTCTTTTTCTGTGGGCAGTTAGTGGCGAGATGCCCATGTTCGTGACAGGGAAAACACTTCACCTTGGGCAAATCCAACTTCTTGCCTTTAGCCTCAGATTTTGAGTGGAATTTCTTCCCCTTCCCTTTCCTTGCTTTGGTAGCCAAAGAACATTCCTCTTCATCATCATGATTTGATGAAGAGCCATCCCTAGTGTTCCGCCTGAACTCCTCCTGCACTAGATCCGACCGCAGTCATTCCCAATCCGACAGTTTTTCCTGTCTGTTAACAGAGTCTTGATAACTATACCAAATCTTAGGAAGTCCCTGTGGAAATTTTCTGAATAATGATATTTATCCACCGAGATTATCCTGATCGCATATCAATTCGAATTCATATGCAACACATAATCTCTTCCACTCAGATCATCACACATGCGAAAATAAAACAAGCGATAGCACATCAAATCATCACACACATTAACACAGTATGTATGGGGAAATCTTATAGCTAAAAACCCCACAGCTATTGTGTATATTATAATGGAGAAAACATGTAACAAACTCAGTACAATACTCCTCACAAGTACTCAATACTATCTCATAAAGTTACACACAAACTAGCTTGGTTTTGAACAAGTCACAGGTTCAAAACACATCCACTAATTTCTTGCCTCTATTGCGCAATCAAGGCTGGTCTAATGAGAGAACCAAGGTTTGAATCTCCTTGGCTTGATAGTGCAATCATCATGGGAAATTCCTCCAAGTGTGGTGCAAATCTCATGCACAACTGATGTCACAACTGATAGCTATCTCCACCCTTTCATCTACCTCTTTCACTGGTCTCCACTGAACTGTCCATGCACTGTAGTGAACTGATGTGTTTTTGAGTTGAATAATGAGTTACTAATTAATGAATTAAATAATATTTAATTCACTCCACTCATTACTAGTTGATTAGCTAGTTAAACTAATCTAAACTAGTTCAACTAAGTTAAACCGAACACAACTCCACTAGCTGTCTCATTAACTCCACCAAACTTCTGCCACTGAAGTCCTAACTGAAGTCAACCATGCATGAACTCACCAAACCCCTAGGAATAGCGTAATTCCTCTGTCAGATGCATGAGCCACTTCCAAGGCTCGAACTGAAGTGCTCCAAGAGAGTAAACTGAAGTTTAGAGTCCAAATATTATTAAGGGTAAATAATATTTGACTTCCCTATTTTTAGGATAGGCAGTCTAAAAATAGACTTCGACCTAAATGTCTAAAAATAGAGGTCCATCGATTTTTACCAACATGACCAATACTCCAAGAATAACATACTGCAACCCCTGGACCATGCTCCATATGTCTAAAAATAGACATAGTCTAAAAATAGACTTTGCGCCAGAATTTGCCTGCGGGCCCACTTAGTGAAGGCGACTTCATTTCACTAAGCTCCATCATCTTGCTGCATTTTCAAAACTCCCTCTCAGCAAGATATGGATTATCTGCAACCCCTATCCTGCCTCTGTCGAATTCGTACTTGCTCCTGGTGAGCGCCTTCGTCAAGATGTCGGCATCCTGATCCTTCGTGGGAACATATGAAAGCATCATGATTCTCCGCTGAACACAATCTCTGATATGATGGTACCTGATGTTGATGTATTTGGATCTATCATGAAATACTGGATTAGCCGAGAGTTTAATGCAACTCTGGTTATCGCAGTAAATCACTGTAGGCTCCAAATGCAACCCGAACAATCCAACGAGGATCTTCCTCATCCAAATAGCCTCACATGCAGCCAAGCTTGCTGCCATGTACTCGGCCTTTGCTGAACTGAGTGCCACGGATCTCTGCTTCCTGCTGTACTGGGAAACTGCTATCGATCCAATGCTGAAAACTCCTCCAGAATTTCTTTTCCGGTCCGTTGGGCTCCCTGCCCAATCTGCATCAGTGAAGCCAGAAAGCTTCGCTCCATCCTCCTGTCTGTACCATAGACCATATCCCGATGTGCCACTAATATAACGCAATACATGCTTGCCTGCCTTCCAAAAGAGTTTGGTAGGCTTAACCATAGCTTGCGAAAGCTGGTTAATAGCATAGCATATATCGGGTCGTGTATTGACCAGATACATAAGCGACCCCACCAACTGTCGATAGACAGTGGCATCCACTACCTCTGCTGAAGTAGCATCCTCCTTCCTCCAACCACCAGGAAGAGGAGTGTCAACAGGCTTGCAGCCTTGCATGTTGAACCTCTCCAGAATCTCTCGGGCATACTTTCCCTGAGAAACAAACAGTCCTCTGCTGCGCTGCCAAATCTCCAATCCCAGGAAATAATGAAGGATGCCCAAGTCCTTCATCTCAAACTCTCGTGCAATATCCTCCTTGCATGAAAGTATCAACTGCTCATCGCCAGTCAAAATCAGATCATCTACATACAGTACGATGATCAACAGCTTTCCCTCCACCACAATCTGGTACAGGTTTGGATCCGCCTCACTCTTGGAGAATCCAAGCCCGGTGAAGTAGCTGTCTATCCGAGTGTACCAAGCACGAGGTGCTTGCTTCAGCCCATACAGTGCTCTCTTGAGTCGGCACACATGCGACTCACTGCTGAAGATCTCGAAACCTTTAGGCTGCTCTATGTACACCTCCTCCTCAATGACTCTGTTGAGGAACGTAGTCTTCACATCCATCTGATGGATGTGCCATCCCATCTGCGCTGAGAGAGCAAGGATCGTCTGTATGGAAGAGTACCTTGCGACAGGTGCAAAGGTCTCCTCATAATCGATCCCCTCGATCTGTGAGAAGCCACGGGTGACAAATCTCGCCTTATACTTCTCCACACTCCCGTCAGCCGCCTGCTTCACTTTGTAGATCCATCGCGAACCCACCACTGATTTCCCCTTCGGTCTTGGGACAATCTCCCATGCACTGTTTCTGACAATCGAATCATATTCTTCGATCATGGCATCTACCCATGCGGGTTCCTCCACAACTTCCTCAAAAGAGGATGGCTCTGTCATGACACATTGACTCATAAGAGCCATGTATCCAGTGTACCGATCCGGTGACTGTCTTTGTCTGCGCTGTGCTGTAGGTGGTCCTACAACCTTCTCTACATCTCGAGCCAATCACTCAGCTTCTGTAGTGCGCTTGCGCCCTCTGATGGTTGGCGCTGCATGGGTGGTTTCTTCCACCTCCTGAACTTCCTCTTGTGGCTGATCCACATCGGGAAGCTCCTCCTTAGGAACTAACAGCTCCTCATCTGCATGCAAGTGTAGCTCCCTCTCAAGCGAACACTGCATGGCTTTCTCCTCCTGAAATTTTATATCCCGTCGCACAACAGTCTTGCGACTGTCTGAAAAATACCCCGATAGTTGTGGGGTGTATCAGTGTACCCCACAAATATTCCAACCTCTGCGGTTGGTTCCAGCTTCTTTCTGGCATCCATCGTCACATGCATGTAGACAGGAGAGCGAAAGATCCGCAAATGGGAAATGTCAGGCCTCTTGCCAGAATAAGCCTCCTCCGGTGTACTCATGCCAAGACCCTTGTGAGGACAATGGTTCTGCACATACACTGCTGTATTGCATGCCTCAGCCCACAAGTGAAGGGGTAGGCCCTGATCATGCAACATCGCCCGTGCAGCACCCACGATCGTTCTGTTCTTCCGCTCAGCCACCCCGTTCTGCTGTGGGTTATGGGGTGCGATGAGCTCTCTCGGAATCCCTTCTGCGCTGCAGAACTCCTTGAATTCAGCCGAGATGAATTCACCACCGTTATCACTCCTTAGAGCAATCACCTTCTTCCCCGACTCCTTCTCGACCAGTGCTTTAAACTCACAGAACTTCGCGAATGTATCGCTCTTCTTCGACATGAAGAAGATCAAGCACTTTCGAGAGAAATCATCAACAAAGATCACATAATACCTGTGCTTTGCTGTCGAAGCAACTGAGAAAGGACCACACACGTCTGTGTGAACTCTCTCAAGGATCGTCGTGGCGCGACTATCCTTCTCGTGAAAGGTGGCTTTCACAAACTTCCCTAAAGTACACCCCTTGCACTGATCTGACTGCGCAAGGGTGCCCTTAGGAAGCCCAGTAGAAATTTGCTGCAGGATCTTCAAAGCTCCATGGTGAAGGTGGCCCAATCTCCTGTGCCACAGTTCGCCCTCATCATCCTGGCTCACCACTTCTCCCGCCTTGCATGCCATAGCTGCGCAGCCATCTACCTGCAACTGATAAAGGTTCTTGGTCCGAACCCCTATCTTTCGGGTCTCTCCAGTAGTCTTACTGTGCAGGAAGGCTTTTCCTTCGCTGAAGACCACATCATACCCCTTATCCTCCAACATCGCCACAGAGATCAAGTTCTTCTTCAATCCCGGTACATGCATGACATCCTTCAGTACAAAGGGTTTACCAGACTCCCTCTGAAAGGATATGGTACCGATACCAGTCGCACTGTATCTACCATCATCGCTCATCTCGATGTGCACACCCAAATCTTTGTCCTCCAGATCTGAGAACAACTCCCGATCTCCCGTCATATGAAATGACGCACCGCTGTCCAAGAACCACACCGATCCCATCACACTTGAAACCAAGCATGCAATCAGTGAAAAGTCAAGCTCGAGCTGTGAAGCCAAAGCTTCTCCATCTGCAGATCTTCCCGCTTGCTTGTTCTTCTTCTTCTTTGGACAATTGGTAGCATAATGTCCGTGATCATGGCAGTGAAAACACTTCACTTTCGCCATATCCTGCTTCTTTCCCTTTGCACCGGAATGAGAAGTTTTCTTACCCTTCCCCTTCTTTGCTTTGGCAGCCAAAGTGCAATTTTCTTCATCAGCTCCCTTTGATGAAGATCCGTCCCTGGTAGTCCTCCTTATCTCCTCCTGCATGAGATCCGCCTAAAGGCACTCCCATCCCGGCAACTTCTCCCGACCATTGACACTATCTTGATATGAATGCAAAGTCTTCGGAAGACCAAGGAGAGCCAGATCCACCATGTCCTCATCTTCGGCAGTCACCCCACACTTCCCAGCTCATCTCTGCATTGAGTGAACTTCGTGAGGTATTTGGTGATACTGCCGCCTTTCTCCATCTTGATGTTTCTGAGCTTATCTTTGAGCGCCAGCTTCCTTTGGTTGCTCTTACTCTGGAATAGATCCATCAAAGCTTTCCACATTAAATATGGAGAAGCCTTTCCATGCAGGCTGGATACAATATGATCCTTGACTCCCTCCAACAGGATCCATTGACAATTCACCATCTTCTTTTGCCAAGCTTCGACTTCAGCAGGATCAGTGGGCTTTTGAACATCCGTATCTACGAACTCCTTCAGTCCATTATCTTCTAATACTGCCTCCATGCGATCCTTCCATGCAACATAATTCGAACTGCCTTCAAGAGCATATTCGAGTCGCAAACCGTTGAAAGACATTTTCAACTCCGGCACCAAGAAAACAAAATTGCTGCAAAATTCGAATTCCAACTCAAAGCTCAACCGCTCTTGATCTGTGAGAACAAATTATTTCTAGCACAGAGATCGACTGCAGGGGCATTTACTGGATGTATCACCTTTCAAAGGAAAGGATGGATCCAGAGGCTACCTGGCCCGCATGCAGACTCTGTCTACCGAAATAAGTTTGTAATCATTGTGATGATCAATCTCTGCTTCAATAGCTCCGATACCATGTAGAAATTTGTTGAATAATGAATAATTATCCACCGAGATTATCCTGATCACATATCAATTCGAATTGATATGTGATCAGGATAGTCTCGGTGGATAATTATTCATTACTCAGCAAATTTCTACATGGTATCAGAGCTATTGAAGCATAGATTGATCATCACAGTGATTACAAACTTATTTCGGTAGACAGAGTCTGCATGCGGGCTAGGTAGCCTCTAGATCCATCCTTTCCTTTGAAAGGTGATATATCCGATAAAATGCCCCTGCCACAGTCGATCTGCAATATACAAAATAATTTGTTATATAATTGAAAATTTTGAGTTAGATTCGAATTTTTCTGGCGGTTTGTTTTCTTCTTTAAGGTTGAAAATAATCTCAACGGTTCCTATTTCCAGATAATGCTCTTAATAGTAGTTTTGAAGGTATATTTCAAGGATGCGGATTAGAAGACAATGGAGCTGAAGGATTTGTAGATTTGAAAATTGCTGATCGAAACAAGAAAAGAAGATGAAATATCGAAGGATCTGTTAGGTATCATGTGTAACACATGGAAAGGCTTCTTCATATTTAATGTGGAAAGCTTTGACGGATCTATTCCAGAGTAAGAGCGACCAAAGGAAGCTGGCGCTCAAAGATAAGCTCAGAAACATCAAGATGGAGAAAGGCGACAGTATCGCCAAATGCCTCACGAAGTTCACTCAATGCAGAGATGAGCTGGGAAGTGTGGGGGTGACTGTCGAAGACGAGGACATGGTCGACCTGGCTCTCCTTGGTCTTCCGAAGGCTTGGCACTCATATCAAGATAGTATCAATGGTCGGGAGAAGCTGCCGGGATGGGAGCGCCTTTGGGCGGATCTCATGCAGGAGGAGATAAGGAGGACTACTCGAGATGGATCTTCATCAAAGGGAGCTGATGAAGAAAACTGCACTTTGGTGTCCAAAGCAAAGAAGGGAAAGGGAAAGAAAACTTCTCAGTCTGGTGCAAAGGGCAAGAAGCAGGATATGGCGAAAGTGAAGTGTTTTCACTGCCATGATCACGGACATTATTCTACCAATTGTCCAAAGAAGAAGAAAAACAAGCAAGTCAGAAGATTCTATGGAGAAGCTTTGGCTTCGTAGCTTCGAGCTTGACTTTTCTACCGATCGCATGCTTGCTTCAAGTGTGATGGGATCGGTGTGGTTCTCGACGTGCGTCATTTCCATATGACTCAGAGATCGGATTTGCTCCTCGATCTCGGAGTGACAAAGATCTAGGTGTGCACATTGAGATGGGCGATGATGGTAGATACAAGTATGACCGGGTATCGGCACCATATCCTTTCTCGTAGGAGTCTCGTAAACCCTTCGTGTCAAGGATGTCATGCATGTACCCGGGATTGAAGAAGAATTGATTCCTATGGTGATGTTGGAAGATAAGGGGCAAGGATGTGTCTTCGTGAAGGAAAGGCTTTCCCCGCGCAGTGAAGACTACCGGAGAGACCCGGGAAGATAGGGGTTCAAACCAAGAACCTTGATCGCCGTGGGCATATGGCCGCGCAGCAATGACATGCAAGGCGGGAGAAGTGGTGAGCTAGGATGATGAGGGCGAAATGTGGCACAGAGATTGGGCCACCTTCACCATGGACCTTTGAAGATCCCGCACAGATTTCTATCGGGGCTTCCTAAGGGCACCTTTGCGTAGTCGATCGCTGCAAGGTGTACTTAGGGAAGTATGTGAAAGCAACCTTTTTCACGAAGGATAGTCGCGCCTACGACGATCCTTGAGGAGAGTTCACACACGTACGTGTGTGGTCCTTTCGCTAAGCTTCGACAAAGAAAAGCACAAGTACTACGTGATCTTTGTTGATGATTTCTCTCGAAAGTGCCGGATCTTCTTCATGCGTATGAAGAGCGATACATTCGCGGTTCTGGTGGAGTTTAAGGCACCGGTAGAGAAGGAGTCTGGGAAGAAGGTGATTGTCAAGGAGCTTAAATGGTGGTGAATTCATCTCGTTTATTCAAAGACTTTTGCAACGCAAAGGGATTCGCCAGAGAGCTCATCGCACCCCATAACCCATGCTGGTAACGGGGTGGCCGAGCGGAAGAACAACGATCGTGGGTGCTGCACCGGCAATGCTGTGATGATCGTGGGCCTACCTCTTTCACTTCAGGCTGAGGCATGCAATATAGCAAAGGTATGTGCGTAACCGTGTCCTCACAAGCCCCTGCATGAGTACACCTAGAGGAGGCTTATTCTCGGCAAGAGTTCTATATTTCCATTTGCGGATCTTTTCGCTCTTTGTCTACATGCATGTGACGAAGGATGCCGGAAGAGCCGGGATCCAACCGTAGAGGTTGGAATATTTTTGGGGTACACCGATACACCCCCACAACTATCGGGGTGTATTTGCCGACAATGCAAGACCGTTGTGCGACGGATATAAAATTTCAGAGGAGAAAGCCATGCAGAGCCCGCTGAGAGGGGAGCTACACTGCATGCATGAGGAGCCGTTAGTTCCTAAGGAGAGAGTTTCCATGTGGATCACCCACAAGATGAAGTTCGTGAGGTGGAAGAAACCACCCATGCCGCCAACCATCGAGGGCGCAAGCACACTACGTAAGCCGAGCGACCGGCTCAAGATGCAGAGAAGGTTGTAGGACCACCTACAAGACAGCCGTTGCATGCAGACGGGCCACCGATCGGTACACTCGGATACATGGCTCTTTGTGAGTCAATGTGTCGGTGATTCGAGCCATCCTCTTTTGAGGAAGCTTTCGGGAGGAACCCGCATGGGTAGATGCCATGATCAAGAATATGATTTGATTGTCGAAACAGCAGATGGGAGATTGTCCCAAGACTGGAGGGGAAATCAAGGGTAGGCTCGAGATGGGTCTACAAAGTGAAGGTGCTGTCGACGGAGTGTGGAGAAGTTAAGCAGATTTGTCGCCCGTGGCTTCGCGCATCGAGGGGATTGAATATGAGGAGATCTTTGCACTGCCGCAAGGTACTCTTCCATACGTACGACCCTTGCTCTCTCAAATACAGATGGGATGGCACATCCACGCATGGAAGTGAAGACTACGGTCCCTCAATGGAGTCATTGAGGAGGAGGTGTACATGAGCAGCCTCGAAGGTTTCCGAGATCTTCGCAGTGAGTCACATGTGTGTCGACTCAAGAGAGCACCGTACGGGCCGGGCACCCGCTTGGTACACCCACATGCATTTCGCCTACTTCACCTAGCTTGGATTTTCCAAGAGTGAGGCGGATCCTAACCTCGTACCCGTATTTTGGTGGAGGGGAAGCCGTTGATCATTGTGTACCGTATGTAGATGATCTCGATTTTGACTAGTGATGATGCCTGCTGGATACTTTCATGCAACGAGGATCTTGCACGAGAGTTTGAGATGAAGGACTCGGGCATCCTTCATTATTTCCCGGATTGGAGAGATTTGGCAATAAAGAAGGAGGACCTGGCTGGTTTCTGCAAGTGCACATGCCCGGAGACGGAAGGTTCAACATGCATGGCCGCAGTTTTCCTGACACTTTTCCCGGTGGTTGGAGGAAAGAGGATGCGCTGGGCCGGAGGTAGTGGATGCCACCGTCCCATCGACGCTGGTGGGTCGCTTGCGTATTCCGGTCAATACACGACCCGATATATGCTATGTTGTTAACCAGCTTTCGCAAGCTATGGTTAAGCCTACCAAGCTCTTCTGGAAGGCAGGCAAGCATGTATTGCGTTATCTTAGTGGCACATCGGGATATGGTCTATGGTACAGACAGGAGAATGGAGCGAAGCTTTCCGGCTTCATTGATGCAGATTGGGCAGGAAGCCCAACGGACCATAAGAGCACATCTAGAGGTATTTTCAGCATTGGGTCGACAGTAGTTTCCTGGTACAGCAGGAAGTAGAGATCCATGGCACTCAGTTCAGCAGAGGCCGAGTACATGGCAACAAGCTTGGCTGCATGCGAGGCTATTTGGATGAGGAAGATCCTCGTTGGATTGTTCGGGTTGCATTTGGAGCCTACAGTGATTTATTGTGATAACCAGAGTTGCATTAAACTCTTGGCTAATCCTGTATTTCATGATAGATCCAAACACATCGACATCAGGTACCATCATATCAGAGATTGTGTTCAGCGGAGAATCATGTTACTTTCATATGTTCCCACGGAGGATCAGGATGCTGACATCTTGACGAAGGCGCTCACCAAGAGCAAGTTCGAATTCCACAGAGGCAGGATAGGGGTTGCAGATAATCCATATCTTGCTGAGAGGGAGTGTTGAAAATGCAGCAAGATGATGGAGCTTAGTGAAATGAAGTCGCTTTCACTAAGTGGGCCCGCAGGCAAATTCTGGCGCAAAGTCTATTTTTAGACTATGTCTATTTTTAGACATATGGAGCATGGTCCAGGGGTTGCAGTATGTTATTCTTGGAGTATTGGTCATGTTGGTAAAAATAGATGGATCTCTATTTTTAGACATATAGGTCGAAGTCTATTTTTAGACTGCCTATCCTAAAAATAGAAAAGTCAAATATTATTTACCCTTAATAATATTTGGACTCTAAACTTTAGTTTACTCTCTTGGAGCACTTCAGTTCGAGCTACAGAAGTGGCTCATGCATCTGACAGAGGAATTACGCTATTCCTAGGGGTTTGGTGAGTTCATGCATGGTTGACTTCAGTTAGGACTTCAGTGGCAGAAGTTTGGTGGAGTTGATGAGACAGTTGGTGGAGTTGTGTTCGGTTTAACTTAGTTGAACTAGTTGAGATTAGTTTAACTAGCCAATCAACTAGTAATGAGTGGAGTGAATTAAATATTATTTAATTCATTAATTAGCAACTCATTATTCAACTCAAGAACACATCACCATCCAACAAGAACTCGCTCGAAATTTGATCCGGTAGTCCTCCTTATCTCCTCCCCGCATGAGATCCGCCCAAAGGCCTCCCATCCCCGCAACTTCTCTCTACCATTGACATCATCTTGATATGAATGCCAAGTTACCTCCTGATTTTGAGCCCGCATCCACCATGTCAATATCTCCGATGCTACCACCCCCACACATCCCGGGCCTCATTTCGTACTGAGTGAACTTCGTGAGGTATTTGGCGACATCGCGCTTCTCCATATTGATGTTTCTAGCTTATCTTTGACACCGGGCCTTGGTCGCTTCATCTCCGGAATAGATCCATCAGTCCACATTAAATATGGAGAAGCCTTTCCATGCAGGCTGGATACAATATGATCCTTGACGCCCTCCAATAGGATCCTTCGACATTTCGCCATCTTCTTTTGCCAAGCTTCGACTTCAGCAGGATCAGTGGGCTTTTGAACATCCGTATCTATGAACTCCTTCAGTCCATTATATTCTAATACTGCCTCCATGCGATCCTTCCATGCAACATAATTCGAACTGCCTTCAAGAGCATATTCGAGTCGCAAACTGTTGAAAGACATTTTTAACTCCGGCACCAAGAAAACAAAACTGCTGCAAATCTTCATTTCACTAAGTGAAGGCAGTAAAATGAAGTTTAGAGTCCAAATATTATTAAGGGTAAATAATATTTGACTTTCCTATTTTTAGGATAGGCAGTCTAAAAATAGACTTCGACCTATATGTCTAAAAATAGAGGTCCATCTATTTTTACCAACATGACCAATACTCCAAGAATAACATACTGCAACCCCTGGACCATGCTCCATATGTCTAAAAATAGACATAGTCTAAAAATAGACTTTGCGCCAAAATTTGCTTGCGGGCCCACTTAGTGAAGGCGACTTCATTTCACTAAGCTCCATCATCTTGCTGAAGTAGCATCCTCCTTCCTCCAACCACCAGGAAGAGGAGTGTCAACAGGCTTGCCGCCATGCATGTTGAACCTCTCCAGAATCTCCCGGGCATACTTGCCCTGAGAAACAAACAGTCCTCCACTGTGCTGCCAAATCTCCAATCCCAGGAAATAATGAAGGATGCCCAAGTCCTTCATTTCAAACTCTCGTGCAAGATCCTCCTTGCATGAAAGTATCAACCGCTCATCACCCGTCAAAATCAGATAATCTACATACAGTACAATGATCAATAGCTTCCCCTCCACCACAAATCCACCATGTCCTCATCTTCGACAGTCACCCCCACACTTCCCAGCTCATCTCTGCATTGAGTGAACTTTGTGAGGTATTTGGCGATACTGTCGCCTTTCTCCATCTTGATGTTTCTAAGCTTATCTTTGAGCGCCAGCTTCCTTTGGTCGCTCTTACTCTGGAATAGATCTGTCAAAGCTTTCCACATTAAATATGGAGAAGCCTTTCCATGCAGGCTGGATACAAATCCACCAACTGTCTCATCAACTCCACCAAACTTCTGCCACTGAAGTCCTAACTGAAGTCAACCATGCATGAGCTCACCAAACCCCTAGGAATAGCGTAATTCCTCTGTCATATGCATGAGCCACTTCTGTAGCTCGAACTGAAGTGCTCCAAGAGAGTAAACTGAAGTTTAGAGTCCAAATATTATTAAGGGTAAATAATATTTGACTTCCCTATTTTTAGGATAGGCAATCTAAAAATAGACTTCGACCTATAGGTCTAAAAATAGAGGTCCATCTATTTTTACCAACATGACCAATACTCCAAGAATAACATACTGCAACCCCTGGACCATGCTCCATATGTCTAAAAATAGACATAGTCTAAAAATAGACTTTGCGCCAAAATTTGCTTGCGGGCCCACTTAGTGAAGGCGACTTCATTTCACTAAGCTCCGTCATCTTGCTGCATTTTCAACAGTCCCAAGAGAGTCAAGCTCACCAAATCATCATCAGAAACCATGATTCCCACACTCCCTAGTTCATCCCAACATTGGACAAACTTTGTGAGATACTTAGGAATATTGTCGCCCTTTTCCATTTTGATTTTTCTAAGTTTATCCTTCAACGCCAATTTCCTATGGTTGTTGTTGTTTTGGAAAAGATCTGTCAAAGCCTTCCACATTGCAAATCGAGTGGCTTTCCCATGAAGGTTTGAGACAATATGGTCTCTCACACCTTCCAACATAATCCTTCTTGTCTTTGCTACTTTCTTTTGCCAAGCGTCAAGTAATGGAGCATCTGTCGAAGTGGACTTAGGAACATCACTATCGATGATTTCCTTCAAGCCATTATCTTCACGCACCGCCTCCATCCTATCCTTCCATGCAATGTAGTTGAGCTACCCTCGAGTGCATACTCTAACCGCAAACCATTGAAAGCCATTTCAATGTTTACTCAACTATCGCACCAAGAAATTCTTGCAGCAAATTCAAATTGTTTCCACTAACAAAACTCAGCTACTATTTCAATATTGCAATCTTCTTTGCTCCGATACCATGTAGCAAAGATTAACACTGCTTTGATACCATGTAGGAATTTTTAATACAATTATGTATTGTTGGATTATCATGATCTAACAATTATATGCACTGTTAAATACATAATCCTTCTACTTAAATCTTTGCAGAAATTTAATCGCCAATTGCAAACACAAGAAGAAAAATCAATAACACATAACACATAAATTTTTACCGGGAAAACATAAAGCTAAAAACCCCACTATCATATATTATGTATATCATGGATCATGAAACAATCTCATACAAAACTTTACTCCAAGAGCTCTGAGTACAATATACAATCGTCTCACACCGTCATACAAAAATTGGCAAATACATTCACCAATTTACTGCGTCCTGATAGCCTGCCTCCACTGCGCAATCCCTGCTGAAGAAGATCCCTAAATGAATTCGATCTTTCCTTGCCTTGACTGCACAATCCTCATTGGAAACTTAAAATATGTGTTTGGTTGCACTTGTGCACCCACTATAGTTACAACTGATAGTCAAACAGGCATTTTCACCTATCTCTCAACTGAGTTTCCACTGGATCTGACATGCATGTAGTTAACAATAGTATTTCTTCAGTTGCATGTGATATCACTTCATGTGGATTAATTTAATATTTAATTCACTGATCTCTCGCTAGTGTATCTTTAGTTATAACTAGTTACAACTAGCACAATTGAGTTTAACTCACTTAACTGAGTTAAACTAAATAACAACTCACATAACTACACATCCAACTCTTTTACAACTTTGTATCACTCAGTTACAACGAAGTCCACTCTGCATGTCCCACCAACCAACCTTAGAACTCGTAATTCCATCAGTCAACTGGTTTGTCACATCAGTTAATTGAAATCAAGTGCTTCAAGATAATAGATTATTATTTATTGTTTAATTATTATTAAGGGATAGTAATAATTGACATCCGATCTATTTTTAGACATGCGATCTATAAATAGACTTCGCCCATGCATCTAAAAATAGAATCTCATCTATAAATAGACTCCCGCTATAAATAAAATTCGCTCACCATTCTAAAAATAGACATACACCTAAAAATATCCTGCAAACCCCACCTAGTGTAGGGCTTAATTTTCACTAGGATGTGAGATTCAACAAGATGATGATTCTAGTGAAAATTAAGCACCTACACTAGGTGGGACCCGCAGGCTATTTTTAGGTGTATGTCTATTTTTATAATGGTGAGCATATTATATTTATAGCGGGAGTCTATTTATAGATGGTTGAGAAAATTCTATTTATAGATGAGATTCTATTTTTATATGCATGGGCGAAGTCTATTTATAGATCACGTGTCTAAAAATAGATTGGATGTCAATTATTATTATCCCTTAATAATAATTAGACAATAAATAATAATCTATTCTCTTGAAGCACTTGATTTTAGTTAACTGATGTGGCAAACCATTTGACTGAAGGAATTACGAGTTCTAAGGTTGGTTGGTGGGACATGCAGAATGGATTTCGTTGTAACTGAGTAATACAAAGTTGTAACAAAGTTGGATGTGTAGTTATGTGAGTTGTTATTTAGTTTAACTCAGTTAAGAGATTTAAACTCATTTTTTCTCGTTGTAACTAGTTGTAACTAAAGATACACTAGTGAGAGATCAGTGAATTAAATATTAAATTAATTCACATGGAGTGATCTCACATGCAACTGAAGAAATACTATTGTTAACTACATGAATGTCAGATCCAGTGGAGACCAAGTTGAGAGATAGGTGAAAGGGCCTGTTTGATTATCAGTTGTGACTATAGTGGTGCATTCAATGCAACTACACACAAAATGGAGATGCCAATGAGGATTTCACAGTCAAGGCAAGGGAAGATCGAATTCATTCAGGGATATTTATTAGCAGGGATTGCGTAGTGGAGGCAGGTTGTCAGGATGCAGTAAATTGGTGCATGTTTATGCCAATTTGTGTATGATAGTGTGAGACGATTGTATATGGTATTGAGAGCTCTTAGAGAGAGTTTTGTATGAGATTGTTTTATGATCCATGATATACATAATATATGATAGTGGGGTTTTTAGCTTTATTCTTTCCCAATAAAAAATTATGTGTTATGTGTGATTGATTTTTCTTCATGTGTTTGCAATTGGCGATTAAATTTCCGCAAATATTTAAGTAGAAGGATTCTGTATTTAACAGTGGATATAATTGTTAGATTAGGAGAATCCGACAATACATAATTGTATTAAAATTTCTACATGGTATCGGAGCAAAGAATATTGGAATATTGAAGCAGTAGTTGAGTTTTGTTGGTGGAAACAATTTGAATTTGCTGCAAGAATTTCTTGGTGCGACAATTGAGTAAACATCGAAATGGCTTTCAATGGTTTGCAGTTAGAGCATGCACTCAAGGGAAACTCGAAATAAATTGCATGGAGGGATAGGTTGGAGGCGGTGCTTGAAGATAATGGCTTGAAGGAATTCATCGACAGTGATGTTCCTAAGCCCACTTTGACAGATGATGCATTACTTGACGCTTGACAAAAGAAAGTAGTGAAGACGAGAAGGATTCTGTTGGAAGGTGTGAGAGACCATATTGTCTCAAGCCTTCATGGGAAATCCACTCCATTTTCAATGTGGAAGGCTTTGACATATCTTTTCCAAAGTAGCAACGCCTATAGGAAATTAGCGCTGAAGGATAAACTCAGAAAAATCAAAATGGAAAAGGGCGACAATATTCCTAAGTATCTCACAAAGTTTGTTCAATGTTGAGATGAACTGGGGAGTGTGGGAATCACGGTTGCTGATGATGATTTGGTGAGCTTGGCTCTCTTGGGAATTCCTAAGAGTTGGCACGGTTATCAAGACTCTGTCAACGAACGAGAAAAACTGTCAGATTGGGAACGACTGTGGTCACATCTAGTGTAGGAGGAGTTTAGGTGGAACACCAGGGATGGCTCTTCATTAAAGCATGATGATGAAGAGGATTGTGCTTTGGTTGTCAAAGAAAGGAAAGGTAAGGAGAAGAAATTCCACTCAAAATCCGAGGCTAAAGGCAATAAGCTAGATTTGTCCAAGGTGAAGTGTTTTCACTGTCACGAACATGGGCATCTCACTGCTAACTGCCCAAAGAAAAAGAAGAACAAGAAGGCCATTGGAGTTGCAGATGGTGAGGCCCTTTCCTCACAATTTGAACTTGATTTCTCTTTTATCGCATGCTTGGTTTCAAGCGCAATGGGATCGGCGTGGTATCTTGATAGTGGCACTTCCTTCCACATGACGGGAGATAAGGAGCTTTTCAGTGACTTGGAGGAGAAAGATCTCCAAATGCATATAGAGGTGGACGAAGATGGATGATACAGTGAGACCGACATTGGTACCATTACCTTTGAGAGGGAGTCAGGTAAACCATTTTTGTTGAAAGATGTTATGCATTTTCCAGGTCTAAAGGAGAACTTGGTCTCAGTCACGATGTTGGAGGATAAAGGTTATGATGTTGTTTTCAGTGATAGAAAAGCTTTCTTATGACATAAAACAACGGTTCAAACCAAGATGATATGGATTCGAGTCAAAAATATCTACAAGCTGGAGGTAGATGGCTGCGCTGAAATGGTGGGCAAAGAAGAAAAAGTGGTGAGTTGGGATGAGGGCGAATTATGGCACAGGCGATTGGGCCATCTTCACCATGGCGCCCTAAAAATATTGCAGCAAATTTTTACTGGACTTCCTAAGGGTACACTTACATAGATAGATCAGTCCAAGGGATGTACTATGGGTAAGTTTATGAAGACCGCCTTTCATGAAAAGGAGAACCATGCTTTGGTGATCCTAGAGAGAGTTCACATAGATGTGTGTGGGCCATTCTCGGTTGCTTCAACAACAAAACAAAGGTATTATGTTATTTTTGTTGATGACTATTCTCGTAGATGTTGGATCTTCTTCATGCAGAAGAAATATCAAACATTCTCAAAGTTCTGTGAGTTTAAAGCAATGGTGGAGAAAGAGTCGGGGAAGCAAGTGAAGGCTTTGCGGAGCGATAATGGTGGTGAATATATCTCGAATGAATTCAAATAATTTTGTAGAAAAGAAGGAATTCGAAGAGAACTCATAACGCCTCATAACCCACAGCATAATGGGGTCGCGGAGAGGAAGAACAGAATGACCGTGGGTGTTGCACGAGCTATGCTGCATGATCAGGTCCTACCAATGCAGTTGTGGGCGGAAGCATGCAACAGTACGGTTTATGTGCAAAACTGTTGTCCTCATAGAGTAATTGGCATGAGTACACCTGAAGAAGCTTTTACTGGTAAGAAACCGGATGTTTCTCACTTTAAGATTTTTGGCTCATTTGTTTATGTGCATGTGATGAAGAATGCCAGGAAGAAGCTGGAGCTAACTGCTGAAGTTGGGTTATTTGTGGGGTACACAGAAACACCCCATAATTATCGTGTGTATTTTCCAAACAGTCAAATGACTGTGGTGCGACGGGATATAAAATCCAATGAGGAGAAAGCCATGAAGTTGTCGCTTGAGAGGGAGCTAGACTTGCATGCAGAGGAGGAACTGTTTGTTCCCAAAGATGAGTCTCTATATGTGGATTAGCCACAAGAGGAGGTTCATGGAGTGGAGGAGTCCACTCACACAGAGCCAAACATCAGAACTGGCAGAAGGCGTACCACAAAATTTGAGAGGCTGAAGCTTGATGTGGCACAGAATGTAGGAGTCCCTTCTTCATAGCGCAGACAGAGACAGTCTCCTAACCGACTCACTGGATACATGGCTCTCATGAGTGAATGTATTGTGACTGAGCCATCTTCCTTTCAAGAAACAGTGCAGGAGCCCACGTGGGTAGATGCAATGGTGGAGGAGTATGACTCCATTGTCAGAAACAGTGCTTGGGAAATTGTTCCAAAGCTGGTTGATAAATTAGTGGTAGGTTCAATATGGATCTACAAGGTAAAGCAAGCTGCCGATGGGAGTGTTGAGAAGTATAAGGCAAGATTTGTGGCCCGGGGCTTCTCACAGATCGAAGGGATTGATTAAAGAAACCTTTGCACCTGTCGCATGGTATTCTTCCATAAGGACCATCCTCACTCTCTCAGCGCAGAAGGGTTGGCACATTCATCAGATGGATGTGAAGACTGCATTCCTTAATGGGATCATTGAGGAATAAGTGTACATTAAGCAGCCTGAAGGATTTGAGATCTTCAGCAGCGAATCGCATGTGTGCAGACTCAAAAGAGTGCTATATGGGTTGAAGCAAGCACCCCGTGCTTGGTACACTCGGATCGAAAACTATTTCACTGGACTTGGCTTCACCAAGAGTGAGGCAGATGCAAAAATATACCAGATTGTGGTGGAGGGTAAGTTTTTAATCATTGTTCTTTATGTTGATGATTTAATACTGACTGGTGATGAGAAACTGATACACTCATGCAAGAAGGACCTTGCAAAGGAGTTCGAGATGAAGGATATGGGTCTCCTTCACTATTTCCTTGGATTGGAAATATGGCAGCGAGAAGGTGAACTGTTTGTGTCTCAAGGCAAGCATTGAAGGGAGATAATCGGTAAGTTTCACATGGAGGGCTGCAAACCCATGGATACTACTCTTCCAGGAAACTGGAGGAAGGAGGATGCTACTTCTAGAGAGGTAGTGTATGCTATTGTCTATCGACAGTTGGTGGGTTTGCTCATGTATTTAGTTAATACAAGACCATACATATGTTTTGCGGTGAACTAGCTTAGTCAAGCGATGGTCAAGCCTACCAAGCTCTTTTGGTAGGCGAGCAAGCATGTCTTGAGATATCTCAGGGCACATTTGAGTATGGATTATGGTACAAGCAGGCGGATGAGGTGAAGTTGCATGGCTTCATAGATGCATGTTGGGAAGGCAACCCAACGGATAGAAAGAGCACATCAGGAGGGAGGGGTTTTCAGTATCGGATCTACAGTTGTTTCTTGGTATAGTAGGAAACAGATATCCGTGGCACTCAGTTCAGTGGAAGCAGAATACATGGCAGCAAGTCAAGCTGCATGTGAGGCTATCTAGATGAGGAAGATCCTGGTTGGTTTGTTCGGCTCTCATTTAGATCCTACAGTGATTCATTGTGATAATCAAAGTTGCATTAAACTTTCGATTAATCCTATGCTTCATGATAGATCTAAGCATATAGATATCCGGTATCATCATATCAGATATTGCGTGCGACAGAAGATCATGTTGCTTCAGTATATTCCTATGGAAGATCATGATGCAAATATTCTAACGAAGGCGCTCACTAGGAGAAAATTTGAATACCATAGAGACAGGATCAGGGTGAAGGATAATCCCTTTCTTGTTGAGAGGGAGTGTTGAGATTCAACAATATGATAATCCTAGTGA
Source organism: Pinus albicaulis (assembly GCA_034641835.2). Taxonomy (NCBI): domain Eukaryota; kingdom Viridiplantae; phylum Streptophyta; class Pinopsida; order Pinales; family Pinaceae; genus Pinus; species Pinus albicaulis. Next base: position 116,685,024 of record CM076580.1, on the reverse strand, counting down.
AAATTAAGCACCTACACTAGGTGGGACCCGCAGGCTATTTTTAAGTGTATGTCTATTTTTAGAATGGTGAGCATATTCTATTTATAGCGGGAGCCTATTTATAGATTGTTGAGCAAATTCCATTTATAGATGAGATTCTATTTTTATATGAATGGACGAAATCTATTTATAGATTGCATGTCTAAAAATAGATCGGATGTCAATTATTATTAGCCCTTAATAATAATTAGACAATAAATAATAATCTATTCTCTTGAAGCACTTGATTTCAGTTAACTGATGTGGCAAATCAGTTGACTAAAGGAATTACAAGTTCTAAGGTTGGTTGGTGGGACATGTAGAGTGGAATTCATTGTAACTGAGTGATTCAAAGTTGTAACAGATTTGGATGCGTAGTTATGTGAGTTGTTATTTATCTTACTTAAGTCAGTTAAGTGAGTTAAACTCAGTTGTGCTAGTTGTAACTAGTTGTAACTAAAGATACACTAGTGAGAGATCAATGAATTAAATATTAAATTAATTCTCATGGAGTGATCTGACATGCAATTGAAGAAATACTACTGTTAACTACATGCATGTCAGATCTAGTGGAGACCCAGTTGAGTGATAGGTGAAAGGGCTGTTTGATTATCAGTTGTGACTATAGTGGTGCATTCAATGCAACTACACACACATTGGAGATGCCAATGAGGATTGCGCAGTCAAGGCAAGGCAAGATCGAATTCATTCAGGGATCTTTATCAACATGGATTGCGCAATGGAGGCAGGCTGTCAGGAGGCAGTAAATTGGTGCATTTTTATGCCAATTTTTGTATGACAGTGTGAGACGATTGTATATGGTATTGAGAGCTCTTGGAGTAGAGTTGTGTATGAGATTGTTTCATGATCCATGATATACATAATATATGATAGTGGGGTTTTTAGTTTTATGCTTTCCCGGTAAAAAATTCTGTGTTATGTGTGATTGATTTTTCTTCATGTTTTTGTAATTGGCGATTAAATTTCCAGAAATATCTAAGTAGAAGGATTATGTATTTAACAGTGTATATAATTTTTAGATCAAGAGAATCCGACAATACATAATTGTATTAAAATTTCTACATGTTTGGTCATTTTGATAATAAAATCTTAATAATTTGTCAACGAAATATTGATGGGTAATAAATATTAATGTCAGGCTTATTGTAACTTTCTCATTTCTGGGAAAACTTAAGTGAAGTAGGCATGGTTACCAGTTTAGATCCATCTTAACTCTGGATCTATCAAGCGCCAAGAGGGATCAAATCTCTAGAGGTGCAAACTTTCCTCAAAATTTTCACTCAAAAAATATGTTTGCACCTCAAGAGATTTGATGCATCTAGGGGCTTGATAGATCATTACCATATCTCTTTTATAAATATCGTACTTGGCCCATGGTATTTGTCCCATGTTATTAAACTCATAGGCTTCACCTAAATAAAACCTCTTTTTTGAGTTTTTGTAAATAAAAGGGTTTATGGAGTAAATATAAAAGTATATTTTATTTATTTACCATACCTCTAGTTTATTCATATTTTTATTTATTTACCATACGTAGAGAGTAATAATAAAAAGAGGTTTTATTTATTTACCATAACTCTCATTTTATTTATATTTATATTTATTTACAATATCTCTTATATAGTAGGTACAAAATGAGGTTTTATTCATATTTTAAATTTGTATTATTTAAATACATACTTACACATCCTGGTCATATACTCAATAAAAACAAGTATTTTAATTGCTAGCATTCTTATTTCCTCGAAAACTTAAGTGAAGTAGGCATGGTTATAAAACCAAGTATCTTTTGGTATATGTGTTAGCATTCTTATTTCTTGGAAAACTAAAGTGAAGTAGATATATGGTTATAAAAGCAAGTATCTTTTGGTACATATGCTAGCATTCTTATTTCTTGGAAAACTAAAGTGAAGTAGGTATGGTTATAAAAGCAAGTATCTTTTGTATTTATGCTAGCATTCTCATTTCTTGGAAAACTTAAGTGAAGTAGACATGGTTATAAAATCAAGTATTTTTTGGTAAATAAACTATCTCAGTTAGAATAAGCACAACAATATTTACAATTATATATTTAGTTTTACATTATTTTTAATTATGTCAATAGATATGTCTATTTTGAAATAGGGCTTCTAAAATTTTAAATTAATTATCAATAATTATTAAGAGGATGTTAGGGATTTAACCTCCATAGAATATTATAGAATATTCTTAATATAATATAGAAATAAAAGACTAAGATTTATTTTCAAAGTAGTTATGCTAGTTTTTCCCTTTTAATTAAATTAATTAATTAAAAAAATGTCATATCAATAAATCTCATATGAAATGAGTTATATTTTGTTGGCAATGTGATATTAATAAAAGCCCTGATATTGTAAAAAAACCCTATTTAAAAATTAAAAATCTCCATAATAAACTGGGAATAAAACCATAATTAAAAATCTTATGACATGTTTTTATAGATTAAAAATCTCCATAATAAACTAGAGATAAATCCATAATTAAAAATCTTATAACATTTTTTTAAAAATATATACATGTTTATTTTATTTGCTATATTTAATTTTTATATTAATTATTTTTATTAATAATAATAATTATTATTATTTTAAATAAAACTAAATCTTAATCAATTTTTATCATCTTTTTAATTTTAGCAAATTACAATATAAATATCTTATTATAGAAAAATACCTATCAATATTCACCAGTTATTTAATTTAAATTACTACACAAGTTTATTATTATAATATTATCACACATCATTCATAATTGCAATTTGAGTATTTTTTTTTTTCAAACATGGGCAACCTTTATTTTCATCGTATTTTGGGTTTATGAATTGAGAGGCCTTCTTAACCGCATATTTTCGACGACAACCTGTATTCATTTTCATTAAATTTTATGTGAATGTAAGAGGCCTTATTTTGATTGACCCGCCAACTCGTAGGCTTTTAAGTTCACTAGGATGTTTTAGGAAGTGTCATCAAAATTTAGGTTTAAAATTAGTTAGGGGTAGGGTTGTTTTTGGCTTGTCATAATCAAGCTAGAGGGATAAACGTCTAGTTGGAGTTTGAGACCTGGATCTATCCATGGTCTTTCGGCACCTTGCGATCCTTGCGAAATCATGAGTTACTGGTATATGTGGCTTGAGGGCTATTGCATATACCCTAGATAAAATTTTAGATCTAAAAAAAATTGGGTTCAAAACTTAATTTTGAGTTGACATATTTTTTTAAAATAAAAATAATTTTTTTTAGGTAAAAAAATAATGTGAGTGATAACAAAAACAAAATTAAATATATATATTTGGTTAAACATCACAAAATATTACTAATTTTATTTTCATTGTGATCACTGTTCAATGTTGATATTACATTTTAAAAATATTTCACTTTCAATCTTGATCATAAATAAAATATTGTAATATTTATGTTAAATAATATTATTTTATATCAACTTTAAAAATATATAAAGTAATAAAAAATTATTATGTAACACTTAAATATTATTAATATGTATTTAAAATATATTAATGAGAAAAAAGACATTTTAATATAAATAATATGATTTCTAAATAAAATATTTTAATATTTAGCTTAAATAAAATATTTTAATATGATTTATGTGTATATTATATATTGTTAAAAAAAACTATGTTATATCTATCTATAAATTTTGATCTATTAAAAAGATATAGAGTTACAAAATTAGAGTTACAAAATTTTTCTAATGTTACATTTTAAAAATAATCTTTCTACACTTATTATATCCACAATTAAAATAAATTTATAATAATTTTTTAATGTCAATATTTTTAACATTTAAAAAAAATAAAATTATGAATGAAGAAGGGCTGAAAATGTTAAATTTTTAATGAAACAAAAATAAGTGTAAGAAAATGCCAAATTTCTTTTGGAAAAGATGCTGAAAAAGCTAACTTCGTAACGAACCGAAAATGATATTAGTGCCCATAGGCTGGAAATGCTAAATTCGTAATCAGGAGCAAGTGGTAGAATTGCCAAATTCTTAATGGAATAGAGGCTGGGAATGCTCAATTCTGGTTCGTTGTATTTTAGAGCCTCGAATTTTTTTGTTCGTTGCATCCCAATAGGTTCCAAAGGATGAAGAGCTTCTGCCCCCACGTCATGCTCAACGTACATTATTAAGATCTTTTACTTTTTTTTAAGGTCTTTTGGCCGTTTCCTTACACTAATGGAAGTTTTTTCCAAACAGTTTTCAACTATTAAATCTTCTATTTGCAGAGGTCTTTCAGTCATTTCTTTATACTAGTCGATGGAAGTTTTGTCTAATAGCTTTTATCATTTGGAGCTATATTTTTAGGGCTGTTGGATATTTATATGGGAAAGGTTGTGAATGAGAATTATTCTGGGGAATTAAATTGGATATTTATATGGGAAAGGTTGAGAATGAGAATTATTCTGGGGAATTAAATTATTTAAATGGGTATATAAGCCCGACCAAGTCATATAGGTTGAAATCTTATGAGGAGTTGAGGATGGGAGCTATTTTTAAGGGAAATAAGGTGTCTCAAGGGGCCTCCAAGCTTGATTGAGCTTCACATAATCCCGGTGATAATATTCCATTGGTGGGGCATCCAAGTTTGACTGAGCTTCACATAATCTTGGTGATAGCATTCCATTGGTGGGTAGATCGTTCCTCTATCCACCATTAAGGCTGACCTTGACTTAGGCTCAACCCAATTCGAACAAATAAATACATAAATAAATAGTATATGCCCTTAAATGTTGCAGGGTGTATATATAAGAATGACAAAAAAATAGTTTCATTGTTTTTTTTCAAAAATAGAAAATTTCGTTTTACCTATCCTTATTGTAGTTATCCAAGAAATAGCAAGTATATAAGTGTTTTTTTTCTCTCTTAAATTTTGAAAACGACAAAATAGATTCAAAATGAAAAGTGGAATTAGTTATTGAGTCCCTCAAAAATTATTATACCTATTGTTTTCATGTTTAGGGATTGGAAAACCTTGAGGAAACACCCCCAAACTGCTAAGATTTTATTAGGGTATTGGGGACTTGCAGGCTATCTTTAAGAAGCTTTAGGTAGATTTAAAATATCTTCTTGGCATGTATCTTCAATTTTGAAAATCATGGACATTGATGATTGGACAATATGATCATTATCCATCATTTTTGTATTTGAGTTACACATGTTGCAAACAAGGATTTTGCATGATGGGTTGGTTTCTAGTGATTTAAATATTGTATTTTCGGTAACAACATTACAAGCAAAGGCTCCATGTCAAGAAAACAAAAAATGCAACATTCCAAAAGGTTGATCCTTGTGGTTATTGCTTTTGTTCTTCTAATATTTTTGATCATCTCAAGTTTTACATATTGGACATGGAATTTTAGGATCCATTCAAGTTCATTGTTTCTACCATTCCAACTCAAGCATGAACCATTCAAGCCCAATGCTTCCAACATTCCAATGTCAAACATTGTGAAAATAATTAGATAATAGTGACTTGGATTGAGTAGTAAATGATTTAATAATTTACTTTTCAATCACCTTATATAACATATGAATATAATATCCTTATAGAATCAAACTGCTTTATGGGTTCTAGCACAATTATAAAAATTTACAAAACCTATTGAGAAGTGAATGCCTTTTATGCTTTAAAATAATCATCATTATCAAGAAATACAGGGAAGAAAAGTTATGAGTCCTTTATCTCATAGAACCTTCATAGACCTCATTGAAAATTGAAAATAGTTACATTTAAGTTTCATAAAGTTAAACAACATTTGGCTCAATGTCTAGTGGCCAATAACGGAATGTCAGTTACACATTTTTTCATTTTTCGTAGGCTTTTTAGAATTAGCAAGTGCAAGTGTGCATAATACTATATAATATAACTTGTTATGCTTACAAACTTGAAGAAACTACAAATGTTTATGGAGAACTTTAAATTTTAATGTTTCATTGTTGCATGCTTGGGAGTTAGTGCAATAGGGATGTTGATTATATGTTGTGAGCACGATGAAACATGTAGTTGTGACAATTATGTTTGAAGGAGGAAACGACAATTTTCTCATCATGTGGGATGTCTTGATCTCTCTCCCATGTAGATCGATGGAAATATTTAAAACCCTCTTGAATGTTCTTTACGCTAACACCCCCCCCCCCCTTTATGTGGTACCTCACTTGTATGGGAGGTTGCAAAAATTAACCGTGTGACCACATTTGTGGCAATGATTACACCTAAACGAAATACCCTCATAACCCAACATATGTAGCCATTCCACCCCTCTTCCAATATTTATAGTCTCATATAGTCTTTTCTATAAATCTAAATGCACAAGAATGTGAGCCATAAACATATCCTTTGTTTCCTGGAAGGAAAAATCTTCCTTAATATAAGCTCCTAGACTATTCCCAAGGTCCATGAAACTTTTTTCATTCCACATGTTGGAAGGAATACCAGGAAATCTAACCCAAATGGGAACTACATCGAGATGCTCCTTGCTCACATCAAAAGGAGGATTCTATAACTTCAATGGGAGTTGAATCTATGACCCATACCGAACGAGCAATACATTCTTAGAAGAATATCTCATTCCACACCAATTACATCAATATTACAATCTTCCTAAAAAAATATAAAATTACAAATAATTGACAATTGGGGAAACAAATCCCTTAGTAAATGAATGACTCCTAGGTCTAGTAAAAGGTATTTGACTTGGAGGTTGGATGCTCAAGGTGAAAAAAATTCATGGTCTCCTGACCATGTGCTTCCATAGGATGATTGAAATCCTCCTAGATCCCATACCTTATGTTGCAATTGTTCTGGTGCCTTCTTGCAATATGTTATTTCTTTTCCATATCTTTGCAGTGTCTGCTGCACATTCTACTTTCTAGGATCCCATTTTTTACCTTGATGCCTACTCATAATCCTGCTGATGTAATCCCTTTCATTCAATGGAAACTTGTTGCTAATTGTGCTTTCCATTATATGGAAACTCCATCTTGTTGCCTCCTTCATCATTATCCATGCTCCATCAAGTCCACTATCAAGCTCAGTCTCCTGCTGGTATACTTCATTTCTGTTATTTGTTTTTTATTGAATTCCATAGGAAATTTGTATGGCTACTGTCATTTCTATTTACTTATACTTTTTTCTCAACAAAATTGTGCCCCCAAATTTTCATACCCTTAAGCTACAATTTCAAATTATCTTCATGTTCTGGCAAATTCACATTTTAAATCTTGGTAAAATGACAAATTTTCCATAAACAATTTATTCTTTAGCACAAGGTTTCCTCCATGTAACTGCTCCATTGTCCTATTGTCATTTCTTCTTTCTCAAGTTCCATGCTTGCTTCTCTGAAGTCTTTCATAGCCTCTTCCAAAGTTTCCAGTACTTCATCAAATGAAGCATCTCCAAGCCAACACATCGTTCCCTGCACATCTTCATCCTCTTGAAATTTTCCACTATTTGCGCTCATTGTATCTACATATTGTCCCCTCTTACTAATCAGATGAGACAATGTTGTTTCCTCCACTGAAATCAAATAGTTCTTGCATTCTTCACTTACTGAAGGTAAAAACCACTCATTAATTTAAAAAACATGAGACTTTGAAGTCCCTTTAGGTGTTTCCAACATTCTTTCCTCATGCAAGACTGGAACCTTCAAGCTATTCATTAGATCTCCATCTGTTTCTTCCACTGTAACAACTTCTTCCTCAACATCCTCAACATATGTACACATATGTTTAAAAATCTTGTAAACCTTAGAAACCTCTTCATATAATATACACTTCTCTATTTGAGGCATTTCATCTAAAAATAAAAACCTTTCTACCTCAAGTTTTTCTTCCACGACTCCATTTACCCATGTCATACAAGGCAGTTATGTCTTCCTTCCTCTTCCAAGATAATTTAAATTATGTTCTTTTCCCATATTTATAACATTACTCAGTGACTGTTCTTAATCTTTGCATTGAAAAAAGTTAATGTTATTTCGATTATCTGCAACAATTCCTACATCCACACACCAATTATCAATTTTAAAATCAATAGGCCCTTTAGCCTCAATGAATGATTATGTCCTCATATATTGATCCTCCAAACAATTTGTGAGACTCTCAAAAGGTCTCTTCTCAACATCTTCATCACTTTCATCCTATCCAAGGATTGATCCTTTCTCTGGATCACAACAGTGAACTTACACCTTACACTCTATTTCTCTGAGTTTTTCCTTCCCTTTGGAACACATCATCTACCTCAATTTCTCTTATAATGAAGGCCATATCACCTTCTTCTTCTTCATTGTCCAAAATTATTCTTGGTATCATAACAACTACTTTATATTTCCAAGTTTTGTTCCCAACTTAGTCATTCCCTTTCAAATTCTTAATCATTCATTTTCGTCATGCCAAATTCCTTGGACTTTTGATTGTGACATCTCTCTGAACCCTTGGTATGACTAACAATAGTCATCCTTACTTCCTTTTTATTCTATGAAATCTCTTTGTCCACTTGTGAGCTGGAGTAAGCCTCTCCTATCTTTGTAACAAGTCTCTCACTTATCACCTGTAACACCCTCTTCCCACATCTACCCAAGTAACCAAACACCTGGGGTAAACATGCGATGAGAGGCTACTAGTATGAGATTCAGCCTCCTAGATGAACTTATGGAAGTGGAACAGATGGAAACCTGACAAATAGACCTTACACAACAAATCAACAAAACCTCAAGGAGGTAACCCAACCTACCAGACCCTTGAACCCTATGGGGGAATTGATTTTTGACCCTTTTGAGCCTTAGCAGCAGGCATGTAAGGGCAAGGGAGTGGCTAGAAGCCTATAGTCGTGGTCATGCCAAGGCAAGGTCATGGTCATGGCCCCAAAAAGTCAGTTCTGTACCTGTAACTCTGTAATACTCCCAATTTTTCACCTGATATTTGGAATATTAGAGTTTTTAATTTTCTTAATGAATTAAGTAAATAAAAGGGTGGAGGGACCCATAATCCTCAATATGAATAAATATCAACTTTTTGTGTGTGAATGTAGATTAATTAAGCCTAGATCTACATAATGAGGTAGTTGAGCAACTACTAATGTGAATGAAATTGGTGATTATGTCTCATTAATTGAGATAGATCATGGAGGTTGATACAGTCAACTAAGATCTTGAAGAGGTCAAATAGAATATCATGGAGCATTCATGAAAAAGTGGAGGATGTTGTGCAATTAATTCACACATGATGGAGAGGGTTTACATTGCACCTAGACATGATGGATGACTTGCTCAAACAACGCAGTTAAACATGGAGGATCTTGTCCACATGCACAGCACAGTCTAGATGAGGGCCAAGACATGGGAAGGCTCAAACATTATATAAAGAAGATGAAGGAAAGGATGAAGGCATGCTTGTGATTATTTGATGTTGAGGATCTTTTTAGATTTGGAATTGTCATGTGACATTCCATTACTTTCTTGGGTTGTTTAGAAAAGATTGCAAGTGTTGTTTAGCACAGGGTGTTCCTGGTCGAGAATCCCACCTCTTTCTTTGAGTAGCTCTGGAAAGAGTATTTTACTTCATTCTACATCAGGCATTGGTGCAACATATATTTTCCTACTTTCTGTAGAACATTCATATTTAGAAATTGCAAATTTCTGAAGATCAATTTGGAAGGTGGAGGTTGTCTTCAGTATTTCAGCTGGAGAACTAGTGAAGGTTTATTCCTATCACCTTGGGCTTATAGATCAACATTCCCAGAGCTTCATTTCAGATATGGAATTAGGCCAAAATTTATTGACCTCCTAGCAGCAGTAATCCCTTCAGGAATTACATTGTCCATTTTGCAGATCCAAAAAGGAGGAAGGAAGTTGCTAGCATTTCAGCTAGTAATCCTGTGAGGGACCATACCCTCATTTTGTCATCAGTATTCCCATCAGCCTAGATTTCATTGCAAAAATTTTCAGCAGGAAGAAGGCCTCTCTTTCCCTCACAGTGCATATTCTATTGGCAGTTGTGTTGCAGCAACTGTAATCATCATTGGAGGATTGAGAAGCCAGATCTAGAGCTTCTAGTTTGTAGATTTGAAGGAGGGATCAACCTTTCAAGATTAGATCTGATTTTGTGACATATTTCAGCCATCTATTTTTCATATCTAGCTTCAGACCTGTAATTCCCAGCAGATCAAGGATCAAATCCTAGGAGGGTGATTTTCCAAAGTTGTAGATCTGGAAAATCCTTTCTGGGTTATCTTGGGAATCCATCACATTAGCCAGATCTTGAATCTTGGCATCATCTGAGCTCCAGATTTGAGTAGATATGCATTTCCATTTTCATCCTGTAGTCATATATTCATATTTTTCTGAAGGGAAAACCCATTATTTTCTTCAGTAGCTCTCAAGTTATGAAATGCCTATTGTGGCATGTTTTCTGGGTGATTCTAGGCCATCTCTTTGGCTAGATCTCCTCATATTTTGTACATTGTGTAACTAAATATTCTCCAATATAATAAAATGGCTCAGCTTCTCTGTAAATTCTGATATTGTCTTGATATTTATTGTTTACTTAGTTGAAGTTATTATATTGTGTTCAAGGATAACTGCATTCTCCCTTTTGGGATATTACAGTGGTATCAGAGCATGATCTTTGGCTCAGCTTGTGGACACTTCATCTTTTGCATCAAAATAAGAAGAAGATAGATGAGATCTATCATGAAGGAGGATAGTTTTTCCACTCCTCTCTTTAGATCCATGAAAGATATCTCCAAGGAGGTCTATCAAATGAAGAAGGAAAGGCAAAGGAAGGATCCAAGAAGAATATTTGAAGAGGAAGGTCCAAGCACTTCCTATCAGCAGAAAAGAAAATCGGAGAATCATAGATCTCCTCATAGAGATACTATGCCTACTTTCTTTGATGAAGGTAAGAGGTATAGAAATGAAGAAAGAATAGAACCTGAGACTCATGAGACTCTCAGTTTGTATCTTGAAGAGTACAAGGAACAGCCTAGAGCTTTTAAAAAAATTATAACTCTCCAAGTATTCTTTGAACTCAAGGAAGAAACAAGATCCTATAACAACAATAGAAGGAAGAGGCACAATAGATTCTATTTGCCTACATTTGATGGATCTTCTTCAAGCACTGTTAAGGCTTGGAGGAAAGAGTTAGATTCATTTTTCATGCTACATCCGGTGGCTGAAAATGATGCTGTACAAATTGCAACACTTCATCTCTTAGGTGAAGCCAAGGATTGGTGGTTTAGTCATATGGAGCATGCAAAGGTGACTAAATATTCAGATTTATTTCACAAGTTGAGGAAGCAGTTTGATGTAAAGAAGACAGAAAGGGGCTACGAAGAGAAATTTCCTAAGGAAACAAAGGGGGATGTCATTCTTGTCACTCTGGACAAGAAGTCACTACATTCACCACCAGCTGCAAAAGTACTTACATTTAGAGAAGAGGCGCTTGCAACTTTGCAAGATAGTCTTGAGATCTTAACACATAGAGTCCCATGCATGATTCAAGAGATGCATGAGGAAGAGGAGGAAGATTCGAGCACTGGTACATTGGAAGAAGAGCAACCATCTCCCTTACCAGCAGTTGGAGACACTATTGTCCTGGTTGGAGGAACTCTTGTGTTCTGTAAAGAGGTTCCCACATATCAGTTGATCCAAGGAATGCATACACATTCATCACCTATTGTTTCAGTACATCTTATTGAAACTTTTGGGGACATGCCATCAGGGCCAATGCATAAACAAGCGTTAGATCTAAATACCGATTTGAAGCAACAACATATCACAGCGCAGAGGACCCTTGATCTAATCAAGGAGGAGATGAAAATCTATCCCAATTTGTCGTGAATGGACTATATTTAACCTCTTGAGTTGAAGTGTAAAGTTTTAGAAGAAGGGATGAGCCTGATCCTATGTACAATGGCTGGTTATGAGATCATTATTGTACCTTGGTTTGAGACAGTAGGTGTATTACCCTGCAGATCTACAACGCTGTCACTTAGTAGCAGTGATAATGAAGAGACCCCATTATTCTTGGAGCATTCTGAAGGTAGATTCACCCATGCAGAAATGGAGGTTAAGATGAATAATGGTAGACATATTTATATGAGAAATATTTTCTCCTTTCTTGATGACACTTTCTCAATGAACATCTCACAGCTCAAAGAGAGACTTATACCTGCAGAAGATCCAGAACCTCATTGGTTTTGGAAGGCCATGGATGAGAAGAAGGTCTCATTAAGGGATCTCATTGGAGGTGCACTTCAACATTTCATGGAGTGAAAATATCTTCATCAGTTTGAGGAGGTTGATATCCTACAATGGGAGAATACCAAGTGTTTGCAGAATGAGACCATCATCCACATTGGGATGAATGGCTGATAGTATGGAGCAAGGGGTTGTCAAACCACTTGCAGATCTATGATACAAGCCAGCAAGAAGCATGGCCGCATTGGTTGCTCTTGGGTGAGTATGGTTACTACCCAAAGGTTCATATTTTGTTGTCTCATGCCTTATGTCTCAATGATAGAATGCATAAGAAGAAGGCATGGTTGCTTTGGTTGTTAAGAAGAGAGTTTGGACATCACATGTTAAATCTTATGTCCATGTATTTACTCTTGTTTGGGGTATGTATCATGAATTTACATGTACTTCTGTTTGGGATGTATCTCATGTTCATATATGTACTTGGGTTTGGGAGAAGCATAACTCTCACATGATGTGACATAGAGGAGCTTGTTTGTATTATGTTGATGAGACATATCACATGTACATTACTTTGTTATTGCTCCATGACTTGCATTATGACAATGCAAGAAGGCAGCAAGAATCTTTGTTGCTTTGGTTACTATTGGGAGAGTATGGGCTGAATTCTTCCCATACATTGCATGACATTGATGGAGGATGGCAATAGGAGGCCTTACAGCATTGGCTTATGTTGGGATTATTTTGGCCATTATTCTTGGTATAATGATGATGTGATGGGGCAACAAGATGCCTTGTTGAGGTGGCTTCTATTGAGAGAATATGGAAACTACATTTGGTACAATGATGATGTGGTATGGAAAAAAAAAGGCATTGCTGAGAGGGTTACTTTTGAGAGAGTATGGCTCTCATATTCTTATTGATGACTTGGCATGGCAACAAGAAGCATTGCTAAGATGGCTTCTTTTGAGAGAGTATGGCTCTCTTACTTATTATCATGATGATCTAGCATGGAAACATAAGGCTTTGCTGCATTGGAGAATATGGTTTGACATTTTTATGTTTCCCCATATGTCTCTACTTCTTGTTCTTCACTATGTTGATGTAATGTTTGATTCCTACATGGCCAACATGGCTAATGATGAGGGCATTGATGTATGTAATCTACTCTATGTATCATGGGTTGGAGAGATAGTTCATGAGTTGGGGCCTTCCACTTTGGGAATGAACCACTTTATCTTATGTATCTCATGTATAGAGGAGAACTTTGGTCATCATATGGTTGCCACTTGGAGATTCATTGATGAGGATGGGTATCTAACTTTTCAGTTGGAAGCCATTTTAGACATTCTAGAGAGGCAGCTTTAGAGCTGGACATACATCACACATTGTGACAGATGTGAAGGCCTTCCACATGAGGATGCCATTTGGAGGGAGGATGTTCGCTGTAGCATCCACTTTTGCAGTTGCTTGAGGACAAGCAATATTTTTCCGGGGAGGACTGTAATATTCCCAAATTTTCACCTGATATTTGGAATATTAGAGTTCTTAATTTTCTTAATGAATTAAGTAAATAAAAGGGTGGAGGGACCCATAATCCTCAATATGAATAAATATCCACTTTTTGTGTGTGAATGTGGATTAATTAAGCCTAGATCTACATAATGAGGTAGTTGAGCAACTACTAATGTGAATGAAATTGGAGATTATGTCTCATTAATTGAGATAGATCATGGAGGTTGATACAACCAACTAAGATCTTGAAGAGGTCAAACAAAAGATCATGGAGCATTCATGATAAAGTGATGGAGGATGTTGTGCAATTAATGCACACATGATGGAGAGGGTGTACATTGCACCTAGACATGATGGATGACTTGGTCAAACAACGCAGTCAAACATGGAGGATCTTGTCCACATGCACAATGCAGTCTAGATGAGGGCCAAGGCATGGGAAGGCTCAAACATTATATAAATAAGATGAAGACAAGGATGAAGGCATGCTTGTGATTATCTGATGTTGAGGATATTTTTAGATCTGGAATTGTCATGTGACATTCCATCGCTTTCTTGGGCGTTTGAGCAAATATTGCAAGTGCTGTTTAGCACAGGGTGTTCCTGGTCGGGAATCCCACCTCTTTCTTTGAGTAGCTCTGGAAAGATTATTGTACTTCATTCTACATCAGGCATTGGTGCCATATATATTTTCCTACTTTCTGTAGAACATTCATATTCAGAAATTGCAGATTTCTGAAGATCAGTTTGGAAGGTGGAGGATGTCTTCAGTATTTCAGCTAGAGAACTGGTGAAGGTTTATTTCTATCACCTTGGGAATATGGATCAGCATTCCTAGATCTTCATTTCATATCTGGCATCAGGGAAAAATTTACTGACCTCCTAGTAGCAGTAATCGCTTCAGGAATTACGGTGTCCATTTTGTAGATCCAAAAAAGAGGAAGGAAGTTGCTAGCATTTCAGCTAGTAATCCTGTGAGGGACCATTCCCTCACTTTTCCATCAGTATTCCCATCAGCCTGGAGTTCATTGCAACATTTTTTAGCAGGAAGAAGGCCTCTCTTTCCCTCACAGTGCGGTTTCTATTGGCAGTTGTGTTTCAGCAGTTGTAATCATCATTGGAGGATTGAGAAGCCAGATATAGAGCTTCTAGCTTGTAGATCTGAAGGAGGGATCAAACCTTCAAGCTTAAATCTGATTTGTGACATATTTCATCCATCTATTTGTCAGATCTAGCTTTAGAACTATAATTCCCAGCAGATCAAGGATCAAATCCTAGGAGGGTGATTTTCCAAAGTTGTAGATCTGGAAAATCCTTTCTGGGTTATCTTGGGAATCCATCACATTGGCCAGATATTGAATCTTGGCATCATCTGAGCTCCAGATTTGAGTATATCTGCATTTATATTTTCAGCCCGTAGTCATATATTCATATTCTGCTAAAGGGACAACACAATATTTGCTTCAGTAGCTCTCAAGTTACAAAGTGCCTATTGTGGCATGTTTTCTGGGTGATTCTAGGCCATCTCTTTGGCTAGATCTCCTCATATTTTGTACATTGTGTAACTGAATCTTCTCCAATATAATAAAATGGCTCAGATTCTCTGTAAATTTTGATGTTGTCTTGATATTTATTGTTTACTTAGTTGTAGTTCTTATATTGTGTTCAAGGATTACTGCATTCTCCCTTTTGGGATATTACAAACTCCGATATTCGTGCCACCTTTTTAGCCCTAGAGCCCAGGTTACTATCCGGAACTTCATGAAATTTAGGAGGGATTAAATAACATTAAAACAAAGGCATGGAAGGAATCATACCATCATTTTTACACAACATTTTTTCATTGTCCCTGCAATCCCCATCCCGCACATTGGAGGAACATTTCTGTGACCAAAACAAAGTGTCATGCCTTGCAAAGACCCTCATTGCATCCCTTGCCATGAGGACAACATTCCTTCTGTTAACAATTTCCTGAACAAATCATCAAAAACAATTGTTTTTGCCTTGGCGCTAGTAGACCGTTATGCCCTCACGCCAATGAGGAATATTAACACTGGGCCCCGCTCCCATTGGCGCTCTGTCCTAGTTAGATGCCCACGCCAACCGGTTTATGGAATGTTTTTTAAAAATAGAGGCAAAGTTTCCATCATAATAACTTCTTGGGTGAGTCATCTGGAGTGGTTCGACTGAATAACCACAACCTCCCTCCTTTGGCCTCTTGTTTATACCTTTTGGGGAAACCTCCCAAGGGATAAGGCCTCCCTTCCACTATTGTAGGGATCCCAACCTGCTCCTCTCCTCTATAAATATAGCCATCTTCCATTGATGAGCTAGTTGAACAGACAACTGAACATATCATAGCTGAAACGCTGAAGAGATTCCTGTACATCTTGCTAGAAGGATAGAACGAAAGAGACCCCTTGTTGAGAGAGCTTAGGCTTGTGTCCTCATCTCATCCGAATTATCCTATGATCCATCGAGATGTGCTTCGACTAAACCCCGCTGAAGGAGGCTGCGACGTCAAGGCTCTAGTTGTAACTCTTTCTTCTATCTATACATATACATGACTATTGTATGGTTCCCATCTTCTGTTATGTGTTTTATTTGATGCAATATGCTTAACCCTCCTTGACTGGTTAGTTGATTATGAATGAAATCATTGTTTCGTATGCTACTATTGTTTTTTGATCTTCGTGCATGTATCTAAGCACTGTAGCAAAAGGATTGTGACCCGTTGAAGCAGAGATCAAGAGCCCATCACCACCATAGCCACGATAGCGTTGGGCGCCAGGTAGGTCTATCTACCCTGTCCTGTTCATTCCTTAATTAAGGAACCTACAATTTAGCTTGTCCCTTTGTTGCTAGACCCACTCTAGGGATAGAGGGATCGTCTCTATCTGCATAGAAGATTTACCTTACCAACAAATTGGCGACTCCACTGGGGATCAATGCGAGGTCGTCGTTTCGTTGCCTTTTAGGATTTTGTCTCGTCAAGTCGACTTCGGTCGTTTGCTTGCTTGTCTATCTTTCTTGGATTGTTTGAGTGTCTGGAATCATCCTGTTCAGCTCCATAGTGTCAATATTGACCTTTGCTCACTGGCTCTTCCCTCCTCCCATAGTTATCCATCTTGGCACACTTTTTGTTTGAATAGTCATGCCAATTGGCACAGGTTGCTTTTGTTGCAGTAGCGCCAACCCCTGTCTGGCGCGGATTACCACCTCACAGTCGCGCCAAATCCTGTAGGATTTGGTTTGACCCTTTTGCTGAGTTTTTGGTAATTTGTGCTTGACTCTGGCTTGTTCCTTCATTTTCAATTTGTATTTTGGGAGTTTTTTTGACTACTTTAGGCTTGCTCTTCTCATCTGTTCATCTATTTTCTTATCAGTGCAGTTCATAGCCCTAGGGTTCTATGTGTCTTTCGCTCACTGAGCCTTCTGATTGAAATTTGAGTCTTTTGGTTTCTTTTCAGTTTGATTCCCTGATCAGTTGCTTGAGTCTTTCTTGATCCTTCGAGTTTTTGGTTTGTTGAATGATTACTTTGATATTTGTTTGACTCTCCGTCTCTTTGTTTTCGAGCATAGATTACATTGCTCATTTGGGTCACTTTGAAAGCCTTTTTTTGATTGAAAGAGTGCATCATTAGTTTGAGTGCGTTTGTGTTTGTATTGCTTTGAATCATTCATTTTGAGATCTCTACATTCACAGTGCTCTTAACTAGTGTTTTATTTTTATTTTTGATGTAATTAGTGCATTGTGTGCTTCAATCATTCAAAAAACAAAAAAAATGCATCCTTTCATTTTCATTGGAAATGAAAAAGTCTTTTGCATAACTAGCGCTTGCATCTAGGAAAGAGTTTTTCGTTTCTTACTTTTGATTGTATTAGATGCATTAGGGGACTTATTCGTATTTTTTTAGTGTTTGCTGCTTTCTGAAAGATCTCTATCCTTTTCATAGTTAGCATTCATTGAATGGAAAATGGCGTTCTATTGCATATAGCTTGCATTTAGGAAATTTGAGATCAAATTCGGTAGGGCCTTGAAATTAAAACATTAATTCAATATCAAATGTAAAATTTATTCAATTAACCTAAGGAACCATTGGAACCTAACGCAAACATTTTTAGAGGTCTAGGCTAGTGACATGTTTCGGTGTTGTTAAACCTAGTAGCTGTCATTCGCCGCTTGGCTTTAGACAGCGCTAGTAAGGACTTGTGCTCCCCGTACCGTCGCGTATATAAAGGGAGACCCTCATAGGTTCAATATCATTTTATCCATAGGAAGCCGAGTTTGCCACCCTGTAACCGTGATACACCGAACACAACATTCGGGGAGACTACCTGCACGCACGTTAAGTCCTTGGTCATTTCTCTTTCATTTGATCACCAAGGTGTATATGGCAGTATATAGAAGCTTGGTACACCCTCTTGCTTAGATTACCTGAGTAGTCATTTCGATATTTTCGTGATTCCTTAAAGAGAGAAGAGATCATCGAGCACTTGTCCTTTCACGCTCGTTTAAAATTGAAAGTGACTAGAGTCACCTTTTGTCTTTTTCTCGACTCTTAAAACATGAAACAACAGAGTTTGGTTCCAGTGTCATAAAATTAATTACCCACAATCTCATGCCCATTAAAATTTCTTTTCTTGGCTTGTTTTTATCATTCCTTAGAGTTTGGTATTGAAGCCTTGAATTGGTTTTTCTCATTTTTTCCTTCCCCTATTGAAATATTGTCACAGTGGTGGAACCACCAGTTTCGTCATCTTCTTCACTGCCTCCTAATGGTAGTTCTTTTCCTAACGTTTCTTTCGAAACCCCTCAGTCCACTAGGTCTGCCGAGTTTGCACAACCTATTCTCCCAAGTGTTCAACCTCTCGCTACTCGATCTCCTCCTGAAGAGTCAGTTGAGTTAAATTGTCGTCTTGAGGGTGCTTTGTCTGGTTTTTGGAGTGAGGAATAATTCCCTCCTCTTGCTTCGGGATCACCTTTTATAGCTGCTGCTATACCTCCTAGTCCTCGTCGTCTTTTCGAAGGAATTATAGCTTCGTCACACATGGATTCTTCCAGTCCTGTCAGCAGTGGAGAAATGCCTATGTCTATAGGAGAATATCAGTTTTTCCCTGAAGATCTCCCGCGTGTCTCTAATCAATCTTCCCCCCCATCGGTGTCACTTCCACTCGGTTATCGGACTTTGAGTTAGATTATTTCTGGTGTTGCGTCCATAGCATCTTCCAGTACTTCGACTCCTCCAAGGAGTTCGGTCCTTCCTTCGTTGGGGCTGTCACCATTGACACCTAGTTCATCGGTCATTGTTACATCTATCCTAGTCCAACCTACCGTTTGTGTGGCTTCATCTGCACTGGTTATTACACCTTAGTCGTCGGGATCCTTTCACACTTGCAAGTCTATCTTTCTTAACCCTACGTGGCATGTCAATCCTAGCTTGGGTAAATCACAACCTCACGCTGTGTAGACCACACCTACTTCTAGTGTGGTTGCGACTTCTTCTGCCCCTATGATCCCTGGTGGGCTTACTTTTGAAGAGTATCTATTTTCTATTCAACAACATAACTCTCAGGGTTCTCAGCAGCCCCAAGCTCCTCTAAATCCTCCACATCACTATGATGTCTACGGTAACCCCGTTTATTTTCCTCCTATTGATCCAAATCAGGCTATTTATCTGCCTCGGGCTGATCCTTATCGGAACATCCCTCATCAGGGGCCGGTGATACAAGGACAACCCTTTGGTCTACAAGGACAACCCTCACAGGGACAACCTTTGATTCAACAGAGACAACCTTATGGTCCACAAGGACAACCATTATAGGGTCAACCTTCGGTCCATCAACCCTACTGTCCTTCCAGTCAACCTCAGTCTCAGTATCAACCAGGAGCATCTTACGTTCCTGGGAGGAAAATGTATCCACCATAGGGACAACCTTTTGTGCAACATCAACAACCTTACGTCCAGCAAGGCCAAAACTTTGTGCAACAAGGGCAACCCTACGGTCCTGCTTTGGGTCAACCTGGTCATTAGGCACAACCTGGTCCATCGCAACCATCGGGCCAACCTCTTCCACAAGGGCAACCCGGTGGCGCTCAGCATGAAGGCACACCTGCTCTGCAAGGACAGCCTGCCCAGCCTCAGCAACCGATTCAACCCACTCAAAAGCCTATTTAACCTACTTAGTAGGGTCCACCTGCTCAACCTCAAGGTGCTACTTACCCTCCTCAAGGTCAATATCAGGCAGTATATAATGCCCCCCAAGGTTTCACTTATTACCCTCAAAGTCAATCCCAGATGGTGTATAATCCACCTCAAGAAAATGCTTACATTCCATAACAAAATCCATGCGTTGCTCAACAAGGACCTCAATGGTATGATTAGAATCAATATCCTAGTCCTCAACCCCAGTATGGGCAGAACTATGAGGCTTATAACCCTTATGGTCAGAATCCTCCGGGATAAAACATATGGGGGTTGAATTTCTCCTAGAAAGGGTGGAATTTTAACATAGGTCCTTATCAAAGGCCCCCGATGCCTTTCAATCGTCAATTACCATTTATCGCTACGTTGGAACTGCGAAATGTGTCAAAGCTTACGAATAATTTGATTCTTCATAACCCATATTGGTCTCCAGTTCCAACTAAGATTCCTGGTGATTGTCCTAAATTTGAGGGCAAGTCCGGAGAATACCCCCAAGCACATGTTATGACCTACCACTTGTGGTGTTCCTCTAACTCTTGGGTCGACGATTCCATCTGACTCCATATTTTCCAATGGAATCTTACTGGTGCCACTGCAAAGTGGTAGATCGAATTATCTCGTGGCATTTTTCAATATTTCAACTCCTTAGCCATGGTGTTTCTTACCCATTTTCAGTTACCGGTTTTCTATGAGACCGGGATGCACCTCCTCACATCCTTATAACATGACCGAGCTACTCATATCTCAGATCATATTCATGAATGGAGGTGCCATCGTCACTTGATCAAGTTCGATTTTCCTGATCAGCTTCTAACTGATTGGTTCACTACCTCGTTTTTCAGTCAGATCACTAAAGACATAGCTATGGGGACATGTGTAACCAAAGAATAGGCCATTTCTCATGCCCAGTACCTCGATCTCGTGTACTCTTAGTCTGGCATGTTGTATGATATCTTGCCTGATGCTCCTTGACCTGGAACTTCCAAAGCACTGGCGACGCCATTTGTCGACGGTATCATTGGTTCTGTGTCTCAGAATTCTCAGAAGTCTTCTCGTTCGAATCCTGGGAAGAAAAATTCTAATCCTTCAAATGATTCTACTTCTCAGTCTACCCAAAATCCTAGTAGAACTGCGAAAGTCAATGCCGTTCAGGCCAATCCAGCGGATAAGACTTCCAAGGGGAAAAATAAGGGTAAAGGTAAGGCCAAAGCCGATACCCTGAAACCAGATTCATCTAAATCTCGTGCGGATTGTGGTTCACAGCCTAAACCGAAGTACCCTTGTTTGATTTGTGACAAAGAGCACTACACCAAGGACTGTCCTTGACGGGCCGAAGTAAGTAGATTTCTCAAAGGTGTCAAACCAGGAGTTAACTCCGCAAATCAGAAAAAATGTATTAGCTGAAGAATGTACATGTATTTATACATGGAGGTGAGGCTATTGGGATTCATCTCCCAATGAATCTTGGCCTTCCTTATTTCCTAATATTATTTATTATACAATATTACATATCCACACCCAACCCATAGGATTAGGTGTCAACATTCCCCCCTTTAATCCGAAGGGATGTTGGTAAGCCCAAGCATCGATTTGAACTTTTCAAACTTTTCTCTTCCAAGTTCTTTGGTGAAGATATCAGCAGTTTGCTCATTTGTGGAACAATGATGTAGATGGATGGTTTTGGCCTGAACATGATGTCGAATTAGATGGTATTTTGTATTGATGTGCTTTGTTCGATCATGGAACTTTGGATTCTTGGCCAACTTTATTGTAGAAGTGTTGTCGATTATGAGTGGTGTGGAATACATTTGTTTCATCTACAAATCTTCTAGGATTTTCTAGAGCCACACAATTTCCTTTGTTGCTTCAGCTGCTGCCACATATTCTGCCTCGGTCGTGGAATCTTCTGGAACTGAATGTTTGCGTGATCTCCATGGGACAGCTCCTGATATAAGACTCATGGTGTAACCTGTAGTAGACACCCCTATTTATTTGTCGCCATCAAAGTCTGAATCAGAGTATCCGATCAAGCTGAAGTCACCTACCTGCATATATTTGAGTCCAAAGTCTTGAGTCCCCTTCAAGTACCTTAACACTCTTTTTGCAGCAGACCAATGTCCTTCACAAGGTTTTTGCATGAACCTTGAGAGGATTCCAACGGCAAATGAAATGTCAGGTCTGGTGGTGGTCAAGTAGATAAGACTTCCTATAAGCTGTCTATACTTAGTTGCATCCTCGAATTCCTTCCCTTCAATAGATGTGAGCTTCAAGTTTTGTTCCATTGGAGTGGTTAAGGGATTACATTCATCCATGCCAAACTTGTTCAAGAGATCTCTAAAGTACTTCTTTTGAGAAAGAAATATAAATTTAGGATGTTGAATTACTTCAATACCCAGATAGTAATGAACATGACCCAAATCAGTCATTTCAAAACCTTTCTTCAATTCTTTCTTCATGGATGCAATATAGCTCTCATTGTTCCCTGTTATTAAAATATCATCTACATATACCACAAGATATAAAACTATTTTTCCAACTTTCTTAACAAACAAAGGTGCATCATCAAGATCAAAATGTTTGAAGTCAAGTTTCAGAAGATGCTCGGTTAATTTCTCATACCAGGCTTGTGGTGCTTGCTTGAGGCCATACAAGGATTTTATAAGCTTGAAAACTTTGTGTTCTTGACCCTTTACAACAAATCCTTCTGGCTGGGACATATAAAATTTCTCTTTTAGATCTCCATTCAAAAAGGCTGTTTTTACATCCATCTGATGGACTTTCCATCCATTCTGAGCTGCTAGGGCAAAGAGAGTCCAGATGGTGGTCCATTTTGCTGTGGGATCAAAAGTTTCTTCATAATTGATTCCTTCTTTTTGTGCGAAACCTTTTGCCACAAGCCTGGCCTTGTGCTTGTTAAGTGAGCCATCTTCTTTATACTTGTTCTTGTAGACCCACTTACAGCCAATTGGTTTTTTCCCAAAGGTGGATCAACTAGCTTCCAAGTGCCATTATTTATCAAGGCATCATACTCCTTTTGCATCGCTTCTTTCCATTCATCATGAGAAGCGGCTTCTTTGAAGGAAGTTGGTTCATGATCTGTAGACAAACTCAATTCACAGTTATAAGCAATATCCATATCAACAAGAGAATCAGAATTATCTACATCACCTTCGATTTGTTTAGTGGAACTTCTTGTTCCTGTTTTTCCAACCTCATCGGGATGAACATTCTCCAGTGTCTTTGTCAGCCATTTGGGAGGACCTTTCTGAGATGGCCCAAGCTGCTCATTTGACTGAGTTGGGATTGATTCAAGATTCAATCTCCCAATTCTGTCAATCACATCATTCAATGTGTCATTCGTGGTTGTTTCTTCATGTGGGGGAGAGAGTGCTTTAGGACATGATTCCACAGTTTGATTCAATATCGGAATCCCCCCTTCAAGATGTGGAATCTGATTATCAAATTCTTGGAAAGACTTTGCATGTGTGAATCTATCCAGGTGATCAAGTTGCCGCTCAACAACCTTGTCACTCTTGGAAGATTCAAGGAATATGACATCTCTTGCTATTACAAACTTCTTATTTGCTTCATCATAGAGACGATATCCTTTGGAGGTATTGGAGTACCCCAAGAAGATACATTTTCGACTTCTAGCACCAAGTTTGTTCCTTTGACCCTTGGGTATCAAGGCATAACAGGTGGACCCAAGGAACCTGAAATGCTTTACCGAAGGAATGTGGCCATGCCACATTTCAAAAGGAGTTTGTTTCTAATTGAACTTGAAGGACACCTATTCTTTATGTAAACAACACATAGAACTGCATCAGCCCAAAACATCAATTTTACATTCTTGAAAAATAACATGGAGCGAACCATATTTAAAATAGTTTTGTTCATTCTTTCAGCTACACCGTTCTGTTGGGGATTATATGGCACAGTTGTTTGATGTTTGATCCCATGTTGACGAAGATAATTTTCAAATTCGTTTGAAGTGTATTCTTTTCCATTATCGGTACGTAGAGAGCCAATATGAGTTTGTGCATCATTTTCAATCCATGCATGAAAATTCTTGAATGTTTGAAAAGCATCAGACTTGTTCTTCAATAAGTAAATCCAACACATTCTAGTGTAGTCATCAATAAATGTCATCATGTATTTATTTCCATTTGCAGAAGCAATAGGCATAGGGCCACATAAATCTGAATGAACAAGCTCAAGTTTTCTATGTGCTCTGGAATGTGAATCATGAAATGGCTATTTGCTATGCTTTCCTAGAATACAAGCATCACATTCCTCAGGTTTCCTAGGAATTGTAGGCAGCCCATTAACACCATTTTTCTTCAACAAATGAAGGATTTCATAGTTTAAGTGTCCAAATCTAGCATGCCATAAAAGACTTGATGGGAATGTACCTTCATCATGATGTGAACTGAATGAAAAGTTTTGAGCATGAGCAGATGAACCTTTCAGCTTCAAGAGTCTCCCTTCTTCTATTCCCTCCATGACAAGTGAGTGATCTGATGCTTTTCTGACCTCTGCCTTGCCATCAAACAAGTGAATTGAGTGTCCTTGCTGCCGGATTTCGACCAGGGACAGCAAGTTTCTCTTCAACTCAAGGAGGTATAGAACCTCATGTAGGATATGATCAGGAAGACCAGGCAGTTTAAGCCTGACTGTGCCAAGCCCTGATGGCTTGAGTTTGGATTTATCTGCGAAATATACTGCTCCATCAACTTTGTCGGTGAATTCTTCAAAAAAATATTTTCTAAATGTCATGTGACATGTTGCTCCTGAATCTAGCAACCAATCATCTCTCCATGAAGTAAATGAAACATCAAACAAGTCTTTAGTTACTCCATTGTTACAATGTGCTAGAACATAATGAGCGGATTCAGGTGCTTTACCTTTGTCTTTGTCATTATTTTTACCTTTGTCTTGATTTCTTTGCTGCTCAATTTTCTCCCAAGGTGTCCTGCATTTGGATGCATCATGTCCATCTTTATTGCAACATGCGCAGTGAAGATTGGATTTGTCAGATTCTCTGCCCCCCCTTTCTGTGAAGTTTCTTCTTCCTCTTCCTCTTCTGCCACCTCTTCCTCTGGATGAATATGGAGCATGACTCTTTTCTCTATGTGCCAAGTATGCAGCCTCTTCGGAAGACGAAGGGACTGTCATCTTCCCGAAAGCTTTCTCTCTTTCTGCAAACTTTTTCTCAAGTGTATCAAAGGTGATATGCTCAAGGTTTCCAATTGCTTGTAATGACTCAAGATAATGTGAGTAAGTCGGATATAATGCCTTAACATATGCTATGAGAGGTATTTCCATTTTTACACCAGTGCTATCAATATCATGCATGATAGATCTAACTTCTGAAGCTAAAGAAAGGGGATAATCATTCTTCATTTCAAGACTGAACAGCTTAATCATCAATTGAACATTTTCTAATTATGAATGTGACTCATAGAGTTCCTTTAGCTTGCTCAAGGCATCATAGGCATTTGAGAATGATGAAATATGGCGACTCACCTCTTCATTTACGGAAGCTGCAATCAAGGCATAGGCCTTGCAGTTCTTGTTTTCCCAAATGGTGAGCTCTTTGTCTGAAGTGGGCTTTGCTGGTGGATTTCCTTCTTGTCCTTCATAGATTCCTTTCCACAACTCATTAAAAATGAGTGTGTGTTTAATATTCTGAGACCATTCAAGATAGTTATCTTTTCCGGAGAGAACCACCCCAACAATAGATATGAGAGAATGCATTAGTTTGCTTGAAAAAATTCTTTTGAAGAGGAAAAATTTTGCTAGAAAATCTTCAATTCTGGAAATTTACTCAATTAAAGGGGACAAAAAATCTTTGCTAAAAAACACTGAATTCTGCACCAAAAATATATATATATATATATATATATATATATATTTTTGTGTTTGAAGAAAAAAACTTTATATGTATAATTTTATTGAAAGTATGGTGGAGGGGGTGGTATTATGACTGTGGGGAAGCGGTATTGAATAATCAATTGATAGAAATGTTGTGGAAGGGCAGTATTATAAGGTGGTGGAGGGGCAGTATTGTTAATGAATGGGGCGCTGTTATATATGGGCGGTATTTTATAACGCAGACAACGTATTATGTATTGGATATGTGATATGAAAAAGTTGTATTATAGGTGACGGGGTCGGTGTTATATATGCAGTGTGGAGGGCATAATATAATAGTGGTGGCGTTGTATTATTTGAATATGAAAAAGCATTGTATGGAGTAGCGTGGGCGGAGAGGCTCGTGGGACAATCAGCAAGGATGGGAGGCGGAGTATGTGCAGGTGTTAAATGGAGCAGACAACGTGTAGTTTGGAGTGGCGTTTTAATATGACAAGGCGGTATTATGAATGGAGGCAGCGTATTATGAATAGAGGGCATTGTAATGACAGTTGGTGTAATGGGAGAGCCGCCTTGTATCACTGTGAAATGGGAGAGCTACGTTGTATCATTGTGAAATGGGAGAGCCGACTGTGAAATGGGAGGCAGCGTATTATCGTATGTGCAACGAGGGTAGGGGATATTAAATGGTCGACAGGCTATGTGCGTTATATTAATCAGAGGAGAATATGAATATGCAGTGAAGATGTAGTGGCAGAACGTATTATAACAGAGGAGCCAGATGTTGTAAGGTGAAGGGATGGTTTGCAGAGTTGAGTGGGGCGTAGTGAGCGTTTGCAGGTGCATTGGGTAGGATTCGTTGGTGAGTTGGGCGTAGAGCAGGGAGAGCAGGTAATGGAGGTAATAGGAATGGTGTAGCAATAGGTATGGATGAGAGATGTGTTGGGGGAGGCCGAAAGTCCATTAAGAAAATCTGGAATCAGATATTTTCAGGACTGCAAAATTGCAGAGTGGTAGGTATCTACTGGAATTGCAAATTGCAGAATTTCAGGGACTGCAAATTGCAGAATCTTCAAGAGATGCAAATGTCAAAGCTGTGCATAAATTGCAAAGATAAAAAAAAAATTAGAATTACAGTATATAGTATCAATTTAATGGGGCATAAAAACTATACAGAAAAACTGACTGAGCAAAGGAATGAGGGAGTTACACCACAGGCAAAAATGCCAATAGTGGGACTGGCTCTGATACCATGTCAAACCAGGAGGTAACTCTGCAAATCAGAAAAATGTATTAGCTGAAGAATGTACATGTATTTATACATGGAGGTGAGGCTATTGGGATTCATCTCCCATTGACTCTTGGCCTTCCTTATTTCCTAATATTATTTATTATACAATATTACATATCCACACCCAACCCATAGGATTAGGTGTCAACAAAAGGCACCCAAGGAACTATTTGAAATACTGAGAGGGGGGTGAATCAATATTTATTTTCAATTGTTAATTAATGCCAGTTAGATTCTTCACAATTAAATATAGATAGGTGTATAATAATAATACTAAGGATTAAAAAGAACTTCAATCCTTTTTTTCTTCAAATAATTGTATAAAATAGATGAGTGAGGGAACCAACCCTTTAATGAAATAGGCAACAACCTGTTTCAAAGCACCAACTTGGACTTTGATGAGGCTCCAGCCTCTAAGGCTTTGACCCTATCTTCTCAAGGCACCAACCTTGTGTTTAGGAGCTCCTACTCCAAGGACACCAATCCTGCTTTTCTTCGTTATCAGATGATTGATTCAAGGATGCTCTATCGCACCAATCTGCACCCAACTACACCAGCTATTCTGTATCACTTTACTTTATCAGTTATGTGCCAAAGACTTCATTGCACCAAAATTTCAATACCAGACTATTTCAAGACATATGAATCACAGTGTTCCACAGTCCAAAGAATACTGCACCAATTTTGGGCTTGAACAGGTCCACAGGTGAGCAAGATAGCACAGTTCTGAGCTATAACAAATAGTCCAAAGAACTACACTGTAATATAGTTTAAGAGGTCCCATCCACTTCAAATTAAAATTAGATTTGAGATTTAGTATGCAATACTATGTTACTGCAATTCTAAGTCAGGAGAAATGAACACTGTAGTTGTTTATTGGTCCAAGCCAAACTTCAAAGGGTTCGAGTTGTATTACATGGAGGCAGGTCCGAGCCAAATTTCAGTGAATTCAAATTGATTTTCAATGAGACAGGTTTGAATTAAAATTTAGTTCATTGAGCTATATTACAGTGTGACAGGTCCAAACTCTAGGATTTCTGTAACAGAATTTGATTCCTTCAATATTAAAATATGTATATAGACCAAGGTTCTGTGATTAGTTTCGTAGCTTCTTTACCCTAGTCCGAGGGTCCGTTTTAGTTGCCTGTAGGTGTATGTTTTGTGGCTCAATATCAGTCCATAATCTGATTTATAGCCCAAAAGACATTCCAGACTTGCTCGTAATCTCTTCCTCCTTTATCTAATGCTTCCTCTCCTTGAAGTTCACGAGTTGTGAACTATAAGACTTCTTTTATGTGGATTATCACCGAAATTCTTGATCAAATGAAGTGTTTTAGATGTCTATATATACTGGTTTTGGAGTTATATGAATAGACATGTTGGTTGGGTGAAGGAGTATGAGCATACACAAGTCGGCTCAAGTCGGCTAGGAAAAAAAAATATATTTTTCAATTTAAAAATTCAATTTCTCACAAAGTACTAAGAGTTTCGGGACAAATAAGTGTTACACTGAAATTTGTCACCATGACATTTTAGTACTCCCTTAGAAGTTTTCAACATCAAAGTTCTTAAAATCAAGCCTTGAAATTGAGAGAAAATCTCATAAAAGTCTTAAAAACACTTGTACCGCACTTTCTCTTAGCATTGCCTACGGTGCCGCACCTTTTTGTTCTAAAGCATGCGGAGCTAAATGCACATTTTCTTCATTAAAGGTGCGGACCCCTGTAAAAGGTAAAAAAAAGGCAGAAAGTAACATTTAGAAGCCCAACAGTCAAATCTGGAAGCTTCTAGAAGCAATTATCCGGTCGAAGGTTAGCTCCTATCATGTATGTTCATTCCTCCATTATGGGAGCCTACCCCTTGATTTATGGAGCCCAATCCCTTCAAAAGAGCATTCTATCCCTTCTTATGTGGAACCATAACCTCCTCTCCTTTCCTATAAATTGAAGCTATAGTGCAGCTTCGAAGGTTAGAGTTAGTGAGTTAGACATTGAGAATTTTCGAGGAGAAATGCTGTAGAGACTCATACTCTCTTAACTGATCATTATGTGGGAATGATTACACACCCATGTGCATTTTAGTTGAGAGATTGCAAAGCTTTTCAGAGTAAAGGAAACGCCTATTCCGGACCCCAGGAAGGCCTGTACGACATCAAGGCGGACACGGTTGTAAGGCTCTTCTTTATCAAAGATAATACGAATGAATATTATTTTCTCAATGAGTTCTTTAATTAAGTAGCTTATTTATCATGTTTTATCAATGGATTATTTAATTAATTATATCATTTCTTGAATTCCTTGATCATCTTGATAGATGTTTGGTTCATGAATTAATTTTTATTATGCAGGTGATTTTGATCTTTCTTGTGTTTATGATTGCAGATCCTTGACGACAAATTTCTTCAAGCCACTGGAAAGAAGATCAGCGCTGGACTATAAGTAGGTTTCCAAAACCTTGTTATAGTTAATTCCAAATCAAACAGTATCTAGAGAAAATAGTTTTTATTTGTCCGTTTGTTGCTAGATATCTGTAGGACACTTGGGAGGTCTGTCTTGTCAGCAAGAACGACTTATCCGTCCAACAAAATGGTGACTTCGCTGGGGAACGGATATTGAACTTTGATTTCTTTTATCTTTGACTTGTGAATTTATTTTTTCTATTTTTGATTGATTTATACTAGATTGAATTTATACCTGTAGAATCCTTGAGAAAATCTTAAAATCCTCTTTTCTGGATTAGTTTGTTAGATTCTCAGTGTATACCCAGACTTGTATCTTCTGTCAGAAAGCTTTGATTAAGAGTTTATTTCAACATTTTTTAGTTTTGAATGATTTTCTGAAAGATCTGCATGTTATAGTGATTTTTTCTTTATCTTTATCCCGCTCAAAGATTAGAAACCTTGGTATACCTTTAGATCACTGGTATTTCCTTGCTTTCTTGCTGAGTTTGACGTCATAGCAGAAATTGTTTTATGAGATTTAGATCCCATTTTCTCATTCGAAAATCTTTAAAAAATTTTTGTTGATAAGTTTGGAATTTCACTTAAAAAACCAAAATTGGGTGTTTTTGAGTTCTTTCTGATCCAAGCAAAGAATTTCTTATTTAGATAACAAGCTAATGAAGACATCCTCAAAATATTTAGTTGTTTAATTCAGATTTAGTCTTTAGAATTTTTAGATCTCAAAATTAGTGTTTTTAGTTTTGAGTATTATTTCTAGAAATTATAGTGTTCTTTTGAAGAAAAAATTTATTTGTAGTTTTGATCTTGAATGATAAAGGGATTTCTTATTGAGAAATAGATCATTTTGAGTTCTCATGAAATTGGATTTCTTTTCATTTATTCTTTTTTGAAGGAAATAATTGTTTTAAAAGATTGCATTTCTCAACTCTTCCTTTAGATAGAATTCATTGAAAGAAAAAGAATTGTTTCTCATAATAGATGCATTTTTAGTGTGTTTTGAGTCAGGTCACTACATATCATCAGTTTCACTTTCGCACCTATTGTCCTAAGAAAAAACCTATTAACATCAACGCTTAAATTAAAATCAATCTAGTTATTTTTTATATTTCTAGGGCTCTTTTCACCAATATAGCTTAGGCTATTTTCTTGGAGTAGGGAGTAATTAACTCTCCAAGACAATTAAAACAAACAAGTAGTCGATCTTGCAGTAGGAGAAATCCAATAGTTGCTTGTATGCTCTGGGAAGCTCCTCTTAAAGGAGTCAAACACAAGGTCATATCTAAACCAGTGGGTTAATCAATTCTATCTCATTGGGAATGATAGCAGATGTGCGCGTACTAACAACGATAAACCTCAGATAGACCATTGTTGAGGAGCCTAGGGTCACTTGTCGGTATACCTTGGATTATGTTAAGGAGCCTTCAAGGGGATTGAGCTTTGTTACTTTTCCCTTGCGCATATGTCGGATCATAGACTGCTCCCCCAGGTATATTAGTTCCTGTTGGTAACCATAGTGGCCATAATCTTTATGATTTTTTCCTAAGGTGACGGTGGAGGAAAGATCCCACTGTACTTGGAGAAGACATCTACTAGACTCACTTGGACTCTCCGGAGGGTTATCTTCACTCGAGATGGTTTAAGTGGAGAAACTTGCACTGGTTTGTTTCATTAAGCAGGTTGTCAGGGTAACTGTTCCAACTGCCCTTTCTAAATTAAAATACTAAGATGTTGGACTTCAACACCAACTAGTGTTTTTAGTGTGGGAAGTTACTGTTTGTGTGTGGTTTTATCTCCTATATTTTTAGGCATGTGATTCATTTGTTTGTTTCCTTAGCGACTCTAGGCGTTTTCATTGAAATTTTATTTGATTGCATGTGATTAATAATTTTTAATCGTGTTTGAATTACCAGGACAATTGCGTAGACTCCAGGGGAAACCCCCTGA
Source organism: Pinus albicaulis (assembly GCA_034641835.2). Taxonomy (NCBI): domain Eukaryota; kingdom Viridiplantae; phylum Streptophyta; class Pinopsida; order Pinales; family Pinaceae; genus Pinus; species Pinus albicaulis. Next base: position 116,653,461 of record CM076580.1, on the reverse strand, counting down.
GTATATACCAAGCCAACTTGAAGGGCTACGAGCTCTAGTACCGCCTAGTGTTAGTAGAATTAGATCAACAGAAACAAGAGAATCATCTATAGTTATTCATCTTGATTATCAATCACAAACAACAGAATATATCCAAGAGCCAATTTCAATTTCCGAAGTTACTGGTATTATTTCTCCAACCAGAGAATTAGCTGAAGAACCTGAAATTGCTGAGCCTGACACTGAACCTACTGTATTAGAACCATCTTCAGGATTTGTTACTCTGAATTCTAGTAATCTTGGTTCACCTAGGGTAAGACATCGCATTACTGAAAATCTTCCTTCTGACCTCATATGTATTGAAGAACTTGTTGGTCCAGACAAAGATGTAATTCTTCCCGAAATCCAAGAAAATTTGAATCTTAGGGAGCGTGAATCAATATTCTACAGTCCTTTTAGAACTAATGCTTGGTATTTATCATTGACAGATTTTTTACAAAACACAGGTATTACTTATTCACCACCCCGAATTCCTTTTCATCCTACACTGAGAGGTTATCATCCTTCATCAACTATGTCGGGTGAGTCATCTATGTTTTCCCAATCTCTGGAAACATTTTTATACGGTGGTCTGTCTGTTCCTTCGGGGTACCACTCACTCTCTGGTACCTTCTCAGGAGCAACTCCTCAACCAATTGAACAAGTGTTATCATCTGGTACAAATGGAACTAAAATTGAAACGTTGAACGCAAAGCAAATTTTTATGATGTCTGGTAATATTCCAAATCCTCAACCTCAGGGTTTTCAGTTACCGCCTGGGGGGAAACCTCAAGGTAGTCAGTTACCACTTGGGGGGCAACCTCAAGGAAGTTAGTTACCACCTGGGGGGCAACCTCAAGCTAATTTTTTACTAGGACAAACTGTAGGACAATATTATTTACTTGGAGAACAACCTCAAGGATAGTACATACCTCAAGGTTATCAACCTCAAGGACAATACATACCCCAAGGTCAACCCTAGACTTAGTATATTCCTCAGGGTCAATATCAACCCCAGATTCAGTACATGCCTCAAGGTTATCAACCTCAAGGTCAGTACCCAACTCAAGGTTTCCAACCTCCTTCCGTTCAACCATTATTACAAGGAGTTGGAAATTTTCCAGTTAATTATCAACCCTATGTTCAACCAGGTTATGGGCCTTCATATGCACATCCTTCTATGGGTCAATGCCCCAAAACGAATATGGTGTGGGATCCATCTCAAATTCAACATACTATGTAACCAAATGTGCAGGTACCTAATCAACCTGGACAGTCCATAGGTTCCGGTCCAACCCAGCAACCTGTCCAGCCTATCGTTCAAGTCCCTACACCTGGTTCTGTTCAGCAGCCTAGGCCTAGTACACCTCAAACTCTGCCTTAGACTTCTGCTGCTGTTGTAACTTCTGTTCAACCTACCATGACACCTGGTTCTGGAGTATCTGCAGCTTCGGTTTCTTCTATCCCCGCATCAGTGCAAATTCCTTAAGTATCTGTACCACAGTCAGGACCTACAATTCAGAATACGGTCCAGATGCCTACAGGACAAGTTGGTACTAGTACGGTTGTTGCTAGTCAACCACAATTTAATTATCAACCATACCAGGGACAATATCAATTATGACAAGCTACACAAAATCCAATATATCAGTATCAGTCGTACCCTGGGTATACTTATCAAATACCTCAACAACCCTAGTATGGTCCGGTTAATCCTGGTTACCTAGGAGGTTTCACGATTCCAAATGCGCATCCAATTCCAGGGTATCCTGGATATCCTCCTCCTGGCACTGGTTTGATCACACAAGGTTATCAAGACCCTAGCCATTGGTTACAATTTATAGCAACTTTAGATTTACCGGATCTATCGTGCCTTACGAATGATCCTATCTTTTATCTTCCATATTGGCTGCTGATGCCTAACAAGTTTCCCAGTGATATTCCAAAGTTTGAGGGTAAGTCATGAGAGGACCCATCTAATCACGTTATGAATTATCATCTCTGGTGTGCATCCAATTCACTTATTTATGATTCGATTTGATTGCATATTTTTCAGAGAACTCTCATTGGTCTAGCTGCCAAATGGTACATTGAGTTAACACATAGCTCTTTTAATAATTTTAAAGCACTAGCTACTACTTTCTTAACCCATTTTCAGTTGCCTGTCAGATACGACAATGGCACAGAGTTGCTGACTTCATTAAAAAATTCTACATCTACGTACATATCCGATCACATTCATGAATGGAGATGTAGAAGGCGTTTAGTGAAGGTCTTTATTCCAGATCAAATTTTGGCTAAATGGTTTATTAAATAGTTATTTCCCAAAATTACTGAAGATGTGGCCAAAGGAGGCGTTGTTACAGAAGAGAAAGTCATTGCTCAGGCTCAGTACCTTGACCATGTATATACTCAGTCAGGTACTCTGTATGATAAAATCCCATTACTAAGACCTGGTCAATTAACTACAACTCCCTCTAGCTCTCATGCTGCTGATGGTGTAATTGGTTATGTTAGCATTGGTAAAAGTAAGAAGAAATCTTCCAAGAAGACTTCTTCTATTATCACTTTACCCGATTCAATGAAAGGAGATTCTTCTATTGAAGCTTCCGCCGATATTCATGTTGTAGAATCATCTACAACCAAATTTAAAACTGGTGGTAAGAAGAAAGGTAAGAATAAAAAGAAAAAATCTTCAAAAGATAAAAACGATACCATTGAACCAATTGACGAAAAACACAAACCTCGATATCCTTGTCTGATATGTGATGAGGATCATTTTACAAAAGGGTGCCCGCATAGAGCCGAGGTATCAAAATTCATTAAGGGTTCACCCATACCTACTGTCTTGAAGGACCCCTTTCCTGCTCAAGATAGTAACATGGTTGGATCTTCCTCAACTGCGCTAGAGAATATCTTGATGGTTGCGACGTGATCGCAAGATTACAGTAGTAAAAATCCTGGTAAAGAAGCAGAAAAATCTAATTCAACATCAAATACATCTCCCTGAGTTTCTGATCGGTTACAGATCGAGAAACAAAATCCTAACTTATTAATCAAACCGCCTGCTAAAGGTGTACTTCGTAAATCAGCTTTCAATCCACATGCGAGAGCTGCTCAGAATTACAATATTGTTGAAGACTTGGCGATTTCCCCTTCAACAATGTCGGCTTTGGAAGTGTTGCAATCATGCCCAGCCCAAAGAAAATTACTATTGTCACCCTTAGGAGACGTAGACCTCCAAGATTCGAACCTCATGATCTTCGATTTAGAGAATTTTACACCCCGCCTACCCCGTCAAATGGCTTTTCAAATTCCGGTAATAGTAAAAAACAGACGTATCTTTCATACTGTTGTTGATGAAGGGGCTTCTACGTGTATTATGTCATTAAAATGTTTGAAATCACTTGGTTCTCTGACAATTAACCAATCACTGACTATTCTCAAAGCTTTTGATAGAAGAGGTTTTTAGCCGTATGGTATTTTACAAGATCTACCGATAGAGGTTGAAGGTAAAATGGTTAATGTAGATGTGGAAGTGGTTGATGCCCCTTTGGATTACAACCTTCTCCTGGGTCGCAGTTGGTCTTACGCCATGAATGTTGTTGTATCATCGATCTTTCATCTTATCATGTTTCCTCATAAAGGAAAGATCGTTAAAATAGATTAGTTCTCATATTATTCATCCGACCCAGCCTCTATTGATAGCATCCAGCATATCAGAAAATCGACTATCCCTTATAAGGATGTCGGAGTAGGTTTGCTTAAATATTCGGCTTTACTGGGAATTTTTTCTCTGCCTGCTCCCAACATACAGCCTCCTATTTCTAATATCAATATGATTACATCAAGTACTATTTCCTTTGATGATCCTTGGATAGTACCTTCAGAATCAGAATTGGATTCTTTCGATGGCGCAATTCCTTTGAGTCCTTTTGAGTTAGCATATTAGACTGTACAGTCATTTTCTAATACTCCTTCAACCAAATCTGATCCAGTGAATGTGATCAATGAGGAGTCATTTTCAATATCAAGCTTAGCTTCGACATCAATTCCAGATCTTGGTCAATAAGTATTCAATACTGATGAACATATTCGTGAATTCTTATCGCTTGATGAGTTACCATGGGAAGATCTTCATCAAAGGTCTTCATTTTTACCTGATCACGATCATTTTGTGAATAATTTTTCCTCCATTTTTACTACTGATTACGTCAAAGAACCTCAAAATCCTCTCTCACATTTCGATTCTGAATTGAATTTAGAAAATATTTCTACAATGGTTCCCCTTGACACTTCAGTAAAATCCGGAATTGTTGAAAACATTCATATAGGTGCTTCTTGTACGACTGATGAAATCCAAGCATATAAAGCCCTATTTCAAGAATTTCGCGACATTTTCACCTAGTCATATGAAGAAATGCCAGGAATCGATCCATCAATTATTTCTGATGAAATTAAGACATACCCAGATGCTAAACCCGTCAGATAGAGATTACGTCAGATACATCCGAGAAAAGCTGTGCTATTAAAACCGAAGTTGAAAAATTACTTCGTGCAGGTTTTATTTATCCGATTCTGTTAACAGATTGGGTATCTAATATTGTTCCAGTCAATAAAAAACAAGGAACAATACGAGTGTGTATCGATTATACGGATATAAATCGAGCTTGTCCAAAGGACAATTATCCAACCCCTTATATCGATCAAATTATCGACGATTGTGCTGGAAGCAAAATGTTTTCATTCATGGATGGATTTTCGGCTACAATCAAATCAACATACTCCTTGCAGATCAACCTAAAACAACTTTCATTTGTCCATGGGGAACTTTTTCTTATCGCAAATTACCTTTTGGACTTAAGAATGTTGGCACCACTTTTCAAAGGGCAATGTCTTATGCATTTCATGATATTAAACACATTGTACAACCCTACCTCGATGATTTTCCCGCTCATTCTTTGTGTAGAGCAAATCATATCACTCATTTACGAGCCATTTTTATACGATGTAGGCATTATAAGATTCGTCTAAATCCTCACAAATTTGTTTTTTGCATACAATCTGGACGATTATTGGGATTTATTGTCTCAAAGATAGGCATTTGTGTTGATCCATCGAAGGTTGAGGCAATCATAAATTTACCTCCTCCTTCTTCTCTTCGCCAACTCCAAAGCTTGCAAGGGAAAGAAAACTTTTTATGTCGATTCATTCCTAACTACACCAATTTAACGAAAGGTTTCACCACGTTATTGAAACAGAATATTCCTTTCTTTTGGGATGAGATTGCTGATCGATCTTTTAATGCTCTGAAACACGCGTTGACCCATGCACCATTACTGCATCCTCCCAATTACAACCAGGATTAATTTTTGTACCTCGTCGCTTCCGATTCCATGATAGGGATGGTTCTAGTTCAGGAATATGAATTCCATGGTGAACATGTGATATACTATCTTAGTCACAACTTGCATCCGACTGAAATCAAGTATTCACATGTGGAGAAATTGGCCTTGGCAGCCGTTCAGGTTGTCCAACGTTTTTGTTATTATATAATTTTACACAAAACAACAGTGATTTCTGATTGTAACCCTATGATGTATATCTTGACCAAACAATTACTAGGGGGCAAATACTCCAAATGGATTTTTATCCTACAGGAGTTTGATTTGGAATTTGAAAAATCCAAATCAAAGAAATCATTGATATTTGCTGAACTTATGTGTGACTTCCCACATATTGATACAGAAACTGTGGCAGAACAACCAATCGTGGATGAATCCTTGTTTCTTATTAGTACCATTGATCCTTGGTATGGAGATATCATTGTTTATCTTCAGATCCAATCTTTTCGGCCTGAACTTTCACGGTCACAATTACATAAAATCCGTTTCCAGTCTCAAAAATATCATATTGCTGGCGACACACTATACCGTCGTGGTGCGGACTTTGTTTTTCGACGTTGTCTCACCCATGAAGAAGCGGAAAAGGTTTTAAATGATTGTCACTCTGGAGCATGTGGCGGTCATATGTCTGGGTACGCCACAACCCAAAAGATATTGCGCATAGGTTATTTCTGGCTGTCCTTATTTAAAGATTGTATTTATGCGGTCCGAAAATGTCATAATTGTCAAATATTCGATCGAAAAATGCGTGCACCACCTGCTCCTCTTCACCCTATAATTTTTGTCGGTCCTTTTGCAAAATGGGTTATTGACTTCATTACATGTAACCCTCACTCGGTCGGGGGGCATGGGTATATTATTCTAGAAGTATATTATTTTACCAAATGGGCCGGGGCGATGCCTACATTTGCGACAGATGGATAAACTGTAGCTACTTGCGTGTTCAATCATGTGATTGCTCATTTGGTGTACCCCAATAAAAAATTACTGATCATGGGAGCCATTTTCGAAACATCATGATGACTGAACTGACTGATCAACTTGGCCTGTGCCATTACAGTTCTACACCATATTATCCACAGGCTAATGGTCTGGTTGAAGCGATTAATAAATTTTTAGTCACCATGATCAAACGAATCATTGGAATTCATAAGTCGAATTGGCATACCGTGCTCTTTTCAGCACTTTGGGCATATCAAACCTCAGCAAAAAAATCAACAGGTTTTACCCCTTTTCAACTAGTTTACAGTTTAGAAGCAGTATTACCCATTGAATGCGAGATACCGTCACTCCAACTAGCCATAGAGTTACTACCAGCCACTTCTGAAGAGGAAAAACGTTTTTTGTACTTGGCTCAATTAGATGAGAATCGGCGCACCGCTACACTAGCCACCGAGACTCATGCGAAATGAATGAAAGCTCAGTATGATAGAAATGTTACACCTCGGATTTTTTCAGAAGGAGACCTAGTCTTGGTTTATGATCAAGCTAACGATAAGCTAGGGGCTGGATAATTCGAACCCATGTGGCATGGTCCTTATATTGTCAAGCGATAGCTTGCAAAAGGGGCCTATGAATTGATTGATTTTGACGGGGTCTCTTTAGGCAAACCCAGAAATGGGATTTACCTAAAGAGATATTACGCTTAATTCTTGTGTGGAGATATTTCCTGTATATTAGTTATTTTTTAGCTGGTGTGCTGTAGATTAGAAAAATGTGCCTAGTTTAGGTGTGCTTTTACTACTATTTCTGCTTATCTGGATTACTCCTGATATTGCAGATGTCGACGTCTTTTCAAACATACATTGGTTTTGCTGATGGGGCTTGTCGTAGTACATGAAACATCGCTTCCACAGCCTGGGTTATTTATTCACCCATTGACGAGTAAATATCTATGCATGGGGTAAGCCTCGGTCAAACGAAAAACAATATTGCAGAATATAGCACAGTTATTGAGTTATTGTCTGAATCCATTTCATTTGGAATTCAGAGTTTGATCGTTAGGTTAGATTTTGAACTCATTGTACTACAATTAAATCAAGTATATGCAATTAGAAACACAGTTTTGTTAAGATTATTTTTAAGATTTCATCTCTTGGAACGAGAATTTGATTATATTGAATATCAACACATTCCAAGAAATTTAAACACATTAGCAGATGCATTAGCTTCTAGTGTGATTAACAGGCATTTACGATAATAAAAGAAGTAAATCAACATTCGATAACATGTTGGACAAGTAACTGAAAATAGTAATATATCATAGCATAGAGTAGTGTTTCAAAAAATAGTACATCGTCCTCAATCATAGGTTAAAAATGCCTTATGATCGAAAAAAAAGTGATACAAAAAATGATATGAGTCTATACAATCGATCATCCACTATCCGTGGTAATGATCATGATAGTATATTACAGCTCATGCCACTCTACTCAGGAATCTCCTGAATGGTCCAAGAACACCAATGACATATCTTTGTAAGCGAAGAGGAATGCCATCTATAGTAGTCTCTGGGATGTCCAGAGTGAGTCGCTCCAAATTGTGTTCCAAATAAGTCAAGATTTCTGCTGTCTGATCCTGTGGTGGTGCTGCTACAGCTGCATCCCTTTGCCTCCTATCAAAGGGGCAGAGAGTGGCTGGTCGACATGGACCCACATCTGCATTTGAAATTTTTGTTATTAGTTTTGGAAAATTTAAGAAACAAAATAAAAATTAGAAATTAGAGCATGTCAAAGAGATTTTTTTTTTACCTGACTCATCCCACTGAGCTCCTTGAGGAAGTGGCATATCTTGATCTCCTCGGTAATCCATCCCAGCATAAGGGAAGTCCTCTATCAAAAAGAGTTGGTGTTCTAAAAAATAAAAATAAGCTGGGGGAAATCGAACAATCTCTGTGCCCTCACTGTGACGGGCCATCAAAGCAACCCATCGGACCATTCGAGGTTCTCAGACTCTACCGTCATCAATAGGAATATGTTGTGGGGCTAATAGAGGAATCCTCTCTAAAGCAAAAGTAACCATGATAGATCCATATCCGAAATTATTTAACTTCCCTTTTTTTGCTCTAGTTAGTTGGCCTTTGACATTAGCCAACACTGCCTCGCACCAGTTGAATATAATGCCTCAGAAGCAGTCCACTGCAATCTGCATTTGCGATCCAGTAGCCAGATGCAAAGCTGCACTTCCACATAACTTGGTAACGGTAAATGCAATCACTTTTAATTCAGGATGAATGATAGTTTTAATATCAATATGTTTGTATTTTGGATTAGCCTCATCATTGCAAAACTATAATTGCAGGCTAGCAATAGATTGGCCACCTGGTATAGCCCCAAACAGAGAAAGTGGTTCACCTCTTTTAGAAAAACCAGTCAAAAAATATATGTCCTCTAGCTCAATTTCGATCTGATTGCCTCCAATCACGAAACACTAGTCCTGAACATCCCACTTGTTTACTAACCAAATGAGAAGGTCTACTTGAGCTCTCATGCCGTTGATAGCCCAGAATTTGAATAACCCACATGCTTTCAGAACTTTTAATGTAGGTAGATGAATCATTGCAGCTTCATCCACCTCCTCATGTTGATGTTCCCACCAGATGAGCATTGTAAATATCCTACAATGAGAAAAATGAAAGATTAGAATAATTTTAAAACAAACATTTTGGGTAATTTGGGAAGAAATTATGTTTTTAAATTCTTCACGGTGCCCCCGCACTTTACGTTCAGAGACAGTGCATAGCTCCGCACGGGCTCTGTGCTAAAAGTGCGGGGCCATGACATTTTTCTTTGTAAGAAAATGTCAGGGTCTGCAGGTACTGTGTGTCTTACCTACCGACCCCCGAGAGCGAAATTTTGAACCTATTTCCTCTCCAAAAATGAATTTTAAACCCTAAATTAAGGAATGAACAGATGAAAAGCAAGGAAAAGAGGATGTGAATTACTTGGAGTAGACAGTTTTCAATTTCGACAATAGGTTTGTCCGGAATCTTCTCTGGAGCGTTTTTTGCCAAAAGCTCTCAAATCTTCACTCTGAACTCAAATAGTAAAAATGAAGTTGGAAAACTCATTTTTATAAGTTTTTTCGAATAAATGAAATTTAAATTTGTTTATTTTTCACTTTAAAAAGATGGTTTTTCAAAATATTTTTATTATTAAAGCAGGTACATTTAATGTTTTGAGTTTTTGTGTAGAATACCAGATTTTTCAAGTGAAATGGTCATTTTTGACGAAGAGTATACTTTTATCACTTTTTTGGGCTCTTTAAAATTTACGAAAAAGCGAAACCATGGAGTCCTCTTTTAAGCCCTTTTCAGACTCTCTAAAGATGAAAAGATCGCCGAGTACTTGACTATTCGAACTCATTAAAGGAAATGAACAATTGTACATTTAGTATAAGTTTACCCCTTTTCTGGTCTGAAATGGACTATTTATGAAAAAGGTATACGTTGAATAATCATGGTCAATAGAGTTCTCTCCCGCATTATTTTATCCTTTTTCAGGCCTGAGAGACTAAAATTACGAAAAATTACACCCACTGAGTTTTCTTAAGTTTTTCTTCTGACTCCCTAAAATTGAAAAACACCAAGTTTCTCCTATACTGGACTCGTTAAAATTTAACATTAAAGGACCTGTCGATTACAAACAGGAACAGACCACTCCTTCTTAGGGTTCGATTTTAAACTAAGTTGGACTCATTCGAAGGATGAGCTTATAAACAAGAAAATGTTATCCTCCTCAAGCTTGTCAAAAATAAAGAGGTACTTGTCAGAAATGGTGGGGGAAAAGAGAGAAAACAAATTCATTTGTTACACTTTGATTTATAAAAGAAGTATACCACTCTTGAACACGACACTTTTTGTCACACTTCTACCTGGGTTGGGAAAATCCTTTTCCTATCAGTTAATCAAACCAATTGAAGGTCTTCAACCGGTTTCTAGGTATTAGATTAGGGCAACTGTTACCAATCCATCTGCAGTGTCATTATGTGTTCAAGAGGACAGTCAAACAAACCATTCATCTGCAAACATTTGTCTCCATTCGTGTTGACCATCCCTGAGTCAGTCCTTGCAAAAAATTTCTTCAAAACTTGATCTATGGTTTCGTGTCGTGAGCTTGCTTACGACAGATCACTTTCTATCGACGACAACTCATCATCTAGGAAGTTGATCTAGAATCCGTGAGTACCTTGGAATCTACATGCCTCAATGGCAGGTTTCTCACCTTCGATGATAGGTTGCATCATCGACCTTCGATCGAATGATTCCATGAAATGTTTGAATTCAGATCACTTATTCACATTTTATGGATTGTACTGAGTACTTTGAGAACCATTGTAATTATTGGTGGTTTCTCTTACACTTGTTAACATTTCACTTCATTGATTGGTAATCAAGTGGATTCTACCATGTTCGACTTCAACACATTTAATCGCATGGATAGAATCGTACTAGTTCGGGTAGCGGAAATCAAGACCCTGGATCTAGTTTCCATCATCTAGGCTGCGAGGAGTTTTATTATTCATTATGTAGTAGACTATTCAAGACAGATCGCTACGTCCATACTGTGTCTACACTATTGATGTAATATTAAAATCATTCTTGTATCAGAACAAGTTTAGTTAGTTTTGATTTGAGTATGGGAATGCCTACCTTAGTGATGATATATATATATATATATATATGTTTTTCATTGAATGTTTTTACAGGGTTCCGACTGGGGTGTCCACAGGATAATCCTTGAAATGATAAAGCACATCACTCTTCGAATGCTCTCAAACTTCTCACTTTAGGGGGCAATTTTTTACACTTAAAATTTTCACCATGACATTTTAGTACTCCCTTAGAACTCTAAAACATCAAAGTTCCTAAAATCAAGCCTTGAAATTGAGAGAAAATCTCATAAAAGTCTTAAAAACACTTGTACCGCACTTTCTCTTAGCATTTCCTGCGGTGCCGCACCTTTTTGTTCTAAAGCATGCGGAGCTAAACGCACTTTTTATTCATTAAAGGTGCGGACCCCTGTAAAAGGTAAAACAAAGGCGGAAAGTAACATTTAGAAGTCCAACAGTCAAATCTAGAAGCTTCTAGAAGCAATTATCTGATCGAAGGTTCGCTCCTATCATGTATGTTCATTCCTCCATTATGGGAGCCTACCCCTTGATTTATGGAGCCCAATCTCTTCAAAAGAGAATTTTATCCCTTCTTATGTGGAACCATAACCTCCTCTCTTTTCCTATAAATTGAAGCCATAGTGCAGCTTCAAAGGTTAGAGTTAGTGAGTTATAATTTGAGAATTTTTGAGGAGAAATGCTGTAGAGACTCATACTCTCTTAACTGATCATTATGTGGGAATGATTACACACCCATGTGAATTTTAGTTGAGAGAGTGAAAAGCTTGTCAGAGTAAAGGAAACGCCTGTTACGGACCCCAGGAAGGCCTGTGCGACATCAAGGCAGACACAGTTGTAAGGCTCTTCTTTATCAAAGATAATACGAATGAATACCGTTTTCTCAATGAGTTCTTTAATTAAGTAGCTTATTTATCATGTTTTATCAATGGATTATTTAATTAATTATCTCATTTCTTGAATTTCTTGATCATCTTGATAGATGTTTGGTTCATGAATTAATTTTTATTATGTAGGTGCTTTTGATCTTTTCTTGTGTTTGTGATTGCAAATCCTTGATGACGACTTTCTTCAAGCCACTGGAAAGAAGATCAGCGCTGGACTACAAGTAGGTTTCCAAAACCTTGTTATATTAATTCCAAATCAAAGAGTATATAGAGAAAATAGTTTTTATTTGTCTGTTTGTTGCTATCTGTCCTTAGGACACTTGGGAGGTCTGTCTTGTCAGCAAGAATGACTTATCTTTCCAACAATAAGGACTCATTAGAACGGGAAAAATATAATGTACAAGATGGTATAGGACCCATGTGGATAGGATGCCTCCAAGGTGATAAAATAATTTTTCTTTGTGACTGTCTTTAATTTTTGTGTGCAGGAGGTGAATAGGACAACATGCCTTTTCCACTGCTTGGCTTCTCCTTTGTTTGGATTATCAAGCATAGGATCATAGTGTCATCATGTAGGACATCTATGTCATCATGATAGTACCTAAGAAGATCATGAAGGTATAGAATCATGTATTCAATAATAGTGTAGTAATATGTCACAGTGCAACATCATTAGGAGAACTTCAAATGATATCTTCCATGTTATCATCTTGTTTTTCAAACTTCATCAAGTGTGTTCATTCATTAAACCTATTGCCATCAATGAAAACTTGGATTAACAATCTCCCCCTTTGTCATTGGATGGTAATATTTTTCTTCTCTCCCACTTTGACATCAATGGCAATGGGGTGCCAAAGTGCTCCCCCTGTCGTGATGCTCCCCCTAACATATTGTACCCGTGACATGATGCTTGATTTAATGTGATGCAAGAGCAACGACCCCCATAGTTTGGCGAAGATACTCAAATGCTTCTCGTGGAAGGGGTTTTGTAAAGATATCCACAATTTGATCTTTTGTATTGATGTATTCCAACCTGATATTGTGTTCAGAAACTTGTTCACGGAGAAAGTGGTATTTGATTGGAATATGTTTGGTCCTTAAGTGCATCACCAGATTCTTTGAAAGACTGATGGCACTAGTATTGTCACAAAAATAGTAATTGGTTGCTTAGTTTCTATGTTTACATCCTTCAAGGCTTCCTTCATCCATAGAATTTCTGTACAGCAATCAGCAACATCTATATATTCGGCTTCAGCTGTAGAAAGGGATATAGATGATTGCTTTTTGCTGAGCCAAGATACAAGACAATCTCCTATAAAGAATGCATTTCCACTAGTACTTTTTTGATCATCCACGCTTCCAGCCCAATCAACATTAGAGTAAGTTGTCACAATAAGAGTTGAACCCTTAGGATATCAAAGACCGAAATAAATCATTCCTTTCAAATATATGAGAATTCTCTTCACAGCTACTAGATGGGATTGTTTAGAACTTGACTGAAATCTTGCTACCATTCCTACTGCTTGCATAATATCTAGTCTTGTGGCAGTTAAGTATAGGAGAGCTCCAATTATTGACTTGTAAAGAGTTGCATCTATGAGAGGGGTATCATCATATTTTCTTAATTTACAATCTATGGCCATCGGTGTGCTAATAGGTGCACAATCTTCCATCCCATATCTTTTGAGTATGTATTCAAGATATTTTTCTTGAGATATAAACATGCCTACAAAGGTTTGAGATATTTGTAGCCCAAGAAAGTAAGACAACTCACCAATCATTGACATCTCGAATTTTTTGGACATATTTAGAGCAAATTCATGGCTCATTTATTCATCATTGCTAGCAAATATTAGATAATCAATGTAAACAAGGGTGATCATAAGTTTTTCCTTATCCATATTCATGTAGATATTGCTACCTGCCACTCCCTTTTTGAAACCTTCTTGTTGCAGATAGTGATCCAACTTTGCATACGATGCTCTAGGGGATTGTTTTAATCCATACAAGGCCTTTTTTAGTTTGCATACAAAGTCGTTTCCTTTAGCAAGATCAAATCCTTCTAGTTTCTCCATGTAAACTTCTTCTTTGAGATCTCCATTTAGGAATGTTGATTTTACATCCATTTGATAAACCTTGAATCCTTTTGAGCAAGTAAATTCTAAAAACATTCTTATGGCTTCCAATCGAGCTACTGGTGCAAAGGTTTCTTCGAAGTCAATTCATTTAATTTGCGAGTATCCTTTGCAGACAAATCTGGCTTTATTTTTGATGATTTGTCTATCTTCATTCATCTTGTTTTTGAATACCCATTTTGTTCCAATTATAATTTTATCTTTTGGGTGAGGTACTAGTTACCAAGTTTCATTTTTTTTCGATTTGAAACATTTCTTCTTCCATGGCCTTTATCCAATAAGGATCTTTGCTTGCTTGAGAAAAATTTTCAGGTTCTATTAAAGGTAATAGAGCCACATCATCTTTTCTTGGGGTGTTTATCATCCTTCTTTGAGTTTGAATTCCTTCATATATATTTCCGATGACTTATTCTTCCAGATGATGTTTTTGAATAAAATTGACCTTAGAGGGAGTTTGTGAAGGTTCACTTTGAGGTTCTCCATTCTCCTCTTCTTTTTCAGGTTCTTCTTCTTCACTTTGTTCAAAGAACGGATCAAATTCATGATCTTCAATTATATTTTCTGGAATCCCTTCATCAATCTTCACATCAATGCTTTCCACTATTCTTTGTAGATGATTGTTGTAACATTTGTAGGATTTGCTCCTAGTGGAGTATCCAAGAAATATTCCTTCATCAACTCTAGAATCAAATTTTCCTGGTGAGTCATCATTTATTTTTATGAAGCATTTGCTTCCAAAAACCCTGAAATATTTTACTGAAGCAGGTCTTCCTTTCCATAATTCATAAGGAGTCTTTTCATTATTTGGTCTTAGTTGAGTTCGATTTAAGGTATAAACTGCGGTGCCAACTGCTTCTCTCCAATATTTTGGTTGCAAATCGGCTGCTAGTAGCATTGTCCTTGCCATTTCTTGAATGGTTTGGTTCCTTCTTTCAACTACTCCATTTTGCTGGGGTGTCCTAGCAGTAGAGAGTTCTCTTTCGATTCCATGCTCTTTACAGAATTTATCGAACTCTTTTGAGGTGAATTCTCCTCCTCTATCCGTTCTAAGACATTTAATCTTAGAATCTTTCTCATTCTCAATGAGAGCCTTAAGATTCTTAAAACATTCAAATGCTTCAGATTTATATTTTATGAAATATATCCACATCATTCTAGTATAGTCATAAAAAAATAGAGCAAAGTTCCTTTCACCTTGAAGAGCTAGAGTTCTAGTTGGCCCACACAAATCTGCATGAATTATTCCAAAGGTTTTGATGTTGAGAACTACTTATTTTTGTGGCTAGTTCTGTTTTGCTTTCCATGTTGGCATGGGCCACATACAACTTGATTTGGCTTGCACAATTTTGGAATGTCCCTTACTGCATTAATTTTGCTGATGTTGACTAGGTTATCAAAACTTGTATACCCCAATCGCTTGTGCCATAACCAACTTTCATTTGTTTGACTTAAGTAACATTTATCTTCTTTGATTTTACTGAGAATGTAAACATTATCTGGTGTTCTTACTCCTTTTTCCACAAGTTCTCCTAAGGATGAGTCTCTTAATTCACAATTTTTTGTACTAAAGACAACATTATGTCCTTGGTCACAAATATGGCTAACACTTAAGAGATTGTGTTTGAGCCCTTCTACCAGCAAGGTATTTTGAGCCTTTCCTTGTCCACTAACAAGGGTAGCAGTTCCTTTTCCTGTGATTTTAGCGGATCCACTTCCAAGGGATACATTTCCATTTTTCTTGTTCAATTAGATAAACTTCTTTTGGTCACCTGTCATACGTCTTGAGCATCCACTATCCACGAACCAATGATTTTCTTCACTATGAGCACATAGAGCTAGGCCACATTTATCAGTTTTGAGATTTATGCTTTTATCTTTTTCCTTTTTGAGAGGGAAATTTTGTTCATTATGATCATAATTATCACATAATGAGCAAGATGAATAAAACTTAGCCAAAGGATCAAAGGAATTGTAAGTTTTTATTTTTCCTTGCTCTTTAGGACCACGCAGTTGGTTTGTTTGATTGTTAAATCTTGGTGCTTCAATCTTATGAGCCTTGCAATGCTTAGCTTGATGCCCAAATTTTTTACAATAGTAATAATACCTAAGAAAAATACTTTGATATCTATTATAGTATCCATAGCCTGAACCAAGATTCTTCCTTGGAGTTGCTCTTTCTTCAATTCTTGGTTTTGAGATGGTACTTTGTTTTTGACGAGATGGATTTTCTTCTTTTGGATGGCAAGAGACTACGTCAGCATAACTTCTAGCATTATTCTTTGTACTTGATGATTCTCCTTTGAAACCAATTCCAGACTTGTCATGTTGAGGTTTTTGAGTATTAAGAATGTTATCAAGAGCTAGAGAGCTTTGCCAAATCCTTTTGATTTGCTCTAATTCCTTTCTTAGAGAAATTATTTCAGCTTCAAGTTTTTCACAGATATCATCCTTCTCTTTTAGCTTATTGTTCAAGAAGTCTTCCCTTATTTTTTCTTCCTCTCTTTATATTTTGAGAGAAATTATCTTCTTTTGTAGATTGTCATTTTCTTTAATGGCACTCATTAGCAATCTATCCATGTTTCTTTCATCTTCCAGTTCTGAGTCATCATCATTTGTAAATGCCATGAATAACGTTTCTTTGCTTCCAACATAATCACTTTCCTCATCTAATTCATCATCACTTTCTTTGTGATGACGCATATTTCTAGTTGATTTGTTTTTTTTGACTACAAATTCATCTTCATCAGACTCATCTTGTTGGGAGAAGAAGTTCTTATTATTAAACCATTTCTTTTGGTACATCATCCTTTTAGAGTCCTTTTCATCATCACTATAATGTTTATGAGGACATTTTGCAGCATAATGACCTATTCTTCCACAATTGAAACAAAGAAGAGGGTACTTACCTTTTAGCTTAGATCCCCTCTTTAGTCTTCGTACAAATTGAGATAATTCTTTTTCAGTATCAGATTCATCATTGTTGATCTTGAGGCTTTGAAGGCTGCTTCTTTGAAATTTGGACTCCCTTTCCTCATCTCATAGGAAATGAGAATTCCATGAAGTTCATCCATCTTGAGAATATATAGGTCCTTCATTTCTTCTATGGAACTTACTTTGGAGTCAAATCTGTCAAGAAGCGATCTCAATATTTTTTGAACAACGATGTTTTCTTCAATATTTTCTCCTAGTCCTTTAAGAGAGTTAACCACTTTAGCTACTTGGAGGAAGTATGATGCAATATATTCTTCATCATCCATTTTTAGACTCTTGAATTGTCTTCTATAGGTTTGAAGCTTTGCCTTCTTAACTTTGGAGTCCCCATCATATAGGGAAACCAAATTATCCCATACTTCTTTGGCTGAGTCACAATTCATGAATTTCGTAAATTCAGAATCGGTAATTCCACTAGTGATAGAATTTAAAGCTTTGGCATTAGCAATGTAGGATTTTATTTCATCTGGATCAGCTGGAAGACCGGTGGGAGCTTTGTACCCATCCAAAACAGAGTGCCATACTTTAGGTCCAAGATACATTAAATAGTAGGACATCCTCTTTTTCCAAAAACTAAAATTTGTTCCATCAAAGATAGGTAGTTTCCCTTTTGCTTCTATGTTCTTCATTGCGCCTAAGAATCTTTCTTCTAGTTGTTAGGCTGATAATGAAGAAGCTAGATCTGATACCAATTGTTGGAAATACTGAGAGGGGGGTGAATCAATATTTATTTTCAATTGTTAATTATTTCCAATTAGATTCTTCACAATTAAAGACAGAAGGTGTATAAGAATAATATTAAGGATTAATAAGATTTTCAATCCTTTTTTTTTTTCAAATAATTGTATAAAATAGATGAGTGAGGGCACCAACCCTTTAATGAAACAAGCACCAAATTGGAATTTTATGAGGCTCTGACCTCTAGGGCTTTGACCCTATCTTCTCAAGGCACCAACATTGTGTTTAGGAGCTCCTACTCCAAGGACACCAATCCTTCTTTGCATTGTTATCAGATGATTGATTCAAGGATGCTCTATCGCACCAAACTACACCAACTATTTTGTATCACTTTACTTTATAAATTATGTGCCAAAGACTGCACTCAACCAAAATTTCAATACCAGACTATTTCAAGACAACTGAATCACAATGTTCCACAGTCCAAATAATACTACACCAATTTTGAGCTTGAACAGGTCCACATGTGAGCAAGATAGTATAGTTCTGAGCTATAAAAAATAGTCCAAAGCACTACACTGTAATATAGTTTAAGAGGTCCCAACCACTTCAAATTAAAAATAAATTTGAGCTTCAGTATGCAATATTGTGTTACCACAATTCTAAGTCAGGAGAAATGAACACTTTAGCTGTTTTTTTGTCCAAGCCAAACTTCAGAGGATCCGAGTTGTATTACATGGAGGCAGGTCTGAACCAAATTTCAGTGAATTCAAATTGTATTTCAATGAGACAGGTCCAAATTAAAATTTAGTTCATCGAGCTATATTACAGTGTGACAGGTTCAAACTTCAGGAGTTCTGTAACAGAATCTGATTCCTTCAATATTCAAATCTGTATATAGAACAAGGTTCTATGATTAGTTTCGTAGCTTCTTTATCGAAGTTCGAGGGTCTATTTTAGCTGCTTGTAGGTGAATTTTTTGTGGCTTAGTCTCAGTCCATCATCCGATTTATAGCCCAAAAGGCATTCCAGACCTGCTCGTAATCTCTTCCTCCTTTATCTAATGCTTCCTCTCCTTTAAGTTCACGAGTTGTGAACTATAAGACTTCTTTTATGTGGATTATCACCAAAATTGTTGATCAAATGAAGTGTTTTAGACATCTATATATACTGGTTTTGGAGTTATATGAATAGACACGTTGGTTGGGTGAAGGAGTATGAGCATATACAAGTCGACTCAAGTCGGCTATGCAAAAAATATATATTTTTCAACTTAAAAATTCAATTTATCACAAAGTACTAGGAGTTTCGGGAAAAAAAAGGACTCATTAGAATGGGAAAAATATACTCTACAAGATGGTATAGGACCCATGTGGATAGGATGCCTCCAAGGTGATAAAAACAATTTTTCTTTGTGATTGTCTTTAATTTTTGTGTGCAGGAGGTGAATAGGATAACAGGCCTTTTCCACTGCTTGGCTTCTCCTTTGTTTGGCTTATCAATCATAGGATCATAGTGTCATCATGTAGGACATATTTGTCATCATGATAGTACCCAGGAAGGTCATGAAGGTATAACATCATGTATTCAATAATAGTGCAGTAATATGTCACAGTGAAACATCATTAGAATTTAAAATGATATCT
The DNA here is from genome assembly GCA_034641835.2 of Pinus albicaulis. Classification (NCBI taxonomy): domain Eukaryota; kingdom Viridiplantae; phylum Streptophyta; class Pinopsida; order Pinales; family Pinaceae; genus Pinus; species Pinus albicaulis. Next base: position 116,634,073 of record CM076580.1, on the reverse strand, counting down.
TCCATGTTATCATCTAGTCTTTCAGGCTTCATGTTGGAACAGGGTCTCCTAAAGCTGTGAATTTCGTCCATTTTTGTATATTTTTGGTATTATTTAGTCTAACGCAGGGGTTTTGGGGTGGTTCAAAGCCCCGAATGCATTGTAATGGGTCAAGGGTAGACCAAGAGTCTGAAAACCATGGTTTGCAGACCATTGGATGCGTAGGCTAAATCGATATAAATAAATGAAAATTTTTGAGTCTTAAGGTAGGAAAGAATTGAGATTGATGCTAAGGATGAATTTTTAGATCTGTTGTCAGGTTGTTAGGGTAAGGATCTTGTTGGCTGTGTGTGCGAAGATCCTCAGTCCTGCTGTGTGCAGACCCTGCTGGTTGTGTGCGCAGGCGGTATTTTGGGATTGTAAATGGATTTTGATATTAATATATATGCGAAGTATTGTTGGATATCTAATGCTATCTGGATATTCTTTGTTATGATTGATGTGAACCTGGGTTAGATGATTAAGTTGCAAAAGTGTCTGTTTAATTACTGCAAACTGTGAAAGTATCTATGTTTCTGGTATATGTATCTGTGATCTATCAATTACTGCGATTATAGTGTTTTGTGCTGATAATTGGTATTACACACGTGGGTGCAGAGGTATTTATCCAACCTATGCATGATAATAGCTTTGTAAGCCTGCTAATAGATCTGTATAAGTACGAACTCGATAGGTTGGGGTGCAGACCCGCTTGACTTACCTACTCTCTCTGGGTGCATAAACCTGGTTCCAACACCCTCCCATACTGCTTCGGGTGAGACTTTGGCCTACGCAAGTAGGTCATTGCCGAAAGGGCCAGTAGTATAGGGGTTTGTTTGCAAACCTTAACCTACGAACCCGGGTCAAGACCCCTCGAGCCAACAAATGGTTATGTTTTTGGGACCAGGAGAATTTTGAGAGAGAGATCGGGTAATGCCAAGAACACATTGGAAACCTGAGAAGAAAGAGATCAACGAGTGGTTCGAAAAGAAAATTCAGGAATTTGTAGTGAGGGAGAATCGTAGTGCAAAGTTGACCATAGAGAAGTGGAAGAATAAGTACATTTTCACAGAGATTTACTAAATTTTATTTTTGACATTTGCGACCGAGCTTTAGGAGTGGCTCACAAGGCTGGTAGATTTCTAGAAGTGTTGGAAGGACGAACGGGTCACGCAGTGGACCCCAGAGCTGATCCAAAAGTTAGAAAAGACTTATAACACCATCACTCGCATGGTAGATCACTGGGTAGATAGTGTGATAGGAGGGTTTGTGACAAAATTTGCAATTGATCAATTTGTGCCCTACTTCGAGGCGGAACAAAGGTTATTCAAGGGTTTCTGGGGTAATTTTCTAAAAAATCTACCATTACTGATTAAGATCTTATTGTGCGAAAAGAGAATTTTGTGCAGCCATATAGAGTGAATGAGATCCAATCAAAGTGAGGGTACAACACGCAGTGGTAAGTACTACAGAACTAACCAAGAAGGAGATAGATCTGTCTATAGTCCAGTAAGGGATTCTGCTATGCAAGAACCTCCTACTACACCACCATCGAGCCAGCACATGGGTAAGAACTCACCCATACCTCCTCCCCCACTAGAAGACGATATGGCCTCACACATGAAGCTACCTAACTTCAAGGGAGTAGGGGATGAAGACATGGATCGGTTCTAGTTTGTTGCAAGATTGGTATGGACTGCGCAGAACATGGCCAACGACATTGTAAAATGGGCGTAGCTATCCCTTGCCTTTGAAGGAAGATCCTTGGATTGGTATATGGGATACATAGCTCAACATGCGAATGCGACCATTGAAGTGATTAAGAATGCCTTGAAACAACAGTTCAAGAAGCCTAAGTCCTACTCTCAGATAGTGAACGATCTGAAATATTTCAAGTAGAGACTGTCTGAGTCTGTATGGGAAGCTGACTAACAGTTAAAGAAGGTAATTAGAGAAGGAGGATTTATGTATGATGATAGGTAGCACACAGAGTGGTTCATTGCTATGTTGTTGCCCCACCTACGCGTGCCAATGGGTCATCAAGCCATTGAATCGCAGGAAAAGGCCTTGGAGATTGCAATGAAGCTGGAAGCTGTGCCAAGAGATGATACCCAGTTAGGAGTATAAAAAATACAAGGACAGTTAGAGGCAATGCATATGGAGATCCAGAATCTGCAAAAGGAGCGAGGAACAGAGACTAGCCCTGACAGGTGGTGCATATGATGCAAGGTGAATGGCCACACTAAGGATAACTATTCATTGCTAGCAGACTACATGCAGGCTGGGGGACCCAACCCATTGCTTCCTAGGGAAGTTGTGGGGCTAAGTGGGTTAGTGCTATGGTGCGATGATTATCGTGTGGCTAGGCTGCATGATACCAATCACTGTCCCCGCCTTTCCGCATATGTACCAGAAGTGAAGCAAGAATGGTGCAGGTTTTGCAGATCTGTAGGACACGATGAGCAGAACTTCTAGACCTATGATCTGATGATAGATAAAGGAAACATATATAGGGTAAAATCAGACCCCTCTTCCCCAAGATCCCCCTCAGGTATGGGTGGCTCCCCAGCTATGAGTAGGGGAGGGGCCTAAGGTGGAAGCACAGGTATGGGGAGAGGAAAAATTATATGTTATAAATGTGGAGAAATAGGGCACTTTACAAGGGATTGCACGAACCTTGCGAGGCAATCCTGTAGATACTGTAGGCAGCTGGATCATGTGATCGAAGATTTCCCAATTCTAATAGCTAAGATGCAAGAGAAGCAACAAACACCTAAGGGTCAAAGGGTCAAGGAAAAACCTCGAGATGAAGGACCAAGTGGTAATGTTATAATACACAGTGGCATGGCCATCGGAGGAGCTACGGAGAAAGCTGAGGCAAAGCCTCTTATCCATAAAGCAACCATTAAACAAGAAGGTTTGGACCTACAAAAGTAAAAGGAAAAATTTGTCATAGCTTGGCAAGACTTTGCTCAGGCTGAGGCATCTGCTTCTCAGAAACCCGTGAACAGTAGAGCTGAGGATGAGGTCAAACCATTCTTGCAGGCGTGTATAAAGTTGCTGCGCAACCAGCGGGCTATAGAAAGCCTCCAAGTGCTAATAGATAGTTGCGCAGAACGATCTAATCCACCCCTGGAAGTTAAGCATGTGCACAAACTGTACAAACATAAGAAACAAACTGGTAGGGAAATGCGGCTTATTATGCAAATTCGTGATTATGAAATGGATCAGGTTATTATGGACTTAGGATCGGATGTGAATGTACTGCCGAAGCAAACTTGGCAACGAATGGGGGTACCTAAGTTGGAATGGTCCACTATCCAGCTGCGCATGGCCAACTAAAAGAAGATCATACCATTGGGAAGGCTGTCAAAAATCATGGTAGACATCACAAGAGTTAAGATCTGGGCTGATTTTGATGTTTTTCAAATTGTAGAAGATGCGGACCCCTACCCTGCGCTCCTGGGATTGGACTGTGCTATAGATATGGGTGATATTATCAATTTTAAGAAGAGAAGCATGGTGTTTGAAAGTGAAGGGACGTGGATGGTAGTACCAATAGACCCCACAAAAGGATAAAGGTATAAAGAGCTAATGCGTGAGGAAGAGGGGGTGGATCACATTTATAAGTTAACTGCGAGGGGCGAAGACTAGATCAATCCTACGGCCGATGTCGTGCTGTGCTGGGAAAATTGTAGTGAATGCTTTTCTGATTCCGATGGGGAAATGGAAAATTGGAAAAACTAGTTACATGATGTCTCTGTGCTGTGCTGCCTATGAATCACAAGGGTTTTCCGTTTCATATCCTCAGAGGTAAGAGAACTTCCCTACTTTGATGGTTCCGGTAGTGTAAAAGAGTTTTTGCGAACGAATGTTATGGTCCCTTAATCTAGCCATGCGCTCAACACCTGCAAGATGGTGGGACATGCATAAGGGGGCATTCTAGGATTGGGAGAAATGTCAAGATATGATGATCCTATGATTTGAGCCTCCAGCTAACATGTGCGTCAAGATGTTTCTTGGCCTAGGAGATCCGCGCGAATATTTTTTCGCTTGGATGGAGAAATGGTGAGACCACACTATAGAAGAATGGGTTCACTTGTTTATTCATGCCTTGGGACCAATCCCCATTGCATGGTACTTAGATGTGGAGCTACATAAGTGCACTCACCATTGGGAAACCTTAAAGGATGAATTCGTGGGGACCTTTGGACTAACAGGAGGAATGGAGGTGCTGGATGAAGCTCTACAGGATATAGATACCTTTGTATTTGGTGAATCCAACCCCTATGCATCATTGGAGATACCAATATTGGAAACATAGATGCAGGATATTGTCAACTGCTGTAATATCACCATAGAAGAATGTGATGAAGACCCGCGCAATGTCTCGATCCCAGAGTCAAAAGGGGAGCGCGCGCTTGCAGGACCTCCATTAAACACTGTGGATGTTACGAAGCCTCTAAAGCTGCGAGAGGTTAACATTTGCACAGAAGAGCAACCCAAATTGGCTAAAATTGGGGACTACTGAGATGATGAGACAGTAGGAAAGGTTGCGAAACTACTGATAGAATATGAAGACTTATTTCCAAAAAAAATTTCGGAGCTTAAGGGGATCATAGGGGACTTAGGGGTTATGTGCATCACACTGAAACCAGATGCGCGACTTGTAAAGCAGTGCCCTTATTGGCTGAATCCTAAGTATAAGAAAAAGTTTAGGGAAGAAATCGATAAAATGCTCACCGCAGGTATCATTGAACCAGTCGATCAATTGGATTGGGTAAGTCTGATGGTGGTTCAGGAGAAGAAGATGAAAGGGGAAATCCGCATCTGTGCAGACTTACAAAAATTAAATGATGCATGCGTACATGATCCCTTTCTGACGCCATTCTTGGATAAAATCCTGGATAGCCTAGGACGCCAAGAAGCATACTCATTCACTGATGGGTTCTCAGGATACCATCATATCAGAATCACACCTGAAGATCATAGCAAAACTACATTTAATACTGAATGGGGATCCTTTCAGTATATGGTCATGCCGTTCGGACTCAAAAGCACCCCTGCCATCTTCTCGTGAGTTGTAGTTGCAGTGTTCAAAGAGTTCATCCATAAATTTCTAGAAGTATACTTTGATGATTGGACTATCTTTAGCTTAGTAAAGACACATGTTTCAAATCTGCGCATGATGTTGGATGCTTGTTGAAAAGTGCCAGATTTCCCTAAATATCAATAAGTGTATCTTCGGCGTACCCTTCGGAATCTTGCTTGGACATATATTTTGTCGACAAGGGTTGATGGTTGACCCTCGAAAGTTGCAATTATCATCAATCTGGCAGTACCTACGATTGAGAAACAGTTGTGTTCGATCCTCAGACTTATGGGCTACTATAGAAAGTTCATTCATGGATACTCGCTGATCAGAGCGCCTCTAGAAAAGCTGCTTAAGAAGGATGTTTCATTTTTCTGGGATGATGAGTGTCAAAATAGCTTTTAACTACTCAAGGAAAATACGGTCTCTGTGCATATCCTTATTTTTCCTGATTGGGCAAAGGTATTTCATGTTTACGTTGATGCTTCCAAAATATCCCTGGGAGCAGTCCTTACACAACCTAGAGATGGAGACATTGATCACCCAGTTGCATTTTATAGTCGAAAACTCTCTGGTGCGGAGGGAAATTATGCCACCACAGAGCGGGAAGGATTGTCCATTATCTATGCATTACAGAAGTATCAACACTATCTATTAGGAGGACATTTCAAAATGTTTACAGATCATTTGGCTTTGAAGTACCTGGTGAATAAGCCTATGTTGGGGGGGTGGGGGGGGGGGGGGGAAATCTGCCGATGGCTTCTGTTGTTCCAGGAATACAACTTTGAAATCATTGTCAAACCAGGGAAGTTGAATTCTGGGCTAGATCACTTGTCTCGATTTGAGACTGGTGAGGAACCAACCAACCTAGAAGAAGTATTGCCTAACGTGCAGCTGTTTGCTATTAACGTAGTTGATGTGCACTTCGCTGACAGAATTCAGTTCCTGACTACAAGCATGGCACTCGTAGAGTATTCGGTGAAACAAAAGAAAGAGTTGGTAACCCGCGCTGCGGATTTTTCCATCATCGTAGGTCACCTCTATAAGATGGGAGCAGATGAAGTGCTGCGAAGGTATGTTTTGGAACATGAACGGCATGCTATCTTTATAGAAGCCCATGATGGAGTAGCAGGAGGTCACTACGCAGGGAACACAATGACACGGAAGATCTTAAGAGCTGGATTATGGTGGCTTACCCTGCATAGTGACTCTCATGCCTATTGTAAGACCTGCGATACATGCCAATGCACCGAAAGACTGTCTTGTAGGGATGAAATGCCCCTTCAACCACAAATGGCCCTGCAAGCATTTGAAAAGTGGGCCATCTATTTTGTAGGACTTATCAACCCACCAAAAAAGGAGACAGGTGTGCGTTATATTATAACTGCTACTGATTATTTAACTAGGTGGGTCGAGGTACAAGCGGTGAAGGATTGGACTGCAGATACCACTGCGCACTTCATCTTTGACCAGATTTTGACCATATTTGGATGTCTGAAAATCCTGATGAGCGATAGAGGTACGCACTTTGTCAATGAAACAATACAGGCCTTGACGGAAGAATTTCGGATCCATCATGCGAAAATCACTCCATATCATCCTCAGGCAAGTAGAGTGGTCAAAGCTTCTAATAAGGTCTTGGAGCACGCACTGACCAAGGTCTGTAATGCCAATCACAGTGACTAGGATGTGCGCATTCCGTCTGCTCTATGGGCCTACCGAAACACATGTAAGAAGTTGACAGGGAAAACAACGTTTAGGATGGTCTATGGCAAGGAGGCCGTCATGCCCATGGAATATATTGTTCCTAGCCCACGCATCGCAGCCTTCACAAATATGGCAGAGTCTAATATCATGGAGGAGTAGTTAGCGCAACTTGTGGCTTTGGAGGAATATCGTTTCATTGCTAACTTCCATTGGCAGGTTCAGAAGGCACGCGATAAGGCATGATATGATCTACATATTCGTCAAAATAACTTTGCGGAGGATGACTTAGTCCTACTTTATGATAGCCAGTTTGCGAAACACCCAGGGAAGTTTTGACAGCACTGGCTTCGGCCCTATACAGTTAAAGGAATCACGGAGGGCAGAGCTGTACGGTTAGCTATCTTGTGCGGCGATATGCTACTCGGCTATATCAATGGCAGTCGGCTCAAACCATATCGAATCAAATGAAGATATGGCCGGAGTAGCTGTATAAAGTGGGGTATACCCGCCAAGGAAGGTAAGCCTGACATGTACCATGCTACGTGCAAAAGGCAGCTGCAAGATTGGAAGCCCAGAGTGGTGCACTAGAGGCGCAGGAATAAACTCAGAAGGAATAAAATTAGAACACAGTAGGTGCGCTGGGAGTGCAGGAGGTATGATAAAAGCGCAAGGGTACATTGGAAGCGCAGGTGTGCATTGAGCGCACCAAGGGTGCAAAAACTAGCCGTTGGAACAGTCAAATCGGATAAAAAGAAAAAGTTACCGTTGGAAGGAGCGAGAAATTGGCATTTAATGAGGAGATTTCTAGATATTTTTTACCGTTTACTTGATGGTAAGTTCCAAGTGAAGTTTACCCTACTGTTGGTTGATCGCAAAGGCTATAAAAAGGGTAGGATAGATCAGACAAGGGTTCTGTATCACTTGAATAGCTTGCACTTGGAATGTTTTTCCTTGACGAAATTGTGCTATAAGAATTTATATGCATATAGTGTCCCTTTCATGCCTGAGCAACCTACTCCTTCTGACAGTATCCACCCGGGGTTGGGATTCATTTTTCGCGCCATAATGACGACCACTAATCCTGCTGAATCCTCAGCACCAGCAACCTTGGCAGAGCTAGAAACTGAGGAAGTGGTGGAGATTGAGTCCAAGGCTGAAGAAGTTATCTCCACGCCAAGTGCAGTCACGAAGAAGGGAAAGGAAAAAGCACAGGGCTCAGGGAAACCCTCGAAACCCATGAAATGGGTTGGAGGGAAGCCCTGTACTTCCCCGCGAGCGATGCCCCAGGTGCATGTTGCTCGGGAAGAGGCTCAGGCTGTAAAGACAATCAATTGGTTACCTCCTTTCATTCGGCTGCGTAGGCCCTCGACGCGCACGCCGAAGAACCTCGATTGCTTGATCACCTACCTGCACATGTAGCTGACCCCGAGAGAGGTCCCCATTATTGGTGAACCTTTTGGAAGGCTCCATGAGACAATTTGATGATCATGACTTGGCCAATTTGGATGCCTTCCCTAAGTTGGCGTCGGAGTTATATATTGAACAAATTCAGGAGGAAAATGGGATCAAATTTATCCCCGTAAGCTGGGTATGTGGAGTGGCAGGATTTGATCTCCTCAACCTGCTTAGGATGACGAATTTTAGCCACTACAATATCACAGACCGTCTAGTGCGTTAGTTTCTTGCCCTAGTCCATGATGGGTGTTTGTGGATTAAGGATCGAATCCCTATCGACGTTGCGCTCATCCATCGAATCACTGGTCTTCCTATGGAAGGGTCAAACCCCCTGAAGCGCGTTGGTAAGAAGTATGAAGGGGAAACTACTGAATATGTGCGACAAAAATACCATTTGGAGAGGAATACTCGCGGCTTCATGATAAAAACCATCAGTGATCCCGCCATGCAACTGGGTACCATGTTATTGGCATGTAAGATGATGCGAAAATGGCAGGTGGCCTCCGTCCCCACATAAATAATTAATTTAGCAGGCCAGTGCCAGAAAGGGGTCTACTTTAATTGATCACAATATTTGTGCAATGATTTTTTGGCCAATGTCCGTGAATCCTAGGAGCAGGGACGGGCATTTTTCTATTCCTAGCTGCTACTTCTCATCGCATTGATAGCCTTGGAAGAACCTAAGGAATCGGTCCTCCCAGAGCTCACCCTCGAAATGTGCAAGGGGGCTCGATATACAAACTTATGGGATTCTAAGGATACACAGCATGTCGAAGACAACCAAGTCTTCAGGGTCCTCTTTCAGAGTAGCTTGGCAGCAGCCATTAATTCCCGACCATGGTTGTCTCCAGCAGTATATGACAGATACAAGGGAATTGAGGCATTCCAGGTCACCATGCACAACGTCTAGGTCAAAGCACACACAAATTGCTGATGCGGTCACTTTGGCCATGGAAGACAGATGGTTAGCATTAGAAGAACAACAGAGAGCTGCGATCGTCACAATTCAGGTTGAGCTTCGTGCTCTACAGTTGAAGGCAAACACGCTGTAGACTAGTGTGACTCAAGTACAACTGCCCTCGGCAACTAGCAGTGCAGCACTAGTTACAAAAGAAAGTCACCTCTGTTCTTTACCTGTCGCAACGCTTGTGATCATTCCACCCAGCCTGGGAATGCAAGTCTAGGCCGGTGCATAAGTACAACTGGATTTAGCCAGGCTACCACATGAGGCATTGTAGGTTCTCCACACGTCCTTGTTTCAGGAAATTCACCATTGGGACCAAAAAGTGCACCAACAGCTCGGTGTGGCTGAGCAAACAATCACAGCAAAGAACGTTGAAGTGTCCCTAGCCATCGCGCAACAAATGGAGCTAGAACACTTAATTCACAGACTCTCTGCAGATGTTATAGATGAAATCTCGGCCACAGCCACCCCCTAGGATAATATTGAGGGGTTGGTTGCAGCATTGAAGGCCTCTAGGACGGAAGTTCAGGTGGTCAAAACACAGATGGAGCAGCAAATTGCATATTTTCAAGCTAAGTTGCAGCCCGAAACACCTCCAAAGGTACGGGCCCAGCGAGTTGTGCTGGTTACCGTGACTACAACTGTCATCATAGGGTAGATCGCTTAGGGCGCCCAGTTACTGGAAACAGCCATGCAGCTATGGACCAAGGTCTAGCACGACCCCATCCTGCGAGAAATAAACCAGGACCTACAGCAGAAGGAAGAATCATTCGAGAAGATAGAAGCCACCCTGCCCACTTTGGTTCCTGCTCAACGCTTGACATGACTTTGAGCCATCCATGCCCTCCAAAATGATATTGATGAACTCTGGCATAAGAAGAAAGTTCTCAGTGACCGCTTGAAGCCTTGGGCTGCCGAAGCTCTCATGCTCTCGCAGGATGTTGATGTTGCTGTTAAGCAGCTAAACCAGACTCTGGAGAGCGTCATCACTGCGACAGAAGGCCCGAATTCACAGAAGTTGGTAGAAATTGTGCAAAATGCTGCTGCTCAGAGTGAAGGTGTGCTGCCCCCATTGGCTGAAGCAATCAGACTGCTGTAGGTGCGGGTGGAGACCCCACCATTATAGTGACTCAGGACAAGTCACAAGATTGTGTTGGGGGACCTTTGGAACAGGGTCTCCAAAAGCTGGGAATTTTATCCATTTTTGTCTTTTTTTGGTATTATTTAGTCGAACATAGGGGTTTTGGGGTGGGTCAAAGCCTCAAATGCATTGTAATGGGTCAAGGGTAGACCAAGAGTCCGCAAACCATGGTTTGCGAACCATTGGATGTGTAGGCTAAAGCGATATAAATAGATGAACCTTTTTGAGTCTTAAGGTAGGAAAGAATTGATATTGATGCTAAGGACGAATTGTTAGATCTGTTATCGGGTTGTTAGGGTAAGGACTCCTGCTGGCTGTGTGCGTGGAGATCCTCAGTCCTTTTGTGTACGGACCCTGCTAGCTGTGCGCACAGGCAGTATTTTGGGATTGTAAGTGGATTTTGATATTAATATATATGTGAAGTACTGTTGGATATCTGATGCTATCTAGATCTGCTTTGTTATGATTGATGCAAACCCGAGTTATATGATTAAGTTACGAAAGTTTCTTTTTAATTATTGCAAACTGTGAAAGTATCTATGTTTCTGGTATATGTATCTATGATCTATTAATTACTACGATTATAGTGTTCTGTGCTGATAATTGGTATTACGCACGTGGGTGCGGAGGTATTTATCCAATCTATGCATGATAATAGCTCTGTAAGCCTGTGAATAGATCTGTTTGAGTACGAACTCGATAGGCTAGGATGCAGACCTGCTTAACTTACCAAATCTCTCTCTAGGTGCGGAAACCTGGTTCGAACACCCTCCCATACTACTTTACGTGAGACTTTGGCCTGCGCAAGAATGTCACTGCTGAAAGGGCCAGTAGTAGAGGGGTTTGTTGGCAAACATTAACCTCCAAACCTTGGTCAGGACCTCTCGATCCAACACTTCATCAAGTTTGTTCATTCATTCAACCTGTTTCCATCAATGACAACTTGGATTAACAGGAACTACGACTGTTCTCAAAGAACCTTTTCCATCACAACAGACCTAGATGGTAGAGCAACCTCAACCATCTGCCCCATTTGGCTCTTATGTTTTCATGATGAACGGTACTGCATCTGTTTCTATTGCTACTCGGTCGAAATATTATACCGGATCGCGTCAGGCAGCGAGGAAGGAGATCGCTGATGGTCCTCCTCCTCCTCCTGCTTCTGGCCCTCTTCAAATTGAAAGGCCTAGTACTAAGCCCGTTGTACGACCAACTTCTAAAGGTTTACTTCGTAAGTCTTATTACAATCCCAAATCCTGTGCTGCTCAACATTACAGTATTGTTGAGGATCTGGTGCATGCGCCATCTGCAATGTATGCATTAGAAGTACTTCAAATTTTTTCTTCTCAACGGAAGGCTTTGTTATCTGCAATCGATGGGGTTGATCCTGCTGATACTAGCCTTCTCTCTTTCGACTTAGAGAATTTCATTCCATGAATTCCGCACCAAATTGTGCTCATTATAAAATTTGGTATTAATGGTCTGAGTATCCATCAGGTGGTTGTGGACAAGGATACATCTACATGCATCATGTCATCTGCCTTGTTAGGTCCCTATATTACTATTATAGTCCCTTATTGTTGTTAGTGTAACCCCCTTATTGTTATTATTGTACCCTTGTAACCCCCATATTGTTATTATTGTGCCCTTAAATTATTATTGTTAGGTCGGCTAGGATTACATTGTGGCCGTACTAAGATTACATTGTGGCCCCATGGACTCCTATATATAGAAATGAGGTTTTGTAATTTGTATCATCCAAGAATTTTTCATTCATGTAATGTATTGGAGGTTTCCCCCTCAAAGTGGATTATTTCTAAGGCGTTGATATCTCTTTTCTTCTATTTTTGGAGTTGGTTTCACAACATTTGGTATCAGAGCTTTGGATTCTAGGATTTTCGCTGCTCCAAACCGGTCATCATGGAATTTTCGCTATAACTTTTTTTTCTACAAAGGTTCAGAAGCTGAAATTTTTGGAGTAAGAAGCCGAAATCCCGAGGAACATCGTCGCAAAATTTTAGAGCTTGGTTTGCAATATTTTCAGAGATATGATCTGTGGAAGTTAGGGTTTTTTGCAGGCTCCTGAATTTAACCTAAACAGGTCATCGTGGAATTTGCACTATAAATTTTTTTCTACAAAGTTTCAGAAGCTGAAATTTTTAGAGAGAGAAGCAAAAATCATTAGAAACATCGTCGCAAAATTTCAAAGCTTGGTTCGTAACATTTTCGGAGATATGATCTATGGAAGTTAGGTCTTTTTTAGGCTCCTGAATTTAATCTCAAAGAGGTTATCGTGGGAAAATATTCATAGCTCTCTCTCTGAGCATCGGATTGGAATGTTGTAAAAAGTGGCTGCAAGAACACGGACTTTAGTTTCTTTTCTATAAATTTCAGAGCCAAAGGAGGAAACGGTGACACGTGGCAAGTTGTACAAGTTTGCTCTACTGAACTAGTCCATAATTGGGTCATTGTGGAGATTGGACATAACTTTTCCTTGAAGAATCAAAATCAGGTCAGACCTGTGACATTTGAAAGAAGCTTCAGAGGGATACTACAAGGCTGAATTTCAAATATTGAGGATCTACAATTACAGAGATAATTCAATTTCAATATAGAGCTCCTCAAAAGCAAGTAAAAGGTGTGTATTTTTTTTCCCAAATTGCATAAGTCTTGTTTGAAGAATCAAGTTGAATTGATTCCAAGGGCATATTGTAGAATATATATCAATATTAGATTCTAAAATGGCCCCTAAAAAGAATTCAACACCCATTAAGCCTTTAGAAGGCTCTACTATGACTCATGAAGACGAAGAATGGCAACATGACATATCAAAATTACAAGAGCAAGTGCAACAAATTTCGCTCTCGCAAAGAGCAACAAAAAATGACATGGAATTTTTGAAGAAAGGCATGGAAACTAAGATGGATGGTTTGAAGAAAGGCATGGAATCTAAGATGGATGGTTTGAAGAATGGCATGGAATCTAAGATAGATGGCATGGAAGCTAAGATCAATGAGAAAATGGAAAACATGAAGAATGATCTAAAAGCAGACATGGAAGGTTTGACAAAGTTGATAAAAGAAATGTTTCCTAATGGTGAAAAGATAGTAGAGGAAACTCATGATGAGAACAAAATAAATGTTAATCGTGATTTCATAAACTCTAATGTTGGTGGGAAGAACTACCATATTCCAAAAATGGATATGAGGAAGTTTGATGGAAAGGATCCTGTAACATGGATACTACAGATGGAGCAATATTTTGATCTCCATAACATGCAAAACACACAAAAGGTACGTATTGCAACTTTACATTTAGAACAAAATACATTTGTATGGTATCGATGGCTTTGCTCCCGTAAAAAATTGTCACTTGGTCAATTTTTACGGAGGAAATGATAGCACATTATGAGGATACAAAGAGCAACACCTTCTTTAGCCAATTGATAAATCTCAAACAAAAGGATTTAGTGGGGGAGCACATTGAGGACTTCCAAAAATTGAATATAAGGGTAACTGATATTCCAGAGGAACACAGGATTGATCTCTTCATAGGCACTTTAAAGGATAACATCCAACATGAAGTTCACGTTTTGGAACCTGATTCATTGGAGAAGGCATTCAGATTGGCAAGAAAAGTTGAATGTAAAATTATGGCGACAAGGAAGCCTACCACTCAATTCTATAAAGAAGGAAGTGTTGCTACGCCTAGATTTCCACAACCTACAAGGTTGACACCACAAAAATTGGAAGAAAAAATAGAAAAGGGGCTTTGCTACAGTTGTGATAGCAAATACACTGAAGGTCATAAGTCTGCTGAGAATAAATTATTTTACATAGATTGTGAAGAGGAAGAAAATGAACAAGAAGAGGATATACACAAGGAACCAGCCCTAGAAGAGGAAGAAATGAGTCCAACCATATCATGTAATGCATTGGCAGGAATTACCACTCCTCAAACTCTCAAGATAGAAGGAGATATCAAGAAGAAAAAGGTAATAGTGTTGATTGATTCAGGTAGCACCCATAATTTTATTCATTGTAAGGTAGCCAAGGAATTGAATTGTTTCCCATACCCAGCACCAGAATGTCAAGTGATGGTTGCAAATGGAGGAACTATAAATTGCTCTGGAAAATGCCATAATATCAAGCTAACCATGGGGGAATATGTATTGAATAGTCCAATGCTTTCCATTCCTATGGGAGGTGTTGATGTTGTATTAGGAGTACAATGGTTACAATCTTTAGGGACGGTAGCTTTTAATTTTCAAGAAATTTTCTGGAAATTTTTTCAGAAGGAAAAGTAGTCAAATTACGGGGTATTGCAGGGAAGCCAGGAAATATAATAAGCTCTAATGTCATGAAAAAGCTTCTAAAGAAAGAAAAACGAGGCATAATTGCACAATTATTCTCACTAGAAGTTCCAACATCAAAATCATCTATTTTTGTAGATCTCCAAAAAGTCTTGGACAAGCATTCCAAGGTTTTTGAAACTCCCAAAGGATTCCCACCTATTCGTGATCATGATCATGATATTAATTTGATTCCAGGAAGTGTTCCTCCAAACATCATGCCTTATAGATATCCTTATGTCCAAAAGAGCGAAATTGAACATATGATTACAGAAATGTTAGAGGCAGGTATAATTCAACCTAGTCAAAGTTCTTTCTATGCTCCTGTAGTATTGGTACACAAGAAGGATGGATCATGGTGCATGTGTCCCGATTATAGGGAGCTCAATAAGCTCACCATTAAAGAGAAATTTCCCATTCCTGTGATTGATGAATTATTGGATGAATTACGTGGAGCAATTTATTTTACCAAGTTGGATCTTCGTTCAGGATATCATCAAATTAGAATGAAGACTGAAGATATTCCAAAAACAACATTTCGAACTCGTGAGGGTCATTATGAATTTTTGGTCATGCCTTTTGGCCTTACCAATGCACCTTCTACATGTCAAGGGTTGATGAATTCCATTTTCAAACCCTTCCTTATAAAATTTGTGCTAGTATTTTTTGATGATATATTAATCTACAACAGGTCTTGGAAGGATCATGTTCAACATGTTGACAGGGTGCTCAAACCATTGTAGGAGAAACAATTATATGAAAAAACATCCAAAAGTTTCTTTGGAGTACAAGAGGTGGAATATCTGGGTCATATTGTATCTCATGAGGGTGTTAAGGTAGACCCTAACAAAATTAAAGCCATTAAGGAATGGAAAGTTCCCACAACCATAAAGCAGTTGTGAGGATTTCTCGAGTTAACAAGGTATTATCGCAAGTTTGTTAAGAATTATGGGAGAATAGCAGCACCTCTAACAACATTATTGAAGAAAGATGCATTTTCATGGACTTCTGAAGCAACTAAGGCCTTTGAACATCTTAAAGAGGCAATGTGCCTAGCATTGGTCTTAGCTACGCCAGACTTCACAAAAACCTTTATTGTGGAATGTGATGCCTCAGGAAATGGAATTGGTGTTGTTTTAATGCAAGAAGGAAGACCCATTGCTTTTGAAAGTCGTCCAATCAAAGAAAAGTATTTATAGAAGCCTATTTATGAGAAGGAAATGTTAGCAATACTGCATGCACTAAAGAAATGGAGAACTTACCTAATGGGAAGACACTTCAAGGTAAAAATTGATCATGATAGTCTTAAACACTTTTTGGAACAAAGACTATATTTAGAAGAGTAGCAAAAATGGGTCATAAAGATGTTGGCTTATGACTTTGAAATAATCTACAAAAAAGTGAAGCTAAATGTTGTTGCAGATGCACTCTCAAGAAAGAATGAAGAGGTGGAAGCATTGCTTTGTGCCATTTATATTATCTAACCAGATTGGATAACCGAAGCAAGAGATGAATGAAATAAGGACGAAGAAGTGTGGACACTCATTCAAAAGTTGCAGCAAGATCCTAATACATCTGATACATTTAGTTGGAAAAATTATTCCTTATGGTACAAATATCGCTTATATCTTTGTAAGAATTCCCAACTAAAACAAAATATTCTTTTGGAATTGCACACTTCTCCTTTAGGATGACACTCGGGATTTTAAAAAACTTACCACACGGTGAAGAAATAATTTTTTTTGGATGGCCTTAAATTTGATATTCAAAATTTTGTGGCGGAATGTTTGGTTTTCCAGCAGAATAAAGTTGAGACAATTAAGACCCCAGGCCTTCTACAACCTTTATCCATTCCAAGTCAACATTGGGAGGATATTTCAATGGATTTCATCATAGGTTTACCTAAGTCCGAAGGAAAGAGTGTCATCATGGTGGTAGTTGGTAGACTTACCAAGTATGCACACTTTTGTGCATTATCTCATCCATTTAAAGCAAGTACAATTGCTACTACATTTATGGACACAATTCAAAAGCTACATGGGAACCCAAGGGTTATTGTGAGCGACAGAGATCCCATTTTTACTGGAAATTTTTGGACGGAGTTATTTTCTTGTTTGGGTACTCAATTAGCTCATAGCTCATCTTATCATCCTCAATCTGATGGTCAAACTAAGATAGTAAATAAATTTTTGGAAGGATATCTTCGTTGTTTTGTATCTGATAAAAAAACATAATGGGTCAAGTGGTTACCTCTCGCTGAATGGTGGTATAACACTTCCTTCCATATTGCAGCAAAAATGACCCCATTTATGGCACTTTATGGATATCATCCACTATCCATCACATCATCTTCAAGAGAAAATTCGAAGGTTCAAGCAGTGGAAGATCACATCGAGCATCAACAAGAAGTTCTCCAAATCTTAAAGGACAACCTGAATTTGGCACAAAATCGAATGAAACAATACACAGATCAACATTGCAGCGAGAGAAGTTTTGATGTAGGAGACTGGGTATTTTTACGGCTACAACCATCCAAACAAATGTCCCTCAAGCAAGCTAAGAAGGATAATAAATTATTGCCAAAGTACTATGGTACTTACAAGGTGTTGCAAAATATTGGTACTATGGCATACAAATTGGAGCTTCCTACTTCTTCACGAGCGCATCCAATTTTCCATGTTTCATGCCTAAAGAAGGTTATAAGTGAAAATCTTCCAGTTCAAACAATATTTCCAGAACTTGATGAGGAAGGAAAAATTATTTTGGAACCTGAAGTGGTCACAGAAACAAGAATTCGATAGCTACAGAATCGATCAAATTCAGAGTATCTCATCAAGTGGAAGAACTTACCCACTGAAGATTCTACATGGGAGGATGAGAATTTTATACAGAAGCACCCAGAGCTACTCAAGCATTGAGAACAACACTTTTTTGAAGGAGAGGGGCATTTAGGTCCTTATATTACTAATATAGTCCCTTATTGTTGTTAGTGTAACCCACTTATTGTTATTATTGTACCCTTGTAACCCTGATATTGTTATTATTGTGCCCTTAAATTATTATTGTTAGGTCGGCTAGGATTACATTGTGGCCCCACTAGGATTACATTGTTGCTCCATGGAATCCTATATATAGAAAGGAGGTTTTGTAATTTGTATCATCCAAGAATTGTTCATTCATGTAATGTATTGGAGGTTGCCCCCTCGAAGTGGCTTATTTCTAAGGCATTGATATCTCTTTTCTTCTATTTTTGGAGCTAGTTTCACAACATGCCTACTGGAAATCCATCGGCTCTCTAGCTCTAAATTCATCACCAAATTCCCTTGAAGAATTTGATGGAAGAGAATCAAAACCTCTTGGCGTTCTCGTTAGTTTTCCGATTACATTAGAAGGGAAGACTGTCAATGTCGAGGTTGAAGTAGTTGACGCCAAGCTCAATTACAATCTTCTCCTTGGTCACAGTTGGACTCACGCCATGATATGTGTTCCATCCACTCTCTTTCGTGTTCTGAAATTCCCACACTAAGGAAATATTTTTACTGTTGATCAATTGTCATTTTTCACTTCTTCTTCCGAGAACAACGTTTCGTATGTGGATTAGATTCCTAATCCCTACGAGAGTGTATGGCAGGGTCTCTTCAAATATCATGCCCTAATGGGTATTTTTCCTCTTCCTCCACCTCACACTGTTCAGATTAATATGATATCTCGGTCTGATGACCCATGGATCATCCCTTCGCCTGAACATATCGATTATTTCGGAGATTTGATGCCATTGAGTCTAATTGATATTGACTATTGTGAACTCATTTTGGCTTTAGAGCCTCCTCCTTCTGATCATGCTCCTTTGAGCACGTCTCTCGACACTTATTCTCAATCCCCTTGGCTCGGTGATTCGGATTCACCTGATCCCTTGAAAGAGATATTTCCCTCTGATGAAGCCATTTGGGAAGCTATGTCTCTCGAGGATCTTCTATGGGATGATAGTCATCATCGTTCCTTGTTCATGCCTAGTCTCGGGGCCATGTCTATGTGTCTTGATAGTCATCATCATTCCTCCACTTCAAACGCCTATTCTGACACATGAATTTTTTTCGGAGGGTAACTTGAGTAACATTACACAAAAAATTCCTATAGACATTTTTGTGAAACCAGGAATGATCGAGAACATCCATATCGGGGTCACTTGTTCTTCCGATGAAGTCTAGGTTTATGCTAGCCTTTTCCGCGAGTTCTGTGACGTCTTTGGTTGGTCCTACGAAAAAATGCCTGGCATCAATCTTAGTATAGTGGTGCATGAGATTCCTACCTACCCTGGTTCGAAGCTTGTTTGTCAGTGCCTTCGTCCTGTGCAGCCTAGAAAGGCTGCTGCCATTAAGGGTGAAGTTGAAAAACTTCTCAACGTTGGTTTCATCTATCCAATTCCCTTGACAGAATGGGTGTCCAAAATTTTCCCTGTAGATAAGAAGTAGGGTAACATTCGGGTTTGTGTTGATTATCGTGGCATAAACTGGGCCTATCCTAAGGATACCTATCCTACTCCCTTTATCGATCAGATCATTGATGACTATGCGGGGAGTGAGATATTTTCCCTCATGGACGGCTTTTCTGGCTATAACCAGATTAACATTCTCCTGATCAATTAACATAAGACTGCCTTCATCTGCCCTTGGGGTACTTTCACGTATAAGAAATTTCCTTTCGGCTTGAAGAATGTTGGGGCTACATTTCAGTGGGTGATGTCATATGATTTTCGCGATATTAAGCACATCGTTCAACCTTATCTGGATGACCTTCCGGCTCACTCGACCAAACATAAGGACCACCCTGACCATCTTCGTTAGATATTTCTTCGTTGTTGACATTATAACATCCGCTTAAATCCACATAAGTGTGTCTTCTACGTCGATTCTGGTAGAATCTTGGGGTTTATCATGTCCAAAGATGAGATTCTCCTCGATCCGATCAAAGTTGAGGCTATCATTAATCTCCCCTCTCCATCTTCGTTACATCAGTTGCAGAGTATGCAGGGGAAGGCTAATTTTTTATACTGTTTTATACCTAACTATGCCGAAGTGGCTAAAGGATTCACACGATTACTAAAGCAGGGCATCCCGTTCCTTTGGGATGAGATCGCCCAAAAGTATTTCAATGATTTGAAGACGTTGCTTGTCAATTCTCCTCTGTTGCGTCCTCCGAACTATCATCACAATTTTTCCCTCTATTTAGTCATCGCTTTCAACACAATTTCCATGGTTTTGGTGCAGGATGATGATGCCGGTAACGAGCATGTTATTTACTACCTCTCTTGTAACCTTCTCGATACCGAAACACGCTATGATCATTTCGAGAAGTTAGCGTTAGCTGCGGTTCAAGCAATTCAACGTTTTCGTCATTACATCTTGTCACGTACTGTGACTGTGATTGCTGATTGCAACCCCATGAATTATATATTGTCTCGACAGTTGCTGGAGAGCAAGTAATAAAAGTGGATTTTCATCCTCCAAGAGTTAGATTTGGAGTTTACTAATTCCAAGTTGAAAAAATCACTAGCCTTTTCCAATCTGATCTGTTCCCTCTCCTCTGACTCGCTTTGTCTGGTTCTGAAGAATGCATTCTAGACGATTCAATTTTTCTGAATAGCACCCTCGATCCTTGGTACGGTGATATAATCATATATCTTCAGACTTATACTTTTAGATTTGACTTGACGAAGGATGCTCATCGATGCATCTGCCATCAATCACAACCTTATCGTATAGTTGGAGATACACTCTACAACATCAGAGTAGATTCCATTCTTCGCTGGTGTTTGACTCTCGAGGAGGCTGAGAAATCCCTAAATGATTGTCACAATCGCACCTGTGGCGGTCACATGTCTGGTTATGCCACTTCATAGAAGTTTCTTTGTGCTGGGTATTTCTAGCCCTCCATATTCAAGGACTACATTGTTGTTGTTCGAAAATGTCATGAATGCTAGATCTATCAGCACAAGGTGCATGCGCCACCTTCACTTCTCCACCCTGTCATTACCGTTGGTCCCTTTACAAAGTGGGGCATCGATTTTATGATGTGTAACCCTCACTCAGTCGAGGGGTAAGCCTATATCATCGTAGTCGTTGGCTACTTCACCAAATGGGTTGAAGCAATGGCTACACTTGCCGTCGACGATAAGACAACCGCTCAGTTCATATTCAATCACATCATTTCTAGGTTTGGTGTCCCTCAAGCCATCGTTACCGATCATGGTTCCCATTTTTGGCATTATATGGTGGCGGAGTTGACTTCCAGGTTGGGTTTGTGTCACGACAACTCAATGTCGTACTATCCTCAGGCCAATGGCCAGGTTGAAGCTGTGAACAAAGTTCTTGTCACCATGCTTCAACATATGATTGGGATGCACAAATAAAACTGGCATCTCATGTTATTTTCGGATCTCTGGGCATACTGAACCTCAGTTAAGGATGTGACCAAATTCACTCCATTTCAGCTTGTTTACGGTCTGGAAGCTACCTTTCCGATTGAGTGTGAAATACCTTTGCTCAAGTTGGTCGTTGAATTGTTACCGAACACTTCGCCAGAAGAAGAGCATCTTCTTTACTTAGAAAGGCTAGATGAAACTCGCCGCTTGGTTGCTTTGGTCATCGAGGCAGAGAAAAAGCGGGTCAAAGCTCATTTTGACTAGTCAGTTTCCCCTCACTCCTTTGTGGAAGGAGACCTTGTCCTCCTGTACGACCAAGCTCATGATAAGATGGGGGCAGGAAAATTTCAACCCATGTGGCATGGGCCCTACATTGTTAAATGTGTCTTGCGGAATGGGGCCTATGAGATAATTGATTACGAAGGTCATCCTCTGGATCAGCCTAGAAATGGGTTGTATCTCAAAAAATATTATACATGAGTCACTCGTGCATGTTTTGTGTACATAGGTGTTATTTTTATTTTTGTACATTTTTGGATTGGTGTGCTTTTCGAGCGTTTTCTTGCTTATTGGGTCATTGCTTATTGTGCAGATGTATATTACCCCTTATGTTAGTTTCACGGATGGTGCTTCCCGCAGTACCCGAAACTTGTCTTCGGCAGCCTGGCTGATTTATGATCCTGGTGGTTAGTTGATATATATACAACGTATTTGTCTAGGACGAACTACAAAAAATGTCATTGAATATAGTGCTGTCATTGAAATATTAACCAAGGCAATTACCCTTAGAATTCATGCATTGGTTGTAAATCTGGACTCACAACTTGTTGTGCTTCAACTTAATGGACATTATTCAGTTAGAAACCCTCAGATTTTAAGGTTGTATTTACGTGTTCGTTTGCTGGAAAGGCATTTTGATTATATCACATATCAACATATTCCTAGGCGAATGAATGCACTAACTGATACAGTGGCTAACATTGTATTAGATAGACATTTGCGTAATATGTAAAATCATCATCACATAAAAAATATCCATATAGAAAACAGATGTATATATATATATATATATATCGAATGTTTGCATCAGTGTGCATCATAAGTACAAAATATGTGTGTTTGTATTACATCCCGAGACATCATGTCTCTCAAATATGCAGAAGTAAATCCTAGGTGTCTAATCGGCATAATGATCATGATCGCACATCACTGCCCGTACGAGCCGCCTCAGCAAGAGGTGAACTTGGTTTGACACCCCTACAGTGTGTCTTTGATAGGCATGAGGAACATCATCGAATAACGCATATTCCGGGACTCCACGGGAGATTCCCTCCACATTGTGCATGATTTACTCCTCCTTGCCTCCCTCACCATGAGGGGCAATATAAAAGTCACAAGGAACTCACCTTGCTATTGGAGACATGCCTGCAGGTCTTTCTGGTCCAACATGTTCGTAACACATGGATTTAATGTCAGAACATACATCACAAAAAAATCATAATACTCATAAAAATAAAAAGTGAGTCTTACCAAGTGCTTCATCCAAATCCTCTCTTTTTGGGAGTGGGAGGTTTGGATCACCAGTGAAATATGTGCCAGAGTAGGGCCAATCCTCCACGAAAATCAGCTGTTGGTGGAGCCAATAAAATAAATCCGGTCTCCAAGACATCTGTTGGTTGCCCCCTAACCTTGGCATCAGCGCTACCCAATGGGCCATCTGTGGTTCCTGTGCTGGTGGTGTTGGGACTATCACTTCCTGTCGCTGGAAAATTGGTAGTCATTCCAGGAAGAACGATAACAGGATGAATCCATATCCGAACTTCTTTAGATTGGCCTTCTTGCATTTTGTCAGTTGACGTTTCATATTGATCGTCACTGCCTCTGGCTAGTTGTAGGGGTCGGTGTTAAATAATCCACTGTAAGAAGAAGCTGTGTTTTTGTTACTTCGTGCGGTGATTGCGATCCCACAACTCGCGTGATGGTGTGTAGCACTACTTTTAGTGCCAAGTCTGGGATAGTTTGGATATCCACTTTCCCGCTTCCTGATCCTTTTTGTGCCCCTCGACATACCTTGTCGATCACCATGTTCATGTTATCCATGGTGGGTTAGGTGCTAGTCAGGATTGATGTTGCCCCCATCCGTGACAATCCTGTTATGAAGTAAACATCTGAAACATCAATTTCGAGTTCCTAATCACGAAGAATGATTTTTTCCTGATCTTCATCCCATATACTGATCAATTATTGTAGCAGCTCCAGTTGAGATCTGAGGCACAATGTCATGAATAATTTTTTCAGTACACAGTCTCTAAGAGCTTCCATGCATCTCTCATTTTCCATAGCAAGCTCGTCTTATTCACTGTGTTCTCGTTCTTTCCATTTGATAACCATTTTGCTGCTTTACACCTGCAAACATGTTCATATGAACTTCATTAGCCAGATTGAAAGCTTAGAATTTGGGGAAATTAGGCTTGCTTACTTGCATTGTGAGCATTAAAAGGTTTGTGTGGTTGGCGTGCATGCCTCAGTTCAGAAAACTGGGCGATTGGTGCGAGTCCATGCTTGATACTCGTGCCAATCGACATGCCCTACTTTCTACAAATTCCCCCATATAATTCCAAATGTGGGGTTGTAGTTAATGAAAGAGGAATTAAAATTCACGGAAGGATCTCGACTCTTACCTGGAACTGACAGATTCGAGATTGATCTGCTAGATTGCCCGCAATCGTCGCCGCAAAATCACAGTCTAAAATGGGTAACTAATGCTCCACAAGAGGTAAAAGTGAAAAGTAATTATTTCTTACCATTTTTGTCATTTTATAACTTTTCAGAACCCTAGTTAGGTTTTAAGACATATTTTTCGATTATTACATTATGTTATTTCGAGAAATGGGTTTTACGTTTGTTTCTTGTGCAACGAAAGGTCTTTTTGAGATAAAAATGAAGTAACAAGTTATATTTTATACTTTTTCTGAATCAGTAAAAACACGAAAAGTTCACTACTGGAGTCCTCTTTCAGCTCTTTTCTGACTCTCTAAAACTGAAAATATTGCCGAGACTCTTGTCATTTTAAACTCGTTAAATGGCTATGAAATGATATCTACCCAGTATATGTTTACCCCTTTTCCGGGCTTGGATAGATTATTTACGAAAAAGGAATACCTTAGCCCATCGCGACTAAGAGGTTCTCCCGGATATTTTTTTCTACCTTTTCAGATCTGAGAGACTATTTATGAAAAGGGACTTGTTGGAGTTTTCTTTTCCACCTCTTTTCAAACTCTCTAAACACGAAAAGATGTCGAGTTCTTCCTTTGTCAGACTCATTAAATTCTGATGACATCGGACATCGTCACCATTACGTTCACCGAGTTCCCCCTTCCTAGGGCTCGTAAAATGTACTATGATGGATTTGTAAGAAGGAAAAACTTACATTACAAGCATATGTTATCCCCTTCAAGGTTTTTTTCAAAAAATAATTGGGGTACTCGCCAGAAATGGTGGGGGAAAATTGAACCAGTTTTTAGTTGTGTCGGTAGTATGTCGCTCTTGAACATCACACTCGTCTGCATTCGTGTCGGGTTGGGGACATCTCATTTAGTCATTTTTGCCTTCGTGGGTTTGGGTAATCTATTTTGACCTCTCATCTGCTCTTTTCCACATCATCATGATCTCAGATCCTTTGATGTCAAATACTTCCAAATCCAGAGTCGTGTCCCTGATATGTTCAAGAGAAGTTTTCCTCTGCATTTTTCAACCTTCCTCTGATCCTCTGTTGGTCCTGATTCATATCATAATTTTCCTCTGTCTTGTGTCGATGATTTGGGAAAAATTATGGCCCTCCTTTGACTGTATCACTTCCTTTCGACTTCAGCTGATTATCCAGGAAGCTGACCTAGAGACTCCCTTCTGGTACCTTGGAGCTTGCATGCCTCAGTGGAAAGTTCTTCGCATTCAACGATAGGTCCACATCATTTGACTTTGATCGAGTGATTCTACGGGTGTTCGATGCCAGATCACTGTTCACATTCTGTGGATTGTACCTGTTGTACCTTGAGAGCTATTGTCATTATTAGTGGTTTCTCTCATGCATGTTAACATCTTTCATCATCGGCTGGTAACCAAGTGAATTTCTTGCATGTTAGACTTCAGCTCACATATTCGCATGCTTGAATTTGTACTTGTTCGGGTCGAGATGGAGCACAAGACCCTGGTTTTTTTCTGATAAGATCCAGGTTGTGGGATATTATGGTTTATCATGACTTTATTACATGACTCATTTGATTGGATGGCTGCAACCATACCTGAATCTATTTGTTGATCCCTACTGCTGGATGGCTGCGTCCATACCTCGAATCTCAGTTTTTATGTACTCTATTATGGATGGCTGTGCCCATGCCACATGTTTGTATATCAGAGATATCAGTTGTATTTGTAATTGCAAGTCTTCCGACAGTGGTGTTTGGTTCAAACGCGTTCTTGTAAAGTATTTCACCCCTCCCTCTCTCTCTCAGACCTCATGCTTTAGGGGGCATATGTTACGCAACATTTTGTCACTGTCCCTGCAATCCCAATCCCGCACATTTGAGGATCATTTCTGTGACCAAAACAAATTTTCATGCCTTGTAAAGACCCTCATTGCATCCCTTGCCATGAGGACAACATTCCTTCTGTTAACAATTTCCTGAACAAACCATCAAAAACACTTGTTTTTTCCTTGGCGCTAGCAGACCGTTATGCCCTCGCGCCAATGAGGAAGATTAACACTGGGCCCTGCGCCCATTGGCACTCTATCCCAGTTAGCTGCCCGTGCCAACCTATTTATGGAATTTTTTTTAAAAATAGAGTTGAAGTTTCCATCATAACAACTTCATGGGCGAGTCATCTGGAGTGGTTCGATTGAATAACCACGGCCTCTCTCCTTTGGCCTCTTGTTTCCACCTTTTGGGGAAACCTCCCAAGGGATAAGGCCTCCCTTCCACTATTGTAGGGATCCCAACCTCCTCCTCTCCTCTATAAATATAGCCATATTCCATTTGATGAGCTAGTTGAATAGATAGCTGAACATATCATAGCTGAAACGCTGAAGATATTCCTGTACATATTACTAGAAGGATAGAATGAAAGAGACCCCTTATTGAGAGAGCTTAGGCTTATTTCCTCATCCTGTCCGAATTCTCCAACGATCCACTGAGATGCACTTCGACTGAACCTCGCTGAAGGAGGCTGCGACGTCAAGGCTCTAGTTGTAACTCTTTCTTCTATCTATACATATACATGACTATTGTCTAGTTCCCATCTTGCGTTATGTGTTTTATTTGATGAAATATGCTTAAACCTCCTTGACTGGTTAGTTTATTATGAATGAAATCATTGTTTCGTATGCTTCTCTTATTTGCTGATCTTCGTACAGGTATTCGAGAGCTGTAGCAAAAGGATTTTGACCCGTCGAAGCAGAGATCAAGAATCCATCACTACCACATCCATGACAGTGTTGGACTCCAGGTAGGTCTATCTACCCTGTCCTGTTCATTCATTAATTAAGGAACCTACACTTTAGCTTTTCCATTTTTTTCCATGACAGGAATTTCCTCAAACATGTCACAAATATTGCATCTATAGGTATAAACAACATATTTAAACATGGGGGTATATTACTTATTTGAGAATATATAAGAAGCATTTATCTCTGACATCATAAACTACAATGCAATCTATTTGACCATAGATACATTATGTATTCATTTATAGGTAAAAACATAGATAGAGCCATACATCATCACTGATGAAATACATGCTTATAACTAGGATAATAACAATAGAAATACAATGGATATAACAACAAATAATATCTATCAATTTGAAATAAACTTTTACCAAGACTAAAAATCATGTCATATTCAACTCACATTCATCGATCATAATACATGATGCTACAACCATCACCTACTTACACTCAAGTACATACCAACTATCTTAGCACATATGTGTTAACACAACCATGTTAAAACAAAATCATTGTTCATGCAATCTTACAGACACATACTCATATCATACAATTAATCAAACATTCAAACAAACTATAAATGTACCATGCTATATAAATCAACTAGACAACATAATAGACACCAAACACTCAAACCAAAAATAAATGACCTATTCAAATGATCAACCACCAAGTATACGACATAAGCGAACTCATATCTTAATGTATCTTAGGAAATGCTATCTTGTCTGCACAATCATTTTAAATTAGCACGATATAACTTCTCAACATATCAACCCAATATAAATAAGGTCACGATATCCATAACAATGTCTAGCTAACATGTTCACACCCTAAACTCATAAACAATTGTCATTCATGCATACAATCACATATGAACCGTCAGTCTAGAAATATTACAACACACTATCATAATTAGGTCGAAGCATGCCTGAATGTCATAACCCTAACCATCAAGTCACTAGCATATAACAACAACAAGTTATATATCATGCTGATCAACAATATATAAGTTATCTAACATAAAAAATGATAGCAATGCATACCACCATAGGTTGCCATCATTCATGACTCTCTGACACATGTGCATATAACCACACTAATCAACTAGAATCTATAATGTATGTAACCATAACATCAACATAATGAAAGGAATGCTCATAGCCATAATGCATATAACAATCCTTAACCTACATACCTACCTTCCCAACATCGAAACAAGTATGATGACATGCTCTTGCCTCGAGGTCCAATGCTGCAACTTCAATTTGATGGTCTGCATCTCCAGCTCTGTATTAGCCAACACATTAGCATCATAACATACCGATATCATCATGATTACCTAATTGCATACAATGACCTTATTCATAACAACCTCAATCAAACCAATGAAAAATTGACCATATGCACCCACCTGACATGTTTAACCAATCATGAATGACCAATGGATGTTCAACATATGACATCACACAAGAAAACATACAAGGATAACACTGAAGCATGACCAATATGTAACCCTAGCATAAGAAATCAATGTAAAATATGTTACAATATATAAGAAAGCGTGCACGAACATTACATAGGCATGAGCAACACATAACTAGTCATACATTCATGACAACACATGTCCCAATGACACCAACAAATTCCCATGGCAACATCACTGTAACCATGTGCAACACCATGTGTATGGAAAAATCACACATAGAACACACGTATACTACACACGTATGAAACCAACATAAACACATGATCATTACACCACTCATCTAGTCTGAGAGTTGAACTTGGCTCTGATACCACTCTGTAACACCCTCTTCCCACATCTACCCAAGTAACTGGCCAATCGGGGTAAACATGCGATGAGAGGCTTCTTATATGAGATTCAACCTCTTAGATGACCTTAAGGAAGTGGAACCGACATAAAACTAACAAATAGAACATACACAACACATCAAAAAAACTCCAGGAGGTAGCCCAACCTCCCAGACCCATCAACCCTATGGAGGAACTGATTTTTGACCATTTTGAGCCTTAGCCACGGGCATGTAAGGGAAAGGGAGAGGCTATAAGCCTATAGCCGTGGGCATGCCAAGGCAAGGTTGTAGCCAGGGCCCCAAAAATTTATTTATATGCCCGCAATTTCAGGATTCGTGCCAAACTTCTTGAAACTTTAGGAGAGGTTAAATAACATTAAAACAAAGGTATGGAAGCAATCACATCATCAAGAACTCATCTAGACCCCTCTCACCCATGAAAAGAATTTCGTTTAGCATGTCAAAAATATTGCATCTACAAGTATAATCAAAAAATTTAAACATGGGGGTCTCTTACTTATCTGAGAATAGATAAGAAGCATTGCTACCCTACATCATAAACTACAATAAAATCTATTTAACCATGGATAAATTTTGTATTCATTTACAGGTAAAAACATAGATAAATCCATACATCATCACTGATAAAATAAATGCTTATAAACAACATAATAACAAAAAAAATACAATGGATATAACAACAAATAAATCCACACAAACCAATACATTTGCATACTAGATACCAGAGGAATGAGCTCTTCATTATTGAATGTGAAAACCAACAGGAGATGGAACTTCCTTGTTCCACCCGACCATAGATTGGTTAAGCCAAGTCTCACTTCAGCCAATCACACTTGTGCGATATTCCAATCATGAATGTGGGAATTTATCAAGCACATCAATCAACACCAAACCAGGGCTCTAGAGACCAAACTGTCTCAACCCCAAACCAGTGATTCCACCTCATGGCTAGACATCACTAACCATCCATTAGAGGAATTTTGAGGTATAAAATGGGCTTCCTAAGAAAAATGTAAAACCAAAATAAAATTTATAAGAAAAAATAGGATTCAAGATGATGATGTCAACCATGAGAGTTGATTCACCATTTTTGGAGTAAAAAAGTAAAAGCATTAAAAAATAATAAAATAATAAAACTATTTTTTTAAACTCGTATTTTTAACTTATCTCCCTATTTTTTTACTCAATTTCAAGTGGGATTACTCGTTGTATGAGAATTTTAATTCCTAGTCCAAGGAGTACACATTTTGCATACTTTCGATGGACCCTGCTACACGAAAAATGAGAAATGCATGAAAAAATGTGATTGCAATCGCATTTTTCATTGATTTCTTGTTTTTCGTGAAGCAGCGTCCATAAAAATATGAAAAATGGGTAATCCTTTGATGAGGAATCAAAATTTTCATCCAAAAAATGTTTCCGCTCTAAATTTGAGTAAACCCATAAGGAGATAAGTTGAAAATACAAATTGAAAAAATAGTTTTTCCTTTTTTCCCTCTAAAATTTGATGATATAATCTAATATTATTTTATTATTTCCACTATTATTTTATAATTTCCTCAGGAGGCCCATTTTAGACCTCAAAATTCCCCAAATGACGTATTGGTCTCTATCCAACTATTCCAGGGCTCCAGAGTATTTGTTCCAACCAGGGCTTCCAGGACTAGTAACTCAACCCCAACTATTACAGGGCTTCCAGAGCGTTTGTCCAACATGGGATTCCAAGACTAGTAACTCAACCCCAACTGTTTCTGGGCTATAGAGAATTTTTCCAACCAAGGCTCTAGGAATAGTAACTTAACCCAACAGTTGTCCGGTGGGCTCCCGAGTGTTTTTCCAATCAAGGCTTCCAGGACTAGTAACTCAATCCATAGTTGCCTTCCGGGATCCTGAGATTTTGTCCAACCAAGGCTCTAGGAACTAATAACTCAACCCACAACTCAAGGAATCATGAGAACCAACCAAAGACTTTAATCAATGGAAATAAAACCACAACACCATGGATATCGAGGAAATGGAAAGGCTAGGAAAATCTACATGCATACACCATGCATGCCAAGACTAGTGAGGAAAACATACATGAAAATTAGTATCTACACTCAGAACCTAAAGTAGATGCTGATCCCAATGTCCTATTGTTTTTTCATGCTCTTCCTTTGCCTTATTTCTCAAAACCACCAAGTATGCCACACTCTCCTAGAGTGCTCCAAGAAAAATCTTAGTATCCAAGAGTATGAGAAAGAGAGAGAATAATGAGAGAGCTCCAAAAATGCATTGACAAAATCTTACCCACTGATCCTCAAGAGAATTTTTACTAATGAAGCCTATATTTTTTTCATTTTCCATTATTTTCCTTCAATTTCCTCCTCACATGCAACATGTGACCTTTCACCTTCCTTTTCTCCTAATTTCCATTAGTTTGATAAATAAAATGCCAATTAATGCCCCATTCATTTCCAATGCCTTTTCCATTGACTTTGCCAATTTCCTTTAGCCATAATAAACCGAAGTGAAAACTCGCTAGGATGTTTTTCCCACCATTCAGCTTGAAATACGTGTCCCATCAACCATGGTATTATATATATATTTTTACATGGATTTTTACCAGGGCTGTTATATCACCAATACCAAGTCAACCTCTTGGAATCTCCTTTTCACTGGTTCTTTGCACTAAAACTTGAGCACTTCTTCTCTTTAGCTTCAAACCTTCTATGCTTATGCACCTCATATACTCACTTCTTGACTTCCACTTCTTTTGAGAACTCATATCATCCTCATCTTATCAATTTCATCTGCTGTTGGGATCCTATTAGAATTTAACTTTATATATGACTATTATCAACTTCCTTTCTCTACTATCTGCAAACATAAATTCCTCATGACCAGAGTCAGCATAAAAAAATCATACTTAACCTGTCCCAAAATATTCCTTTGATTCATTCTATTGAATCTACTTTGTACTAATGCTTCTTTTGTTGTTTCTACAAATTCTTTAATATTATTTAACTTAGGATATTCCTCCTCTATCTCATTTGATTCCTTCAAATATGATTATGCAACTATGTTGCTATAAGAGATTTTTTTCCTCTGTATCCATGTCTTATTTCCTTTCTTCAGTGCTTCTCCAAACAATTTAACCTCTTTATTTTGAGGTTCACAGAGAATTCTAGCTATGATATCACATGTTGTCGACCTAATACTGGTTGCTCTGATACCTCGACTCTAAAACCCACAATGCCTATCTTAGGCCAAAAGGCGCTTCCTTCAAACCTAACTTAAGGGAGAATAATCCCTTTTATATTTGTTTAAAACCAAGTGGGAGAACTCGCAAGGGTATAGTCCAGGCCCTTTTAAAAACCACTGGATTCAAGAGCTCCTTCTTATCCCTTCTTCGCTTGATGATGGGTTTTTTTTCTTGTGTTTCTCACACTTCTTATTCTATTTCATATCCTTGATGAATGTTGTCCAAGTGAGGCAGAGTCCTCCTTTATATAATGGTCTATCCATCCCAAATAAGTCGACTGTTCTTGTGTCTAGGCCAACATCTCCTTCCAAAATGATCTATAGATTCTTTGGAAGGCCGAAATGACTAAGTACTTGTGACAAGGTATTTGAGGGTTTTTTACTCTTATAATGACGCAAATAGATTCTCTTTTGAAATATGAAACATGCCAAAGTGCGTCTTCAATACATGACATTGACTCAATTGACTTTATGACTTAATGACCAAACCTAATAGCTCATAATGGGAGCTTGATCTATAAAATTCCTTGAGCATGAAACCCATGTCTCAAGCATAACATAAAAATATTTTTAGTTTTATTCTTTTCATTAATTATGTAAAATCATGATTACACTTGTAATTATGAAGACTGAACTTAGTTACATATTTCCGAACTTTGTGTATGTTTGATCCCACTCTTAGCACCTACTACTTAACGTTTTCCTACCACTACGCTTTATGTGACCAAAACTGTGACCTGGTTCCCAAAATTTTCCTTAGCACGTAGTTCTTTATCTGCCCTGGACACATCCATTCCTTTATTCGCCTCTTCATTCAATGTTCCTACTCCATGTTGCCACCCTCACACATCATCCCAGTCTGACCTCATGGGCCGACCCATCCAATATTGTGCGCAATCAATTACCTTCGGGAGATAGACTTTGGGAGTCGAAAAATATTCCCTGTCAATTTTTGTTCACTCAACTTCCATAAACTACTGTCCCAAGCCATTTTAAAAGCACACAAATAATAAACCTCTTGGAGGAGTCAACATCCTAGTGACCCACGTTATTCATTATGTCCATGTATATAGCTTTCATGTCACCCTGAATCCTTATGTATTATCTATATTTTACACGTCATCTCGACCTTGTGTCACCTCGACACTTCTCTTGCTACAAAATTTTTGAACCTCACCAGGAGATAGAACCCGGGAAAAAAAAATATTTTTCGCCATTAACTGATATCAGCCTCTATTAAATAACATCCACGACCTTTAACCTTTTTCTCTATGTTGACTTTCCAGGATGAGTCAACCCTCCTTCTTGGGCCCTTCGTTGGTCACACATCCAATTATACTAGTTACAAGTCATCCTGAAATTTCCCATGTCGGCTCATTTCCATGTCATCCTGACGGCTAAGCATCCCAGTGCTCCATTATATGCTCCTTCTTCAATTTCTAGGGGAAGACCTCCTAGGACACATCATCCTAACACCATATATTGACGATAGTTTTTCAACAGAACCTTGAGTTATGTTTCAGTGGCACTTTCAATTGACATACTCCTTTCAACCTTTTAAAAAATAACTAATTCTTCTACTCCTTTCTTCTTTATTCCCTTGGTCAACGTTGTGTTTCTTCTTTACCACAAATATGGTATCATGCCTCCATGCTTCTACTGCACATTTCCTTTGAAAATTATGATTAAATTGGATCGTTGATATGGTTCAATATTGATCAATGATCAACAACTAATCTTCACTTCTTTTACACACTTTGATTCCTCATAATCCTTGAATTCCTCTTCTTCTGCTTCACTTTCCTTCTAAAACACAATCTCCCTCCTGAGCTTAACTTCGCTTGGCCTGCATCACACTCATATCAAATAATAAATTGAAATTATACATTATCAAAACCAATAGACAGAGGCTCATTTATACAAAATTAAAACAATTGAACAAATTTTTCCTCCATTAATAAACATACATAAATACAAATATTTACAAAGGCCTCTCTAGACCTAATTTACATTAATTCGGCCTGTTAGGTCACTATAATACTAGTGTATCTCCTTATTGTTATCAGTGTATCCCCCTTATTGTTATTTTTTAACCCCTGGAGCCCCCATATTGTTATTATTGTGCCACTATTGTTATTGTTGAGCCCTTACATTATTATTGTTAGGTCAGATAGGATTATATTGTGACTCCATGGACTCCTATATATAGAAAGGAGGTTTTTTCATTTCTATTATCCAAGAATTGTTCATTTATGTAATGTAAAGGAGTTTTCTCCCTCGAAGTGGCTTATTTATAAGGCGTTGATCTCTCTTTTCTTCTATTTTTGGAGTTGGTTTCATAACATTTGGTATCAGAGCTTTGGATTCTAGGGTTTCGTTGCTCCAAATAGGTCATCGTGGAATTTAAGCTATAAACTTTTTTCTACGAAGGTTCAGAAGCTGAAATTTTTACAACGCGAACCTGAAATCTCGAGGAACGTCGTGTAAAAATTTCATATCTCGGTTCTCAATATTTTTGGAGATATGATCTATGGAAATTAGTGTTTTTGCAGACTCCTCAATTTCATCTAAAAGAGTTTACCTTGGGAAAATTGCCATAACTATCTCTCTGAGCATTAAATTGGAATTATGTAAGAATTGGCCTAAAGCAAACAAACTATAGTTTCTTGTGTATCAATTTCAGAGCTGAAGGAGGAAACAGTGACATGTGGCATGCTGTACAAGTTCTCTCTACTGAAGGAGCCCATGATTAGGTAAATGTGGGAGGTTGAGCATAAATTTGGCTTGGAGCATCCAAATTAGGTTAGACCTGTGGCATTCAAAAGAAGATTAAGAGGGCTACTTCAGGACCAAATTTCAGATATTGAATATTCGAAATCAAAAAGATAATTCTGTTTCAATTTCGAGCTCCTCAAAAGCATGAAAAAGGTTTCGTATTTTTTTTTTTTTTAAATTGCATAAGTCTTGTTTGAAAAATAATTTTGAAGTGATTCCAAGGGCATATTGAAGCACATATATCAGTATTGGGTTCTAAAATTCCCCCTAAAAATAATTCAACACTCATTAAGCCCTCTGAATACTCTACTATGACTCATGAAGATGAAGAAGTGCAACATGATATATCAAAATTACAAGAGAAAGTGCACCAAATTTTGCTCTCACCGAGGGTGTTAAGGTAGACCCTAAAAAACTTAATGCCATTAAGGAATGGAAATTCCCCACAACCATAAAGAAATTGCAAGGATTTCTCAAGTTAACATGGTATTATCACAATTTTGTTAAGAATTATGGGAGAATAGCAACACCTCTAACAACATTATTGAAGAAAGATGCATTTTCATGGACTCCTGAAGCAACTAAGGCCTTTGAACATCTTAAAGAGGCAATGTGCCTAGCACCAGTCTTAGCTACACCAGACTTCAAAAAAACCTTTATTGTGGAATGTGATGCCTCATGAAATGGAATTGGTGATGTTTTAATGCAAGAAGGAAGATCCATTGCTTTTAAAAGTCATCCAGTCAAAGGAAAGTATTTATAGAAAGCTATTTATGAGAATGAAATGTTGGCAACACTACATGCACTAAATAAATGGCGACCTTACCTAATGGGAAGACATTTCAAGGTAAAAATTGATCATTATAGTCTTAAAATTTTTTTGGAACAAAGAATATCTTTATAAGAGCAACAAAAATGGGTCACAAAGATGTTGGGTTATGACTTTGAAATCATCTAAAAAAATGGGAAGCTAAATGTTGTTGCAGATGCACTCTCAATAAAGGATGAAGAGGTGGAAGCATTGCTTTGTGCCATTTCTATTATCCAACCATATTGGATAACTAAAGCAAGGGATGAATGGAAAAAGGACAAAGAAGTGTGGACACTCATTCAAAAGTTGCAGCAAGATCCTAGTACATTTGATACATTTAGTTGGAAAAATGATTCCTTATGGTATAAATATCGCTTATATCTTTGTAAGAATTCGCAACTAAAACAAAATATTCTTTTGTAATTTCACATTTATCCCTAAGGAGGACACTTAGGAATTTTAAAAACTTACCACATCATGAAGAAATATTTTTTTTGGGATGGCCTTAAATCTTATATTCAAAATTTTGTGGCGGAATGTTTGGTTTTCCAGCAAAATAAAATGGAGAAAATTAAGACCTCGGGTCTTCTACAACCTTTATCCATTCCAAGTCAACGTTGGGAGGATATTTCAATGGATTTTATCACATGTTTACCTAAGTCTAAAGGAAAGAGTGTCATCATGGTGGTAGTTGATAGACTTACCAATTATGCACACTTTTGTGCATTATCTCATCCATTTAAATCAAGTACAGTTGCTACTGTATTTATGGAAACAATTCAAAAGCTACATGGAACCCCAGATATTATTGTAAGCGACAGAGATCCCATTTTTACTGGATATTTTTGGACAGAATTATTTTCTTGTTTGGGTACTCAACTAGCTCATAGCTCATCTTATCATCCTCAATCCGATAAGAAAACTAAGATAGTGAACAAATATTTGGAAGGATATCTTCGTTGTTTTGTATTTGATAAATAAGCACAATGGATCAAGTGGTTACCTATGGTTGAATGGTGGTATAACACTTCCTTCCATACTACAAAAAAAATGACCCCATGTATGGCACTTTATGGATATCATCCACTATCCATCACATCATCTTTAAGAGAAAATTCTAAGGTTCAAGCAGTGGAAGATCACATCAAGCATCAAAAACAAGTTCTTCAACTCTTAAAGGATAACCTAAATTTGGCATAAAATCGAATGAAGCAACAGATAGATCAACATCGTAGTGAGAGAAGTTTTGATGTAGGAGACTGCGTAATTTTACAGCTACAACTATACAAACAAATGTCCCTCAAGCAAGCTAAGAAGGATAATAAATTATCGCCAAAGTAATATGGTCCTTACAAGGTGTTTCAAAATATTGGTACTATGACATACAAATTGGAGCTTCCTGCTTCTTC
The DNA here is from genome assembly GCA_034641835.2 of Pinus albicaulis. Taxonomy (NCBI): domain Eukaryota; kingdom Viridiplantae; phylum Streptophyta; class Pinopsida; order Pinales; family Pinaceae; genus Pinus; species Pinus albicaulis. Next base: position 116,597,345 of record CM076580.1, on the reverse strand, counting down.
TCGAGTGCATCCAATTTTCATGTTTCATGCTTAAAGAAGGTTATAGGTGACAAAATTCTAGTTCAAACAATATTTCTAGAACTTGATGAGGAAAAAAAAATCATATTGGAACCTGAAGCAACCATGGAAACAAGAACTTGGAAACTACGAAATTGATCAATTTCAGAGTATCTCATCAAGTGGAAGAATTTACCCACTAAAGATTCTACATGGGAGGATGAGAATTTTATACAGAAGCATCCATATCTACTCAAGCGTTGAGGACAACACTTTTTTGAAGGAGAGGGGCATGCTAGGTCCCTATAATACTAGTGTATCTCATTTTTGTTGTTACTGTAGCCCCCTTATTGTTATTGTTATACCCCTGTAGCCCCCATATTGTTATTATTGTGCCACTATTGTTATTTTTGTTTACATTATTATTTTTACATAGACAAGGATTATATTGTTAACCCATGGACTCATATATATAGAAAGGAGGTTTTATCATTTATATGATCCAAGAATTTTTCATTTATGTAATGTAAAGGAGGTTTCCCCCTCGAAGTGGCTTATTTCTAAGGCGTTGATCTCTCTTTTCTTCTATTTTTGGAGTTGGTTTCATAACACGGCCCTTCTTGGCCTCATGGCCATACTCAACCTCCAAATTATTCCTATTCTCCTCTCTTAATCACCCTCTCAAATTAATTTTTAACGTTAAGAAAGTTTTTAATGTCGCCTTCAAGGTCCCTAAAACGCATTCTTAATTTTATTGCATATCTTTGGTTATAAGAAGGTCTAGTGTTCTCATGCCAAAATATTTATTTTATTCAAGGATATATTCTAATAGATTCTTTGGAAGGAATTTTACATTGCATTTAATGATATGGGATGTGAGTTTTAGCAAACGACATTTTCTTGTGAGATTTCTAAAAATTAATTTTGACTAGACACAAACGGATGCATTATGGTCCTCTCATTGAGTTTCCCTGGAATTTTAAGAAAAATAATCCACAAGGTTTCTAAAAATATGATTAAATTTTTTTGTACTTTTCACTATTTTAATGGTTAGGATTCTTATAATAAAAGTTAAATTCTTATATCTTAAGAAAGAAACAAATAACTTTCATTTGGCTACATCAAACTTTAGTTCAAGGCATTCTTTGATAATTTTGTAGGGTAAATAGTTGATTTAGGTAGCTCATCTTCAAGTAATGATAAATTGGTTTCATCTGCCCAAAGGAATTTTGAGTTTATTTGTTGCACGATGTCCAATATAGGTAGGGTTGATTGAATTGTATTAAGGAATGCTTGACTTTTTCGTTGTGGACATTCATTCTTGGAAGGTAACCAGACATGGTTAGGGCTTGATTTGTAAATATCACATTGTCAAACTAAAAGTTTCAACCCAATAATTTCTTCATTAAGAAGTTGTTGACCATTTTCCTCTCTAATTTTAGCCATACTATAATCAACTCCAAGCAAATCCATCAATAGTTTATCATCCATAAAAAAATTTTCTATACTCGTTGAGCTTCATCTATTGTGATAGATATTAGATGTCACTCTTCTAAAAGTCTTTGTTTTCCCATACCTACCCTTGAATTTTATCTTTTTTTCTTACATCTATGATCCTCCCTACATGTTTCCTATTTCTTGATAATTTACTTCTTTGACTATGATATTTCCCCAATTTTAAACATTTTGATTATGAGGAGATAAAAACTATCTCCCAATAAAAAATAAAGATATACATTTTCTTCCAATCACAAAATTGTCCTCCAATTATGCCATAAAACAAATATTATATCCCAATCTTACGAAAAAGGACAAAAACCCTCTTCAAATTTCATCACAAAAAAAAATCCTTCCAATTACACTCGAAGAAAAAAATGGTTATGAAGTCCTCAAAAATGTAATAATTGTATTGAAATTTACCTCTAATTACATAAAAAATGTCTTATAGTTGTTACGAGGAATTATGCGTTATGGATAAAACAAATTCCCTAAATGTGGTGCTATGCATTTAAAACAACAGGTCAAAGACTTTGCAGACACTTTCTCTTAGAGTAAATAGACACATAGAAAGTAAGAAGAACCTACTTGTGATCCAAGCACTTCCTATTCTCCTTCTATCGCTCTTGCTGTAGCTTCCAATCCAACTTAGATCGCGAGACTAGTTCCTACAAGTATAAACACTAAACAACAAAGATATTTCAATATACAGATGCCTATTTATCTTAATCGGTTAAATCGATTGAACATGAAACATATATATCAATTAAGAATCCATTGCACAAGAAATAGATACATAAACATATACATATATGGGAAAATGAACATCAATATTTATTAATGAATAGAAGGGGGAGGTTACAACCAATGATCGATTTGATGTCACTAGCTCCAACATCATTCCAGCCTCAACATAATCGACATCACACCAGCAACATATCACTCTTATCACAAACCCAATTGAGAATCCAACATCATTTCTTTACCAAATTTCTTCCTTCCCCGGCACTAGGATCTATGCTCAATTTATAGGGCAACTGATGGTAGTTTCTCAATCAATGAATTTCTACTAATAGGCAAGAAATGTTCCCAAGATCATAGGTGTTATATAGACACATGGATTCGAAGTTTGACACATATGGACTCTTCTAGAAGGCACTGGCCATGTGGAGATTTCTGAACAATGAGAATTTCGCTCCCAATTGACCAATGTACCCTTGAATGTCGGGAAGTGCTTTGCAAAGCACCCTTGAATGGACATAACTGCATATGAAAAGCAGTTAGTCCCTTGAGAGACTACATTGGTGAGCTCATAGGTGATATAACATGTACTTCAAATCTTGGAAACCTTTCAATGGAAGTCATGGATGATTTGTTCTTGTTCTTGTCTTAGGGCATGTAGCAATTGAAATGATAGGGGATGATAGACCCTATTTCATTGGTCCTAGGGATGATGTCCAGTTTGACTAGGTCATTGGGAATGAAATCCAAATTGACCTATAACAACTACCCCGGCCCCCTAAAGCATGAAATTAAAATAATAGCAATATTTTTGGATGAGGTGCTTTATGATGTGTTGGGATGGAACTGAAGTGGAGTGGTGACCTACATCAATATTGCAATACATTACATCATGATATATCCTCTTGGTCACGAATTGCTGAGGGAAGGAATTCCCATGCTCAACACATAAACAATCTAATAACATGTACATAGTGCATAAAGTTGTCTACATTGAAATTTTGCCCAATACAGATATGCCTACAGATATAGGCCCATGTTCAGATGACGATCTATATGTAAGGTCACTATACAGATGATGTGTACAAAAATCCTAAAATCGCAGCCCAGATGGCTGAAAATAGATCCGGGGTCTTCTTATCTCGTTCACTCGATCGTTCGGGTACAAGTCTAGCCATGCGAATATATGATTTGTAGTCGAACATGGTAAGACATTGTTTGATTACCAACCAATGATGTGAGTTGTTAACAAATGCGAGAGAACCACCATTGATGTTAATGGCTCTCAAGGTATTGCAATAAATTTCGTAAGGCATGAATAGATGTTATTATGTCGAATGCCAAACAAAATATTTCGGTCAAAAGTCCGGAAGAAAGGATCTTGTCGATTCTGTAACAAGCCTCATGGTACTGGAAGATGATGTTTCTAAGTAAACTTCCTGCATGATGATTTGATGTTGACAGGAAGTCACTTTATTGCGAAACGGGAGTTACTGATTTTGGAGACAAAATGTGACTTGATATAGCAATGTTCAGGGATGACGGTCATGAAAATGAAGGTTTAAGGAGAATTGCAGAAGGATGAGTATTCACTAGATGACTTCTCTTGAACATATCAATGACACTGAGATGAGTTGGCACCATTGACCCAAAACCGAAGTGAAGGTATGATGAACGATAGGTATGAATGAACCATCAAGAAGATTACCCAACCCAAATAGTCACGATGATGAAGTGAAGTGTCATGTTCAAGAGTGACCTCCTACTGTAAAAATTTTGTTCACTTTCCCAAGTTTTCCCCAGTCATTTGTCAACCAGTACCTCTTTATTTTTTAACAAGCTTGAGGAGGGTAACATATGCTTGATCTATATTTCAACCCTTTGGGTGAATAATTTATCGCTTTTTAATAATTTAATGATTCTAGCGATGAATGAAGCTCGATTCTTGCCATGATCGACAAACCTGTCGCTATTTTATGTTTTAACGAGCCTAACGATAATGACAGCCCGGTCCTTTTTCATATTTAGAGAGTTTTAAAAAGAGGACGAAAGAAAACTCCATAAGTAATTTTTCGTAAAGTTGTCGCTTAGATTTGAAAAGGGGTAAAATAATATCTGAGTGAACCTCCTAGCCATGTTCGACAAAGGTTTTCCTTTTTCATAAATAATCTATCTTAGTCTAAAAAGGGTTGAACTTATACTAAGTAGATATCAATTCATTTACTTTTACGAGCTCGAAAAGAAAAGTGCTTGGCAATTCTTTCACATTATTGAAGTCTGAAAAGAGCTGAAAGAAGACTCCAATGGTTCCTTTTTCGCTGTTATCGAAGCTTGAAAAAGAGATAAAAGTGCACTTCAAGTCCTTTTTCGTTTTTATAAAAGCTCGAAAAATAAGGATAAAAGTATGCTTTGTGGTCAAATCATTCTTGAAATAAATCTTCACGAATAATCTATTCATCAGTTTGCAAACCTATTCAGAACAACATCAAATGGATTAAAAATACCCGTTTCATGATAAAAAATGAATAGAACCATAGTCACAACAATAAATATGATTTTCAAATAATTAAATGACTAATTAAAAGAGACTTACCATTCATTTTTACCATTTTAAAGTTACCATTTCCATTTTGGAGCTATGAACCTATTTTTTCCCCTGGACTTCAGCCGTTGATTGCGATTGATTATGTGGATGGTTTCCTCGCGTTTGATCCAGGTTGGTGACATCAAGCTCCTCTTTCTTTCAGTAGTCATTTCATTGAAAATTTTTAGGGATTTGGGCCCCTTAGGGTAAATTATTTTTCCAAATAGGGAAATGCATCCTTGAGCATCGAAAAGTGTGTTTTGGAGCACCTAAATTGAAGCCTAGGTGCATATGCAACGCACTATCTATTGCTCAAGATTGCATTGGGCGCAATTCACATTCTTTATTCTTGCATTGTACCCAAATTTTGTTTAATTTTTTGCATGAAAAGGGTCCTAATGAGTCTTATGGTTATGTTTCAGGGATTCATCGGACTAGAATGATGATTACTTGGAGAGAAAGAGAGCATGAAGAAAAAAATATGATTTCCCTTAATGAATTGGGTACTGTAAGAGCCCTAAGAGATTTTGGGTTATTAAAGTACTTTCGCTTGTCAGGTATGAGGCAACAAATAGAAATTTTGGAGTTCCTAGTTCATGGATGGGATCTGAAAATTGAGGCAGTTCACATTAGGAATAAAGTGGTTCCTATTACAGTGGAGGATATATATTTTCTAACAGGCTTGTTGAGGAGAGGCTTGCCCATTTCTCTCTCAGGGTTTGCCCTCGAAGACAGTGAGAGATTATGTTTTATAGTATTTCTATCCAGGGGCAGAGCCAAGTAAGGATGGGAAAATAAATGTCTGTGACGTTAATGATTTTCCTTTGAGAACTATTCTATTCGCGATCGCAAAGCTTTCCGGCACCGTTACACTACATGTAGCGAATAGATCTAATATGCAGTATGCGCTAGAGTGCATGCAACCAACAATTTTCAATTGGTATGAAGTTGTACTTTCCTAAATAAAAGAACAAATGAAAAAGGCAAATGCAGGAAGGAAGAAAAACTTCAATTATGGTTCGATCCTCATTTATTTTTCCTTAGAGCGGATTCCACTGACACAACCTCAGCATGTGACACTAGGTGTGTCGAACCCTAGAGATCCGAGGATGAAAAAATAGGTAGAACTGATGGCTAGACATGTAGGCCAATCATCCATCGTGTTCTCGACTGCAGTCTTTGCCTAGTTTAGGAGGCAGGTTAATGCCATAGATGAGTATTCATATGCAGGCGTTGATTTCCGAGGAGATCCAGACTTAGCTTTACCATAAGGTGCTCAGTGGAGTGAAATTGGTAAGAATTTTTTGATCATGTTTTTTTATTTTTCTAAGGTTTATACAATTTTTTTGTATTTTGACATTTTCCCAAGACTAAACTAAAGTTTTAATGTAATGCAGATGTTGGTCGAGTTCAACTAGTAGAGGAACCAGAGCATGGAGCGGATGAGGTAGCAGAGAGGGCTGTCGGGAGAGCAGTCCTTCAGGATTTAGATATGGATGAGACTTTATTTGAGCTTCGGAAGCACATAGAGGGGTTGACCTTCGGGATTATGGATTTTCGGATCGAAGAATTACCCATGCAACTGTAGCGCCACACTATTGGTGTTCCTAACTGCTGGATACGGTTACTGCGTAGGATAGTTAGATCGATAGCATGTTACCATGAGCATCACTATTTTACATTTGACATGATGCATACATTTTGAGGTTAGATGACCAATGTGCCTTGGGTACAAATTTTTGTAAAAACCTATAACTATCTATCTATTTGATTTCAACGTTTTCCTATGTTTATTGCGCAATCCTATTCAATTATGTGAATATTTCTTTACATGTGTTGCAAATGTCTGTCTATAACATGATTAGCTAAAGAATCAGTTAATGATCTGAATGGAATGTATTAGTTTTGTTGTGCTAAGTATCCAAACAATAATTAAATTGTGTGCATAAGGATCACTGAAGTTTGCAGGTGAAACAAATGGTTTTACATTAGTTAAATAGATTTTTATGTGAGGTTAAAGCATGTAAATTAGCTTGTATAACACTATACAACAATAAATAACAAAGAATAAAGCATCACATATGACAATACTCAGCAAATTGATGAAGTAGTTCACCCCTCCTGGGCTACATCTGTTGGTCCAACTCCCAATGGCATGTCCCTCATATATTATTGCTAAAAAATGGTAAGTACATGTGATAAAAAGCCTTAAATGGTTGTGCTCTCTATAAAAAAAGCTTCAGAATTCTTGAATTACTTAGGAATGACTATTCATTTGCAGAAAACAGAGAATGGATGCTTAATACACTAAAAACACCCTTGTGGCCCTAGTGGCTCCTTGATCTCTCCTGAAGAAAAAAATGCATGAAATGACATCTAATGGATCTGAAACTTGTTCCAATGAGTTCATAATGTCAAAATTAGCCAAAAATGACTATTCATTCATAAAAAATGGTCGAAATATCCAATAGTTATGACCCCAATAGTAATTTGCCCAATCTCTCTTAAGAAAGCTCCTCCCAAACTGGAGGAACTCCAGTTAACCCGACTAAAATGGAAACCTGTGCCAAACTTGGAGATCCGCCAGTGAAACTGTCGGTTAGACTGGCAGTTAAATTAAATTTTAAACCTCTGCATGTGAACGTCTGTCGGAGTTAACGCAGAACTAACCATCGGTTGAAGTGGGTCATGGTCACAGTGCAAAAGCATATGGAGGCGGGGCTGGCCTCCCCAACTCCCACCGAATTTTACATTAATGTTTAAATATGTGTGATGGCCTTAGGGGTAAGAAAAATGCAGTAGGAGGACTGGTATGTGGGCAGGTTGGCGGCCTCTGGGCTGGCCACATGTCACTCGATGATAGGCCTAAAAAAACTTTAATATAAAAAAAAATTTCAAAAAAAAAATTTTAAACTTTTTTTTTTCATACTAAGTCAAACTAAGTCAAATGCCATTTTTTTAGAGTTTACTGGGATTTTTAAACATTCATAACTTCTGCATACGATGTTTTTTTTTCGAACCGTTCACAGCACCAGAATTGCAATGACGAGACCTTTTCGGTCGCTCAGGTTTGAACCTGTTTAGAGCAGTTTATTTTTTGAGCATTTTTGAACAATGGACATGATCTCCTGATCACACCTCCCCATTGGGAAGATTTTGGACCCCAAAAGCTCTCTGGACTACTGAACATGAATATGATAAGATTGTGTCCCCACTCTTCCAATCTTAATCCACTGAAATTTCCTTAATTTCATTAATTGGAGCTTTTCATGAAACGGCAAATTTTTCCTTGATTCCATTGACCAACCATTGCTTTTTTTGACATTGTCATGCTGCACATTTATTGAACTTGCAGAACAAAAACCTTAGTAAACATCATATTTCTACATTGTTTTATAATCAGGGGTAACTTGAAATTACTCTCACCATGCATCCTGTCCTTATGGCAATTTTTTGTTGAATTAACTTGGAACTTGTGTCGATTTCCTGACCAAGTTTCTTTGCCATTGTACCATGCCTTTCTGAAACCAGCAATGAAAATTACTGAATCTTGTGCCTTATTTTTCAAGTTTCTTTTCCCTCTCTTGGACCTTTGCAACTTCTTGCAATGACACTTTGTTTTCAGCACCGTTCAACACCAAGGTCGACTGCTGCAACCGCTTGTCATATTCTTTCAAAGACAACCTGCTTTCAAACTAAAAAAAATCATTACATATATCAACATTTACATGAAAATGATTATGTAAAAATTCTCTTTGTTTAATCATCATCAATGTCAAGTTTTGGCTTGCATTGACGAACCTCTTCATCTGCCCTGCATTAACTAAAGAAGAGTCTAGTTTTTTGCAATGAGCTCTCACAATGTACTCCTTGCCATCTTTGAATAAATGGTACTTGTTCTCATGGAAATGGAAGATATATTTCCTGTCATACAAGTAAGGACTGCCCAAAACCATACCTGTTATATCAAGCAAAACAACATCTAATTCAACTGTGTCAATGAAATGTGCAGTTATTGCAAAGCACAACATGCACTTCTTTGAAACCTGTAAATTTGCATCCTTACAAATACAACCAAGTGGATATGGTTTCAGATGTGGAATGGTCTCAAGATTTAGTTTCTTGACCAAGTATTCAAAGATTAAATTCTCTTGTGAACCACTATCAAACAATGTATCAACCTTGGTATGTTTGGAAATGACCCTCACATGAAATAGTTCAATTCTCTTTTCTTCACTTGGAGCTTATATGTGACAGTTAGATATACTAGAACTGGGTTTAGTTTCATTCTCTTTCCACTTTATGTTCTTTAGTCCCATAGCTATGATTATTGTTTCATCTCCTCAATCTGAACCTAGGTCTTGTTTAGCTATTGCAAATGTCTTGTCTTTCTCCTTGGTTTTCTCTTTGGCTTTAAAAATTTCTAGTTTCAACTCTGGATGAAGTTTCCAAAAATGGTCCTCATCATGGCTAGTTGTAGAACAGTGTTTGTAGAAGAATTTTCCCTTCTCTTTTCCAGTATTTTCTTTCTCTTTTTCTGCCATTTTCCTTTAAACTCACTTTCCTCATTCTCATTTTTGTTTTCCCCTTGCCTCTAAATGTGTGGCTTGAACACAAATCTCATCTAGGCTTGTAGGGTTAAACATGAGGATGGTATGTCTTAGGTAAGTATGTAAGCCTCCTATATACTTGAGAAAAGTGTCTTGCCTATGCAAATCTACTGCTAGTAAAAGATCTCTTCTTCTAAATTCTTGAGTATACACTTGTACATTTTGTCCTTTCAATTGTTTAAAATATTTCCAGTCCATTATGGCTCTCTGCATGTGAGCTAATGGATAAAACTATTGTTTTATTGCAGAAATGAAATCAGTCCATGATAAGATAATCTTACCATATTTCTTGATCTCTTCCTTTGTCTTGTCTTCCCACCAAACAAGTGCTGCACCTTCCATTCTCAATGAAGCTAGTTGGATTTTGGTGTCATCATCATGAAAATTTTGAATTCTCAAATAGACCTCTAATTGTCTAATCCAATTATCTAACTTTTCTGCATTAACTTCACCATCAAACATTGGAAATTCAAACTTAACATCAAGTTTTAGAAAAGGATTTTTACCAGTGTTCTTTGACTTGTATGACTGATGTACTGAAGATGATGTAGAGGATGTTGAAGATAAATATGAGGGTGATGATGGTGACTTTCCACTATGCCTATTTCCTCCATTACCCTTATTTGATTTGTCTTCATCATTATGGCCTCCTGATGATCCTTGTCCTTCCTTGTGAAGTTTGGATCCTTCTCCTTCTAGTATTTCATTCCTTTCTTGATAAAGGACTCTCACCATTTCAGCCATGTCAAGGAATTCTTTCCTGAACATTCTTTCTTCATCTTTGGGATCCACCTCTTCATGTGTTCCTTCCTCCCTTGAAGTCATTCTTATGGCTTCTTTTGCTTCTCTTTGAGGTGAAATTGAAGGTGGAGATAATGGCACTCTTTCCCTCCTTGGCTGAGGATTACTTTGAACTTTCACAAATTGACCTTCTTCTCTCTTAAGCTTCAGCCTAGTAAGCATTAAAACTCTTGCAAACTGTTAAAAAAATATTTTCACAAATATTAAACAGAGAAAATGCTCTAGCTTAACCTGCCTCTGATACCAACTTGATCTGAATGGAATGTATTATTTTTTCTGTGCTAAGTATCCAAATAGTAATTAAATTGTGTGCATAAGGATCACTGAAGTTTGCAAGTGAAACAAATGGTTTTAACTTAGTTAAAAAGATTTTTATGTGAGGTTAAAGCATGTAAATTAGCTTGTATAACACTGTACAACAGTAAATAACAGAGAATAAAGAATCACATATGACAATACTCAGAAAATTGATGAAGCATTTCACCCCTCCTGGGCTACATCTGCTGGTCCAGTTCCCAATGGCATGTCCCTCATATCTTATTGCTCAAAAATGGTAAGTGCATGTGATAAAAAACCTCAAATGGCTATGATCTTTGTAAAAACATCTTCATAATGTCAGGAATGACTATTAATTTGCAGAAAACAGAGAATGGATGCTCAATACATTGAAAACACCCTAGTGGCCCTAGTGGCTCCTTGACCTCTCCTGAAGCAAAACCTACGTGAAATGACTTCTGATGGCTCTAAAACCTATTCCAATGAGTTCAGAATGTTAAAATAAGCCAAAAATGACTATTAATTCATAAAAAATGGTCGAAATCTCCAAGAGTTATGACCCCAATAGTAATTTTCCCAGTCTCTCCTGAGAAAGCTCCTCCAAAACTGGAGGAACTCCAGTTAACCCGAATAAAATGGAAACCGACACCAAACTTGGAGGTCTGCCAGCGGAACCACCGGTCAGATTGGAAGTTAAATCAAATGTTAAACCTCCGCATGTGAACGTCCGCCAGAGTTAACACGGAACTAATTGCCGCTTAAAGTGGGTCATGGTCACGACGCAAGAGCATATGGAGGGGGGGGGGGGGCTGGCCTTCTCAACCCCCGCCGCATTAACATTTAAATATGTGTGATGGCCCTTAAGGGTAACAAACATGTGGTAGGTGTATTGGTATGTGGGTGGGCTGGTAGATGCGAGGTTGGATGGTCGATCCCTGTTGGTTCCAAAATTGTTTACACCACATTTCACCTCTGGCCTAAGGACTCGTGGCGGCCTCTGGGCTAGCCATGTGTCACTCGATGATAGGCCCAAGAAACCTTTAATATAAAAAAAAAATTCAAATAATATTTTTTTTTGAAATTTTTTTTCATACTAAGTTAAATTGAGTCAAGTGTCATTTTTTTGGAGTTTACTGGGCTTTTTAAACCTTTATAACTTCTACATACGATGTCGGTTTTTTGAACCGTTCATGGTGCCAGAATCGAAATGACGAGACCTTTCCAGTCGCTCAAGTTCTGACCTGTTTTGAGAAATTTCATTTTTGAGCATTTTCGAACAATGGACATGATCTCCTGATTAGTTAATGTGTTCAAGTTTATGGAAATGTGTTGATATTGAATGAAATCAGTGTCTTTCCAAAAGTCGAGCTCTTAGGAACAAACAATGTAGTGTTGGATTTCTAACAATATAAACACTAGTAAGTTGTAATACCACAAGTTGTGAGTCTAACCTTATGATAATGCGGTTAATACCAAATGAAATGGCATCATAGAGAAGGTCGATCAACGTGATATACTCAATGATATTGTTTTTTAATCTACCAATACAAATCACTTGAAAACTCACTAACTCACCGTTCAGAGTGAAAATGGCCCACGCTGCAAAGGATATATTCTACATACTACGACTAGCACCATCAACATACCCAACAAAACGTTCCAAAGATTCAAACATCTGCAATAAAATGTTAAGCAAATTACTAATGTCAAGAAAAATCTAAAAACAAACTAAGATAGTGAATGCAAATCAACAACATATATATACAATATAATACAAAAAATTACTACGCTCATGATTAAGAATAGTAACGTTTTAGATACAACCCATTTGGGGGCTGCACCAACAAAATCCTATCGTAATATACCAACTTGTAGGCACCTTTAGCAAGAACTCTTTTGACAATATAGGGGCCATGCCACAATGGCTCAAATTTCCTTGTACCCATTAAATCAACTTCTTGATCATAAAGAAGGACCAAGTCGCCCTATGAGAAAATGCGAGGCTAGACATTTTTGTCGTATTGTGCCTTTATATGTATCTTATGTGCTTCATTGGCCAATCGGGCTTCACGACACATTTCATTAAGATGGATGAGGTTAAAAATACACGCTTCTTCATATGAGGTGTCAGGTAACAAGTCAATTTTGATTTTTAATGACAATATTTCACATTGTATTGGAAAGATAGCTTCCAGACCATAAAGAAATTGAAAGGGAGTAAATCCGGTTGTGTTTCTCACCGAGGTTCGGTACGCCCACAAGGTCAAGTACAGGACCAAATGCTAGTTTCGTTTATGAAATCTATCATTCGTTGAAGCATTCATTTAAGAATCTTGTTGATAGCCTCAACTTTTCCACTTGATTGTGGATAATGAGTATAATTATCATGTGACAATCCTATCTTAGCAATCAATTCAGTGATCATGTGATTGTGAAAATTCTTACCGTGATCTGTGACTATAGCTTGTGTGGGACCCCAAACCATGAAATAACATGATTAAAGAAAAATAATGCAGTTGTTTTTCCTGTGTTGTTTAATGTAGGCATCGCTTCGGCCCATTTGGTAAATTAGTCTACTACGACAATAATATAGCCATGCCCTCCAGACGAATGGGGGTTACAGGTCATGAATTCAGTACCCCATTTTGAAAATGGTCCCACAGAGACAACAGAATGCATTGGCATTGGCAGTTTGCAGATTTTACAATACAAAATCTGGCATGCATGACAAATTCTGACCGTGAGGATGCAATCGCGAAATATGGTAGGCCAAAAGTAACCAACGCAGAGTATCTTCTGTGCAGTAGCATATCTAGACAAATGTCCACCACAAGCCCCAGCATGACAATCATTTAAAACCTTTTCGGCCTCCTCGTGAGTGAGGCACCTTCTTAAAATTGTATCGACACCGCGACGATAAAGTGTATCACCGACGATCAGATAATATTTGGCTTGGTATCGAATACGTCGCTGGTCAGAGTGAGAGGTATCATGCCGAAAAGTCTGGGTTCAGAGATAAATGATGAAATCCCCATACCAAGGATCAGATGATCTGATCAGAAACAGAGACTCGTCAGGAATAGATGGTTCTGACGAAGTATCAGTACTATCAGAGGGAAGGGCACAAATAAGTCAGCCAAAACTAAAGACTTCTTTGACTTGGATTTGATTAATTCCATATCAATTTCCTGCAAAATAATAATCCATTTTGAATAGTTTCCCCCCAGCAATTGACTTGATAAGATATAAGTCATGGGGTTGAAATTTGAAATGACAATGGTCTTTCGGAATAGGATATAGTGGAAAAATATTTGGACAGCTTGAACAGCCGCCAAGGCAAGCTTTTTTACATACGAATACCTCACTTCCGTATCATTGAGATTACGACTCAAATAATAGATCAAATGTTCTATCCAATGTTCTGATTGGACCAATACCATAGTAATGGTTGTATTAGTTGCATCGATATATAAGAAATAATCTCTTTGATGATTGGGGGGATACATTAATGACCCCTAGATAAGAGTATCCTTGACATCATCAAAAGAAGCTTGTGCAACTTGGTCCCAATGGAAGGGGATCCCCTTTTTCAAGAGTCGAGTAAATCCTTTAGCAATTTCAGCGTAGTTGGGTATGAACCTCCTTAGGAAGTTAGCCTTTCCTTGAATTTTCTGTAACTGAAGCAAAGAATATGATAAAATGACCAAAACCAACACACAACACAAATTTATGTGGATTGAAGCGTATTTTGTAGTGTCGATAGCATAAAAATATAGCTCTCAAATGCATCGGGTGATCAGTCTGATTTTGTGAATGTGCAAGAAATCATCTAGATAAGGTTGAACGATGCGCTTAATGTCATTGAAATCATAATCCATTGCTCTCTGAAAATTTTCCCTGGCATTCTTTAACCAAACGGTAGTTTCCGGTAAGAGTATGTGCCCCATGGATAGATAAATGCTGTCTTATATTGGTCCTCTGGGTAGATATTGATTTGATTGTAGGCAGAAAATACATCCATGAACGAAAATATTTCGCATCCGTCAAAATCGTCAATAATGTGGTCGAAAAAGGGAGTTGGATAGTTGTCTTTTGGACAAGCAAGATTGACATCCCGATAATCGATGCACACTCTAATATTTCCTTTTTTTTTTCATAACAGGAATGATGTTAGAAACCCACTCAGTTAGCGGAATGGGGTAAATGAAACCAACACACAAAATTTTTTCAAATTATGCTTTAATGGCAACAACCTTCTTCAGATGAACATGACAAAGGCATTGACGTATTGGTTTGACATCAGAGTACATATTAAGAGTGTGTTCAATGATACTGGTGTCAATACTTGGCATTTCGTCGCAAGACCAGGCAAATATATCTCGTAATTTACGAAAGAGAGAGCGATATGTTTTGAGTTCTGATGGAGAACAAGACATGCCGACATGAATATTTTCTACCACGCCAGGTTTTGTCGAAATATTGATAGAAATGGTTTCTTCCATATTTGATAAATTTCTCTCATAATCGATTGCATTAATAGGAAAACAATTCGAAAATAAAGTTTTGATCGATGGGTGATGTAGTTCACTAAGGTTATTTTATTCATAATCAGGAAGATGGGAACGATGATGATGAAATTCCCATGGTTCTCCTTTCAACATCATGGATTCCAAAATATTCTCATCTATTAAGAAAGTTGAGGAAAAAGGATCAGATGGAGTACCAAAATCTAATGAACAATCAATCCAAACGACTGATGATGATGATTTCAGATTTTCCGCCCAAGCTAAATAGATTGATTGTTATGCAAGATCAATGGGGCTAGGTGGAAAAAACTCATCCAACGTAACAACTTCGGAATCACTCGTACTCTTCCTTAAGATAGATGGAGTGGAAGAGATCATGTAGCAGGTCTCTATGCTTGCAATTTCTGCCGACGTCGCAGGGAGCGGTAATGCAAAGGTTCCCATAAAGAGTGGAATCCTTTAAGAGTCCTATACCAATGTTCTGAAGTGTGAGTTGGGGTGCATGCATGAATGGAACGCTTCCAGTTACCTGGGAGGTGGAGGCAAAGAAGGATAGTTGATTGATGGATGTGATAGCATATTTATGTGGGAAGGCGATCATTCTAAAATATGTAGAAACAATGGCAGTCATAGCATATACCCATGGCCTTCTGAGTAAAATATTGTAGTCAAGGGGTTCGTCAAGAACCTCAAATTCAACATTCACTGTTTTTCCCCCTAGTTCAACATGCAGGTTATTGATAATACCGCAAGTCTTATATGTATGTCCGTCAAAAGCCTTCAATGTAGTTGATGATTGAGACAAGTGTGGCGAGCCAAGTGATTTCCAACGGTTTAGAGACATAATGTAGGTAGATTCTCCCTCATCAATAATAGTACAATGACCAAGGTGACTAAGAACATGTACTTGTATGGAGAATGCCAATTCTGCTGGTAACTGCGGCACATAACCCGTGTGATTAAAGACTACGAGATTCGAATCTGTCGGATCAATTCCACCAATGGCCGACAACAATGCCTCTTTTTGGGAGGGACAGTTTTGTAGCACCTCAAGCGCTAACATAGTTGAAGGGGATTGGGCAAAATCTTCAACTATATCATAATTTTGAGCAGCTCAAGCTCGAGGATTATATGTCGATTTATGAACGACTCCCTTTGGTGTCTTTATTGTCAATTCAGGAACAACAGTAGGTGGTATTGATTCTATATACAGATTCATGGTCGAGGTAGTTGGTTGATTAGCTTGAATACCATAATATTTATTATGTGTTGATACCAAAACATCATTTGATGGCTTTGTGATAGACAACATAAGCACTTGGGAACTAGAAGCTGGATCTGTAGCAACTAAATTTGTGTCTGGATTTGGAAATGGGTCTATCAACACAGCTGACGCATGGGAAGTCTTAACCATTTTTGAGACTTCAGCGCGATGAGGAAAATCCCTAAAAAAAATTTCCTCATTACTAATAATGCAAGGGTAACGAGGTTTCCAATTTCCAGAGGATTGATCAGGGTAGAATTTTGTTTTTTCTTAGATTTTCGCTTATTCTTACTTTTGAGTTGCTTTTCACTTTTTCTCTTGTCAGATGACACGAAATTTATTTCGGAAGAAGGTGTAGGATTAGATGCACTAGTGTAATGTGTGCTTGCAGTACCAATCATACCGTCTCCAGCATGAGAGTCCTTTAATGAAGGAGGACAAGTGAAATTAGATTGCGACGCATTAGGAATTTTCTCATAGAGCGTGCCAGACTAAGTATAGATCAACTCTAAATATTGGGCATGAGCAATGACTTGCTCTTTAGTGATAATGCCACCCTTAGCCACATCCTTAGTTATAGATGGTAACGGGGACTTAATGAACCACTTAGCATGAAGTTGATCAGGAACAAATCTCTTAACCATTCTACGACGACGACGCCACTCATGAATATGATCATAAATGTGAGTAGCATTAGTATGTTTAAAATTAATCAAGAGGTCCATTCCAGTTTCATATCGTATGGGTAACTGGAAGTGGGTCAAAAATTCAGTAGCTAGGGCAGTGAAATTATCAAAAGAAACTCTAGGAAATTCAATATACCATTTTGCAGCCATACCAGTGAATTTACGCTGGAAAAGACGTAGTCGAATAGAATCATCATTCAAGGAGTTAGATGAACACCATAAATGATAAGTCATAACACGAGTCAACGGGTCTTCCCAAGGTTTTCCATTGAACTTAGTAATATCCAAGCGTAATTTATGAGGTATCATTGGCCACCAAGGAGCATAGTTGATTGGATCATTAGTGAGCCAATTTAAATCCGGTAACTCTAAAGTTGCAACAAAGGGAAACTGTCGATCGAGGTCGGGTTGAGCATAGCCAGGGTATGATGGAATTTCTTGGGCAACATGCCTTTGAGCACCAACATAAGGAATATGTTGCTGGTAACCCAGATAGGGGTTGTTTTGATAAGAAAATGTTTGAGGATTCTGTTGACCAAAACCTGGGTACGATACTTTTTGAAATGAAGGTTGTGGCATTTTTGCTTGTGGCTACCAAGGGGTCTATCCACCAATGTTATAACAAAATTAGGATAACTTGGATTTAGTTGTTGATAAGCATAACCTGGTTGTGGCTATGACATCCCATAATATGGTAATCCAACTTGTGAATAAAGGATTCCAGGTAAAATTGGTTGTTGGAAACCAGGAAAAGGAGTTGGAGTTTGAGGGCCCAAAACTTGAGAGTATTGGGTTGAAGCACCCACTTGAAATGGTTTAAGAACAAAATTTTGTGCCTGTAACAGGGGTAAAGATGTACTAACAAGTGGAGTTGATGTGGGTGCAACAGGTTGAACTGGTTGATACGAGTGTACAACCATTTATGGTTGGATAGGTAGAGTGGGTTTCCATTGATAAACATTCATTTCGACATTAGGATGACCAAAAAACGACGGTGTACTGTCAAAGTGGGAAACCATAGGTTTCCCCCCTGCATGAGGAGTGAAATAAGACAGAAAATGTTGTTCTCCAAATGCAGGGAGTCCAGTTGAAATTGAACTGGAAGGAATACTCCCAGATGGACCAGTTTGATATTTCCTTGATGATGGATGTAAAGAATCAAGTCGTTCAATACTCACTATAGGTTTACTAGTTATAATACCAGATGATAACATTGGTAAAGTCCATGGGTTTGAAGATGCACCAGAGAAAATTCGAGATAAAGATTTATAACTTGATGGAAGCAAAGGCCCTAAATATGACTCTGGTGAAGTTGTGAACATCAACGAAGTAGCGAGAGCAGGTGATGTCACTATTGGATTTGATGGTCTAACTGAAGATGTTGGTTCATGCATGGTTACTTAACCAAATGTATACCCTATTGGATCTATGGGAATTTGAATAGGTGTAGGATATACAAAAGAAGAGGGAGGTGATTGAGGAAAAGACTCGAACATGTAAAGCCCCAACCCAGAATGGGTTGGAGTTAAAGGTGTTACATCTTATGGGATTTCTTCAATCGAAATTAAACCAGGTGGAAGGATTTCGTTGTCAGGAACAAAATATATTTCAGGAGGTTCACTGTGTGATATGGGAGACTCAATGGCTACAGTAGGTTGTGGGGCGACCGATATAGGAACAACTTCCTATCATTCGACTTCGGGATTCAGATGTTCAAACAAAGAAGAGACAAGATCTGGATCAACTTCCAGCTGAACAACGTCGGGTTCGGGAGGTATGGTCTCACTGATTAGATGGATCGTGACCACAGGTAGCTGTGAGGACTCTGTCTCGACAACAATAGATAAACCAGTATTTGTAGAAACAACTTGTGCCAACTCTAGTATATGTGAAGATGATGCTTCACCAAAGGTACTGATAGTACTAGTTTCGGTAGAATGATGTCTCCTTCGTCGTCCAAAAGTAACTTCCAGTGGTAAAGGTGGTTTCAATGCTAATCTACGTGAATGATGGGGAAAGGGATTTTATTCTTCCACGATGGCTAATTTATTTTATCAAAAAAACAAATAAACAAAATAAAAAGTAATGCTACGCAAAAGGTTTACCAAGAAACTGTGAACTGCAAAATACCTCCTGGCGAACCAAGAAGTACGAGCAGGCAATCTCCCGGAATATTGTGTTCGGTGTATCAAAATTTACATGGAGGCCAACTCAGTTCACTATGGATGGATAGAAACCTAAAGTTGTCCTCCCAAATATACCTGAAGGTACGTGGAGGCCCAAGTCCGTATTAGCACTATCTAATGCGAAACTGCATAGTGAGAGCACCCTTTATACTTTTCGTAATATAACACCGCTCGATATACCCAAAGATACGTGGACGAGCTATGATGTACTTACGTATGTGGAGTGAGGTATCACACTCGGAATGTATCGTAGACAATTAACGACAAATTCTATGTTTAACGATGCCAAAACACGTCTCTAGCCTAGACCTTCTAAATGTTATCGTTATGGTTCCAATGTTTTTTTAGGTAAATTGATGTAAATTTTAAGTTGATCTTGTTTATCTAATTTCCTTTCAAGGTTCACCACGTGATGTAATGGAAATTCCTAAAATGCAAACTAAAATTATAAGAAAACTTTTCAATTTTAGTTTTTCAATGAAAATCCTAGCTACTAAAGGGAAGGAGTAATCAGTTTTGAGAGCAAACAACAAAGAGTAGAAACTAATATGCAACTTTCCTAATTTGTTCCTATGCAAAACACACAACTTACTATATGCAAATGCAGGTTTTTCTTTTTAGTCCCCTTAATGTGAATGCAAAAAGGAAACTATATGCATAAAATCAACAAAAAACAATTGCTTTCTTCTTTGAGAAACGATGAATTTAACAACAATTTCTCTTTTAGGAAAAATGAAGAATGGAACTACAATTTTTTCTATAGGAAACAAATAATTTAATGACAATTTCCTTTACGAAATAAAATGGATCTAATGAAGAAATAAAATACTTTGAATTTGATTTGTCAATGATAAAGAAAAACACTTAAAGGGACATTGAACAAACTTACTTTTCAAAGGAGGAAGAATCAAACAAATTCATTGGTCTCTATGAGGTATGAGACAATTGAAAACACAACAGATAAAAGGCTGGATAAGATTGCAATGAAAAATTCAAAGGGAATTTGGTTGGATTAGGGGGAAACACAGTCTCTAAAGGGAGATAGTGTGTTGCAAAGCACCCCTGAGTGGGAGATAGTGCTCTGCAAAGCCCTGTGTCTTGACCAACAGTGCGTTGGGCGCAACAGAGATTCAAAACTCAAGCTGTAAGACACACTTCTAATGCAAATTTTTGATTAAAAAGTATAATAATTGAAGGTAAATGCTAATGGGTGGATAATCAGAGGCAAAAACACCAAGAATGAAAGGAAACTCCCCATCAGAGTCGCCAATTTGTTATGCGGAATTGTGTATTACAGATAAAAAAAATTCCCCAAATGTGGTCCTATGCATTTAGAACAATAGGTCAAAGACTTTGCAAACACTTTCTCTAAGAGTAAATAGACACACAGAAAGTAAGAAGAACCTACTTTTGATCCAAGCACTTCCTATTCTCCTTTTGTCGTTCTTGTTGTAGCTTCCAATCGAACTAAGATAGCCAGACTAGTTCCTGCAAGTATAAACACTAAACAAAAAAGAGATTGAAATATACAGATGCTTATTTATCTTAATCAATTAAATCGATCGAACATGAAACATATATATCAATTAAGAATCCATTGCACAAGAAATAGATACATAAACAGATACATATATGGGGAAATGAACAACAATCTTTATTAATGAGTAGAAGGGGGAGGTTACAACCAATGATCGATTTGATGTCACCATCTCCAACATCATTCTAGCCTCAACACAATCAAAATCACACCAACAACATATCACTCTTATCACAAACCCAATTGAGAATCCAACAATATTTCTTTACCAAATTTCTTCTTTCCCTAGCACTAGGATTTGTGCTCAATTTATAGGGCAAATAATGGTAGTTTCTCAATCAATGACTTTCTAATAATAGGAAAGACATGTTTCCAAGCTTAGAGGTGTTAGATAGACACATGGATTCAAAGTTTGACACATATGGACTCTTCTAGAAGGCATTGGACATGTGGAGATTCCAAAAAAATGAGAATTTCACACCCTTGAATGTCGGGAAGTGCTTTGCAGAGCACCCTTGAATGGAGGTAACTGCATATGAAAATTAGTTAGTCCCTTGAGAGACTGCGTTGGTGAGCTCATAGGTGATATAACATGTACTTCAAATCTTGGAAACCTTGCAACGGAAGTCATGGATGATTTATTCTTGTTCTTGTCTTAGGGCAAGTAGCAACTGAAATGATAGGGGATGATAGACCCTATTTCATTGGTCCTGGGGATGATGTCCAGTTTTACCATGTCATTGGGAATGAAACCCAAATTACACTTTTTGCCCTTTTTTTAGAAAAAAATTTCATTTTTTTCGGTTCTTCAACTTTCTGCAAACTATAACAATTTTTCTGTTTAGAATTTCATTTTGCGATAAAAATAAAAGTTGTCAGAAATTTTGTTAGATTTCTATTACTTATTTTTTGAAATTTTTTTATGCAGATTTGATATGTCAACTTAGTGTTTCTTTGAGTGTGTGTTTCTTAACAATCAAAGGATTCATAAGAAGTCATGTTATGACGCAATGTTGTATTCATTGAAAATTTGTGTTTTTGAGAAAAAAAAATGTGTTACAACAATCTAGACAGAGTCTACTTTGGTTTCGTCATATTTACAAAGCCAATGGATGCATATCATAATTACTAGAATTTTTTGAACTAGTCCAATATGAAAAAACTGCATATTTTGGATATGTTTCGCGACGCAACAAATTTCTTAACATATAAGTTATAAACTAAAAATCTAAAAGCTACCCATTAGAGATGACAGACCAATGTAATGCCCCATAATTTTTTCAATTTTGTTTACAATGTATTTTGGGAGATACAGAATTTTGATTTCACTGAATCACAATGACCCTTAGAAATTGTTTGCACCCATTTTATTAGAAAATTAATTAAAATTAGTAAATGTTTATGAAATTCCATAAAAGTTATATTTCCTGAAAGTAGATTCAATTCTGAAAATGCTTGTCTTGGTTCCGACATTTAATTCAAAAGGTTTCATGGAGTTTAATCAGTCCAAAGTTGCAGAAACGTCAAGCTGTGTGACTGGTGACGCGCTAGTTTGGCCGAAATTTGATTAAAAGTTTGGCCGAACTATTTTTTGCGCCGACGGCCCGTTAAATATAACGACTTAATAGTTCGGCCGAATTATTTATCAAAGTTCGGCCGAACTGTAATCTAATTTTACGTCAGCCAGAAAATTTCGCAGCGCCCCTCCTAAAACACATTTCGCGGCAATATAAATTGCTGCGAAATCATTCATAATTTTCGCACATTTCGCACATTTGATCTGACTTTATAAAGGTCTTGGTTTGGGTTTGAAGACATTTCTTGGAGGTTTGAGTTTAAGGGCATTTCTTGGAGGCAGACCAATTTTGCAAAGAATTGTTTTGGGTTTAAGGACATTTCTTTGAGATGGTTTGATTTTTGAAAAATTTGTTTTGGGTTTAAAGAATTTTCTTGGACGTACATTCAAAGGACATTTCTTGGAGGTATGTGATACATTTTTTTGGATGTTTTTTTTTTCATTTTTTTTGAAAGTATGGATTTGTGTTTAATTTTGAATTCTTAGAGACAGTCTGATTTTGCAAATAATTTTTTTGGGTTTAAGGAATTTTCTTGGACATACATTCAAAGGACATTTCTTGGAGGTATGTAATACATTTTTTTGGGTGTTTTTTGTGTTTTATTTTTTTTGAAAGTATGGAGTTGGGTTTAATTTCGAAAAAACATTTTCTGAAAGTATTTTTTTAACTGACTTTTTTTTAAATTGGAGGCATTTTTTGAAGTGACATTTTTTTAGAGTACGTGTTTTGAGTTGAAGTAAATATTTTGAGCTTTGTTTATTTTTTTAAGACATTTTTTTCTCGAATTTTTTAAAGTAAGTGTTTTGGATCGGAGTATGTATTTTTTGCAAAAAAATTAAAATGATTTTTTTTTTTTAAATTAAATCTTTTGTGATGCCTTTTCTAATTGAGTTATTGTCTAATTTTTTGAAGGAAATTTTTTGAACTTCATTCTCTATTATCATGGGAAATCGAAGGACTTCTGCAAGAAAATATGATTGAAAAAGAGACCCTGAGGAACGTAGAGAAGAGACAAGACAATCTCGCAAAAGAAAGATAGAAGCCCTCTCAAATATTGAAGGGGAAAATCAACCTCAAGCAGAAATTGAAGCAGGTATGTAAATGTAAATATTATGATCTATTGATATATTTAAAATTTTCCTAGTGTAAAATGTGAAGCTTAATTTTTATTTGATGAACTAATTTGAATTTAAATATTTTGTTTAATGTAAACAGACAGATATATTCCTCAAAACATTGATGATGAGATACAAAATTTTGAAAGAGAAAGTGAAAGAGGTATTGAACCAATGATTGAAGATGGTGAAAATATTGAAAGAAATTCAAATGAAGAAATTGAATCACAAGGTATATATATATATATATATATATATATTGAACACATGCACATATTATTGAAATTATACATATATTTATTAATTTAGTTATTTATTGTTCATATGTAAACTTATTATGTACTATTTTTTCGAATATGTACAGATGAAATCAGTGTCAATGATGAGATGTTAGAAAATGTTGACACTCACACATATGGAGATAAAAAACCTGACCATATTATACGATATTGTGTTAACTGCATTTTTGAAAAGTATTTCTTAAATGAGTGGGTGACAGTTCAAGCTCAAATGTTGAAAGGTCTCCTATCATTAAGGAAATTAAAAGAAGCTACAACACTACTAGGTATTCGAAAATCAACCAAAGATAAAAAATGAAGGAAGATGTGATACAAAATTTAAGTAGTGCTACAAATTTAATTAAGATATCTAGAGAGAAAAATGTTTCAATTGTACGTAGAGGAATACATATGGAAATGGTTTCATCAAGTACTAAAGAGAATCGTTTGGTAACATCTATGGCATGAGCATTAGGAACCTCGCGAAAAACTTTGCACAAACATCAGAAATTTCAGCTGCAAGTAGATGTAAATGATGAACTCGCTTGTTGGAGAGCTATTTGTAGGCAACCATACAAAGATAGACTTGGAGAAAATGTTAAAAAAATAATATATGAATATTGGAAGAAGAATTCGCGTGCTTTGCCAATTGCAAGGCATGTGATGCAAAGAAGAATAGCACGGAATCAGTACGAAGAACATGAAAAATATTTCTTGGAAACCACTCTGATAGAGTTATTCAACAAGTTCAAAGAAGAGAATCGTCAAATTCATGTTTCAATCAGTGCTTTTGTTCAACAAAAACCATGGTATGTAAAACATATCACCGTACGCGACACTTGTTGTTGCCGTTATCATGTGGAATTTGAGTTATATTATGACACATTCCTTGATTTTGGTAGAACATTATGGAAGGATTCACCTACTCCTTCCACTATCCGTGATTTCATATCTCAAATTCTATGTGAAAGAGAAAGCGATGAACTATTTTACAAAAAGAAATGTGTTGGTGGTAAAAAATGCGATGATTGTGGAAATTTGACTAAATTTCAAAACAAATATCGTACTGATATAGATGATCAATCATTTTCCAACATGAAAGTGAAATGGAAGAGATATGAATATATCGGTACATCAATTCAAGGTGCAAATAGTGTTAAAAGAATTGAATTACTAGAAGACAAAATTTTTGTGATAAAATTTTTGAGAAAGTTTGAGGTAGAAATTTACAAATACACCAAGCATTCCCATAGAGCTCGATGGAAAGACTTGCAATTCAAAAAATCTCGTGAAGTTTTTCCACCAGGGACCATTTTGTCAGTGATTGATTTTGCAAAAAACTACACATTTGTTCCACAAAAAGAAATTCAGAGTGAATAATATCATTCTGACCAAGTCTCCATGCTCATCCATATTCTATATAGACATGCTAAAAAAAACGTCGATCATATAGAAAGAACGAGTGAAAATCGACATATCATTAAAGAATATCACTTTTATATTAGTGACGATCATACACATGATACATATTTTGTACAACATTGTTTTGGAAAAATTTATGATTCCTTGAAAAATCGTGGAATAAAATTCAATGAACATTGGATATGGTCAGACGGATGCACAGGGAAATTCAAATCTGTACGATCATTCTTTTGGTTGTGTTGTCTTCATAATAAAACCTGCATTAAACATTGTTGGAATTTCTTTGAGACTGGCCATGGAAAAGGAGAACATGACGGTGCAAGAGCATGCATAAAACGAGCACTTCGAAGATATCTAATGAACCCCCCTGCAAGCCGACTTGTGAATGCTAAAGAAGTTGTTCAATGGTGCATAACTGCTCTAAGCCATGAGACTAACCCATCAAGGGAAGTGCGAAGGTACAAATTCAATTTAATTTTTATTGGAAATCTAATTTTAAACATTGTATATGTATTTATCGTGCAATGATTATATTTGATTGTATTTTGATATCATATTTACAAATTCTTCTTTTCATTTTCCATATAAAGGTTTTTCTGGCATATTGGGATCGAAGACGTAGATAGGTCAATTGGAAATGATGTTGAAACAATAAAAGGGATTCGAAAATTGCATTCAATTAAAACAAAGTCGTCCAGAAATGTGTTTGCATTGGATAAAAGAAAATATTATTGTTTTTGTGATGTTTGCATAGACAACACAAAATCCAATGACGTTTATGAAAACAACATGTATGTAAAATATTGGAAATATACAGAGCTAAATACAAAGGGAAAAATGTCTGTTGCAATGTTTGAAGAAATGCAATCAGAGGAAACTACAATATCATCTGATGGTGATCGAGTTTCTGATCTTGTTAGAGAAGGTAAAATTTGAATTGCTTTCTAATGATTTAAAGATCTAGAAATAAATTTAAATATGTATAATTTTGTTTAAAAGTTTGTTTTATTGTGCAGGAGATGTTTTTGTTGTAATTGCACCTATTGACAGCGATGAAAATGTTAAGTGTTATTTGATGTGTTGCACTGAACAAAAAATGAAATTATTAGAAAAATATAATGATCACGGATTTCAATATGATAGAGGATCTATTATACTGAAAGGTTATTTTTTCAAACAAACTAATCAAAGTGGGGACTTTTTTTACTTTGAAGACTATGAACCTAATTCCATAAGTTGTCAATATAGTCACTTGGTGTGTGCAGCACGCATAAAGTTGATAGAGGTTCAATCAAAGAGAAAAACGAAAGTTAAGAAATGGAAAATGTCAAAATCCGATCATGAACGGATTATTGAAGATGGCATTCCATTGGAATTTTTTTGATTGAATTGCCCAAAAATTTATTCTCTTTGGATTAAATATGTTTTAGAACTTCCAGTACACTTGAAACTAAAAATTGAGCTGCTTATCTTATTTGTGCAAGTGTTTGCACATGTACAAATTGTTTTGGTACATGTGCACATGCTCTAGTATCAACTGAAAGTATCAAGGATATATACATGTGCATTGATGAAAAATGTTACATGTATCAAGGATATGTGTGTGTGTGTGTGTGTTCTAGAATGCAATTAACTGGAACTAGTTTTTCTTATGTGCATTGATGAAAAACTAGTTGAATTTTCTGGTAAAAAGTATCCACAATGTAAATAAATAATCCGCAGTATAGTTTTGTATGAAGATTAATTTCAAACAAGACACTCGGAGCACTTCTCCGAATTTTGGTGGGATCTGACCTAGATCTCTATTCCTGATTGAAAATCTAGTACAAAATTTGTTTGTCCAATGGTCGGACATGTTCAATGTGCATTGATGAAAAATGTTACTTACATATTGGATATATATACATTTTAGAATGAAATTAATTGTTCAAGTAGTTTTACTATGTGCATTGATGAAAAATGATTTAAATGTACTCAATATATATGTTCTAGAATGCAATTTTAACTAAAAGTAGTTTTTCTATGTGCATTGATGAAAAATCGTATTGGATATATACACGAACTTAATGTGCTCAATTTTTCTTGTGAGCTTTTCTGGTAAAAAGTATCTGTGCAATGTAAATAAATCATCCATAGTATATTTTTGTACCAAGATTCCTTTCAGACAAGAGACTCGGAGCACTTCTCCGACTTTTGGTGGGATTTGACCCACATCTCTATTCCTGATTGAAAATCTAGTACAAAATTTGTCTGTCCAATGGTCGGATATATGTTCTATGTTCTAGAATGAAATTAACTGAATGTCATCAATTTACCAAATTATAAATCAACAAGGCTACCTATTTGAGTGCATTAATGACATTGACCCAAATTCAACAAACATATATATGTACTAGACTTATATTTCCAATCAAAACTAAAGGGATAATTTGTACATATATCTACTTCTTTAAACTCTTTTTTCAATTAGAGCTCAATTGATACATGGTTAGTTGCATTGAAAAGCTATGTTCTTCCTATTGGAAATTTTTTCATTCAAACAAGACTACATGTAGAGATCTAAAGCAATCTTAAGATTCCAAATGTACTTCAGCCATCCAAAAGGGATTTGTGCAAAATTACTTCAAATGCCATGCCAATTATAGTGAAAAACTATCCAATAGAAACATTTAACATTATATACCACATGTGCCAAATGTAGATTGAAACCATCCAAAACTTTTAAGTTTTAATTTTTTTTTGATTATATATCATGCAACATTAAAACATTAAACATTTAAAACATTAAATATCACATGCGAAATGTAGATTGAAACCATTCAAAACTTTAGTTTTAAAATTTTTTATTATTATATATATCGTGCAACGTTACTTCACATGCCATGCCAATTATAGTTCAACTAGATCCAATAGAAACATTTAACATTATATACCACATGTGCCAAATGTAGATTGAAACCATCCAAAACTTAAGTTTTAAAAACCTTTTGATTATATGTTATGCAACATTAAAACATTAAACATTTAAAACATTAAATATCACATGTGAAATGTAGATTGAAACCATCCAAAACTTGAGTTTTAAAAACTTCACATGCCATGCCAATTATAATTGAACTATCCAATAAAAACATTTAACATTATGTCACATGCCAAATGTAGATTGAAACCATCCAAAACTTTTAACTTTTAATTTAACAAAAAA
Source organism: Pinus albicaulis (assembly GCA_034641835.2). Taxonomy (NCBI): domain Eukaryota; kingdom Viridiplantae; phylum Streptophyta; class Pinopsida; order Pinales; family Pinaceae; genus Pinus; species Pinus albicaulis. The sequence goes on along the minus strand of CM076580.1, from coordinate 116,569,043 downwards.
TTATAGATCACAACATTACTTCACATGCCAAATGTACTCCAAGCATCCAAAACTTAAATTTAAAAAACAAAACAAATTATAACACATGTCATTACATAACATGCCAAATGTAGTTTAGATGACAACATTAATTTATAGATGACAACATTACTTCACATTCACATGCCAAAAGTACTAAAACCATCCAAAAATTAACTTTTTAAAACAAAACAAATTATATTAACAATGTAATAAAATATGTCCAAAAATTGTAGATCTCACAAGTATCAAACTGTATCAATTTTAACAAATTTTAAGACCATCTAAATCTTGAAATCAAATCTACAAATCATGTCCATCAAATAGAGACGGATCTAGCGTCTTTCCTATCAGGGTCTCAATCCGCGCACTATCATGTGAAGCATCATGGGAAACCTACATACACAATGCACATGTACTTGAACATTAAAATTTGATGTTTTAAAAATGAGTGAGAATATATATATCTAGAACTTCATGTAAAAAACAAAATATAACAAAAAAATCATGCAATACCTCATGAGGTTCTCTCTCCATTTGATGAACAAGTTCTTCCCCCATAGGAACATCTGCAGCGGTAAACTGTACAATATACATGTACATTTCAATATATATATATATATATATATATATATAAGTTCTGCCCCCATAGGAACATCTGCAGCGGTAAACTGTACAATATACATGTACATTTCAATATATATATATATATATATATATTAAAAACTTTCAAATGAAAATGCACGTGTACATATATAAACTTATTTTCAATAATATTAAAAAAAGGAACTAAAGACAACTTGTTCAAATGTTGTGGATGTTCCTATCTCCGTCGCTAGAGTCCGCGGATTAAAGAAATCTTCTATAGGAACCTAAATTCAAAAAATTTTAAATAACTCAAAATATAGATCTCTCTCTCTCTCTCTCTCTCTATATATATATATATATATATATCTCAATTTTTAATGGAACTTTTTGAGGTAAAATATATATATATATATATATATTTTAAACATAAAGTTTAAACTTGTGAAAAATTGTCCATACTTGTGGCTCATCTCCCAAGGAAGTAGAAGGTACATCTCCCAAGGAAGAAGAAGGTACCACCATCCCAAAAACATCGGACGGAATCAGTATCTGTTAAAACATTTTATCAAATTATATATACATACATGTACATGTGTGCACAATTATTTATTTTAAAATCACTTAAAAAACACTAACATTTGCCAACATATCTTGATGGTCAGACCCATCTGCATTGTTTGAACCAGAGGTCCCGAACGTGATATTAACATTTTCGTCATGCATCATGTGTGAGAACTACAAATGGTGTTTTAACATATAATCATACATTTTTGTTAGATTAATGTACATACAAATAAATGTATACATGTACATACACATGTATTTATTACAAATTGTACACATGTATATGTATGTTAAAATAATTTCAAACCCTAAGGTCATTAACGCATACCGTTCCGGTGCCCTCTTCTTCATGAAGAATTAGGTCTTGCAAACCATTGCGACAATTTTTTGCATATATTTGGAGATCTTCAACATTCATGTTGTCAATCTCTTCATCTATACAATACACAAAATTGGCACGTGCATTTTCACGTGCTCTTTGTCGATTTAAACAAACATAGACTCCACCCAATCCGCTGTAAACATTGTTGATCATAACATCCCTTGCTTCTTGACTTATTTGAGAAGTTTCATCCATCTCTGACCGTAGAGTTTCGACCCGAAAAGGTCAACTCACCAATGGCGGCTCAGGGTGAGGCAACTCCACATCTGGCTTAGCCCCCTTATGGTCATATAATCGACCTTTCCCCAGGCCAAAAAATTCTGACGGAAGGTCATTGTAGTTGGGTTTCATACCTAAAAAAAATTCTGCGTAAAACATTTGTGCAAAATAAACAGGAACCTCGTCGTTCCATGGGAGCCTTCCATAGGCCGCAAGGTGCCTATCATACAAATAGCGAGCTATATTTGGGTGCTTGAAATATTGCACCTTCAACATTTTTCTTTTTGGCCCTTCCTTGAAATTAAACATTGACTTGGATACATCTTTTGTAACTTTTTGTTTTACATCCTCCCATTTATCTGGACCCATTATTGTTTCCTTTCTCTTTCTCATCTTTTCTACAAATGTATTAGTCGTTGGCCCAAGAGTTTTGTACACATTTATAATTTCGCCCAATGAATGTGTAACTATTTCAAGGCTTTGTCGACTCTCAGCAGGTAGAGTCAAATCCATGAGATCTCTCTACAATTTTTCATGAAGTTTTTCACACCTTTGTAAGGTGCATTGCGCCATGTTTGTTTCCCATGGTATATCAGTAATGTTGGCCGGATAAGTTGTGCTGGGTAGACAACCTTCTTCTTGAATGTAGTGGTCTGCCCTGCGTCTATTTTGACCACTAGTTGGAACATTTTCAGCCTCGGCATCAATATATATAAAATTTCGTATATTAGAAAAAACACGTAAAAAAATTTGTACAAATTTAATGAAAAAAATATTGAAATTGATGGCAACCTTGACGTTGTTGGTTAGCATCTTCTCCAACATGACCTTGCTGAGAACCAGACCCAGAACGACCTTGCTGAGAACTAGACCCAAAATGACCCTGCTGAGAACCAGCAGCCGTTGATTGGCCTTCGGGGGAATAAATATCATCCCCTTCATGCAACCTGCTACCACTCATTGATGGCCCTCTAAGTGGATTTGAACCACCGCCAACCTCTCGAGACGAGAGAGAAGCTTCATAAACAAATACGAATTTATAATCAATTGAAAAATACATTCATGTGTACATATAAATACATATACATATTCATTGATTAAATTGTGTGAACCATACCACGACTGGGTGAACCATGGGCATGCTCCATGGATGTAGTAGAAACCCTTCTCCTCTTACCTCCTAAAAATTAAAAAATGAAACTTATTAACAACTAATTTAACTCACAAAGTTAATAAAAAATCAATTCCATTTGTACACAGATGTATGGAGATTTAATATTATATTTAAATACCGTGAACATCCCCCGATCCCTGAACCCCCATATGGGATTTGATTGATCTTCGTCGTTCATCCTCCATGATATATATATCTATTGGTGGACATTTACACAAAATAGATTTTAGAAAATCAATTTGTAATTTAGTGGACAGAAATTATGTAGAACACAACTTTCAAAGCAATAATTGATGTGTGAAACTCAATTTAAGCAAAAAAGAAATTATAAAAAAGATAAGTTCACCAAATTGCACTTTACATGGTGGGAGCACACTTGGTATAAAATTGAAAAAAAACACATGGTCATTAAAAAATAAGCTAGAAATATATGTACATACCTTGTGATATATATATATATATATATATATATATATATAAGCTAACTGGAGAAGTGAAGTTTGTAATGAATGGTTCACTAATCCTAAGCTCTCCAGCCTAGTCCAATACCTTTAACATGATTATAGTGCATATACAAGGTACAATTGGCACAATTATGATATTTTCTATAAATGGAATCCATATTTTCTCAAGTGTTCTAAATTTAAATATAAAATTTTTGCTAAGCCCCATGCATCACAAACAAGAGGTCATTCCTACTTTCATTAAACATATGAATGGATCAAACATCCATTTCTATAGGAATACATGAATAAGGACATGCACATTTTTATGGTTGAATGTGATCTTCTCCAATGACATAAGGGTGAAACAATGAAAACTTGAGGTGCAATACAATCTCTACCCATTCCTTTTACTGCATCGACAAAAGATTATATGGACTTTATTGTGCGTCTACCCAAATCCAACAATAAAATTTTCAATGTTTTGGTTGATTTCATTTCAAAATCTAATAATTTTTGTTCCCTCCAACACCCTTTCATAGGTTCCACAATTTCTCAACTCTTGATGGATAAATTCTTCAAACTCCATGGTATGCCACAAGAAATTGTCACGAACTATGATCCAAACTTCACTAGGAAATTTTGGTAAGAAATTTCTAGTTTCAAGCTATTTGATTACATCTTAGTTCTACCTATCATCCTTAGACTTATGGTTGTACTAATTCTATTAAGAAGTTTTTGGACGCATATTTGAGGTTCCTTACTTCAAAATGATATTCCCAATGAGCTCAACGATTACCTGTGTCATAATTGTGGTATAATACAAGCTATCATGGTGCCACTCATATGACCCCCTCTAGGGAAGTTAATGGCTAAACGCCCCCATTATTATTATATTATTTTCCATATGTCTCCGAGGTACAATAGGTTGAAAAAAAACTTACATGTAGGATCATAATTCCCTATGTTATAAAATATCATTTATTCATGGCTAGGAATCAGATTAAACAATCAATTGATCAACATTTCTCAAAGCACCATTTTGAGGAAGGGATCAAGTATTTCTTTATCTCCAACCATATAAAATACCTTCCTTAAGTACAATCACAATTATAAGATTTCTCCAAAAAAATTTCTCCCTTATTTTATCCTTAATCACATTGAACTAGTGGCTTACAAATTAGGATCAAAATTGAATATCATAATAGTAGATTTGGTCAAGGAACTGATACTGGAGAGTAATGACCATCCTAGCCCATATCCATTAGGTTTTTTTTTTTTTTTTTTTTTTTTTTTTTAAGAATTTCTCTTGTAGTGAGAAGGTACTTTAAGCCCATAGGTATACCGAAGGCCTATCATAGACAAAAAGTTTCCAACTCACATAACCCCATGACATGCACATGCATTGTGAGAAATATATAAGAGTAGAGGATGAAATTGTTCACCCTTTTCCCAAAAGGTGGATATTTAGTGATGTTGACTAGGTTTAAGCTATATATCCTTGATCCTAATATAAAAACAATAGATTCCACAAAATATATCCTCTTGCAACACCTATTAGCAATGGTGCAATGAACCCAAAAACAAATAGATTAACCATTAAAGAACCACAATTTTCTCAGGGGGAAAGAAAATTGTTTATATTAAACCATAGAAAGTACAAAAAACACTCCTCCACAACCCTTTTTCCATGTTCCTATTCTCACCAAATCTCACTGTCAAGGCATACAAAAACTGCAGCTTATTTCTAAGAGGTACACAAATCTCCAATCTGATAACTCTTCGTTATACTTATCATTTCTCTCTTGATTCCATAGAGAGAAATCATTTTATATATGAGAGGAGTGATAAAATTTCATCTAAATGTTTTGTTGACCATGTTTGATACTATCCTTTCATCCTTATCCTCAAAAGTGATCAAATTTGACCTTATTTTCTCTTATCCATTGGAACTGTGCTTCACATATCTTTTGTTGGGTAACTCGAGAGTTTTTTATTGCTTAAACTCTCTCTCTCAAGTCATTACGAGTGTTATTAAGCTTAAAAACACTATATAATATTGTTTTAGGTGCGTTGAAGGTACAAAACATCATTTTTGTAGTGCTTTTATGGACCATTTTTTGCATTCTAGTGTTCATATTGTTGTTCTTACCTAATGAATCCAATTTGGTGACATTGTAGGGTACAAAAAATTCCCCTTAATGTATGAGGTTAGAAGATATTATGATGGGAATTTTTTATTATAAAAATATCAGTGATCTAGGCAAAGGGAAGGAGCCATAGAAGTTGAACCTACAAAGGGCTGCAAAAATCATAGTCAAATACATGTAAAGTATATCCCCAAGGTAGGAATACCCATAGTATTGAATGAATATAGAATGGATTCTGACACGATATACTACATACTCATGTCATCAACGAGTAGTCACGACGCAATTGAAACCTTTGTCATAGTAGATATTAATATCGATGCAGACACCAAGAGGAGTTCCCAAATGATCGCCCTCAAACTACATAGTAAATTCTCCAACAAAGCTTGGGTGAGGAAATGTGCTTGAATGAGGTAGCCTCATGCCCCAAGGTCTTTGACTCATCTTTATGACACAACATGACTACATGAAAATGCATGGGTTGATGTCTACCATGCACAAAGATAGTCTAATTATCAAGAATTAAGGGATCAGTTTAGAAAATGCAAGGGAGGCAACCAATGATTAAAATGACTCCCAACGTATATAGCACAATATAGCAAGTGTAAATGAATTAGTTGATGTTAAGAACTCATAGAATCAATCAACATGGTCCATTGAGGAAATCCACCAATAAAATATGAGGATTTTTTCCATTGAGGATTACAAGCTCCAAGGTACTAAATCAAAGTGAAAATATTTGTCGATTGAGAGCCTTTAGGTATTCCCCACCATTAAAAATGAAATGGATAGCAAGATGAGGTTTTTGATTATAGAAAATGAAGACTCGATGCACGACTGAAATAGGGATGACTGACACAAAAGGGTATAATGATACTACAAATGGCCAACATTGAATAAGACTTCCCTTGAATATATAACGCAACAAAATAAATGTCAACTTGGAAACTTAGACTAAAATTACAATTAAATCAAAATTGTGACACAATAGGCATCACCATAGCTAAGTGATTGGAAGGGTAACCAATCGGGTGAGATATTGACTCAATGATAGAGTGACTCGACCCATGCTAATGGTGGGCCTATAAATCCAATAAAATACCAATTTTAAGAGGATGTCTCAAACAAGTGCTATGTTCAAGGATCACTATTAATGAACATGATAAAAAATAGAACAATAGGATCTCCCCCCCCCCCACATTCCATTTTTGTATAGAAGATCACATTCATATTCTATGAGCACGGAAGAGAATAGAAGTGAGACGAATAGTGTATTTTAATTTTAATTTTTACTCATAGAGGTGTATTCTTCATGATTATTACAGTAAGTCCAAAAAAGAGATAAAAGTACACTCATGTTTCTCATCGTTTAACAAGTTCAAGAATAGATAAAAGTTGGATCACCAACTTTAATCTAGACTAACAAGTAGGAAAGAAATAAAAAAATTCACGTGGTTGAACGAGTGTGAAAAGATGGAAAAAGAGGCTCAATATTTTCATTTTTTAACCAGCATGAAAATAATACCAACATAAATATTTTTCCAGAGAGATGAGTGGTATAATAGTATGCATCTTGTTCCAAGGATGACAAAACCAACCTACAAAAAGTAGGAGGCAATGGGAAACTGTCTAGCAATGGATATCCAGTCATCAAAATGGTCTCCCCCAAAGGGTGAGATGGGTTGCAAGATGGAGGAAAGATTGATGGAAAGGAAAGAGGTCAAGCATGAATTTGAGGTTGGTGAGATGGATGAAGGAAAATAGCATTATGACAACATATAACAAAAAAATAAATACCATAAGCATATGCGACCAAAAAACAATGAGAAAAAGAGTTTGGATTCCCTATAAGGGTGATAGAAAACCAGAAATAATAGAAAACAATAGGTATGGGGCTCAATTTTGATGTCATGATTGGATCTAAAGAGGATCCCCAAACCTATATATGAACATAATATGGACACCAAAAATGAATTTCGGTGCTATTATTGTGCTCCCATAAAGGCTAGGCTCTATCACAAAAGTTACAACATGCAAAAAGACATGGTTGTTGTCGCAACATAGTGGGGTGGGCCCTAAGGCATAGTGAAATGGTGTGGGAAAGTTTAAAAATGAAATTTTTTTATTGATGTGTATTCTAACTCTATATGCTAGTTTTGATAGTATAACCCATGGAAACAATGAATGTAGTGAAAGCTCCATGTTCCTATGGAAGAGATAGCCAAAAATCCTTACATAATCATCAATAGCATGATAAATTAATAAAAATAAATGAAAAATACCACCTGAGGATGATTTTTCTAACATACATACATATGGGCAATGTGAAAGGATATATTTTGAACTATTTGTTCCTTAGAAAATAGGAAAGGTTTACCATTGTGTTCATTTTACCCACAAGGCGAGAATTTTTAGAGAAACCATCTTACAATCAGAATTTGTTTTTCAGATCCGAGGAGCATCACATTGTTAAATGAGATTTTTTCACCAATAGTTTATAACTTTTAACATCCTCTTTTATTTGATATAAGCTTTATCTAATGTTTCCCTAAAACTGTTGTGTTGGGAACACCGTACCCAAGGTGAGTGTGCTCCAATGCAATATCATGGAGAAAAGGGGAGTTGTTAGGCCCTTCAATGCTCCAGTTAGAGGAAAAAATATTTTTGTTAGGACTTCAACTCTCCTTTTTCCTAGTAGCAGAGCATTGAAGCAAATTTTCCTTAAATCTAGAAGAGGGAAAAATATGTCTTAAGCCTAGGTTTTTGCATATGAATGTTTTTTTACTTTTTCTCTCATGGGTTTTTAGGATATTTGAGTGGAGAGAAAGAGAACATGAGGATTATGATGATGTTTCCATGGAATATGATAGAAAATTAGCAAAATAATGAAATATGGCCAAACTATATTGTTTACTTCAACCTGGGTGGTGCGAATAAAAAATCCCATTTTGGTATCTAAAATCTAGGTATACAATTTAGTTTAGTGTATGGCCCTAATAATATTCAACTATTGTGAGGGACTATGGGTGAACTTAAAAGAATAATTGACTACATGTATGATAAGAAAACAAAACATGTTTGGATATCGTATCATCATCAATTATTTCTTCTTTGAGTGAGTGAAAATATTGTAGCCACATATATTTATACCAAAGTCAGATAAGATGAAAACCGGATGGAGTGATGCACCGATCTCATGTCTAGGATACGGGGAAAGGAAAACACTCAAGCATATGATGTTGCCTACATTTACTGGTTTGGGGAGCATCTCATTGTGATCAATGGATATTCTTATGTAGGGATGGATTTATGACATGAACTTGGCTTAGTTTTTCCTCTTGGCGAGAAGTCGAGAGACATAGGTAATGATTGGCCTTGAAAATAGGTAAAATTTAAAGCCCAACAACCTAATCCTAAGCACATATAAATTATTTTGAGCCCATTTAATGGGGTTTTCATATTTTATGTGCCTTAACATATTTATTGTGGAGGATTTGAATAGATATTGCAAATATTCCAACGTTGGAGATATTTTTGGGACTTATTCTTTATGCAAGAGGACCTCAACTTGACTAGCTAAGGCCATTTAATGACCCTTCCTATTGTTGCGAGGTGGACTGGGCACCAGATCCCATTTTCTAGGAAATTTTGGAGGGAAATGCATCCCTCCTCTGAAGGATGTTGCTTTCCACTCCATTTATAAACAAGAGGATTGAGTAGCCTAGTAGGGTTATTGAGGAAAGTGTGAAGAATTGGAAGAAAGATTATATTTGTATTTCCAACCAAGTTTTGCAATACTATAATGTTAAAATATTTTCTCGGTTAATGAAAATGATGGTATATTTCAACTCTTAGTTTGTATTTCCTCTAAGGAATATGAGCATTCTTTGCTTGGACCACCCCATGAGCTTTAAATCCCTCTTGTTCTATTGTTAGTGTTGTTCTTTCATTTATTTTCTAGCATATGTATATATATATATATATATATATATATATATATATATATATATATATATATATATATATATATATATATATATATATATATATATATATATATATATATATATATATATATATATATATATATATATATCATTGTGTCCTAGAAGGTTAAAACGTGCCATGAATGTCATGCTTTGGGTTCAAACCACAAATAAGAAGTTGCTAAATATAGGTAGTGAATTGTATGAATACATCCAAGCTAATATTATAAAAAATTAAGGCAATGCATTAATGGTTTACAAGTTTTCTTTTAATGGTGAAAAAATATGTTTTTTAGTGATAGTTTTCATGGTGAAAGAAACACACAGACTCACACACACCTAAAACACTCTAATGAACCATGAGAAAATAATAACATCTAATTGGGCCTTTAAATTGTATCAAAAAATAGTGAGGAAATTGAATAACTAGGGCAAATGAAGGTATGACAATTATAGTTAAAGTGAATCACCAAAGGTGATGAAATCCAAGGGGGAAACAACTATTTAGCTTAACTAATCTAGTTATCTCACAAGAGTTGCATAGTGGAAAATCTATGTTTTGATCACTAGCTTATCTTGTAAGTGTTCATGATCAAGGAGTTACCAACTTGGAATAATTAAGAGGTGACACTTGGGTTGAAGGAGCTCAGAGCCTTTTTTAAACTATTGATTACAACCTAATCATGAGAATCAAATGGGAGTGCATCCTTATTTTGAAAACAAACCTCTAGATAGGATTCTAAGCTACCTAGGACTCAAACCATTATTTTTAAATTTGAAATATCTTGGTGTGTTTTTTCAATGCATAAATCCACAAGCCTAACATAAATTGTTTTATTCTTTTTTTGCAGGATTTAGTTGGTTATATTAAGTCAGTTGAATTTAAAATTCTTGGCTTAGTGGCATGAACCAAACATATTGTGTATTAAATGAGGAATTCCTTTGACTGTGCACATGTGGTGTGAAAAATTGAAATTGACATTGCAAAAAAGTGAAATTATGAATGAAATCACGAAAACGAAAAACCCAAAAGTGGTAAATGATTTAAATAGGTAATTAATTATTTACCAACATAAATTCTTCAACTTTTAGCAACTAAATGATAAGTAAAAATATACATAAATTTGTAATTATGGAAAAATTAAATGTTAACACCGACTATCCAACAAAAAAACCTTTTCAAAAATGTGAATCTCTCAAGGGTTTCATCCATTTTTCAATTCATAGTGTCATAGTCACATGAGCATGTTTCACATATGAACAATTCAATCATGTGACTATTAAAGGGAATGCCATTCAACAATGTATGAAATTATGAAACAAGTACACAATTTCTTGGGAATGATACAAATCAGAATGATTGAAAATTTATAGGAAATGTGGCTTCACCATTATGGGCTAGAGCTTAATGAATACCTAAATTGAGATACAAATAATGGTAAACTAGAAAGAGAGTTCTAAAAAAACCAATAAAAGTGACTATCTAAAATCTATCTGTTATGGTTGCCATTCCATTGAAGGAGGTTTTCATGAAGGTGTGTACCAAAATCCTATCTCAAATGACTGTAAAAGATGAGGAGAAAAAAAAATATGTGAGTGAAAATAAAAAAAAGCAATCAAACCTATTGTGATCTGAATTTCTCAATCACATGGAGCTATTGCTTCATGAGTCCTTCCCAAGACTCCACTTGTAATCCTGGTCTCCACCTCTAGCAAAGATAGCTTCAACAAATGGACAAAGCTCTCGCACTATATCTAACTCACTAGATCTACTTTCCCCTTTACATGACTAGTTTATATAGGCCTTTTTCCCTCTCTGGGAAAATGTACTTGAACACCCATAGGCTAGATAAGTTAGGAAAATTACACATTAATTCACCCCTAACCAACTCATAGACAAGCAGATTGAGTTGATATCCTTGGGAATGAAAAACTAGGGAAGTTGATCAATTTGATCTCCTTAGGAATGACAAACTCTAGAAATTTTTTCTCAATTATCTCGATTATGAAATATTATTATTTCATAATTATGAAATTGTGACAAAATAATTATGAGAAATTACTCAATTATGTAATATCACCCATTTAACATGTTCTAACTCCCTTGTAATACCCATGTAAGTAAAAGAAAAGGCGAAAGGGGATGTCTTCTTGCCAACAACTGAGGTATGTTGAACTTGGGTCTCTCTCACTATAATGGTGTGGAAAATAGGGTTATAAAAAAAATTATTCCTAATTATGTATATTAGCTAGACATCCACTCTAAAAATTAATTTAAATGAATGCAACCACTCTTGTTGAACTAGGAGGATCCCTAATGGATAAAGAATAAAATTCCTCAAATTGCAATGAAACCTTAACTAGATCAAAGAGATTGTCACAAGGAACCCAATGTGATGCAAACGACATCTCAATCCAAGCTCAGATGCGAAAGTTATGCTTAGTCAAAGTTTCAATCAAAACACACAAAATTCAATAACCAAAGGTGACATGGCAGTCTATGGAGTGGACACGTGGTACACTTGAGTTGAAATTGTAGGTACAATTGGTTATGAATTAGTGCCATGTTGGAAACCTGACTGGACATGTGCGCAGGTTGAATGTGACACATGGTAGCTAAGTAGACATTGAAGTGGCACTGACATGTTTATTGGACCGCAAGTGGGCCAATCACATGGCGTCACATGGCCCTATGAAAATTCATGACATGGACCCATGAAATACTTCCATGTGGCCTTGCATGGATCAGATCATCACATAACCATATGTAATCAAGAAAATATTGGTTTTTTCATTGGTTATAACATAAGGTTTTTTTACGTTGAACCCATATAAATATTGCCTCGTGGCCTTGCAGGATTGGACCATCACATAACTATATGCAATTGAGTGATTATTGGTTTATTCTTTGGTTATAACTGTTGATAGGTGGTTGTCATTGATGTCAACCCAAGAAGCACCAATAGCTACCTCGATATTTTTCAACAAATTTGGCATGAAAAATCACGGTCTCCTATCTCCTAATCAATCTAGTTAGATTCTCCTCGAAAATATATTTTCGATGATGTTTTGTACCCCACATAGTTCTTTATGGTTTTAAATTTATTTTAATTTTAAGTTGAAGACCCAATTTTGTGGGCTAAAACCAAAAGGGTAGTAAAATGACACCTTATCATTAATTCACCTATGGTTGTCAATATATGAAAATAATTCTTGCCTCAATATCATTGTGTATAAGTTGAATAACTTCAAGAACCAAAGGAAATACACCAATCACTGATTTCACATCCCAAGTAGGGCCATATGCACTAAGCCACTCATTGATTTCAAAATTTTAGTGGAACTGAAAAAAATTGTCGACAAATATTAATAAGAGATAATAATTAATTAAATTAAGGGTATTATGAAAACATAATCTTAAGAAGCATTTTAAATTAATTCTATCTCATAAAAAGTATCCCTCCCAACTTAGCAAATACTATCTCTTCCCATAAGGTTCACGACCTCCCTTCCTTAACACACAAGACATAATTTACAATTAATATTTCAATATGTTAATTCCTATTGAAAACCTCTTTAATATCTAATCGTCACCTAGAAAGTCCCTTTATAAATCTGAATGATCATCCTTAGAAACCAACATATGAATATAAATACAAACCTTTATCACCACTTAAAAGACAAGCTTTTGAACGAATAATATAAATATTTATCTTCTAAAATTTTTGGTCATCCTTGAGGAAGCTATGCTAATAATTTGTGAGGATAGGGGTTGACATCTTTTGAAAGGTTCAGTTGAAATTTCAGTTTGAGAACTTGCTAGACGAGAAAGGAAGTATTTCTCAGAATCAAATTTGTGTAGCACTGATTCTTCAAGGGGAGAAAGGTAAAAGATAATCATTTTGTGTCTCTTGTGTTTTGGTTAGGACCTTATTATAGTAAGCCTTGTGGAGAAAAATTACAGCCTGTTCTGGGAGAAAATTTTCCTCAAATTCAACATTTGAAAGGTTCGGTTGAAATTTCAGTTTGAGGACTTGCTAGACGAGAAAGGAAGTATTTCTCAGAATTAAATTTGTGTAGCATTGATTCTTCAAGGGGATCAAGGTAAAAGATAATCCTTTTGTATCTCTTGTGTTTTGGTTAGGACCTTATTATAGTAAGCCTTGTGGAGAAAAATTACAGCCTGTTCTGGGAGAAAAATTTCCTCAAATTCAACATCCATTAACTGTTAAAAGAGAGAGAGTTAGGGAACCTTTCTAGAGCGAGCTCATGATTGTTAAAAAAGATGTATAAAACACATTTTATGTGAGACTTATTGATTCTATTTAAAGATCGAATCATATGGAAAGTAGTCTGATACTATAGAAAGAAATACATGCATAGTTTAAGGCATGTACCCTCCTTATTATGGTCCACAAAATGTTGTTACATTACAGGTGTGGATTTCCTATTTGAGGAAGCATATAAGCTTAGGAAGAGGAATAATTTAGGATGCATGCATTATAAGAAATTAAGACTCCATTAAGAACTGTTTTGGAAGTCAAATTGCAAAAATTACAGTGTACCCTAAACAGTACTCTAGTAGTGGCAATACTATCTAGATAAGTCTCCTCACTACAAATACATATTAATTTTATTATAAAGTAAATAACAAAAATTTCTTGTTTATTGTCCTTTGCCAAATTGAATCATTCTCTTATCTTTTGTACATTTTTTTACGCAAAAGTATCCTCATATCCCATATACATAGAAACAGTAAAAAAATGCCCGCAAATCGCTACCGGAAATGATTTCTTCCTCTGAGGAACAGGTCATTTCTTCCTTCGAGGAACAGGTTTTTCCAATTCAAGAAGGCAAAGAATCAGATTTTTTCACAGAGGATGAGGAAGCTCAGGGGCAGGAAGCGTAGGGACAGAGGATTGTCGAGCTGTGAGAATATATAAAAGAATAAAGGGACATAAATGTAAACAAAAATGCTTGCAAACATATTGGAAATTGTATGTGGAGGATGGAGCATTTCAATCAACGAACTACATAGAAGGTGAACATTGTTTATCTAGAATGTGTTAAATTACTATAGAGACATGTTCTAATAACATAGATAAAAAAGAGCATGCCGATACCTGGTATTGCAGTCGCTTGAAGTCGACGCAGACCAACAGCGCGGACGGGAGGAGCAGCACAGAAAAAAACACGCGAACAAACAGACCAGCAGCAGCACAGATAGAAAAACGCGCGAACAAACAGACCGGTAAACAAATCAACTTCGCGGGCGATTTATTTATAGAAACTAGTTCGACCGAACTATTTTAAAAGTAAAAGTTTGGCCAAACTCAAAGTTCAGCCGAAATTTTGTTGCCAGTTTTCCCATCTCTGGCAAAAATTCTGTTTGCCCACGCCGTCAGTGTGTCGTCAATCTAAACGGAATCATGAGTTCAGCCGAAATTTCTAAGAAAGTTCGACCGAACTATTAAATAGTTCGGCCGAACTTTATAAAAGGTTCGGCCAAACTTTATAAAAGGTTCGGCCGAACTATTGCCGAAAAAAGTTTTCCGCCCCCGATTCTCACATAAGTGTAACCGATCTTCACATATCCGCCGACACACTAATATAAGAACTTGATTTACAATAAGATAAAGGGACAAAAATATTCTTTCCAACTACAAAAAAACTTAGGTGTTAAGATATTTTCTTCTCTTTTATGCTTGTTTCCCACATTTGTGTTTGGATGTTGAGTAAGTGGTAAGCGGACATGGAGAAGACTAACATAAAAAACATGCATGTGTTCTTGGAAACGCATAGGAATTCTTAGGAATGTTCATGTGTTCTTATAAAAACAAACATATTCATAGGAAATTTCTCATTTCTTAATAATGTATACACATACTTGAGACCAACATCCAAAACATTAAATTCCCTACCTACCTTCCTCTCTCAAATTCTCACATTTTCCTAGCATGGTAGGAGTGCACACATGTTCTAAAATGTGTGTATACTTTTTCTACATTATTTTTTTTCCTTATATACCATTTATCCTTCGTATCCCTATTTTTCCCATCTCCGTCTCTATCCCTATCTCTTGTACGCTACCCTTTCTCTGTCCCTCTCTTTCTCTCTTTGTCTCTCTTTATTATTCCCTCTCTTTCCCCCTTCTATCTCCATCTCTATCTCCATCACTTTCTCCTTGTGTGTCTCTCTCTATCACTCCCTCACTATCCCTATCCCTCTCCCCCCCATCACTATTTCTCCCTCCCTTTTTGTGTCTCTCTCTTCTTCCCTCCCTATCCTCACTCTATAATTGTATTAATATATATATCCCTCTTTCCTTCTCTCTCTCTCTCTCTCTCTCTCTCTCTCTCTCTCTCTCTCTCTCCCTAACTCCCTCACTATCTCTCTCACTATCTCCCCCATCACTATCTCTCCCTCTTCGTCTTAAGTGTACAATTTTGCAACAACGAATAACAATGATATGTTGAATTCCTATGGAAACTTGAATTTTCAAATATTTTATATCCAACATCATTTAATATTATCCGAATTAGAATTATTATACGGAAATATATAGTATAGATATTTATTAAAATAAATTACAACCATATCTCCCATTGTAAATGAATTGATTGACGATAATGCATCTATGTACACTATGTATTATTCCCTATTATCATATAATTTTTATTGAACACATACACACAATTGTGCCATCCAACCTACACATCATTATGGTATAACTACTCTCAAATTCCTTGCATATAAAATCTAAATGATAAATATCCTATCAAGTGTTTTTGCCTCATATTGGTTGCATACTCCTCGCAACCCATATGTATGGATCAAAGTACACCACCCCCAATCCATGTCACTTAAAAGAGTTTCACACTTGGAATTTGAAAAAGGTCTTGTTACATGCACAATATCACTTCATTTTTACCTTCAACATGATATTTTGTGCAAACATAATGTTATTTCCTCATGCTCTAGAGCATATTTAGACTTTGGTTACTTTTGGTGGCCCTTCATTAGCGACAAAAAAATATGGTGATGAATTAGAAGGTTTTAAAAACCATTTATTTCTTTGGTACATGGTCTCATTTTTACTTGGAATATTAATCACTTTTTATATTGGTTCTCCCTATTATTTTTTGTAGGTAGTCTCCTCTATGCTAAGATCTCTTCAAACATTAGGTTGGTGGCATCATTTTTCCTCACTCTCCATCTTCTTTTGTTTTATATTCTTATTGTTTTCAAGACACCTCCATAATCCTCCCTGGGCGCATATATTTTATTTTACCTTCCGCACTCCTTGTTGTTGTCACTTCAAGTGTGGAGATATGAGCCCCCTTGTCATCTTTAAACCCTTGTCTTTTTCTTATATTTTTTTTGTCCTTGTCTTCCACTGCCAATCTCTCATGCTAAGATTCTATCACACCTTGATCCATAGGGATTTTCATAGACACATGCATCCTCCTTACATGAGAACTCAATTGATCACTAAAAGGTCGCTTACTTCCTTCTTGTTGAAGATTGCAACAAGAAACAGTGAAGGAGGCATCCTGAAACATCTTTCCTGATCCTAGTTGGAAAGTGATCACCTAAACTAGGTGGGGGCCACACAAGTGATTTTTGTCGAAAAGTCTATTTTTAGACATATGGAGCATGGTCTAGGAGTTGCGGGATGCTATTCTTGGATGATTGGTCAAGTTGGTAAAAATAGATGGACATCTATTTTTAGACATACATGTCGAATTCTATTTTACCATGAGACAAAACGAAACGATCAAAATAATTATTAACCCTTAATAATATTTGGACCTGCAACATTATCTTATCCTCTTGGAGGCACTTCGGTTAAAGACTCTGAGATGTGGCACATGCGGTGACGAAATTCAAGATTTCTAAGGGTTGGATCTGAGCTATTGCATGGATACTTCAATTAGAACTCATGTGAGCGAGTTTGGTGGAGTTGATTGAGGAAGTCAATGGAGTTGTGTTCAGTTTAACTGAGTTAAACATAGTTGAGCTAGTTGTATCTAGTCTAACTGATTGATACACTAGTGAGAGTGGTGTGAATTCATTAATAATTAATTCACTAATTTTTAACTCATAAATCAACTAAAGAACACATCAGTTAACTCAGTGCATGTACAGTTCAGTGAAGACCAGTGGAAGAGGTAGGAGAAAGGGTGGAGTCTACTATCAGTTGTGACTATAGTGTGCATGAGATTTTTACAATCATTGGAGGAGATTTCCAATGAGGATTTATATAGAGTAAAGCGAGAATTCAAATTATTACAATCATTTCTCTCTAACTTGGATTCAACGACGGTAAAAGAAACGGAGCAAGCAGTGGAGGAGTTTTGAACCCGTGACTTGTTCAAAACTGAGCTAGTTTGTGTGTAACTTTTGGAGACAGTACTGAGTACTTGTGAGGAGTATTGTACTGAGATTGTTACATGATTCTTCTTCATTATAATATACAGACAGTAGGGGGTTTTCAGCTGTAAGCTTTCCCTGGTATA
The DNA here is from genome assembly GCA_034641835.2 of Pinus albicaulis. Taxonomy (NCBI): domain Eukaryota; kingdom Viridiplantae; phylum Streptophyta; class Pinopsida; order Pinales; family Pinaceae; genus Pinus; species Pinus albicaulis. The sequence continues at coordinate 116,551,000 of CM076580.1, read as the reverse complement.
CATATTGTGTTATATGTGTTGAATTTCTATGTGCGCATGTGAATGTTTTCAATACCGCTTGTTGTTTTTATTTCCGCATGTGATGATTAATGCGTAGAAGAGATTATGTGTTATGTATGAAGCTCAAAAAGTATGTAATCAGGATAATCTCAGTGAATAATCCAGCAAATTATTCAAATTTCTACACTTCTAAGAGTATACACCACCTTCAATTCATTGGGAAATAAATTATGTTGACTAGGAGGCTCAAGTGTGGAGGCATTTTCTATATGATGCAAACATAGAGGGATATGTGAGACACTAAATCCTTGAAATACAGTAAATTATATACTTACAAGCCACTAGACAAGCTAGATACTTTAAAACCATGAATTGGTACTGGAAAATTAAAATAATTATGGGGAAGGTTTTCATGAATATTCTAAATCTTGGCAAGAATTTCTTTTCAACATTAATGAAGTGCATATATAGTTGAAGAGATAGAGCACTAGAATCTCTGTAATGGCTAAGAAATTAGTTTACATGGAGTTCTCCAATTCTAAGGATGGCATACAACCACCTAACACCATCTAAGTGGACTCTAAAGCTCGCTAAATATTTATATTTTTTGTTTTTTTTTGTATTTTAATGAGTAAAGCTACCAGTACACATGAAACCTATAAGTCTAAATTTTATAGTCAATTTCAAAACTTCATAAAACTCTTATGTTTTTATAGTTTTGTTATCAATTTTAGACTAATTTTATGGCCTAAGGAACATAACTCTGATACTGATGTAGTTTCCCCAAATGGTAGGAAATTATCTATATCTTAGATTTTATATATATTTACTGTAAAATAATACAAATATTTAACTAGTTTAACAAAGAATAAAGTTTTATGAGGTGTTGTGCACTACATATGCAAACTCCAATAGCAACAACCATCTTTAAAAAATGGAGCACACTAATTCTAGCAACTAAATAAGAAAATGAACATAATGAAAATGCTAATTCTACTATAGGGAAAAATATAATTGAGAAGAATTTTTTTCTAATAATACAAAAGTTTCAATAACACAAATTTGCATAAAAGAAATGAGTAGAAAGTATACTACACAAATTATTATTTTTTATTAAAAAAAAACATTAAAGAAAACTATCATGGTGAAAAATCATAAAACAAAATAAATAATAAAAATATATAAAATTAAATACATAATGAAAGTAAAATAATTTAGAAATAAAACCCCACCAAATGGAAGAGAATAAAATAGCCTTCATCCAATCCATACATAGAGGGGATTCAACCTCCATTACAACTCTAAAGTAGGAACAAACCATGGAGCACATAATGGAGTGAATCCATCAAGATACAAACATTAATTTTAGCAACATAACTAAACAAAAATTTGATGCTACTTCCAATTTCAAATTTACCACTTTATGAATGCTTATATTCTATATAATAATTCATCTCATAGATGAAAATGTATCCTAACTAAGTCTTTCAATCAATCCCTTAATTATTGAAATTAATCCAAAAATATCCTACAGTCATGTAGCTTGTTTAGTGGGATTACTCTAGTTCTTCAGAGAAGATAATGAGATGGAGTACCTTAAAAATATCAAGAGTCTTCAAGTTTGTCTAAATAAATGAATGAGAGATATCAATATTGTCTCACTGATTTGGTTTTCAACACTTAACCTTTTGGGATCACTTTGGCCTTCATATATAACATATGCAATAAAAACCACAAATCACTCTAAAATCAATCATATGTCACTTTACTACTTAATCTAATCTAGTTATATATAATACAATAAACATAATTCCTATCACTCATCAAAATAATTATTTTTTCATGAATATTATGGCTAGAGGCAATAATGTATGGAATGCAAATGTAAAATGGATCACAAAAACATCCGATTTGGAGGCCCATAATCATGTGCTTGCATAAAAGTTCTAGATAATAATTAATATCATTGATCTTGGATAATAAGCAAGCCACCTTCTTATTGACATGATTACAAATAGTTTTACATGGAAACAACAAAACATTATTTATATATTTCTTACCTTACCTTAAGTTTCTCAACTAGTCTTCTGAGAAACATCGAATAAATTATTAGATGTTTTCTTCTTCAATATGAGCTTCCTAAGAAGGGGCATTCCTTTCTTGTTTTTCCATATTCCGCCCCTAGTATATCATACCAAGATTCAATCCCTCCTTAAGCGATAGGGGTTGTTGTGGACACATGAATCCTCCTCACACAAGAACTTAATTAAGAACTAAAAGGTTCGTTACTTCTTATTAAGAGTCTACACCACCTTTAATTCATTGGGAAATAAACAATGTCGACTAGGAGGCTTAAGTGTGGAAGGATTTTATTTATAATGAAAGGATAGAGGAAAGTGCGGGACACTGAATCCTTGACATATGGTAAATTAGATACTTGCAAAGCACTAAGAAAACTAGATACTTCAATACCATCGATGAGTACTAGAAAATAAAACAATCATGGGGAAGGTGTTCATTGATTATTCTGAAGCTCGACAACAAATTATTTTCAAAATTAATGACATGCATCTCTAATTGAATAAATAAAGCACCAAAATATCTCTCGTGACAAAGAAGTTAGCCGACATGGAGTTCTTCAACTTTGAGGACATAAAGGCACCTAACTCCATCCAAGTGGATTCTAATACTAACTAAATGTTTATATTGTTATATTTTTTTTCTTCTTCGTTTAATCATAAATCCAAATATCTCCTATGAATACTATTAGTCTAAATTTCATGTTCAATTCTAGATTTCATCCAACTGTTATGTTTGTACAATTGTGTTATCAATTTTCGAATAGTTTAATGGATTAAGGTTATGTAACTGTGATACTAGTCTATTTTTCCTAATGGTAGGTTTGTATCTATAGGCTAGATGCTATACATATTTTCTATAAAGTAATACAAATATATAAATATTTTAACAAAAAAAATTATTGCTAGGTGTTGTGCACTATATATGCAAACTACATTGAAACACACATCTTTTACAAATGGAGCCTGCTATTTTTAGGAATTAAACGAGCATATGAACATAAAAAATGACAATTCTACTATAAGGAACAATATAAATTGGAAGAAAAGTATTCTAAAAACAAGAAATGAATGTTGCAATAATATAAATGTGCATTAAGGAAATGAACAAGAAGCACACTAAAAAATTTAATTTATTACGATAGAAAAGAAAAAAAACTAAAATTAAAGAAAAATATCATAGTGACAAATCATAAGGAAAAATAAATAATAGAAATACATGAAAGTAAATACATGCTAGCAATGAAAGTACAAAATTTGTAGAAATAAAACCAAAACTCTTGGAGGAGAATAAAATATCAGCCATCCAATCCATACATAGAGAGGATTCAACCTCCATTACACCTCTAAAGTAGGCCCAAACCCTCAAGCAAGAAATGGAGTGAATCCGTCAAGATAAAAATAATGTTTCTAGCAAGAGATTTGAAGCAAAACTTTATATTACTTCCAAATTCAAATTTTCAATTTCATGAATATTGATATTCTATAGAAGAATTCATATCATACTTGAAAATGTATCCTACTAAAACTTTCAATAAATCCCTTAATTGATGAAATCAATCTCAAAATATCCTAGAATAATATAGCCTGTTCAAAGGGATTACTCTAGTCTTTTAGAGAAGGTAAATTGATACAATGCCTTAAAAATATCAAGAGATTTCAAGTTTTTTTGGAGCAATTAAAGTCTTAGTAAGGGATCACATTGGGCTTCATATATAAAATATGCAATAATAGAAACCATATATCACTCTAATATCAAGCATATGCCACATTACTACATAAATTAGTCTAATTATATATAATTAGATAAACATAAGTAATATCACTCATGAAAAAAATGATTTTTTCATGAAGGTTATGGCTTAGGGGCAACAATGTATGGAGTGGAACTATAAAGTGGATCATAAATGGAAATTGATTAGGAATCCCATAACCATGTCCTTGAAGAAAAACATTCGACAATAAGTGATATCATTAATCTTAGATGATAATAGGAAAGTAACCTTATTATTAAGTTGATCACAAATATTTTTTCATACTGCCTTCATTATTTTAAGTTTCCCAACTATTGTACATGAGAAAAATCAAATACATTATTAGATGCTTCCTTCCTCATGATGAGTTTCTTTGGGAGGGGTATGCCTTTCTTGGTTTCCCATCTTTTACCCTCGCATATCATGCTAAAAGTTGATATCTCCTCAAGTCAATCTCGCTTGAAGCCGCATAGGTTGATGTGGACATAGGAATCCTCCTCACATGAGAACTATATTGAGCACTAAAAGGTCTCTTAATTTCTTCTAAGAGTATACACCACCTTCAATTCATTAGGAAATAAATAATTTTGACTAGGAGGCTCAAGTATGGAAGCATTTTCTTTATAATTCAAAGATAAAGAAGAATTTACATGTTTTTTTTGGAAAATTGTGTTATTAGTTTTAGACTTGTTTTGTGGCCAAGGAAACATAATTTTATTATAGGTATAGTTTACCCAATAGAAGTACAATAGGTATAGTTTAGGTCTTATATATATTTTTGTTATAAAGTTATACAAATATTTAACTAGCTTGAGAAAAAGACAAAATGTTTCAATATAAAGTATACTATATTTGCAAACTACACTTGAAAAACCACATTTAAAAAATGGAGCATGCGAATTTTAGGAACTAAACAAACAAATGAACTTAAATCAAATGCTAAATCTAGTGTAAGGAAAGCTATAAATCGAAAAGAAAATATTCTCGCAAGAAGAAAAGAAAGTTAAAATAACATAAATATGTATAAATAAAATGAACATAATAAGTAAAGGAAATGAATGAAAATAAATACATGGCACTAATGAAAGCTCAAGCATTGTAGAAATACAACCACAACTCTAGGAAGAAAATAAAATAGAAATAATTCAATCCACAGAAGTAGGGATATTGAGCAGCTCGAGAATATAACAACTATAGCTATAGGCAAGGCAAGGTTCATTCTGGTATATCTTATACACATAAAGCAAGGATCACGAAATTGACCAGGATACTGCAAGGTTCTATAAGGTTCTAAGATGGTTTTAGACTTTTCTGCTGTCTACTTCCACCACGTACTTGAAGAAATTAAAGTCTTATATCATTGATCTTATTCATAACACACGAACAAGAGCTACCGGCAGCCGTAGTCCCTGCCGGTCAACATTCATTGAAATGTTAAAATCATAATGGTTTAATACAAATAATTCTTATATAATATATAAGTTTATTTTAAAAAAATGCAGCCACAAACGGGTAAGATGGAAAAAAAATTAGCGGCACAAGCACAAATAAGATGGAATTAGATTATACTTAAGACATGTTTGTTTTGTTTTTTATTACGCACAAATAAGATGGAATTAGATTATACTTAAGACATGTTTGTTTTGTTTTTTATTACACAAATAAGATGGCATTATATTTTACTTCAAACGTGTTTTTTTTGTTTTTTATGGAATTATACAATACTTCAAACATGTTTGTTTTGTTTTTTATTACATAAACATCTATTTATAAATAGAGGATGGCAAATCCAAATCTCCTAATTGCATAGGTAGTGGCATTCGAGCAATCAGCATAGATGGAAGAGGAACCCTTAGCCAAGGCACCTAGCTAGTGAATAAATTCTTGCTGCAGCATAAAATGATTAAAGTAAAACAACTACAATGTTTTTGCCATCTGCAAGCCCAAAATAGAATATAAGAAATTCTTAGTAGAAGGAATAATGAATAATTCAGCCGCAGTAGAAGTCATAAGGCCAAGGAGAAATAAGTTTGGTTTTTTCTATGATCGATTCCAAGAAGTATTGAAAAGTTTTACCATTATCTGCTAAATAAATATTCATATCAAGAGTAGAAGTCATAAGGCCAAGGAGAGATAAGTTTGGTTTTTCCTATGATCGATTCCAAGAAATATTGAAAAGTTTTACCATTATCTGCTAAAGAGATATCCATATCGAGAAGATTCCATTTTTTAAAATTTGGTAAGTCGGGGTAAAAAAATTTACAGCATATAAATCTTTTACCATTGCAAAACTATTTACAACATATAAATTTTTTACCATTTAAAAACGATTAGATACAAATAAAGCTATGAAGGAGTCAATTAATCCATGCATTCTGCTTCTAATACCAACACATATATATATATAAACCAATTCCATAAATCTAAAAATAACAAGATTAGAGTTTAATGTGGTGTTAGCACTTCTTCATAAGTTAAATGAAAGAAGTTAGCATTTAATTAAAACAACTTGCTTTCATAGAGTCCAAGTACAAGGGTAGCAAAGTACCATGTTAAGAAATTTTCGAAGAAAAAAAAAAAACTAAAAATCTCCTTTCAATGTCTATGAAGTCAAGTGTCTCTTTTCAATAGCTTCTTGAAATGGTAGATCTTCCAACAAATAGAGAGGAGTAGGTGTCATTGAATATTGTTCCTAATATTTGTTGGAATTTTTGAGAATTCTAGAACAGCAATAAAGAGAGTAATACTCTCGTCTTCTAACACAGAGAAATATACAAATTTTCTTCACAGGAGACAGAGTTTCAACTCAAAAAAAAACAAACTTCTATTTCATAAAATAAACTGTTACAATTATGCTGGACTGCTACAACAACGCAGTGCCAGAGGAGACCCCACTGTCTCTCAAAATAAACTCTCTGTCTCTTTGAGAAAATACGCTGCTGTGTATTTTTCGTCTCTGTAATAACGCACTGCTGTGAAAAACAAATTTTGTTCTGTATAAAAAACAAAACTTAATTTTCAGGCTCTCAGGCCTTTACATTATATATGTGCCGTGCATATAATAAAATTAAATAAAAAACTATAATGCATCGAGTCCGGTCTTTAAACATAACTTGCGACCCTTTTAAAATCTCGATCTCTGATTGTTAACCGGACGCAATGACGGGTTTAATTCCGCTGCATAAGTCCATCAGGTCCGGGTTCATCAATAAACAAACGACCAACCGAAAAGTTCTGATTGCGATTGGCAAAGCGGATGCGATGAGCAAATAAATTATGGCACATAATCTGGATCGGGTCTGCCATTTGATAGTGTAATCGGGGCATAAACAAAATTGCCCCCGATTCAAACTTTGCGATTATATATTATATTGTCGCGTGGTCTGTGGGACCAGCAGGCCTCGGATTTTGTGGAGGGTGATTGTAATATGATTGCGATTGCAATTGTGATCGCATCGCAATGTTTCAATATTGCAAAACATATTGCGGTGGTAATATTTAAGATTGTCGATTACGATGATCGCATCGGTCCTCCATCATCAACAAGAAACTGCAAGTATATCTTGCGATTATCGCTTAAGTCATTAACTTCGCCGATTATATTGGTAAGGCTTTAAAGCTTGATTCAACTTGTAATCAAAGCTCTGCGCTTGCTGGCGAGACTTTGAGTCTGAGCACTAAACTCTGCTCTTGAGAAATCAGCTACCGCCTTAGATTCAATATCAAAGGGGTCTAATCTTATCTGCTCTGTACTGCTCCTATGCGGCTTTCCAATCCTTTTGCAATTGCATTTAAGTAAGCGGAAACCACCTTTGCTAAGGCTTTAATGTGCCGCTGTTCTTTCACTTCTGCAATTACTGATGATTGACTTCAGCAGTTGGAATTAATTTCCAACACTCCCCCTTAATTTCAATTGTTGGGTTTTTATGTATACCTAGGCATTTTCTGAAATGATCAAAGCTTTTCTGCGCAAGTGGCTTTGTGAGGATATCTTCAAATTGATCCTCTGTTTTGCAATGTTGCAAAACTATCTCGCCATTGTTAACCAATTCACATATGAAGTGAAACTTGGTGTCAATGTGCTTTGTCCTTTTATGAAAAACTAAATTTTTAGACAATGCAATAGCTGAGCTATTGTCACGATAAATCACTGTCCCTTTTACCTATTCTTGGCATAAAATTCTCAACATTTTTCTCATCCAAACTGCTTGACACACTACTGCTGTAGCTGCCACATATTCTGCCTCTGTTGTAGACAACGCTACAATGGGCTGTTTCTTAGAAGCCCATGAAATGGCTCTTGAACCCATGTGAAAAACATAACCGGAAGTGCTCTTCCGATCATCTACACTTCCAGCCCAATCACTGTCAGTGTATCCAACTAAGTCTGAACATTCTGAAGCAGTATATAAAATACCAAACCTTCTTGTACCTTTAACATACCTCAAAATTATTTTTGCTGCTTGCCAATGTGCATCCTTTGGCTTTTCCATGAATCTGGAAATCAAACTAACAACATGCATTATATCAGGCCTAGTTGCAGTCAAATACATGAGGCTGCCAACTATGTGTTGAGAATGCAGCAAGATGATGGAGCTTGGTGAAATGAAGTCGCCTTCACTAAGTGGGCCCGCAGGCAAATTCTGGCGCAAAATCTATTTTTAGACTATGTCTATTTTTAGACATATGGAGCATGGTTCGGGATTCCAGTTTTAGATTCTTGGAGCATTGGTCATGTTGGTAAAAATATATGAGACTCTATTTTTTAGGTCGAAGAGGTCGAAGGCTATTTTTAGACTGCCTCTTCTAAAAATAGGGAAGTCAAATATTATTTACCCTTAATAATATTTGGACTATAAACAACAGTTTACTCTCTTGGAGCACTTCAGTTCGAGCTACAGAAGTGGCTCATGCATCTGACAGAGGAATCACGTGGTTCCCAAGGGTTTGATGGCATCATGCATGGTTGACTTCAATTGGACTTCAGTGGCAGAAGTTTGGAGGAGTTAATGAGACAGATAGTGGAGTTGTGTTCTGTTTATTTTAGTTGAACTAGTTGAGATTAGTTTAACTAGATAATCAATTAGTTATGAGTGGAGTGAATTAAATAATATTTAATTCATTAATTAGTAACTCATTATTCAACTCAGGAACACATCAGTTCACTACAGTGCATGATCAGTTCAGTGGAGACCAGTGAAAGAGGTAGATGAAAGGGTGGAGTTAGCTATCAGTGGCGACATCAGTTGTGCATGAGATTTGCACCACACTTGGAGGATTTTTCCATGACAATTGTGCAGTCAAACCAAGGAGATTCGAACCTTGGATCTCTATATAGACAGGCCTGGATTGCGCAAAAGAGGCAAGGAAATTGGCGGTGAGTTTTGAACCAGTAACCTGTTCAAAACTGAGCTAGATTGTGTGTAACTGTATGAGAAAGTACTGAGTACTTGTGAGGATTATTGTACTGAGTTAGTTACTTGATTTATCCATTATAATATACACAATAGCTGTGGGGTTTTTCATCTATAAGCTTTCCCCATACATACTGTGTTAATGTGTATGATGATTTGATGTGTTATCGCTTGATTTTATTTCCGCATGTTTGATGATCTGAGTGGAATAGATTATGTGTTGCATATAAATTCGAATTGTATGTGATCAGGATAGTCTCGGTGAATAATTAATCATTATTTAGCAAATTTCTACATGGTATCAGAGCTATTGAAGCAGAGATTGATCATCACAGTGATTACAAACTTATTTCGGTAGACAGAGTCTGCATGCGGGCCAGGTAGCCTCCGATTCATCTTTCTTCGGAAAGTGAAAGGTCTGGTAAATGCCCCTTGCAGTCGATCTCTGTGCTAGAAATAATTTGTTCTCACAGATCTAGAGTGGTTGAGCTTTGAGGTGGAATTCGAAATTTTGCAGCAGTTTTGTTTTCTTGGTGCCGGTGTTGAAAATGTCTTTCAACGGTTTGCGACTCGAATATGCTCTTGAAGGCAGTTCGAATTATGTTGTTTGGAAGGATCGCATGGAGGTAGTATTAGAAGATAATGGACTGAAGGAGTTCATGGATGCGGATGTCCAAAAGCCCACTGATCCTGCTGAAGTCGAAGCATGGCAAAAGAAGATGGCGAAGTGTCGAAGGATCCTGTTGGAGGACGTCAAGGATCATATTGTATCCAGCCTGCATGGAAAGGCTACTCCATATTTAATGTGGAAAGCCTTGACGGATCTATTCCAGAGTAAGAGCGACCAAAGGAAGCTGGCGCTCAAAGATAAGCTCAGGAACATCAAGATGGAGAAGGGCGACAGTATCGCCAAATACCTCACGAAGTTCACTCAGTGCAGAGATGAGCTGGGAAGTGTGGGGGTGACTGTCGAAGACGAAGACATGGTCGACCTGGCTCTCCTTGGTCTTCTGAAGGCTTGGCACTCATATCAATATAGTGTCAATGGTCGGGAGAAGCTGCCGAGATGGGAGCGCCTTTGGGCGGATCTCATGCAGGAGGAGATAAGGAGGACTACTCGAGATGGATCTTCATCAAAGGGAGCTGATGAAGAAAACTGCGCTTTGGTTGCCAAAGCAAAGAAGGGGAAGGGTAAGAAAACCTCTCATTCTAGTGCAAAGGGCAAGAAGCAGGATATGGCGAAAGTGAAGTGTTTTCACTGACTGCCATGATCACGGACATTATGCTACCAATTGTCCAAAGAAGAAGAAGAACAAGCAAGCGGGAAGATCTGCAGATGGAGAAGCTTTGGCTTCACAGTTCGAGCTTGACTTTTCACTGATCGCATGCTTGGTTTCAAGTGTGTTGGGATCGGTATGGTTCTTGGACAGCGGTGTGTCATTTCATATGACGGGAGATCGGGAGTTGTTCTCAGATCTGGAGGACAAAGATTTGGGTGTGCACATCGAGATGGGCGATGATGGTAAATACAGTGCGACTGGTATCGGTACCATATCCTTTCAGAGGGAGTCTGGTAAACCCTTTGTATTGAGGGATGTCATGCATGTACCTGGATTGAAGAAGAACTTGATCTCTGTGGCGATGTTGGAGGATAAGGGGTATGATGTGGTCTTCGGCGAAGGAAAAGCCTTCCTGCGCAGTAAGACTACTGGAGAGACCCGGAAGATAGGGGTTCGAACCAAGAACCTTTATCAGTTGCAGGTAGATGGCTGCGTAGCTATGGCATGCAAGGCGGGAGAAGTGGTGAGCCAGGATGATGAGGGCGAACTGTGGCACAGGAGATTGGGCCACCTTCACCATGGAGCTTTGAAGATTCTGCAGCAGATTTCTATTGGGCTTCCTAAGGGCACCCTTACGCAGTCAGATCAGTGCAAGGGGTGTACTTTAGGGAAGTATGTGAAAGCCACCTTTCACGAGAAGGATAGTCGCGCCACGACGATCCTTGAGAGAGTTCACACAGACGTGTGTGGTCCTTTCTCAGTTGCTTCGACAGCAAAGCACGGGTATTATGTGATCTTTGTTGATGATTTCTCTCGAAAGTGCTGGATCTTCTTCATGCAGAAGAAGAGCGATACATTCGCGAAGTTCTGTGAGTTTAAAGCACTGGTCGAGAAGAAGTCGGGGAAGAAGGTGATTGCTCTAAGGAGTGATAACGGTGGTGAATTCATCTCGGCTGAATTCAAGGAGTTCTGCAGCGCAGAAGGGATTCGGAGAGAGCTCATCGCACCCCATAACCCGCAGCAGAACGGGGTGGCTGAGCGGAAGAACAGAACGATCGTGGGTGCTGCACGGGCGATGTTGCATGATCAGGGCCTACCCCTTCACTTGTGGGGTGAGGCATGCAATACAGCAGTGTATGTGCAGAACCGTTGTCCTCACAAGGTTCTTGGCATGAGTACACCAGAGGAGGCTTATTCTGGCAAGAGGCCTGATATTTCCCATTTGCGGATTTTTGGTTCTCCTATCTACATGCATGTGACGAAGGATGCGAGAAGGAAGCTGGATCCAACTGCTGAGGTTGGAATATTTGTGGGGTACACTGATACACCTCACAACTATCGGGTGTATTTTTTAGACAGTCGAAAGACTGTTGTGCGACGGGATATAAAATTTCAGGAGGAGAAAGCCATGCGGTGTTCGCTTGAGAGGGAGCTACACTTGCATGCAGATGAGGAGCTGTTAGTTCCTAAGGAGGAGCTTCCGGATGTGGATCAGCCACAAGAGGAGGTTCAGGAGGGGGAAGAAACCACCCAGGCAGCGCCAACCATCAGAGGGCGCATGCGCACTACAGAAGCTGAGCGACTGGCTCGGGATGCAGAGAAGGTTGTAGGACCACCTACAGCACAGCGCAGACAGAGACAGTCACCGGATCGGTACATTGGATACATGGCTCTTGTGAGTCAATGTGTTGTGACGGAGCCATCCTCTTTTGAGGAAGCTGTGGAGGAACCCGCATGGGTTGATGCCATGATCGAAGAATATGATTCGATCGTCAGGAACAGTGCATGGGAGATTGTCCCAAGACCGGTGGGGAAATCGGTGGTGGGTTCGCGATGGATCTACAAAGTGAAGCAGGCAGCTGACGGGAGTGTGGAGAAGTACAAGGCGAGATTTGTCGCCCGTGGCTTTTCACAGATCGAGGGGATCGATTATGAGGAGACTTTTGCACCTGTCGCAAGGTACTCTTCCATACAGACGATCCTTGCTCTCTCAGCGCAGATGGGGTGGCACATTCATCAGATGGATGTAAAGACTGCGTTCCTCAATGGATTTATTGAGGAGGAGGTGTACATAGAGCAGCCTGAAGGTTTTGAGATCTTCAGCAGTGAGTCGCATGTGTGCCGACTCAAGAGAGCACTGTACGGGCTGAAGCAAGCACCTCGTGCTTGGTACACTCGGATAGACAACTACTTCACCGAGCTTGGATTCTCCAAGAGTGAGGCGGATCCAAACCTGTACCAGATTGTGGTGGAGGGGAAGCTGTTGATCATCGTACTGTATGTAGATGATCTGATTTTGACTGGTGATGAGCAGTTGATACTTTCATGCAAGGAGGATCTTGCACGAGAGTTCGAGATGAAGGACTTGGGCATCCTTCATTATTTCCTGGGATTGGAGATTTGGCGGCGCAGCGGAGTACTGTTTGTTTCTCAGGGCAAGTATGCCGGGAGATTCTGGAGAGGTTCAACATGCAAGGCTGCAAGCCTGTTGACACTCCTCTTCCTGGTGGTTGGAGGAAGGAGGATGCTACTTCAGCAGAGGTAGTGGATGCCACTGTCTATCGACAGTTGGTGGGGTCGCTTATGTATCTGGTCAATACACGACCTGATATATGCTATGCAGTTAACCAACTTTTGCAAGCTATGGTTAAGCCTACCAAGCTCTTTTGGAAGGCAGGCAAGCATGTATTGCACTATATTAGAGGCACATCGGGATATGGTCTATGGTACAGACAGGAGGATGGAGCGAAGCTTTCTGGCTTCACTGATGCAGATTGGGCAGGGAGTCCAACGGATCGGAAGAGCACTTCTGGAGGAGTTTTCAGCATTGGGTCGACAGCAGTTTCCTGCTTTCTGGCTTCACTGATGCAGATTGGGCAGGGAGCCCAACGGACCGGAAGAGCACTTCTGGAGGAGTTTTCAGCATTGGGTCAACAGCATTTTTCTGGTACAGCAGGAAGCAGAGATCCGTGGCACTCAGTTCAGCAGAGGCCGAGTACATGGCAGCTAGCTTGGCTGCATGCGAGGCTATTGGGATGAGGAAGATCCTCGCAGGATTGTTCAGGTTGCATTTGGAGCCTACAGTGATCTACTGTGATAACCAGAGCTGCATCAAGCTCTCGGCTAATCCAGTATTTCATGATAGGTCCAAACACATCGACATCAGGTACCATCATATCATAGATTGTGTTCAGCAGAGAATCATGATGCTTTCATATGTTCCCACGGAGGATCAGGATGCCGACATCTCACGGGTGTTTACCAGAGGAAACAATTGCATGAGGTAGTGATAGGGCGTTGCCCCCTAAAGCATGATTTACGAGAGAGAGGGAGGGCGGGGAGGGATGCACAGATGATGGACAGAAATAAGTTTAATGGTAAATGCAGGCACACTCTGCGCAGCTCATTTTTCAGATTATGGAGCAGGGTCTGTATTCAGCGGAGATTTGGAGTATTTGTAGAAATATAAGAGACTCTATTTTAGGCTAAGACATATGATGGACTCATATCATAAAATAGGGAAGTCAAATATTACTTACTCTTAATAATATTTGGACTATAAACTTCGCTTACTCTCTTGAGCACTTGCTTTATGTGCATACCATGCACCATGATGAACACATCTATGTTTGAGTGGGGATTACATGCTGATTTGTACTTTCTGCAAGTGGTTAGATGAGCAATGGAGATATGAGTTGTGTTCTGCTTATTTTAGTTGAACTGGTTGAGATTAGTTTAACTAGCTAATCAATTAGTTATGAGTGGAGTGAATTAAATATTATTTAATTCTTTAATTAGTAACTCATTATTTAACTCAAGAACACATCAGTTCACTACAGTGCATGATCAGTTCAGTGGAGACCAGTGAAAGAGATAGATGAAAGGGTGGAGTTAGCTATCAGTGGCGACATCAGTTGTGCATGAGATTTGCACCACACTTGGAGGATTTGTCCATGAAAATTGCGCAGTCAAGCCAAGGAGATTCAAACCTTGGATCTCTATATAGACAGGCCTGGATTGCGCAATAGAGGCAAGGTAATTGGCGGTGAGTTTTGAACCAGTAACCTGTTCAAAACTGAGCTAGATTGTGGGTAACTGTATGAGAAAGTACTGAGTACTTGTGAGGAGTATTGTACTGAGTTAGTTACTTGATTTCTCCATTATAATATACACAATAGCTGCGGGGTTTTCAGCTATAAGCTTTCCCCATACATACTGTGTTAATGTGTATGATGATTTGATGTGTTATCGCTTGATTTTATTTCCGCATGTTTGATGATCTAAGTGGAAGAGATTATGTGTTGCATATAAATTCGAATTGTATGTGATCGGGATAGTCTCAGTGAATAATTAATCATTATTCAACAAATTTCTACACTATGCTCTTGTACAAGCTAGGATCAAAATCCTTGCTGCTGTCCTCTCTGCTGAGTTTTAATCCCATCACTGTGGGAGTGATCGCTGCTTTGCTCTCCTGCATATTAAATCTTTCTAGCACTTCATTAACATACTTTTCCTGTGAGATAAAAATCTCATTTTCATCTTGTTCTATTTCTATTCCTAAGAAGTATTTCAACAAACCCATTTCAGTGATTTCAAATTCTTCTTTCATGACTGTTTTAAAATGTTCAATAAGGTAATCATCATTACCTGTAAAAATAACATCATCAACATACAAAACTACAATCAATATTTTTCCATCCTTTTCTTTGATATATAGGGTGGGTTCTCCCTCACACTTTTCAAAACCATTTTCCAGTAGATAGGAATCTATTCTACTGTACCACGCTCTTGGCGCTTGCTTCAGCCCATAAAGAGCTTTCTTCAACTTGCACACTTTGTGCTCTTGGCCTTTCTTTTCATATCCGAGAGGTTGTTCAATGTAAACCTCTTCCATTAACACTCCATTTAGGAATGCTAACTTCACGTCCATTTGGTAAAATTTCCACTTGTTTTGTGCTGCTATGGACAACACTGCTCTCACGGTTTCCATTCTAGCAACCGGTGCGAAAGTTTCCTCATAATCTATTCCATGCTTCTGTTTATAACCTTTGACGACAAGTCTGGCCTTGTGCCTATCTATTTTTCCTTCAGCATTACTCTTGGTCTTGTAGACCCATTTAACTCCAATAACATATTTACCTTTTTGGAGTTCAACCAAATCCCAAGTCTTGTTTCTTTCTATGGCATTTATCTCCTCATCCATAGCTTCTATCCATTTCCTATCCTTGATAGCTTCTTTGAAATGAACAGGATCATCAACATGACAATATAAAGCAAACAAATAATTGATACCTTCATTTGCTATATCATTTTCATAAATATCTTTCAAACTTATGAAATTCTTACCTCTTTTATTAGATGTACAAGTGCTTGAGGAAGCACTTGAATTTCCTCCTTGTGGTGTGCTTGGAGAAGCACTTTCATTTCTCCTTAAGGGTGTGCATTGCTGCTCTTGTGTTGGTGCTACTGTTTGGGGATGTATTTAAGCCAACTCATCATTATTTTCATCATGAGATAAACAGTGTTTAACATTCATTGTTTTCTCTATGCTTCCATCCCAAGCTTCCTCTTCAATAAACTGAACATCTCTGCTCACAATAAAATTCTTGGTGGATGGGTTATATAACCTGTATGCATTGGATTCCTCACTATATCCAATGAAAATACATTTCTCCCCCTTGGTGTCCAACTTCTTCCTTAGCTGATCCGGTATGTGTGCATAAGCCACACATCCGAAAACCTTCATGTGTGTGACACCTTGCTTTGTGCCACTCCATGCCTCTTTCGACACTTTGTTAATCACTACTTTTGTAGGGCACCTATTCAAAATGTACGCTGCACAATGTACAGCTTCAGCCCAATAATTATTAGGCAAGTGCTTTGCTTTTAACATACTCCTTGCCATGTCCATTATGGTTCTATTCTTCCTTTCGGCTACTCCATTTTGCTGCGGAGTATATCTAGTTGTAAACTGCTTATGAATACCATTTTCTCTACAAAAACGTAGAAAATATTTAGAGATATACTCACCTCCTCTGTCAGTCCTTAGGACTTTGATGTGTAGCCCACTTTGGTTCTCAACAAGTGCTTTGAAATTGTAAAATTTTTCAAACACTTCACTTTTGTTCTTCAGAAAATAAACCCAAGTTTTTTTTGTAAAATCATCTATGAATGTTAGTATATAGTGGCTGCTTGCAAGCGATGGAGTTTGCATTGGTCCACACAAATTTGAATGGAAAATCTCTAAGGGTGCCTTTTCCCTTATGCTTTTCCCAGAAGGAAAACTTTCTCTGTGTTGTTTCCCCAAGATACAACCTTCACAAAGGCTGTCCAGTTTCTCTATCAATGGTAGACCTCTTACCATTCCTTTTCTGTTCAATAGATTAAGACCTCCAAAGTTGAGATGTCCAAATCTCAAGTGCCACAACCAATTATCGTCTTTTGGTTCGTTTTGGGAAGTCTCTTGTGCCACTGCTGCTTTCTCTTCACCATTATTCAAATTTGCTCTCATTCTGAGAGGGAACATCCTATTCCTCGTCATCTTCATTTCAGCAATACATTGTTTGCTGGGTGGTTTGTCCATGATGGTACAAACATCATCCTCAAAAAATACATTATTCCCCTTTTGAACAAGTTGTCCAATACTTAAGAGGTTACACTTCATTCCTAGAACATAATAGACATCTGCTATGGATTTCTTTGCACCTCTCCTTGTTAAAACATTTACATTTCCTTTTCCCATAACAGAAACTTTGCTATCAGTTCCTAGTGTGACTTGTGACTTCACACTCTCATCTAACATAGAAAAAATTGCTAAGTTTCCTGTCATATGGTTACTGCAACCGGAGTCTAGAAACCATAAATCCTCATTATTTTCTTCAGCCATGTTACAAGTTAAAAACAAATTATCTTGGCTGAGATTTTCTCTAGTGAAATTTGCACTAGTTCTACTTCCCATATCACGCTGCTTCTTTCTACATTCATTAGCATAATGTCCATATTTCTTACAATAGTGACATTGGACATTGGACTTATCATACCTTTGTCCTTGAGCATTCTGCTGACCACTTTGCTGGCTGCTGCCTTGGCCTCGATGCTGATTTGGATTGCTGCCCCTTCCTTGAGCATTTGCTGGACTGTTCCTTCCACCTCTGTTTTGGCTTCTGCCTCTTCCTCTTTTGTTTCCTCTGCCTTGTCCTCTTCCTCTTCCGAAAGACATCTGGGTCTTAAAGACATGTTCCAGAGATGAGTTTTCACTCCTACCCAATCTCTGCTCATGAGTCATCAGTGATGCATGTAGCTCATCCACTGTGAACTTTGTGAGATCCTTAGTCTCCTTTATGGTGGTGACAATCACATCAAATATTGAGGGTAGACTCTTCAAGAGTTTTTCGACAATCCTCTTATCTTCAAGAGTCTCTCCATGAGATCTTATTTGTGTGACCATTCCAATCACATGAGTGAAGAATGAGTCAATGTTATCTGACTCCTTCATACATAGAGTCTCAAAGTCTCTCCTCAGCAACTGAAGTTTTGTTGTTTTCACCTTTTCCATGCCTTGATAGGCTATCTTGAGAGTTTCCCATGCTTCTCTGGATCTCTTAGCTGCTGTTATCCTCGGAAACACACTCTCATGCACTACTTGATACAAAAAGAAAAGAGCTTTGGAGTCTTTCTTCTTATTGCTCTTCAGCATCTCTCTTTCTGCCTGAGTTAAATCATCAAACTCTTCTTCATTTGCTGGCTCTTCAAAGCCATCCTCAAAAAATTCCCATAAGTCTTGGGAGACAAATAAAGCTCTCATAGTTATTAACCAGTAGTCATAATTTTTCCCATCAAATAGTGGGAGGTGGATATTTCCCATACCCATACCAGTCCTGGTTCTAGCGATTCTGCACTCTTAACTATGATTCAAAAAACACTTGACAGTGTATTTAAAATAATTGATTGTTCTGCAACAGTAACACAATAAACTGTATAGAGAAATACTTTTGGATTCTTTTGGCTGAGTCTTCACACTGCTGGAGAGGCTGCTGCAACAAAGAACTCCTTTCCTTCAACTTCTTTGACCTTCAAAGAGCCTGGACTAGCTCTGATACCATGTTGGAATTTATGAGAATTCCAGAACATCAATAGAGAGAGTAATACTCTCCTCTTCTAACACAGAGAAATATAAGAATTTTCTTCACAGGAGACAGAGTTTCAACTAAAAAAAAAACAAACTTCTATTTCATAAAAATAAATTGTTACAATTATGCTGGACTTCTACAACAACGAAGTGCCAGAGGATACCTCACTGTCTCTCAAAATAAACTCTCTGTCTCTCTGAGAAAATACGTTGCTGTGTATTTTTCGTCTCTGTAATAACGCACTGCTGTGCAAAACAAATTATGTTCTATGTAAAAACAAAACTTACTTTTCAGGCTCTCACGTCTTTACATTATATATGCGCCGCGCATATAATAAAATTAAATAAAAAACTATAATGCATCGGGTCCGGTCTTTAAACATAACTTGCGACCCTTTTAAAATCCCGATCTCCAATTGTTAACCGGACGCGATGACGGGTTTAATTCCGCTGCATAAGTCCATCGGGTCCGGGATCATCAATAAACAAACGACCAACCGAAAAGTTCCGATTGCAATTGGCAAAGCGGATGCGATGGGCAAATAAACTGTGGCACATAATCTGGATCGGGTCCGCCATTTGATAGTGCAATCGGGGCATAAACAAAATTGCCCCCAATTAAAACTTTGTGATTATATATTATATTGCCGCGTGGTCTGTGGGACCAGCGGGTCTCGGCTTTGGTGGAGGGCGATTGTAATATGATTGCGATTGCAATTGTGATTGCATCGCAATGTTTCAATATTGCAAAACATATTGTGGTGGTAACATTTAAGACTGTCGATTGCGATGATCGCATCGGTCCTCCATCATCAACAAGACACTGCAAGTATATCTTGCGACTACCGCTTAAGTCATTAACTCCGCCGATTACATTGGTAAGGCTTTAAAGCTTGATTCAACCTGTAATCAAAGCTCTACGCTTGCTGGTGAGACTTTGCGTCTAAGCATTAAACTCTGTTCTTGAGAAATCGGCTACCGCCTTAGATTCAATATCAAATGGGTCTAATCTTATCTGCTCTGTACTGTTCCTGTGCGGCTTTCCAATCCTTTTGCAATTGCATTTAAGTAAGCGGCAACCGCCTTTGCTAAGGCTTCAATGTCCGTTGTTCTTTCACTTCTGCAATTACTGCTGATTGACTTCAGCAAAAGGACAGGTTGTATGAGATAGCAACCTGGAGAGGAATTCACAATCTTTGCTGGCCACATGGAATGCATAATAGACACATGGCTATCATATACTATTACATATTTTAATTGTACAATGTATTTAAATTCTACTAATTTCTTTTTAACTATAAGAATCCACCCTTATTACAGGTGCCCACAAAACGTAAACGTTTTACGGCAACGCTTATTTCGTATGCTATCGGCCCATCAATGCGGTGGTAGATACACTTGCATGGCCACATAGGTGAAATATGTCATTTGATATCCGATCGACAAACTCCAATCCAAGGTGAAGACACCTTCAACTAAAAAGAGGGGCAGTTTCTGCATAACAAGAATTTTTACACAACAGTAAGTATTTGTTAGCCTGTCAAAATTTTACACAAAAGTAAGTATTTACGGTTAGGCTGTCTAAATTTTACACAAAAGTAAGTATTTACGGTTAGGCTGTCAAAATTTTACACAAAAGTAAGTATTTGCTGGGCTGTCAAACCTCTCTACGGCAACAAAAATTTTACACACCTGTAAGTATTTGCTGGATTGCCAAATTTTACACAACCTCAATTATTTGCTAGAGCTTTCAAACCTTCGTATAGGAAGACGTAACAGAACTTTGCGACTAGATAAACCATACCAAGGCAAACAAGACCGTTGTGATGAGATAAACCTAATTAGACAACTGCATGTAACTTTCCCAATGCAAAGGAAAATAAATAATTCAAACATATGCCACTGAAAATGAACCTTGTTTTGTCACTGGATTGAATGGTTGTGCCTAGTGCAGCTCCAAATTTGAACCTTGTTTTGTCCATGGATTGTATGGTTGTGCCGACTGCAGCTCCAATTATGTTGCAGGTTTTTTCATTCGATACCCACATTCATTCCACATGTATTTTGTTACATGAAGTTTTTTAATTAGTTGTTTACCAAATAAAATGAATTGTATTTTTTTGGTTAAGATTACTTAGAAATTATATTTTTATTTGCATATATGATTCTCTGGTATGCAGCTAGAGATAGAGACATAAGCATATCCGGTGCAACCTTGATATTCTTCCTGCTTCTTATAATATTGCCCATGAAGAATAGGATATGCTGCTAGAGACAGCCAGTAGCAAAAAAAAAAAGCGAAAGCCAAATCCCTGTTGTGTAATATTGCCCATGAAGAATATGATATGCTGCTAGAAACACAGCGAGTAGAAAAAAAGAAAAGAAAAGTGAAAGCCAAATCCCTGTGGTATATTGTTGAGCACGCATGCATATATATATATATATATATATATATATATATATATATATATATATCATTTTATTACAGTCGTTGATTTTGCTGTCATTTTTTTCACTAGTCGCAAGGTTTACATATTTTTGCAGTCTTTAGCTTGAACACAATCATTATTCAATTTTTTTTTGCACAAAAGAAAATGGTTGAAGTCATTAACGAAAAACATCTTTGGAAACTTAGTCTGAGGAGGGTGAAGTATCTACCTTGATGCAAGAAGGCTACTGGGTAGAGAAAATTTGCGACCTGTATTATTGCTACTGCCTTCTCCTGTCCAAGAATATTATAAGAAGAAGTCTCTACCTATGCCAAGAGGGGTGATAGATAAAAGTAAGTATAGTTACATCTGAATCTGAATTTTGTATTCATAGTTGTTATTTTTTTTTTCTAAAAATAGTGGAAAAATCAATTTTACACATACTTGTCTGCAATTTTTAGCGGAAATCCTTTCCTGATAATACCCTCTAACTTTCTTGGATGCCTGAACACTGAACACATTACTAGCGTAATCCCCTGAACGCATTACTCGTTATTAAGTCGGGTGGGCATTCTGAATCAAAACACATTTAGCACATTTCTAAAGTGAACCAACCACATATTTTGCTCCAGTCTTGGGGATTTACCATCCTCCTCCGGGGGTAAATATGAAATATGGTAAGTGGTGAAACATAGAACTATGTTGCAACAAAGAAATATGTGGGAGCTTGTGACAGCCATAGAATGATTTACCATCCTCCTCAGGAGAGAAATATGAAATATGGTAAGTGATGACACAAAGAAGCATTATGTTGCAGCAAAGAAAGATGTAGCAGCCAAAAAATTTTACATTGTGTAAAGAAATTGTTAATGTCATACTTATTCAGAGTGAGAATACCGTTCATCCTCCAACAAAGCTTATATCTTGTTACATGAAAATTGTTCTCTAAATTAGCACATTATTATAAAATTATATGGGCAAATTCTCTATCAAATATCATTTTATGGTGAAACTATGTCTTACAAATTTAATCTTCATTTTCCCAACATCAACGCTTTTCTATTTAGGGCATATGTATCAGATTCTCTCTCTCAAACATCAACGCTTTTCTATTTAGGGCATATTTATCACATTCTCTCTCTAAAACATATACTTCAAAATGACTATTTCTGGATCACAACTTAATTTATTTCCTTTATTACTAATTTAACTTTATCAATAAACATTCTCTCTCTCAAACATATACTTCAAAATGACTATTTCTGGATCACAACTTAATTTATTTCCTTATTACTAATTTAACTTTATCAATAAACATTAGTGCTTAATAATTTGTGTAGAAAATAAAAATTTTTATTAATCAAAATTATACATAAAAATAAAATAAGATTTAAAAAATTATTTACATTATTTATTTACATTTAATTAAATAATATTATTAACTTCACTTTTTATTTAATAATATAATATTAGTTGTTTATAAGGTTTTGAATAGATAGTGATCAGGTGCGTTGTTAAGACACTCTTTGATGTGAAGTCATTGGTTGGGCTATTAAGGCACTCCTTGATGTGAAGTTACCAGTTCAATTTTGCGCCTTATGTATTTGGACATGATGATGAAGATGTAGTCCTACCGAACTTACAAAAAAATAAATAATATAACACTAGTTATCATAGATGCATTACAATTATGATGAAGTTGCTTACTCAATTCTACAAAATAAATACCAATATCTTTAGAAAATCTTATTTTAATCTCAAAATTATGTTATAACATCATTTTGTATTCTCTAATTATTTTAAACACTTATTGGTATTATTATTATTGTTATCATTGTTATTATCTTTCAAAATGTCTATATTTTAATAAAAAATTAAATCGTTTGATTTGTTACTAATTTAATTTTATGGATAAACATTCATTCTTAACATGGCCACATAGCTAGTGTTCCTTGGTGCTTAGTTTAATTATTGAACTTTGAAAGGTATGGACCAACTTCTACATTTGAACAAGGGCTACAAATTAGGGTAGCCCAATTGGTGATTACTTGTTCTATGTAAACCATCAAATTCAAAACCCTGTGGGCCAATCCAACAAAGAAAATAAACTTTCTTAATTCATAAGATTCATATATGTCATTACTTAGACATATCAATTAAGCAAACAAATTTTGTATTATTTATATTGAAAAATTGTTCTTACTCTCTATATATATGAATTAATAATACATAGTATAATTATAGAATAATACTTTTAACAATATTTTAATTTCTAAATAAAAAATATAATTATTTAAAAAAAAATTAATTAGTACAATAAATATTTTTATTTATACTATTTTTGGAACAAGAATGTGGACTTTCCTATTCATTAAAAATAATTTGTTTTTTTGTTCATTCAAAATAAAAATAAAAAATAGAATAGAAACCTTATTTAACATACAAAACAAGGTTTGCTTATGAATGATTTTTCTTATGAATGTTTGCTTCTACCCGTCTGAGGAAATATATTTTTTTTCTAGAGAAGAACAAACGTTGTTCATGTTATAGCTGAAACATTACATGATCTCATTGTAGCAACTTATAGGCCTTAGCCACTAGATAGTGGGTTTAAATCTGACCAACATAGGCCCTGACTAATACTTGTAGTGTCATATGTCATTCCTCATCATAGTTACACTTCATAAAAGATCAAAATGAGGAAAAGAAATTATGTCCATCCTCGACTCAATAACCAGTTGAAAGAGTACACCAATACCATAGTGATGATTATATACATGACATATCTATATTGTCAATGAAAAAAAAATCAAAATACCTCCCGATCATTGCACATAGGTCAAAAACCAGAGATGAAAGACTGGTAAATAGATAGGAATCGGGCTTGTTGTAAGGAGGTTGGCTTGCTTGATGTAGAGGCGGGAAACTGTAACAACATAAAACATGAAGAGAAATTAAAAACATCATAACAACCCCCCACTAGGAAAATGACAGGACCACATATTCCTGCTACGATAGTGGGCATGTTTGTAACGAGGCAGGCTCGCTTGATGTAGAGGTGGGAATCCGAAACAACAGAAACAATGAAGAGCAATAGATATAACAGAACAGTTCCCCACGATTAGAATGACGGGACCACATATTCTTGCAACAACAATGGGCCTTGGTAACGTGTAATGTAGAAGTTGTCAGGAGAGTCAATGAGCCCTTTCTTGGACAACATATCAGCAAGTGTGTTGCACTCACGATATATGTGATTCAAAGGTAGGTTGTTGAGCTTGGAAAGGAGATTTTTAATTCTTTGAATCCACCCTAACAAACCTCTTGGCTGTAAGATAGCCCTACCAGATAGTCCATCCAAAATGACCTTAACGTCTCCATATATATTGATAGAATGTAAATGTAAATTCAAAGCCATCCATAAGCTACTCCATAAGGCAAGAAGTTCCACCTTGATATTGGATCCCCTTCCCCCATTCCAATGAATCTGGAATATTTCCAGATTATCAAGCTTAATCTAGGGACCACATCCGCACAAGCCTCCCTATTGTGCACCATCAAAGAAAACCGCGGGGAGGGAAATAGGTTGAGGCCTGATCCGATGAGAAATATCCCTCACAATAGGGGTCGATAATGACTGTGCATTAACCCATGCCATAATGGCTCCATATATGTGTTCAATAATAACATGCCTCCCATAAAAAATAGGTTGATTCCTAGCCAACTATATCTCCTAAAAGAAGAAAAAAGGTAGAGATTTGTATTTCCCTTTGAGCGCTCCCCAAGTAGAGAAGGTGTTGATAACATTGTCCGATCTCCAATCCAGATTAATAAGAAAATGAGAGAACAAAGAAAAATTTTTGAGTACAGAAGGACAATCAAGAAATAAATGGGCAATTGATTCATCATGATTATTACAGTAAATGCACCTACTGGGTCCATGAATTCCCCTTTTAGTGATGTTTTCCTAATTCAGCACCCGCTCCTTCCAAACTAACCACCCAAACAATAAGACTTTGTAAGGAATGTTCCAATGCCAATACGCCCAGAAAGGAGACAGAGTAGTTGGTCCAATATGATTTTTTATAATGAAAAGGTAAATGTCCTGCACGACCAGACCATCAGCTTTTATAAGGCCATCCCATATGATCTGATCCCCTCCAGGATGGAAGCTGAAACCGCCAAACCATAAGTCATCAACATATTTCTTCCAAGACTGAGTATCTCGATCTAGCAAACCAAGTTGCATCGTAGTTTTCCACTTGGGACATCCTTGATGCCAAGAGGCAATCAGTTGTGAGATGAATAATATCCACTTGTGAGACAAATAATTAATCATCCTATCATCAATTTTCTATCCCACTAATAGACCCAAGATCCTGTCACAACCCAGTACAATTCTCTTACCATTCCCCAGTCTCCAAGCAAGATGCATTGTGAATTGATCCATAACTTTCCGGAATCCCTTCCAATTTGCAGACTCATGTCTCTTCTAAGCGAAATAACCTCTATAAATATGCACGAGAGGCTCTCCCTCCAATTATTTTATCTGGCATATATTTGGCCAAATGCCACCACCACTTAAAGCTCTCCACAAAAGTTTGATTAAGAGGTCAGTCACAAAATAGCGGACATGTAACATGCCCCAACTCCCGAATTATTTAGGCACGGTAATCGTATAGATCTTGCAAAGGTGGAACTTATTTCTTTTGGATGCCCCTGTCCATATGAACTTTGAGACTTTGGCATTTATGAGAGAGATCGTGCGAGCAGGAAGGAAGAACAGATGGGCCCAATATACCACAAATTTTTGTAAAACTGCTTGGGCCAAAATGAATCCCCTGCTTAGGGACAACCATCTATGAGACCACTTATGAATTTTGTCTTTAAATTTATCCACTAACCAAGTCCAGTCTGTCGATCTATATCCACATGGTTTCAATTTAAATCCCAGGTAAGTAATACCCTCCGAGATGTGCTTTGTCTGAACCCCCAAGAAGCTGACAATGAAATTGATCTCATTGGCATCACCTTCTGCATGTATAAGAAATGATTTTCTTTTATTGATGTGAAACCCAGTTTCAGCTCCGAAATGAGTGAGGAGGAAGTGAAAATAAAACCATTAGTTCTTGATAAGATTGCAAAAAATAAGTAAATCATCTACGAACAATGAATTTTAAATGCAAACAGATGGGGAAAAGGATATGCCCTAAAAATAACTAGTTTGCTTCGCCATCTTCATAAGATTGCTAAACCCATCCATAACAAGAATAAAAATTAAGGGAGAGAGAGCACATCCCTGGTGTAGGCCACGCCCTGCCCAAAAGAAATCTGATAAGCATACTTTACTGAAGTAATGCAAGCCATGATCCATCTAATATTATGTAGAGAAATGCCAATCCTAAGAAGGACCAATCCACACAACCATATGCTTTGAGTAAGTCCACCTTCATAATGAGCGCCTCGAGCTTCCGGGACTATACTAAGTGTAAAACCTCTTGAGAAAATGTCATTTCATCATGTATCGAGCATCCTTGAATAAAACCATATTGGTTAGCATATATCTTGAAGATAGTACCCCTTTTATCCTCATGGAAATGATTTTGGAGTATATTTTGTACAGGATGTTACGTAATGAGTTCGACCTGAAATTAGAGAAGGTTTGAGGGCACGATGATTTGGGAATCATTGCGATAAATGTTGAGTTAATGTCCCTAGGTATACACCCCAATAGTTTGGACCGCTCTATAAGCTTATGTAGTTCATGCCCCATGAGCTCAAAAAAATGCAAGAAGAACTCCGCAGTCCAACCATCTGGCCCGAGGCTCTTGTCATGAGCAAAAGATTTAAGAACCATCTTGATTTCATTAGAAATGGCTTCCGCCAAATTATCATTTGCATTAGAATCAAACATAGTAGGCATATGGTCCAACGCCCATTTTTGACATGTATGATCTATACCCAATTCTGCTTTGTAAAAATTAGAGAAATAGGTGAAGGCTTCCTTCTGTATGTCTTTAGTAGAATAGACCATGTGGCCTTCCACCAATTCAATGCTCCAAATCGATTTCATATTTCTCCTACCATTATGCACCTGATGGGAGTATTTTGTATTCATATCCACCTCTTTCATCCATTGAACACAACTCTTTAGTTTCCAAGTCACCTCATGAATGTTTAAAATCTACATTTTCCTTTTCTCCAGGCTCTCCAAAAGATCATGTGTTTTCTAAGTCAGGGGAATGGAAAGAAAGCCCTCATAAATGAGTGCCACCTTTTTGGATATCTCTCTCAGCTCCCACTGAAGCTCTTCATTTTTTTTCCTCTCCCGCCTTTTTGTGAGTATTTTCAGTTTTCTTAATTTCATTGAAAACCTCCTCCGCTTGTCTCTAGCAGAAGAAAGTACATCCTCCTTCCATATCTCAGTGACAAACTGATTATACTCAGGGTCATTTAACCATATCCTGTTAAACTTGAAAGGAATCCCCCTTCTATTCTGTTCCAGGTGCCAATAAAGGGTGATAATCATATGGTCCGAAAGGGTATCCGCAACCACCCATTCTTGGGTGTTTCCCAAAATATCTGAGATGCTCTCATGAGCGGTAACTCTATCCAAAACCTTCCCAATGAACTCTGCACCCGAACTTCGATTGGTCCACGTCAGTATAAGGGGCATAAGTCGAGTGTAAACCATGTGGTGTTCATAGAATTTCTGAGCAATGTGATCCGTCAGGGGATCCATTCGGGCTCTTTGTCCCCAATTTTCCTCCATCTCCAATGTAGAATTAAAGTCCCCCATAAAAATGAGATTGCTAATGCATAGAATTGTAGAGGAGTTAAGACGATCCCAAAAGGATGATCGACAATGGCATGGGGCATACAAATTAATCACATGGATAATCTTAGAGGAACCCCTGAATGTCCCTTCCAGAATAATACCCCAAAAGAACCTCTATCCTTGGAATTTGACCACCTTTGGATTCCACATGGCCAACATGCCCCTCGCTCGACCAGAATAGTCAATAACCACCACATTCCATCCCGGATATATTTTTAAAAATATGTTGAGAGATTTTGTCTGTGAACATATGGTTTATTGAAATAAGGCTATACATGGTTGATTCTCCATAAATACATCCCTGAGGTGAAGATTATTTGAGGGGTCACCTATCCCCCTAATATTAAGAGATAGAATAGAATTCATTTGGAAACCTTGATAGGGTCGCATGATCTAAGTGCCCAAATATTATCAACCAGAAAAATTGGGACATTCCTAAAATCATTCAAATCCTCCTGGAATAGGGATTTGGTTTTAAGCTGACCCCTAAAATGTCTAGACCCGGATTTAGACTTCTTTCTAACAATGATATTGGATGCTAAAACAAGGGAGATGGCAATAGGAGAATCGGATGGAGGCTTATCAAACACTATTAAGGCTGCAATGTCAAGGGCCGAGTTACCCATAAGTGACTCAATATCACTCCCAATAGTGTTTCTCTGGGATTAGGGGGGGTACATGCCTCATAATACCAAGGAGGCGAGGGGGATGACCATTCGAGAGGGGGTATAAAAGGAGACACAGTTAATAGTCCAACAGTATTCGGGGCGTTAATGGCCACCTCAGAATCATCAAAAGGTTTGGAGACGTCCTCATTGAGAGTGTGGGGGGATAACCGGTTGATGAGGAGTGGAGAAGAAATCGTACCCATGAGAGCTGGATCCTCAACATGGGGGGCCATCGAGGATAGCTTATGTATATTTCCATCAGAGTCATCAGAGGGTCGAGGTTCATTCTTATATAGAGAGGGAGGGCATGATGGGTCGGATGCAAGAGGAGGGGCACATGAACCTTGGATAGGAGGGTCCATGATAAGAGAAGTAAACACATGAGGCATGGATGAGACAGCTTACCCAATGGGATACGATCCTTCGAGCAGTGATCTGGTTTCCCGCCCTGACCAAATCAGAACCTTGTTCTATTTTTTCCCTCCTGCTGATGCCAAGAAGGAAATTTGTTCATGAGATGACTTTTATGGTGAAAAACCAAGCACCTAAATGATAATCCCCAATAATAAACCTTTTGTCTATGATGTCTCTGACCCCATTGTAGATCCACATTTCCAGGTAGCCCACCAACAAAACTGACTTCAACTAATAACCATGCAATCCATTTTTCATTAGAACCCAAAATTTTTGGGTGAACATACTTTATGCTTCTGATAGAGTTGCCAATTGCTGCAAGAGCCTTGAGTGTCCAAAACTCAAGTGGAAGCTCATGTAGCTTTACCCATAACAAGTTATTTCTTAGGGATTCCATAACTGGGTTAAAACCAAGATATTGGGGTAGGAGCTGCATAAAACTTTTGCCTTTCACCTAGGTGCACCGAAGGATTTTGATACAGTATTATTCATGCATGAAATGGATAATGAACAATGCAATCATCATTAAACTGACTTTGGGGGCATAGCCTAGGATGGAGCTCCAAGAGGCCTTTACCCACGTGACCATGTCAACCTCATACATTTTTGAGAATAACTATCGGCCTATCAAAGCTCTTTTCTGAAGGCTAGCCACCCTCCCCCACAAATCATCATATTATGATATCACATGTTTAATTTCTGGCGCTAGATTGTAGAAATTTTTCTCGGACAAACCCTTTTAGTTTATTTTTTGTCTCAATTCCCCATCAACGCTCTTAATTCCATCTGGATTGTCCGATATTAATTTAACCCCTTCCACTTCATCGTTGCATGGATTCCACCTCCGATTTCGAGAAGTGGGGCCCATTTCTAGGCCCAGATCAGCCTTCCATGCTCGCTCTGCTTCTAATGTGGCAGAAATTAAGGATTCACGCACTGAGGTGTCCAATGATAGGGTATCGTACCCATCAGCCATTGCTAGCTACCAACATGTCCAATACTCGTCAGACGTGACACTGAAAAATATCTCCACCAACCCAAAATAAATATCATACTAGGCAGGCAACCCAAAATGGATTGTTAAAGTGAACTGTCAGGGAAATAAAACTTCCTTAATTAGAAGCCACCATCTTGAAGAGGAAAAAACCTAGCTTGGGAATCCTCATGGAAATTGGGCCTCAAGAATGTACCAACATATCCCACAGACCAAGGAATATTAGACAAAGACCCAAAACCCAACGATGACAGAGTGACAGAGTCGTGATGGAAGCAACTAGAGAATAAAGAATGTTGCCGGGATATGTCAGGGTTATTAATGAAAAGGTATGGAGGTGAAAGGGATAGGTGAAATAAAAACCATCCGATCACAGAGACCCAGGGTGGTAGCTAGAAAAATATGATGAGAAAACCAGAGATGAATTCTCGCAAAGCCAAATCACATATAACAACAAAAACATCAGCAACACTTGGCACAATGCCACCAACGGAAACAGAATTGGAACCCAAAGTCCTTACAAGGTCTAGAAATAATGAATGGGTAAATCCATTTATTCCATAGGTAGGTAAACCTCGATTGGTTCAGAGAAAATGAGACTCAAAGATCTTAGATGGTTCTTGAGAGGATAACCTAATACCCCCTATTTTTCATTGGGATGATTGTATGAAGCTCCCATATGAGTCTTCACAATGGCCTTCAATATATCCAGCGCAACGATTGCTAATAACCACATTTGTATAATGACAATATTAAAGGTCGGAACCATAATGTTCACTTCATACAAACATCAACTTATCCTGATCGTCGAGAGGAAAAACACCTACAATGGGTATGCCAGTAGCATGTCGCTTTCTAAAGTAACAAAACGCCAAAACCTGCCTTTAATTTATTGTAGCACCATGAATCCCTTCTTATACCACATTCAAAAATATTCCAAATTAAAACTTGAAAATGAACTCATTTCTTTGAAAAATAGCATCGAAGTAACCATCTATCGGCACCTACTCGTCTCCACCTACAAACTGTTAGATATGTGACCAGTTCATAACAATTCTCTTTCCACGAGACAGTTCAGAAACTAGCACTCTATTATGCCCATACGCATCACCTTTCTTACAGTAAGTTGGTAGTATATATATCCTAATGAACCTTAAGCACCTTCATTCCCCTTAAAACACAAGAGACACTAGACCCTAACCATAAATCCCACTAGCTTTCATACCCGACTACCCACTCACGCTTTCAAAATTTATTATGGAATCATACATGGAATGAACAGCCCAAAATATCCTCTGAAAATGGTGGGATTACTCATTTATGAAGTGATTCATCCATTAGTTTGGAACAAAAAATTCCCAAGACAGTTTGTATTCATGGCTTCACTGGTGCAACCGACTCTCCTCCCAAAACTCTGTTAAATCGCTACTATGTGTAATATTTCCAAATGGGGAAAGCAACAATATAGCACACAATAATGGAAATAGCAACAAATATCAATACATCATATGTGAGCCAAATGTATATCCATGGTATTATGCATAAAAACAATAAATAGTACAAGATCTTGGGGATCAAGTCTCTCAAGATAGGCAAAAGAAGCCTCTAATGCCTAAAAGCACCCAAAACATGTAATACACTACTACACAAAATATTGAAGCAAGTACAATGCAATTTTAATGACTAATATTGTAGCTGGGAAATACATATAAATGTATCTAATGATACCATGTTCATACAAGGCAAAAAATGGAGATCTATCCTCCTCAACACTTTTCCTATATAACCTAGGAAGGGTTTCTGAAAATACACAAATTATTAGAATGTCAGAATGTAGCCCTAGGGCTGAATAATATCTGAAACTGGGCACCTAAAAGGAGGTGGCTGAAACTGATGTAGATCTGAATGGCACTCCTCCAATATACTCTCTCAATGAAAGGTTGATCCCTTCAATGAAGAGCGAGCACTCTAAATGGAGAATTGAACTTGCCCCTACAATATCTCACTAAAATAATGTAGTCATGCACTAGAACTGCACTGTAGGGGATGATGATGACTTGGAATGATGCCCAAATATGATATGAAGCAAAGGGACATTCCTTAATAATCTCCCAATGGAAAGGAACCTTCCTCCACTGAAGACAAGCTCAGAAATGATCCAAAGAAACCCTCCACTGCTGCACCCTGCAACTCAGCACATATCTAAACATAATCTGCATTGTAGAAGAAATATGTAGCTTGGCTAAATGTCAGAATGTGGAAATAATTCTCAAGAACTTCTCTTGAGTAGGCACTCTAAGTCCCCCGAGGATGAAGGTGGGATTCACGCTCGGGAACACCCTTGTGCTAAATAGCATTTCAATCTTAGTTGAACAGCTGAAGAAAGATACAAGTATAAACAGACCATATACAAAAAAATAATCTCAAAAACATGCTTTCTATAGCTGCCATACTCTTCCTTATATGCTTGGTGAGCATCCTCACCCTTGGCCCCACTCATTAAAGGCACTACTTCCATGCAAAGGATCTCCCTCCAAAACTGCGTTGACCTTTAATGGATGCCACTCCTTCCATGACAATGCTGTTGATTTGGTCAAAGTTGACCCAGTCTCCATGCTTCATCCCTTGTTCACACATAGGGGAGCTTTATCCAGCTCTTTTGATGCCCTCCATTCACATTTGGAGTGGCTTTATTCCTACTAAGAAGATGTATGGGTATTCCTACCCTCTTATTCTTCTAACTAAGAAGTAAAATAAAAATTTAATATTCCAATTAGCTGCATGCTAATTTAGGAATATTAAAGTCCTCCCCTACCAAATGTTGCTTGTCCTCAAGCAACTACAAGGATAGAACTGAAAAATGTAGGGAACCTTCATTCCCATGTGGAGCTCCAATCTCCAAGCTATCATCCATATAAAATGAATCACCTTCCAGAATGGTAATTCTTAGAAAAAATCCTCCCACATGCTCATGAGAGGCTCCTCCCAAAGGCTCAAGTCAACCATATGGCTCACCTCATAAGGAAACAAGAGGTCCAATGTAGCAATCATGGATTTTCCAATGTTTTCCCTGAAGTATGAAACATAAGAAATGTGGAGAATCTCATCTATGATAGTAACATCCAATCCATGTGTCATCTCTCCAATCATGTCCCCAATAATGCCAAGAACATCATCAACATATGTGATCAAAATCAAAGTCATGCTAGCTACTATGTGTAGTACTGGAGAAGGACAGTGGTCCCTCAAGTTCAACTAGCGCAGGTTTTCTCCTAACTACATCAAAATATGGCATGATGAGTGGTTTCCCAACCACTTTTTTGATGCCCCAATATTATCACATGCTAGGAGAAGGTGTATGATGTATGGTGCAATTTGAGCACACCCTAAATACAATATTATCTCCCCAAGATCTCCTAGGGAGTGACCATCATCAATACTGCTTATGGCCTCGAGTGGACCATGAAGTCTAGAAGGAAGAGTACCCCCTCTTGGAGAAATGACCTGCACATGAATGGTAAGGAAATGCCAATACATAGTAAATGAATAATGATGTACAAAAATACAATATTTACCATGTACTTGGTTCAAGCTAGTAAGGTGGCTCATAGATGGGCCTCCTCTCACTCCTAGTGAGTAAGGAAGTGGCTGTGATAACTCTGCCAAAGAGCTATGTCTCTCCTCATCCTCCAAACAATCCATGCATCTCCTCATATGATGGTGCATATCCTCTTTGAAAGCCTCCCCAAATGAATCCCTCTAGGATATTATGGTATGCTCTTATAAAACCAGTGGGTTTGGAGAGAAAAACCTCATATGCTGCACCTAGTAGTTTATCCTTGAGCTTAGAAGCTCTAGTCAAGAAGATCCTACTCTAAAAATAGATTAACCCATCTCTCACTGCATATCTCCCATCTGATAACTTGGAGTATTCCACCAATAGTTGGGATCTCCAATAAGGGTCAATACTCAATAATGACAACGCTACTGATCTATCATGTAAAGCACCTGTCATGTGGTTGCTCTCTTCTTTGACATCTCCCATGCCAAATTGATCTAGGTGGATATCAATGGCCACCCACCTATTCCATTTGGACCCACACGATCAATTCTTGTTGCTTTTCACATTCAACACAACTTACTATTTTTAGCAGGTTTTCGGGTCCTGCACTCCTGGAGTTGTTTTGGGACCTTAATGATCCAGGTGGATATTGGTGGCCACCCACCTATTGCATTTGAACCCCCACCATCAGTTCTTTCAATCTTTAAGTTACAACACAACTTACTATTTTTAGTAGTTTTTCGGGTCCTGAACTTTTGAAGCCGTTTTGAGGCCCTAAATGATGTTTTTTGGGGAAAATGGGAGAAACATGGGCCCATGGACCGATGTTTCTCACACCAAAATTTTTACTCCTCGGAAAGATCTTTCTAACGAGGTATGCTATGCGTCAAACGAAGATCGTATGCCGAAGTTGTGTCCTTGGGAAGTTGAAACACCAATCTACCCAAACGGGACCCATAGTTTTGGCGCTTCATCTCCTAGTTGTTAGCTTTTTTGATGTTTATGGTTCTCCATTATTTCTCAATAATAAATAGGCTCTCGAGCCCATTGTAACATAATTAAGAGGTCTATAGCCGCCACATCTCTTCTCAGAGATACATTACCAGCACCCTAGCTATTTTTATTTCCATTATGTCTATAAGCATATTTTAGTCATTTGATTTAAATAAAATGAAGTATTGTTTCCATTGCATCTCTATGTTTATGTATATTTATGTATTTTATTGTGTTCCTGCATAAATATGGATTAGTGGTATCAGAGCAGTCTTCTCTTTCTCTATTTTTCTTTGCATGTCCCCAACGCGGTCAGGGTATAAGGAGTTAGGGCTCGATCTGGTTGAACCCTTGCAAGATCATCCTCGCAAACCCCGACGACCTCCCATGGTGGAAGAAAAGAAAGATGAGGGAGCAGGAGATCCTATCAAAATATTGCTTGAGGAGGCCCTCAAGGAAAAAAGGAACGCGATTATGGATAACTTTGCTCAGATCCTTCAACGACTGCCCACCTACGATGCATTTGCATCCAACAGCCACTCTAGAGGCACCACTCCCTTCAAGGTACAAGTAAACTTTGAAATTCTTGTATTTGAAGGCTAGATAGATGCAAACATCGTAGATAGATGGTTAAATTTTCTGGAAGGGTATTTCTCTGTCCATGATTTCTCCATCCGAGAAAAGATTTTTTTGCACTCCTCAAAGCCGCTCCCCATGTCAAAGACTAGTGGGAAACCTACTGTGAGCAAGAGGATCAAGGGGAACCCTCTCTGTTCTCGGCCACACCCACTTGTAATTCGTTCTGAGACAACATCAAGGAACAATATTACCTCGTGGGGAGCTATGAGGACAAATACATCCAATGGAGCACGTTGTGGCAGTGAAGGGATCAACATGTGCATGAACTGACGAATTTTTTCCATACCCTGTGCACAAAGTTGGGTATTAAAGATTCATAGAGAAATTTGGTGCTCAAGTACCTTAGTTTTATGCACAAACACATTCAAGAGGAAATGGAGTTCCTCGACATTACATCGCTTGGCACGACATATCGCTATGCTGCCAAGATCGAGTAGAAATTTAAGCAGAAGAAGCAAGACTTTGGATCTGCGAATATGAAGCCAGGCAAAGGTGCCCCTGAACCACAAAACAAGGGGAAAGTACAAAGTGGGGCAACTTATAACAACACCACAAATCCAAATAAGGACACGGGGAAGTGATGTGAATTTCTTAATAGCCCCACCCCTAGCACAAATGAGTGTTGGGCCAAACAGTCGTTTGTGGCCAAACTAAAGACACCCGAATTAGATACCTTTTCAGATCTTGAGTCAGAACCAGACAAAGGCAATGAAAAATGGAAGAAAATCATTGATGTGGATCCCAGTTCCATTGTTGCCACCAACAAGATCCAGAGGGAGGATCCCGAGGATCCAGAGGAGAGGGATCACCTCTTCCATTCGCAGATGTGGGTGAAGGGTTCTCCACTGCAATTCCTTATCGATAGCGGAAGCCAAAAGAACCTCATTTTAGCAGAGGTCATGAAGTAGCTTCGCCTACCGACCTTAGCATACCCGCAGCCATATACCATCAAGTGGCTTCACCCAGGGAGAGATATCCGCATCTGCCAACAGTGTTGCCTTTCGTACAACATCAAGCCATTCATAGATGAGGTATTATGTGATGTTGCTCCTCTTGATGTAGCTGATGTATTATTGGGTCAACCATACTTGTGGAGGCGACATGTTGTGTATGAGTCTAGGCCTCGTGCTATTATTATCAGTTTGGGAAATAAATTGTACAAGATATCAGAGGTAGTACCACCTCCTATCATCTCTTTGACTACTTCAAAACAACGTGGTAAGATTGTTTCCCAAACTAGGAAATTTATTTTCCTTACAACTAGCTCACAGGGAAAGAAGATTATTGTGACCACAACCTCGAAACAGGGCTCCCTTGCAGGACTGCGGTAGATGGAAAAAGTCATGGAGGAATACGAGGACATTTTCTCCTCACTCACAGAGGTTCCTCTACACTGTTAGGACAAGCACTCCATTGATATGACCCCCAACGCACCACCGCCTGATGTTGCTATACATCCTAAAAATACACATACATAATCCACATATGTACTGTCTAAGGTTGATAAAGAAACCAAATTTACTAAATGCATCAAGAATTTCCACCCGTAGGTCCATGAAATCTTCAACAAATCTCATACCCAGTTCAACAGAATTTGCCTCATCTCTTGGAGGATCTCAACGTAATGGGGACTATTGCTTCCTAAGGAGGGAGGAATGATCTAGGTGGATATTGGTGGCCACCCACCTATTCCATTTGGACCTGTTAGTCATCAGTAATTTTTTTTCCTTTGTAGATGACTAAAAGCTTATCCTAGATTTCTAGAAACAAAATTCAAGAATCTTGTGGGTTCTAGAAATCTCATTGCCTTCATTATCCTTAGGAAAAAATTTTCACTGTTCTATTAATTTATCAAGGCATGGCCAGTCTATCACTCCCTGAAGACCAAATCATGGAATTATGTCACTCATTCTCACTATGTTTACCACCTCTAACCTTACCACTCTTCTTTGACTTGCCTAACCCTTCTACTTACACCTTGGATTGCCAAGTAGCCTAACCTTTTCCCCTATTCACAAAATGCCACAAGCAATAGTGATTTTAAACTACCTTTCTAGGATCTTTAGATAAATAAAATTTATCAGTTTCTAAGATTGCAATGCATGAAGGTTGGTCAAAACTCTGTTTTATACCTTCAAACCCTGATTCAAGTTTTTAGCCAAATACCAAGTCCAAAAGGCATCCCAATAGGTCATGTAAGGTATCCTAGGTTATTCATTGTTTTGGCTTTATAAACTCATTTTTTTACATATGCCCAGAGATAAACTCAAATGAAAAAGAAGGTTATGCTCATGATGGTCTAAAGGGTACAAAAACCTCCAAGAAAAACCTCCTTGATCAAAGCATAAATTCTGCAAAGGGACATTTGCCTATCTTAAAACATTTCTGCAAGAATAGTTTATAATGGTTATTAGTATAAGAGAGGCTAGGTGAGAAGCCAAACTCCTCAAGGAAATTCATAGCAGAAGAGAAACAACATGCCTAATTAAACAAAGAGTATCAGTGGTTTTATGAATGATTGGCTATAAGGTGTTGCCCAGCAAGATGTCCATGCAAAGATTAAAAAGACAGTGATACATTAGCACCACCAAGAATGAAACCAAAGTTTCTAGAAATGATAAATAGGAAAAGGAAAAAGGCCCTAAAAAACTAGAAATCTAGGAAGGTAGGAAAAAAGTGAAATGAAGGTCATAAAACTCCATCGTAATGTCAGAAGGTTTTCAAAGGATGTCTGAAAGGAGACCTCCATGGTTAAAATAAGATAAAAGGGGTTTTCACTACAGCAAAGGGAAAAATTGTAAAGAGTATCAGTGTGAAGACTACTTAAACTTTCAAAGTACACTCACTGGTCTACAAAATGATCAAAAGAAGGAAAGCAGGAGGTTAAAGGTCAAATAAGAAATCAAATGGAGCATAAGCTCTACTGTTGTGTGTTTAAGGTACCAAACTCCAAAAGAAGTGTACAAAGATCAAAACATTGTTTTATGGCACCACCAGCAAGCAGAAGTGGCCAAAGGAGAATAAATTCACTTTTTTAAGATCACCCTCAAAATACCATTTTTATGCTTAAAACACCACCTGCAAAAGGAAAAGGAAATATCAAAAAAAGAGATAAAAGACCAAAAGAAAAACATTAGTAAAGTGGGTTTTTGGTCTTAATTATTTTTCCAAGGGTATAAAAAGACTATGGTTATCATTCAAACTCATTTTTCATATGAAAGAAAGAGAGAAAAGTGTCCAAGCAAATAAATCAGGGTTTCTGGCAAAGTTTTGGGCAGGAGAAGCCCTGTGCTATGCTCCTGTTGAGCTGCGCTACGTGCCTGTTTCTTCTTTCTGTGCATTTTTCTACTGGGCACTGCGCTCCTGTAGTGGCGTGCTACGCTTTTGTCACTTTCACAACTGCCCAACCAACCTTGCCAGAGCTGCTGCGTGCTGGGTTGTTCAGGCCTGCACAAAAGACTGCCCGGCAGCATGCAGGAGCCACCCGGCACTACGCTTTTCGCGTGCAGAAGGTACCTGATGCCCAACCACTGTCCGCTTGATGATGCACTCTTGTGCGTGTAGACTATGCCCAAAAGACCCGACACCCCACTGTGCTATGCGCCCGGGCGTACAGAGGCGACCCGACACCTCGTGCAGAGGCTGCCCAACACCTTGTGTAGAGGCCACTCGACACTCCACTGCACTTCGCATAGGGCATTTTCAATCCCGACCCGACACCTGTGTGTAGAGGCCGCCCGGTGCTACACTGTGCTACGTGCTTGGACATGTAGAGGCTACATGACACCTCGTGTAGGGTCGACCCGACTCACCCGCGCTACGCTCCTGTGTTGCGATTTCAGCCAGAAGACTCTTCAAAATTGTTCCGAGCCTCTAAATTTCTCAAAGCCTTTCAATTTCTCTGCTAGGAATCCTCAGAGCTTTCATAAAAGGTATTTAGACACTCTATCTCCTCTCATGCTATTTTTTAAAGGGTGAAATTAAAAAGAAAGCTAGAAACCTTAGAGGGAGGAAATGTTTGGTTTCCATGCTAAGAAGTAGCTCTTCTGCCAAATAACCTCTCCATCTGCAAAACTAGCCTCCACATAACCAAGCCTTGACACCACTGTCTCCCCACCATCTCACTCACCCTCTTCATATCATTACACAAGCAGTTTCAAGTTTTTGATTTTAAGACAAGGGCAAAGGAAAAAATGCCTAGAGAAGGCAGTGTTGATAGGGGCGATGGAGGCCAAAGGCCTAGAGAACAACAGAGGAAGGGTGGGAGAACAAACAAATTTGAGCCTTTAAGCACCAAGGATTTGACAGCCTCCCCTACCACAATTGCATATTTCTAAGAGGTGGGATGCTATGACTTCTGTGAAAAAGTACAAAGAGTCAAAAGTCACCCT
This sequence comes from Pinus albicaulis, assembly GCA_034641835.2. Taxonomy (NCBI): domain Eukaryota; kingdom Viridiplantae; phylum Streptophyta; class Pinopsida; order Pinales; family Pinaceae; genus Pinus; species Pinus albicaulis. The sequence continues at coordinate 116,511,415 of CM076580.1, read as the reverse complement.
GAGTTGACCAAAATTTTCATCCTAAACCACCATAACCACCAAGTACAACTAGCTAGAGTGAATTTTAAGTTATCCACCAATATATTTGCCATGGCCACTGGGATACCTTGCATGGGAGAAAAATGGTTCAAACAGGTGAGTTTGGACTTAAGCCATTACCAACATTTTTTGAAACCAAGGTACCAAGCTGATTGCAAAACCATCTTTCCTTTCTCCCATCTTTTGGAAAGATATTCCCCTCTAATGAAATTCATCATGAAGTACTTCACCTGTGAGGGTAGGTTTTCCAGGATTTATTCCTACCACATAATACTACTCATGCATTTCACTAGGGCCAAGCTTCTACATTTTCTCTACTACATTTATAAAATTATTGATAAAATGTCATCCATTGTGAAAAGGAGACATCCTTCACAGAAAATGCAAATTATTTTCCACCATTCCCTCATCAAAATGATTGTGTTCCATAAATTAGAGCAATAAGGTATCCCATGGGAAGTTTTCATCGCCCATGGTGTTTTCACAAATCCATAGCCTTTTCCTCTGCAAAGTTTACACTCATCATCCCATCCACCTTCCTCCACTCCTCCATCACCCCCCACTGACCATGATTCATCCTATTCACATGAATCCTCTCCCCAAACAAACCTCCCTTTTTCACCTTCTCCTAAAGCCTCAGAATAAGAAGAAAGTGTTGAAGAACATGAAGAAAGTAGCGACAAAGAGGAACAAAATAGTGGCAAAGAGGAACATGGAAGTCAAGAAGAAAATGATAGTCAAGAGGAAGAAACAAGTAATGAGGGAGAGGAAAATGAAAGTGAAGAAAGTGATTATGATGAGGAAGAGGAAAAAGAAGAAAGTGTTGATGAGGAAGAAAGCAGTGACAAAAGGGAAAATCACAGTCAAGACAAAGAAGAAAGTGATAAGGAATAGGGCAGTAACAAAGGCAGTGAGCCTAATGATGAAGAAGAAACCAATGACAGTCCAGGGACAGAGGCAGATTTTGATGAACAAAACAGTGATGACAAAGATGAAAAGAGTGAGCTAGACAGTGGAGAAAAGGACAAAGAAGACAGTGATAAGGAAGAGGGCAGTGACAAAGGAAGTGAGCCAAATATTGAGGGAGAGATAGATGAAGAACAAAACAAGGCAAGTGACAGTCATGAAGAAGAAAATGACAGTCAAAATGAAGGAGAAACTAATGAAGATACCTCTAATAGTGACCCCACAGAAAATGCAAGCAATGATATAGAGATTGAAGATGATGGAAAAAGGCAGATTATGAAGACAAAGACAGTAGTGAAGAAAAGGTAGATGGAAGCAGTGATAATGAAGAGTCAAATTATGAAAACAATGAAGATGCAGAGAAAGAGGCAGAATTTGAAAGTGAAAATAGTGGGCCAAATAGTGAAAGGGCTAATGACAGTCATAATGAAGAAAACATAATGACTAATAGCCCTAACAATAGTGACAGCAGTGATCCCATGAACTCAAAGGGAAACCAAGAGGATGAAAATGCGCTAAGCAGTGATGAAGACACCTCTAACCATGACAACAAAGAAAATGACAATGTAAATGATAATGTTGCAAACATAGAGGATGACAATGTAGAAGACATGGAAGAGGATGACAATGATGAAGATCAGAGCAGTGATACTAGCATGGGAGAAAATGAAAGTGCCTCTCAAGAAAGCAGTCAAGAACAAAATGAAGAAGACACATATGCAAGGGTCATTAATGAGGAGAAAAGGAGTCTTGAGGTCACCAAAGATGAAATGAAACATGTTAAATCTTGTACTCTCACTTATAAAAGAGGATAAAGGCAAGTTTTTGTTGCCTCCAAAAGGCAAGGGACCTTGCCATCTACTTCAACTCAACCACTAGACAAAGGGAAGAAAAAGGTAAAGGATGAAGTAGAAGACCATGAGGTGGAGAGGGATTTTGAGATCATCTAGGTAGATAGTGATGAAGAGAATGAGGCAATAATTAAAAACATGCTCCTCCAGGACAAAAATGCACAAATCAAAGACCTCCAAGCACATTTAAGTAGGGCCAAGAGTATAAATGGCATCCTCGACTTGGAAAATAGGCAGCTGGGAGCACAATTGGAAATCTATGAAGCTAGAGCCCTCATGTACCAGAGAGAAGCTCAAGGTGCATAGGTGAATTTGAAAGAGTTCATGGTAACTTATGAAGAGAGTGAGGATGAATAAGGTCAAACTAGAAGGAGACCTAGAACTATGGGTCTAAGGAAAGCATTGGAAAAGCATAGGGAAGAAGAATTAACCCAAGCATAACAACTTTCTCTCCATGAAATCCTTGCAATAGAAATTGAACATGATAGGGAATCATGGCTTGAGAGGGCCAACATACACCTTGAGGCCAAGTTGGAGAAGGTTAACAAAGATTTGGATTTACAAAGAAGAATGACCAAGCATTATGCCCAAATAAACCAATTTGCAAGGGTAAAATTCAAAAAGGCCCAAATTGAGATCCAAGCACTAAAAGAAGAAAAGAGCCAAGATAACCTTATTATTTTGGCTCAAGCTTCTCTACAGGTCTCCAAAAACCCATGAGGCATACTTCCACCAAATTTGGGAGAGATTTGACAAGTTTTTGTTTTTTGCAAATTTTGAGGCTAGGAGCGCAGCGCACTTGGTGCTACGCTCTTTTTCAGAGCATATTCAGGAGTTAAGGCTTACATTTTTTGGTTCCTCATCACTCATATAACATTATCACAAAGTTTCAGATCAATTGGAGTCATTTTGGTCCTCCAAAAGGGTAAAAAACACCCACTTTTTCATCATTCTGCCTACTTTTCAGGACATGTGTTGTGCTCCTACCAGTCTTGGAATTTTCAATTTTTGAATAGGTTGCAGAGGTCAGATCAGATAACCAAGGGTAGATATGGAAATTATACTTCAAGGGATTTCCAACGAGCCATCATAGAGCCTTTTCCGACATAGGGAAGGATTTCAAAACACTATTGTAAGAAGACCCATTTTTCCTGTTTCTGTGCTACGCTCCTGGCATAAAATTTCATTTCAAAACATAGTGCTACGCTCCTATGGTTGAAAAGTAAAAATGTGCATTTGGCAAGTTTTAGGAGGCTTATCAGAGCCTAAAGGTCAATTTCTTTGCTACAAATGTCCAAAAAGATATTTATTTTAGATATTTTGTGCCTTGGGCCTTACAAGGCCTCAAGGACAATAGAGATACTTTTGATTAGCCAATAGACTTATAGATACTCTATTAGGTTTTTCTCCTCCTTTCTTGTTATATAGAGCATGAGTATTCATTATAAATGCTGGCATTTGATGATTTTTGAGAGAAATACATGGTGCTTTGAGGTTAAAGAGCATTTTGGTGTGGTGGAGCTTGTGGATGATTTGCCTTGATTGATGATGATGAAGGCTTGCTTGCAGGATCTCTGAGTTTGGTTAATGGTGATGTGTCTATAATTTGTTCATGTTTTCTTGTTTATCATATGTCCATATTTCTATGTTGCAATAGCTTAGAAAAGTATAGGTTGAGAAATGTTGTTTTAGGCACCTCAGTTCTCCTGTTTGCTATTGTCTTTATGTTTTCCTCTGCTGGGTTAGTTTAAGGAATTCTTAGTTGCTCCTTAGGCCCACCTAGGCTTGTTTGTTTCATTAATGGATTAATATGCTAGTTTCCAAATATGTTTTATGGTAAATCCTGCTTATTTGATGCTATCTGTTAGGGTCCTATAATAATAGGGTTCATAAATTTTGAATTGACTTTGACAGTCTTGTAAATATGTACATACCTTACTTTCTGCAAGTTGTTTTCCCATATTTTGAAAAAATGAAAAAAAATAATAAAAAAGCCAAAAAGAGGGTAAAAAGTCCTAAAAGAAATATCAAAGGACTTAGAAAAATATAGACCCCAAAAGAAAAAAGAGATGAAAATAAGACCTGAAAGTGAGCAAATCCAAATGCCACTAATTTTATTTTTACTGCAAGAATAATGATTATGTGCAGAGTGTCAATAAATGTCATAATCCACGACCAGTTAAACAATTTAGTCTTAACTTTTCATGTTTCAATTTTATGTTTTAGTTAGAGAAAAAAGATTTGTCAAACAGTTTAAACTTGACAAATCAGTAAATAGGTAGAGAATAATGAGGAGCTCAACAGTTTAATCTGAGCCCTCAGATGAAATAAGGTAGATCTAGATAGTTTTATGCTTTGAAAGAAAATGTTTTAAGGTTGCAAGTCTAAATGCACCTACAAAATGAAGAAAAAATGTTAGAAATAAATTTGGGTAGGTAGAAAGAAGTTGGGAAATCATGTAATAAAGCATTAACGGGAAAAATCACTAATTTCCCCTCCCCTATAAGTATTAAGTATTCTAAGATATCAGTCAAATAGGCTTAGAGCATTCCTCTAACTTTTTTTGGGACCGGACCCAAGGCTCGATGACTGGCTAGTTAAAAATATTGAGTTCTTATGTTAAACCCACATTTATCATCATTTACCCTTCATTCATACATTAAAACCCATTTTTTCCTATGTAAAGACACATTCTTACTTAGTAAAGATAAACCCAAAATAATTAACTTCATTCTTTCAAAAGCATTCATAAAACCCTCAAATTACATTTATCCTAAGTATTAGTGAAGTACATATAAAAATGAGCAATGCTTTATTTTATACTTTACTTAGAGATAATATGTGTTTTTTTTCCCTTTTTCATATTAACTTTTAACCTATTTTTATTAAATCCCTAAAATTACACCTACTTGTAGATATTAATTCCCCTATAACTAAATAACCCCCAAAAACCCACTATTATAAAGTTTAGACCATAGTTAAATATTCCACGTGCATAAAATAAAGACCCCGCCTATAAACCCTTTGGTCTAAACTTATCATTAATTAAATACCCCACGCCTATAGTTTTTAAACTATTCAAAAGGTTTAAAACTATATAATACATCGACTCCTGCATATGTTTTATTAAAACATTTCAAAAATGTTTTAAATATAAATACATTGCATTACCCCCCCCCGCCTATATTTTTTATAACCCAAGGTTTTTGAATTAAATAAATGTCTATTGCTAAAGTTCAAATCCCCTTCGCTCATATAAAATACTCGGCCCCACCTATCATTCCAGTGCAACTCCCGAACTAATCCCAACCATTCGCATTCAACCTCCAGATCCAATCGTCGACATTCAATATCACGCATAATAAATGTGCGTTCCTCCAAATCCCAAAGCCGCACGAAATGGGTGGTTTCCCATTAACCTCTCTCCTCCACGTGGCCTTTCTTCATTGGATCATGTGGGTTGAGTTCAATACAGCTTAACACCCAATATTCACGCGATAAACACTCACGGTTTTAATCCATTCAAACTCTGAAACTGCTCTCCCGCCTGATGCAACTTACATTCAATGCCAGATTAATACACCCAGAATGCATAAGAAACCTTTGTAAAAGCATTTCATTCATCAAACCTTCTTGCGCTTTAAACCAAAACCCTCTGCAAAGCTTTCCCGACTATAAGAAAACCCTGTTCAAGCCATTTGCTGCCATTTTTTTGCCCGAAACCTGCAATATTTGTCCAGTAAACCTCTGAAGACTGTCGAGGAGCTACACATCGCTCCAAACAATTTACTGAAGCCTTCAACTCAACAAAGAACCTCAGAAACCTTTCCAGAAACCATTACCTGCATTATAACAAGTATCTTTCTAGAATTCAAACCTGCAATCAAGTTGAAAAACCCATTTTAAAATAAAGAAAACACACTTAAGTTAAGAAATTGATTAACTAAACTGCCAAAAAGTCCCAAAAATAGGCCAAACTCTGGCAAATTTTTTCAGAAGCCCTTTTTCTCTAAAATGTGCCATTTCTGAAGAAATTAAAGAGTTTATATAGTTTATTAGTCTATTTCAACCTCTAAAAAGGCCAGAAAACCTCTGCAGGTACTCTGAAGCCCTATTCCCATTAAAAATACTTAGGAAACCCCTGTTTTCTATTTCAAGCCAATTCTAAAGCCTCCAAATCTCTTTGATAGGCCTAATTGAACATAAAAACCATGAAATGCCTATACTTTGCTAAATTTTCCCAATTAAGCCTCTGCTAAAAGTAAATTGCCTTTGCAAATTGTTTAAACTTGCAGAAGTAGATAAAAAATTGCCTAAAAAATAGAGTGCAAGAAAGCCTGAAGGTTCTCAAGCACCTAAACCTCACCCTGCTATGACTTCAAACACTGATATTGTTGTCAATCCATTACAACCCCCAGTTGTTGATATTGAACGCATTCCCCTAGCTGATATTGATTATAAAATAGCTAATCCAATTGTTGAATTCAATCTGTTGGATATTCATAACTAGTGCTATGAGAAGTCTTTAGATGATCATGAAGAAGTTCATATTTGGGAATCCAATTTGCCCAAATATGTAGTCCCATTAACTCACCCTTGTCAAGAGATTATTAGATTGTGTCAGTAGTACTATATTCCTAAACAAAGAGCTATTGTGAATGCTAGTAAAGAAGTCCTATTTACCATCACTGCAGAGTCAATTAACCAAATGTTGCAGCTTCAACCTGACCCCCAACCAGTTCCTTTATCTATTAAGGCCCTCACTAAGCTATACACTGACCTAGATTTTCCTAAAAGGTTCATGATTTTCCAAAATTTTATGCCTTTGCATGTAGAAATTCCCAAGTTAAATCCTCCATATTCTACTGCTAAATTCCCTGAAGGATCAAGACATGTAATTTCAATGCTCTCTTTCATACTTGGATATTTCACTGTTGAGCACACTGATGAATCCATCTTGGGATTCTTGTCCACCTTTTCTCTAGGTCAACCACCTTCAGTAATATTTGATTATGCTGGTTTCATTTCTGATAACATTCATTATCAATTGACCATTTTTCCAATAGAGAGAGTGTTTAGATATACCTCCTACCTTTTCCATATGTTTCTGTACTTCCAATCAGATAATTTTCCAATCACTCTTAAAAAACTTGGCATAGAGTCAAATCCTCTATCTGTCATTTTTTGGACATCATTACTCAGAAAAGAATGCACAGATTTCAGTTATTCAGAGTTTTTAGAGTTGTTTTTACATCCAGTAATCACCATGTTGACCAAGATAGAGCAGCCTAGAATAAATGAGGAAATGAATAATATATTGCAGTTATCAGAGCAGAGTAAGGTTGGTGATTGGTATTTATATGAGAAATATACTGAAATCAAAGTTTTTGGGACAAACTTGTTGCCTTACAAGTTACCCAAACATCCTCTAATGAGGATATTTCCTTGGAGTATATCAGATTGATCCTAAATTCTAATTCAATCAACTTCATGGAAGCTAAGAAGAAGACCCAATTCAAACTTAAAAATCAAATTGGGTCATTCATATGCAATCACAGGGATGTAGAAAAGGAAGCAGCAAATCAACTATTGGAATACAAATTTGAAGAGAGTTTCCCTTGGAACTATGATCCACAAGGGATCTTGAGAAAACTAAGGGTAAAATGAAAATTAACACCCTTTATACATGAAGCTAAACCAAAAATAGAAAATTTTTCCAATCAGCTTGAATGGATTGAAAACACATTAATAGACGCAGTAAGCAAAGGTAATACTAGTCATACCTTAGAGACTGCTAATCAACTAGAGAAGTCCATCAAAATAATAAGGGAAGAAGGAGCATATGTGGCATAGAATACAACAGAAACAAATTTCAAGATCATTTATAACAAAAGGCCAAAATTAGATACAGCAGGTAAAGGAAAAGTGACAATAGATGTTGAAGAAACAGAGCCCTTAAATACCAACACAGGTTTTCCAGAGACAAATGTAGCTACTGTAATTATCAATGAGCCAAATTAGAATGAAGAACAACTCAATAATGAAGACACACATTTAATGGAAAGGAAGCAAAGCATGGAAGCTTCTTCCTCACATTCATCTGAGGAAAAGGATTTGGATATGAAGGATAAAAACAAGCAGATGAAAATAAGACAAAAAATAATTTTCAAAATAACAGTCAAAACATATTTCATTTTCAACATTAAAACACTTTTTGATTAAGGGTTAAAGAGTATCAGTGAATAAAGAGTATCAGACAAGGTAAGTCAGATTTCAAAAAATATCTAAAGGCCAGCAAGGAGGACACCAAGGTAGCCAGCTGCTTTATCCTCAAAACTGTTTCTATTTCTTATGGATAAAATAGGACAACTTGTTGATTTGTTAAGCAACCGTCTCTATTTTTATTGTAAAGATATTTTATTTTCCTAAGTTAATTCCTAGAAGTCATCTAGGATATTTTGTAAAACATTATGTATAAATACTTCATCTTTAGAAGTATTTTGTGTGGAATAAAATTGTTCGGATTGTTATAGTCATTTCTTCTTGGACTTTAAAGCTTTTGTGTGTCAAAACTTCGAGTAGTAAGCTAGATCAAAGCAAATTGGCATCATACTTCAGGATCCCTGTGATGAGTTATTTGGAGTGAAGTATTTTCTTCACTTTTCATTGTTTCTTTTCTCTATTACATGCATCCATTTATGTTTATGCTAAATCCGAATATATAACTAGGAGTACTACTACATGACATGTTGATAGCACCCTATTTTTAACTAGTTATCATTTATATGTTTCCCTCTTATTTCCAGTGTAGGGAATTCTTAATTGCTCCCTCTCTCGTTTGACCTCTCCTACTACTTCCCTTTTCCAGATTTAAGGATTCTCAAGTGGCCATTATCTCGATCATACCACCTCACAAAAACAACTTTCCAAGATCTCCAAGGGTTATCTATCTTGCCCTGAAGACATTTGACCTTTTTTCCCTTGATCCTAGTCTTGTTTACTTGATTTTGACTCCATAGCCCAATAGACAAATAGATTTCCCACTATCCATCATTTCAAGTGATTTTTCCCACCAAATCTATTAAAGAAAAACCAAAGCTGCACTTCCATAACTAGCCTAATATTCACAAATTAAAACAAAGTTAAACTTTAAAGAGAAAGCCCTCTCTGGACCCTAGGAAGGCTAGATCCTAGATTTTGAAGTATGTTTGTGGTTACCTCTAGAATTATTTGACTAAAAACCAAAATTACACAACTTATGAATTACTACAGTGATAACACTATCTAAACTCTATCTTGGAACCTCTCTTTGATGTATTGAATTTTAGATTAAGTCAAAGAGGTATCGTTTCGATCTTGCCCTTTTTCCATGCTTATCAGTTTGCCTCAAAGTTCTTTATAGTTTGATAGATGATGTTTAGGAGTTCCCTCTTCATTTTTTAAAGCTATTTGTCTTCTTATATGTTTTCAAATCTTGAAAGTAGAATCATTGAAGTTAGATAAGTTTTCTTGCTTTCTTTGTTCCACTGGATTGTTCATCTTGAATGTTTATTTGTTTAAAGTGTTGTTATTGAGTAAATGGTGTGCCCTATCTCATGATTAGTATCTTTTACTTATAATTATTTAAGACTTTCTTGTTCATAGTTATTTGACAAAGGATTCTTAACTACCCTTTGCCCTACCTTGTTTCCCCAACTTAATGTCCATCTCACTTCGCACATAACCTTAAAGATACATTGACTACACTAGATTTGCCATGTGATGTATCCCGATTCATTATTGAGATATCAATGACTTTCATAGACTCCATAGCCCAATTGATTTGATGAGCTCTCACTCCACCTATCCTACTTGATCATCTTACCCAACCAAACTAACAACAAACCCTACACTTAACAACTAGCCTAAAATCAACCATCTAAAGTGAACAAGTTTACATTCTTCGCACAAAATAGAGAGAGCCCTCTCTGAGTCCAAGAAGTCCAGGTCCTAGGAATCCAAAGACTGTTCTGATGTTACCCTGTGCATTTGGTCTACCAATCTGCTAAATCACGGGATCCTAACACGACCCGCACCATCAATTCTTGCAGCTTTTCACAATCAGCAAACCTTACTAACTTTAGTAGGTTTTCTGGTCTTGCACTCGCGGAGCCATTTTGGGGCCTTAATGATCTAGGTGGATATTGTTGGCCACCCACATATTCCATTTGAACCCCCACCATCACTTATTTCAGTTTTTAAGTTGTAGCACAACTTACTATTTTTAGCATTTTTTTGGGTCCTGAACTTCCGTAGCCATTTTGAGGCCCTAAACGACATTTTTTTGGAAAACCAGGAGCAACATGGGTCCATGGGACAATGTTGCTCACACCTAAATTTGTACTCCTTGGATAGATCTTTCTAACGAGGTATGATTGGTGGCAAACGAAGTTCGTATGCCAAAGTTATGTCCATGGGAAGTTAAAACACAAATTTACCCAGATGGGGCCCATAGTTTTGGCGCTTCATCTCCTAGGGTTAGGTTTTTGGACGTTTAGAGTTTTCCATTGTTTCTCAATAATAAATAGGCCCTTGAACCTCATTTTAACATAGTTTAGAGGTCTGTAGCCGCCACATATCTTCTCAGAGATATGCTACCAGCACCCTAGCTATTTTTAATTCCATTATGTTTGTAAGCATATTTCAGTCATTTGATTTAAATAAAATGAAGTATTGTTTCCGTTGCATCTCTATGTTTATGTCTATTTCTATATTTTACTGTGTTCTTGCATAAATCTGGATCACAAATTCATGCACCAGGATGCTGCTATCCTATCTCTGCTGCTCCTCTTGCAGCTACTCATGCTCTATTGAAGGTATAATTTTTTGGAGGTTAGCCTTCCATGAAAAGCTATCACCCATCAAAAAATTTCTGAGTTTGGCCAATCTAAGCATGAGTGGCCACCAACCTCTACCATATGTGGAATATTCCTCCCAATGTGGAAGTATCTTCTGATACTCCAAAGCCATGGAGTGGTATTTTTACACCATGATGGTGCCATCCATCCCTAAAAAATCTCCTCTCAACGCAAGATATTTGGTGAGGGTGGGTAATACTGATATTGGGATAATTTATCCCTCCTCACTGAGCCTACCCCAGACTCTCTGTGTTATGTCGAGTCCTCCCAAGGTTCTCACCCCTCTTGGATCTATGAGTGGTGCCACCTAATGTGAGGCATCTCTGATCAACTCCTAATCTGGTGGTCTCCCTGGTGGAATGCCTCCATGTAATGAGACATCAATGTCAAGAGTAGACTTCATATATGAGTGGATTGGTTTGCCCCCACCCTCACTACACAATCATTTTGCCTCCTTTGTATATCAACCTCCTGAAATAGATAGGGGTGTGTGCTCCTAATCACATGATGGTGGCCATCCTCCCTATCTTCTCCTTTTAACTACAAGGTCTCACAATCTATCAATGATGGCACATGTTGCTCATAGATTGTGCCCTAATCTCCATATGTGAGATTCCTTGGAACTCCTTGAAAACATACAAGGGATCCTCTATTTGGAGAAATTGCTCCATATCCCTCTCCATGAGGTACTAGATTTGGTCCTGATATGACAACACTGTTACCTCTAGCCTGCTCTTCCCTTCATCATAAATGGAGGTTACCTCATCATCATTAAGAGTCTCTTTGTTTTGATCCTCTTTTGAAAAAAAGATCTTCGTGTCTTCCTTTTGAGAAGAGATCTCTTCCTGGAGTGGGGATCTTGCCTCTAGCAAGGTACTCTACAATTTTTTAACCCTCTCAATAGAATTCTAGAGTGGAGTTGTGTCTATGGATCCTTCCAACTCATGCAAAGGTTTTTTTTGTTTAGGCTTGGCTAGCTCAACCAAGGAAGTTTCATAAAGTTTTACATCAAATATTTTCACTAACCTCCTAGTGAACTTTGCATAAGTAGATACATTTACATTGTTCAAGGAAGAAGTTTCATAAAACCACCAGGCATAAGCCTTACCTTCAAGATGCAATGTTGCTACTCTAATGGCTTCATCTTCTGAAATTGGTGTTGTTGCAAATAGGTGTCTTGCTCCTCCACCCAAGCCCTAGTTGTACATTTAGGTGACCCATCAAAAGTAGATAGAAAGAATCTACCCAAATCATGCTGCTTGCACTTCTTGCTTCTATTATGATTGCTAGGCCTTATATCCTCTTTGATCTTGCAAAAACTTTGGAAGTTTAGATGATATTTGAACCTCTGAGATTGAGATTCACACTCTTGAAGATAATCACCTAGAGTCTCCTCCTTTAGTACATCTCCTTCCTCCATCTCTCTTGCTATGAACATAGGAATGGTAGCGCATTGTAGATCTGATTGTGTGGCTGAATTATCGCACTCATAATATGAAGAATTGGAGCTTTATTCATGTGCAAATATTCTTAAGGGATCTCTATGTATTTCCCTCCTCATTCCCTTTATTTCTCTATTAAGCTCATGCATAGTTTGGAGAAGAAGTTTTGAAAACTCCTTTCCCTCCATTTCTCCAAATAATGGAGTCTTTCCTTTGTCTCTTCTATAATATTTCTCTTTTCTATGAGAAGGTTCTTCTTCTTCTGATAACATAGATGCAATGTCTTCACAGGCTGAGCCAAGATTATGCTTTGATACCACTGTAATATTCCCAAATGGGGAAAGAAACAATATAACACACAATAATGGAAATAGCAGCAAATATCAATACATCATATGTGAGCCAAATGATATATCCATGGTATTATGAATAACAACAATAAATAGTACAAGATATTGGGAATAATGTCCCTCAAGATAGGCAAAAGAAGCCTCCAATGCCTAAAAGCACCCAAAACATGTAATACACTACTACACAAAATGTTGAAGCAAGTACACCGTAGTTTTAATGACTAATACTGTAGCTGGGAAATACATATAAATGGATCTAATGATACCATCCTCATACAAGGCCAAAAATGGAGATCTATGCTCCTCAACACGTTTCCTATGTAACCCAGGAAGGGTTTTCGGAAATACACAAAATATCAGAATATCAAAATGCAGCCCTAGGGATGAATAATATCTGCAACTGGGCACCTAAAAGGAGGTGGGTGAAACTGATGTAGATATAAATGGCACTCCTCCAATAGACTCTCTTAATGAAAGGCTGATCCCTTCAATGAAGGGCAAACACTCCAAATGGAGCACTGAACTTGCCCTAGCAACAACTCACTAAAATAATGCAATCATGGACTAGAACTACATTGTAGGGGATGATGATGAATTTTCCTAATGCCAAAATATGATATGAAGCACAAGGAACTTCCTTATTGATATCCTAATGGAAAGGAACATTCCTCCACTGAAGGAAATCTCAGAAATGATCCAAAGAAACCCTCCACTGCTGCACCCTACAACTCAGTACATATCTAAACAGAATCTACATTGTAGAAGAAAGTTGTAGCTTGGCCAAATTCTAGAATGTGGAAATAATTCTCAAGAACTTCTCCTGAGTAGGCACTCTAAGTCCCTTGAGGATGAAGGTGGGATTCCCACTTGGGAACACCCTTGTGCTAAACAGCATTGCGATCTTAGCTGAACAGCTGAAGAAAGATACAAGTCTAAACAGACCATATACAAAACAATAATCTCAAAAACATGCTTTCTATGGCTGCCATACCCTTCCTTATATGCTTGGTGAGCATCCTCACCCTTGGCCCCACTCATTAAAGGCACTAGTTCCATGCAAAGGATCTCCCTCCAAAACTACATTGTCCTTCAATGAATGCCACTCCTTCCATGACAACATTGTTGATTTGGTCAAAGTTGACCTAGTCTCCATGCTTCATCCCTTGTTCACACATAGGGGAGATTTATCCAGCTCTTTTGATGCCGTCCATTCACATTTGGAGTGGTTTATTCTTACTAAGAATATTTATGGGTATTCCTACCCTCTTATTCTTCTACCTAAGAAGCAAGATCAAAATTTAATATTCCAATTAGTTGCATGCTAATTTAGGAATATTACACTATACAAGGTGTCATATTGAGTTTTCAATTCACAATCACTGCGTATTTACGTATCACATGATCAAGTCTCCACCTTTGTGGATTTACATCCATCATAATATTCTTCTTAGACCCTGTTTGAAGAAATATCATTCTCTGTGATTTGTTGTTCAGGAAGTTGGTTATGTGTGCATTGAAAATTCAAATTAATTTCAGCACTTGAAACTAACCACATATTTGATCTTTGAAGTTTCAATTATTTTACATGGCTGTATATTCAAATGGAGCATGATAGGTGTTAAGGGACGCTTTTGTATGTCGTTGAGAGATTTGACCTTATGGAATGGGCAACGATATTATTGAACGGTCCCTCAGAACAATTATCTTGTTGAAGCAGTTACAAATTCTAACAATTTTTCTAAATTTCCTTTTTAACAATAATTTTGGAAATACATTGATCTTGAGTCTATTATATGTGCTTCTATATAGAAATATTCTAAGCACATTGGAATTATATGTCATTTAACCCTAGTTTTCCTTGATCTCCTTTATTGGCTTGATTTAAATACCTATAGTGTCTTTGGAACAGTCTCATTTCAATTCGTGTAATTGTTCATATTTGTGCAATCCTTTGCTCCCTGTTTCTTATATATAAATGGTATTCTTTTTTTTATTGATTGAAGGAACAATTGCAGTTAACAAGATAATTGCAGGGGTGATTTTTAAGGGTTTAAATTATGTTCAACATAAAAATGAATGTCTAATTGGTGCAATTATTTGATTAATTAAATTTGTTATATATAATAACATTGATTGACAGATGTAGATTTTATTTATTATCCCTATTATGAAAAAAAAAAAAAAATTCCTGAGAAATATCTTTATATAGGAATATACATGATTTTGTCTTCAATTAACAATAAAGCTAGAAATCATTACAACAAATCTCATCATGTTACTGGTAAAAATTGACTTTAGTTGGAGAAAGATAACAATTGATCTTCCCACAAACCTAGTTTGCTCTTATTTACATTCAACAAATATTGATTTATATTTTGTGAAAAACAATTCTACTGGGCTGAAAAATAATAAAAAACTCAAAAATATACCATTGGTTTAGTTGTATCTGTGTTTTGAATGTATACCATTGGGCGAGATAAGTTCGATTCTTCTAGTTGGATTGAGTGTTGTGGTTTTTTGAATTTATGCATGCTCTTTTTTCTTCATATGGTTTGATCAATGTTCATCTTAGTTTATATATTGTTACTTTGGCTGTTATTCACTTGGAGTGTACTGATTTCTTGTGTTGTTTTTCTCATCTTTTATTCTAAATCCCAAACATGTTAAACATTTCTTAATTCCTTGTTTACAATGCATTTTTCTCTGATGGATTCAATCTTGGAACAAATGAATCAAAGTTATCCTTTTTATTTACATCTAGCCTTGAGATGATATTGCAAACATGATATTTTACAAAGTTAGGATCTACCATGTGATTGGAAAGGAGACGTAACTACTCTGGTGAATTACAGTCATTTTCTTACGGGGACTTGTGGGGTGCGAAGCCTTTTGGAGCTCCAATCAACCACATTGAGATTCCACAAAATTATTGCAGATGGTGTAGATGTTTGAGAGGACAATTTTCCTATTCTTTAGTGGGAACTACCTTCAAGTTTCTTATGTCCCAGTGGTGCAACAAAGAATTTTATTTTATGTGTCCAAACCTCCATCAATGAATTTCAAAATGGAGTTGAAAGTTAATAAAACGTTTACAACGCTTGGATCCTTCCTTTTTTTTTTTACAAAGTTGGTTATGGTGTTATGTATTCCAAAAAAGAAAATGGAGCACGCTTCGGATACATAAGGGGCTAGAGAGAAGCATACTAAATGAGGAGAGAGCAGGAACGTAGTCCCGGATATCTTTAGTCATGTTTTCGAAATTTCTAGAATTTCCTACTGCATATTTGGCATATTTCCTTAAAAACCATGAAAGAAAAAATATACACTTACATAATATAAGTGTAAGGGTTTCAAAAAAATTCTGGAAAATTTTAATATTTGTTGACAGATTTTTCTTTCTGAGATCTTTGCTTGCTGAACTGATAGTTAGAATTTTCACCCTCCATATTCGATGTAATGTTCTTGAGGTAGCTGACTGTCTCTTCTAGATGAGTGAACTGGTTAGTGAGTGAATCTATTTTAACATTTTGTCCCTCTAGCTATCTCTTCAACTCTAAGTTTTCAGATCTTACTTGAATCTTCAGGTCTTGTATTGTCTCTCTCACCTTATCAATCATGAATTTTTGGGCTCTACATGTGGCACATTTCTCATTTTTGGAGGCTCTGTCTACTGGATTCAGGTCCTTTGCTGGGCAGTCTTCTGTTGTTTTGAGATTAATAATAGGATCCTCTATAGTTGGATGCTCCTCCTGGGTGTCTATGCTGGCTGAAGGCACTACAATGATTCTTCGGTGCTTGAAGAAGTGTGGCTTATGATCCTTCTCACTGCCTGGTCAAATGATTAGCTTCCATTGATTAATACTCTGATCTGTATTTTGGGGGGGCTTGATTCAGATGGGAATATTAGAGGAAGAAGTTGTCTTCACTGAGGGGTAGAGGGGTTTGAAAGGAGATGGAAGCCGGAACTGAGCGTACAAAGAGTTAGAGGGACAAAGCTTGGGTTGCGTGCATAAAAATGTGTGGGCACTGATATCTGTGTACGCGTTGAGGGAGAACTGGGGAGGCACTCAAAAGGTAGTTCACACACATATGGTAGCCATGCTATGATGAGATATAATGAAAAAAATCTTGATTGGATTGAGGGGGGGGGATGTCATTTAGTAGATGGGAGGAGCGTGGACAGATAAGGTGAGAAGGAAGCAAGGAATGACAGAGCTCACGTTGATCAAAGAGGACTACAGACAAAACAAAGGAAGGTCAGGGGGAGATGGAAAGATGGATTGGCCTAAGAGAGGAAAGGAATAAGAGCATATCACAAAGCGACAACAATAGGGGAGTGCTAAGGGAAATGAGATGCCCAATGGAGATGAGGAGATTATAAAGACATGCTAGGCACAAGATAAGATAATTGATATCATGGATTCTCCATGGCCTGACAGGCATGTGGGATTCCGTGCATAGAGGGATATGATTGCTCCATATTGAATAAATAATATTTCCCAGAGTGAAGTATTTTTTGAAAATATTTGTCATGATTTTTAATAGTTCCGAAGTGACTAAGGGATGGGTGTGAAGAAAAAATATTTAGAAATTCTTGTTTCCCCTTCTGGTCTGGCTACTACCACATTTTCATGGTGATCAACAGTGCTATTATTTTCCCACAAGATGTGTTTAAATGTAACATTTCTCATATCAACCAAGTTTTGCCTTATTCTGTTTAGAATTTGGCCCATTGTTGCGTTAGGAGGAGTTATCTTGCTGATCATGGCATCAATAATAATGGCTGAGTCTCCCATGATTATTGGATCCTTAATGTCCTTATTTTTATGAATCTTGGTGTCCATTAACAAAACATATTCCTTGGCCTTGTTGTTTTAGGTTTCCCCCAATCCCCATTCATAAGTACAGAGTTGAGTCCCCCCAGATCTAAGAGAATTCCCCCGGCTTCAGCTCTACCCAGGTTGTTTTTTGAAGCGCCATCGAAGAAGAGACAATGCTTGTTTAGATTTTCCTTCCATAATATAAAATGATCCTTATTTAGTCTAATTTTCCAATTTTGTGTGGGTGTTCTGGCATTGGGGCTGATTGTCCAATTTCTTCTAACTGTTGCGAGGTTGATCTAGTTCCTTTCTTCCTCTTGAAGGAGGCTATTTTCTACTGCTTTTAATCCTTTCATGTTTAGGAATTCTGAAGTGAGACCCCATGTCTTCGACAAAAATCTTCCTATATTTGGAGGTTGATATTTGAAGATATGTTGATTTCTAGATATCCAAATCTGCTAACAGAGAAAGGATGGAAGGATTTCCCAAAAACTTTTGATGGTGTGCTTATTCTTCATATAATATGGGTAATTTTTATTCCATTCAGTGAAGAAACCATTAAAGTTTTTCGAGAATTTGAGATCCATTTCCAGAGGGCTTATAAGCTACTTTCAGCACTCTCTTGCGAAGGGATAATCTAAGAAGAGGTAATGGATGAATTCTTTTTCATATAGGAACATGGAGCACCCTGATGGCCCGGCGAATCCTTTTCTTTTGATGTTGTCTTCCATGATAATTATACCTTTTAGAAGATTCCAGCTGAAAATCTTGACTTTGGGGAGGCTTTCTGCCTTCCATATTGATTTTCATGGAACCCAGACTTGTTCATTTTGATTTGTCTGGAGAATGTTATATCTAGATTTAACTGAGTAAGCCCCCCCACTCAGATCCCAAATAAAGGTGTCTTTGGATTCCAGGTTAGTTGGGGCTTCTCTTTTAATATGTAGAACTAAGAGGTCCCATTGGCTTTTTAATTTTGGGGGCATATTGGGGATGTGCCAATCAATCCAATTCTGTTTTACCAGCATGAGATAGAATGCAGGGTGGATAGCTCCTTAGCACACATCCATCTTCTTAAATCTTGGAAGCCTGGGCAGGATGATAATGGCTCTTTCCCCATGATTCTATCTTCCCAAGCCATGATACTTTTTCCATTTCCAGGGAGGTTTGAGGTGTGCTTGATGATGGTTGGTAAAACATTTTTGACAAGCTTGTAGACTTTCGAGCAAGGTTTGATAGGAACATTTTCTTCCAGCAGAAGTGCTCTATGATAGTTCTTATATTTTGAGGTCAAAATTTGTTTCCACTAGCTATCATTTGCAGTGATCATTCTCCAAACAATTTTTCCCCAAGATCAACAATCATGATTCTGGACAACCTTATGGATAATCCTCCCTTCTCATAGGAAAAAATTACTTGTTCCCATTTAACCAAGCTAAATATTTCGATCTCCTTTTTCCCTCCCTGCCATAGAAATCCCCTTATTATTATCTCCATTTTTTTATGAATGTTGTCTGGTGCCACAATAGTTGCGTATTGGTAAATTGGAAATGCAGAGAGCATGGATTTGATTAGAATCACCCTGCCTGCTATGTTCAACAACTGCATTCCCTAGATTTGGATTTTTTCCTTCTTATTTTCAGTTTGGGTGCTCCATAGATCAGCCTTCAGGTTGTCATTTGATATGGGTAGTCCTAGATAGAATAAGTGGTTCCAATTTTATTTTATGGGAATCTCAAAAATATGTGATATTCTTTGCATAGTGCAGGAGGGAGCATTCCAGGAAAATAGTTTACATTTTGAATTGTTTAGGAGACCTCTTGATGCCTCCATGAATTTATCTAAAAACATTTTGAGCCTTCTGTTGTGTAGGCAAATCCCCTTGCAAACATAGGCGATCCCTCTAGCCCTAGGGTAGGTCTAGCAACAAGGGAGCACGCTGAATTCCTAAATTCCTAGTTTTTAAATGAAATGTGGACTGGAACATATATCCTACCTAAGTCCAATGCTCTTGTCGTGGCATGTTGCCGTGATCCCTCGATCTTTGTCTTCACGCCTTGAGCTCCATTGATGATGAAGTTCATGCACCTGCACAAAGATCAAACAAACACTGACAACATACAAACATATATATTCATCTACAACTATCCAACTAGTCAAGGAGAGTTAGACACTTAGAATATAAACATAAACAAAGTTG
Organism: Pinus albicaulis; assembly: GCA_034641835.2. Taxonomy (NCBI): domain Eukaryota; kingdom Viridiplantae; phylum Streptophyta; class Pinopsida; order Pinales; family Pinaceae; genus Pinus; species Pinus albicaulis. The sequence continues at coordinate 116,491,850 of CM076580.1, read as the reverse complement.
GAACCAGAAACTAGTCATGTAATATTGATATATGAAAAATAAGTTTACAACCTGTGCCTTGACGTTGTAGACCTCTTTTGATGGGCTCAATCGGGCACGTATCCAAGCATTTTTTCGTTGTTCGACACAATGAGGTGATGGGATTAAAATCTCTCTCACAACAGTGGACTCTTCTCTACTGTCTTCAACACATGAGCTATAAATATTGTGACTGATAAGCTAGTTGAATCAATGTGAGGAAGAAGAATTTATAGGAGAGGAGGAGGAGTTTTGGGATCCACATAAGGTGGAGGAGAGGTCTATCCCTTTGGGAAGTTGCATATTTTTAGGAAATAATAAGCCAAAGGGAGAAATTCGACTTGATCCAGTAGAAAAAACAACCATGAAATCGCCCACAAAGTTGTTAGATCATGGAAGCTTCGTCTATATTTTAAGAAAATTTCCAAAAGTAGCTTGGCGTAGGTGCTCTTCAGAGACAGAGCAACCATGATGCTAGGCTTAGTGTAAATCTTACCATGGGCGCGAGGACATAACTACCTACTAGCGCCAACCCAAAAGCATAGGTTTTTAAGGGTATACTTGAGGAATGGTCAACAAAGATTGTTTTCCTGACATGTTAAGGGATGCAATGTCATTCATGGTGATGTGTGACAGTACACAGGGGTCACTATAATGGTCCTCCAATATTCAGAATGGGGATTTCAGGGATGGTGAAAAAATACTGTGTAATAGATGCCCCCTAAAGCATGAAGTTCGAGAGAGAGGGAGGGGTGAAATGCTTTACGAGAACATGCCCAAAGAAAAACACCGCCGTCAAAGGACCTGCAAGATCAAGTACGACTGATATATCTAATACATGAGTACAGAGCACATGCACTGTTGGCTTTTGACCTCACTGATAAAAGAGAAGGAACAGTCGCATAAAAGAAAAAAAAGAATCACAAGTTGAGAGGATGACAAATAGTGAATATCATGGAAGTGGCTTCCATAGAACAAGTGTGGTCATATCAAATATCATATATATCATACACTAAGACAGCACACATAGTTTCATAGTGGAACCATGCGCTAATAGCCTGCGGCCAACACCATTTCGTCAGCATCCAATAGACGTTGCGATGGTCGAAATCGACCCCCCGAAGGAGGTGACGTCATCCATCCTCTAGGCCAATCATAAGGGTTCCGTGGGGCAAAGAAAAGGGGAAGGAGGCCCCTACTCACTTCACCGAAAATTGAGAGGGCTCGCCACGATGAAAAATTGGCTCAAGTAAATGCACAGTAAGGTAAGTCTAGGAGGCGGTACGAAGGCCGGTACCTGCCTTGTTCGGCACGTGGCCCCAACCTACCCAGCTGCTGCCAGCCAATCACCCAATAACACGTGTCTCATTGTTGACGTCCTTACGACATCATCCCTAAAAGTGTCACCTTGCCTCGATTACTCAGTAAAACCTTGTTTTCTTTAGTGTGTTTTACTCTTGATTATGTAATGTTATTGGTTATTTACCGGTTTTTTTCTCAGATGAGTTAAAACTCTAGTACAGGTCACTTTCAATCTCGAGTCATTTTCCCCTTTGCTACATCACCACTATTTCAGGTATTTCGTTGTTTTTCCATTTTGCTATTTCCCTTTTGTTTTTATTTTGAAATTTCATGGAAAAATTGAAACGATCTGCGCCTGAAACCCCCCAAGCTTGTGAGGTCAGGATTGCTACTGGACCCGAACCCCTCACTAATGCTCACGCCCAACTCTATGACCCAATCTACCCCTTTAATGTAGCCTGCTCCATATCTGAGCTCTTCAACTACCAGCGAAGAGGCGAGGACATATTTAGGGCCATCAAGTCAGGTCTATATTATCAAATTTCCCCAAAGACACACTCATTCCCAAAATTCATTAGCTGGCTTGGGGAGCCCTACGTCGAGCATAGGGGCATTTTTCTTTCCACCCAGGGCACCAAGATCCTCCAGATTACCCCCCAACTCATAAGGAAAGCCCTTTGTTACCCTCCAGCTTAGGATTGTGTTGAGTTCTCTGAGGTCTCCCTCTCTTACCATTTTTCAAAACAAACCTAGGAAAAACAAAGTGGTTTCCTTAGTCTTCTCTCCGACTCACGCTTGTCATCTTTCCCTTACACATATGCTATTCCCCTGTCAAATTTTTTAAGCAATGTACAACCCATCCTAGCGGTCATCTCGAGAATGTTAGGGTTTTAGGAGGTTGAGTAAGTGACAAAGGCAGGTATAGCTTTCCTATGGCTCATGATGCAGGCACAGATCCTCTTGGATATCCCCTACTTTCTAGTCTCGGCTATCAAGGCTCAGTTTCAAGAGATTTCCTCCTCCGGTTATTTCAAATACTGTTCCCTATTTTTTAATTGTTCTTATTTGAGCACACAGATAAGTTTGAAGGTCTAGGCCTAAAAAAATTCTCGAGGAGAAATGCCCAACCCATATCTGTTTTCGAGTGGACTCCGACAGTTTTCCAGCAGGTAGATGGGAAGGGGTATGCGAAATTCGTTAATGATTTATTTCCTGAGCAAAAGGATTGGCTCCAGTTTAGCGAGGCGAACTACACAAGTGATTGGTGCATGTTTAATGACCACAATGAGATCAGGGTCTACGGCGCAGAGGTGCTTCCTTACCACCTACTAGTGTTCCCATCCATGCGGGTCTTTTCCCTCGAATTCATCCGACAGGTCTTGAAGACCGACTAGGTCCATTTCGTGCCTGTGAAGAAGGGACACATCTTAAAACTTCCAAATTCAATTGGCCCTTTCACCATTAGTTCAAGACATGCCCTCCCGACTTTGGAAAAAAATTTGCGGGAGATGAACCTCCCTCAGGGAGACGTCTGGCACTATGACCCGAAGGGATTCCTCACCAGCAGGAAGAATAAAATAAAATCAAGAGCTTATATGCACGAACCTAGGCCCTTCATTTAATGGAAAGATAACCTTTATACGTGGCCTTTGGATGCACAGATGGAGGCCGAATCCTCAACTATCAAAGGAAAAGGAGATAATGTGCCTGTTGAGGCAGAAGAGCAGGAACAGGGGGACCCTCGGGAAGTCAAGAGGTTATGGATGTTGATGAGGAAATTCACCCTAATAAAAAACAGAGAACTCAAGGGCTAGATGACATAGAGGTCGAGTTATCTGATGATGAGGTCCTTGTGCTCAAGGGTCCTGAGAAGGAAAAGCTAGGCTTTCTACTCTCCTTCGACTCTGTGTCGTCTTCGCCCCCCTCATAACTTTCACAGTCAGTCACATTGGTCAGACAAGAGGCAAGAGATGAGATTAAAACCAAAAACAAGTTCACAAGGGAAAGGTTTAGGGTCAAACTTTCTCACTTCATGGATAAAAAACATTCTAGGCTTTCCTCTATGCCGGATATGGATAAAGAACAGCTCATACTGGCCACCCAATAGTTGGATTTACAACCATCACCTTCTGGATCCCAATATAGGGCTCTGGAAATAATTGTTAACCTGGGAAACATTCCCCTGATACACAAGCTGGATTTGCACCAGTGTATCAGGGACATGCTACGGATCGAGGTAGTGAAGCATACATCTTCCCTACAAAAGCTCGAAAGGGAGATGAAGCTAATGAAGGAAAACCAACAAAGAGAAAGGATCAGCACTAAGGTCGTCACTACCCAGCTGGAGAACACCAAGAAAATGATAAGAGGAAAGGGGGTGGATACCAATGCAACATTGCAAGCTCTACTTACCAAATCAAATTTGGAAGTACAGGAGTTAAGGAGAAAGATGAACATGCCTCATGCTAAAAATATTCAGACAAAGGAACTCATCCAGGTAGAAAAGGAAAAGGCGGTTCTTGCAGACTCCCTTGCTCAATAGTAGGAAGAGAACATCTAGAAGGATAAAGAGATTGTTGGGCTTAGGGAGATGTTGTCAAAATTGCAACTCAAATGGGACGGGGCATACATGCATGGTTCCTATATCAGGAGATCCTGAGACTGTCCCAAAGCAGCTCACCAAGGCCCTGTCCGATTTAAGGATGTAAGAAGATGAGACCCGCTCAATTTTTTGGCTCTTAGATGAGTCCCAGGTCATGCAAGCAGCAAATCAGAGGAAGATTTCATCCCTACAAAAAGAGGTTGAGAACCTCCACAAGGAAGCTCAGGAGCATGACAAGTCTATCAGAGACTTAAAGAGGTAGATCAAAGGTAAAATGTCACTTGTAGAAGCAAGGTGAATTGTCTAGGGGGGAAATCATAGCGGAGGTTAAGCAGCATTGGGACCTTCTTGTACTGGTCAATGAAAAGAAGATCAAAATTGATGATTTTAAGGCCCAATTGGAGGTTGGATGCAGGGAAGGAGAAGAAAAGGCATCAATAGAAAACAAGTATATTAGGTACCTCAATGAGCTCTCCCCTAAAGAATTGTGCACAGAGGGAGTTCTTGACCATTTCAAGATGGTCATGGATGTCAGTAAGATGATTGAAAGATAAAATGCACACATGAACACGTTGGGGTTTTTAGTGCTGCTATCAAACGGAGTGGAGAAGTTCGATCAGAAGTGGTGCAAGCTGGTAAAAGTTGGCCTCCCACCATGTTGGGATTCATAGTCAGGTGCACTATTTCTCCTTATAGCCTATCATCATAAAATGACAGAAATCATGTGAAAATCAAACATGTTGCTAGAGAAAACCTCCCGGCTAAAGGCAGAGACCATAATAGCTGCACTGCACAAGGAATTTCTCCTTCTCTGCCAGGTTAAGAAATTATTTTTTGTTCGCGTGGATTAAATGGAGCTTACACAGTTGAAGTCTATGTTTGAGACCTACAACACAACACCAACAACCAGGGAAATTTTGTGGCAAAAGTGTTATGAGTACGCAAATCCTATAGTTTCCTCTACTTCACAGCAGTTGCCACCTCCTCCGCCTCGTCAGCATGGATCCTCTTCATCTTGAGTCCATTCATGCCATCCAGAAGGCTCAGGCACTCCTCGACGTACCAAATGATGGATATCACGATTTGGCCCATGCATCATGTCTTTAACTTTTAATTTTTCACTTTATATGTAATGTAAAAATGGGTGAAATGTAAAAATGAGTGAAATCTTGATTTCACCCTATGCACTCGCTATGTTTCATATTTTCTGTTATGTTCTTGTTATAGTCTGTGTCAAACCATACCGTTCTAGATGAGATGTCTTTATGCCTCATCATTTTTATTTATATGGGAAACTGTAATATCAGTAGGGAATATTTTGTTTGAAGAAATATCTGGTCTCACTATGTAAACAACTATAAAAGACCAACCCGCAAACTAAGTAAAGGTTCTGAATTTTTTGAAAGTGGAAGTGTGTAGTTTGCATAAAATATTTTGTAGTTCTGAAGAGCCATTTTGAAGAATAATATAACGACTGTTTGTTGCAAGAATGGATTCATACTGGAATGATGAACAATATGTATGTTTATGATGTTTTTGTTCAGTTTAATGCTCTTTTCATTCATATTTTCCTTCCTGTTATCAGTTCTTTCGCAATGTGGGTGGTCTATAAGCCATGTATTAATTTATCTTGAATGGTACTCATAATATGACTTATAATATTACCTTAATCAGGCTCAGGGCATGATTTCTGTTTCAAGTTCCTTCCCTTTATCATTTTCCTCTTAAGTACTGGAAGGGTGGATTCTTATACTTCTTAAGCCCACCTCACTCTAACTTACCATATTCATCCTTCATGATCTTCATCCTTATTAACTTTAATGACTATTCCTTAGTTCCACATTTGTCCTTGTTTGCAACAAGTCCTATTTCATGACAGCTTCAAGCCCATTCTGAGCAAGTTTCTCTCCTTACAATCAAAGTTCCCAGTTACTACTTTGCTCTCTTTGTGATCTAGAACCACACATCAAATATTTATACCCAGTTAATATCAGGGGGTTCCCCTTATAGAACATGAAAGAGAACCTAGACGACCTCCTGTTCTAAGATGTCCTAGGCACTGGTCTTTAGCAACACAAGGATGTCTCTAGGAGTGACAACATATTTTTGGCATTGTTGTTGGGGAATGAAGTTGAAAATCCTTTCCCTGGAATACGAAATTTGTCTTCACCCTTCAAGTAGGTGAGCACGAAGGTTTGAGAGTTGCACAACCCGCACCTTAGCAACTCCACTATTATCTAAATCTAAATTAACCGCAATCCTGGCATACACCAAGCCACATCTTAGGTCAGACATCTCCCAATTGAGAACCCTGTCTATATCTAACCCTGAAAAAATTATATTCAAGAGAATTTGGAAAGAAAATTAACTAGTCCAGGCTGACATACCCACATTCTTGTTAGAATATTCCCCGTCCTCACCTCAGAAGGCTCAAGTCCACAGCCCTGGATCCACAGCCCAAGTACTTGAATATCCCCCAGATAACACTGCTTTAGACCATACTGAGATAAAATACGAAGCCAAATCAGTGAATACCTATGTGCTTCCTTTGCACCCCACCCCAGAGGCTAAGGAAGTCAAACAAGTCACCATACTCCAGAGCTAATATCAGGTTAAATTTCAAATCTCCTCCCAGCATGTACCTATTGTCATCCATCAGAATCTTCCTCAGAACCCACCACCTCCCATGGTTGTGTCGGGTTTCCTCCTTAACAAATATGCCCCATTGGCCCTGCCTCAAGTTTTAAATGATATGCCTTAGGTTTACCTAAATCTCTTGCCTCGATTCACCTGGGAAGACAATGCCTCTTCTCAGAAGCATATCAAGGAATTTTGTTCTTTCCCTGAAAATGTCAATGTGGAACACTTGGACGTAGTGTTGAGGCTTTTCATCTAGTCCTTGGATGGAGAAGCTAGAAAGTGGTTCAAATCTCTTGCTAACAATTCATTCACTACTTGGGAGGAAATGGAGAATGCTTTTAATCAAAAATGGGGAGAAAATAGGGATCACGGTTACATCCTCACAGAGTTCAATGCCTTGAAGAAAAAGCACAATGAATATGTAACCGAGTTTACAAAAAAGGTTCAACAAAATATACAACAATCTACTCGCTGAAATAAAACCCCCTCAAGCAGCAACCAAAGTAGTTTTTGCGGGAACATTTGAGTCCGTTTTTGGATTCATTTTGAGAGAAAGAAAACCTGCTTCCCTAGATCAGATCCAGATGGATGCTCTAGAGGTAGAAGCAAACTTTGCCTCCACCAGAAAATCCAAAGGAAGAATAGAGTATGATTCCAAGAGGAGATTTAGGAGGAAGCCTCTTCGTCTAATCAAGAAAGAGAAGCATCAAAGAGTAGGATCGAAGAGATGAACAAGATGATAAAAAAAATTTCCAACAAGCTAGTGAAGCTTAAGTTGGAAACTAAAAATTTTTCTTCTCGACCTAACTAGATGGCCCCTAACCGAGGTTTCAATCCATAGTACCAGAAACCTCCACTGTAAATATTACATCAGTATAGAAAGGAGCAGTAGGATCACATCTAGCCTCCTTTATATCTGGAAGGAAAAATGGAAGGAAAAGCTAAGGACGTTTCTGACTGTCAGGAGGATCACTTTCTTGCTTATTCAGAAGATGAAAAGGAAGAGCTTACCTTGCAAGAGCAGCAAGAGAAGAAGGAAGTGTCCCCATAAGACCCAGATATTGATGACTATTGTAGATAATTTATAGATTTCAGCAAGCCCAGCTGCATAAGAAGTATGATCTCAGATCTTCTAGAAAGAGAACTCGTGTGCAAGAACAAGAGGGAGAATCCACACCAAAATAGTCGACCCCGCCATATTCTATTAGCAAGGGAAAAAATCCCATAGAGGAGCCCACCCACCAAAAAGCCACTGCCTCATCCTCCACAAGGTCAGTCCTCGATCCCCTTGTAAATCATAAGTTTCCTACTGCAGTATAAAAATCACCCATCCCTCCTAAGGAAAAACAAAAAGATGTCATTATAGAAAATAATATTGCAATCTTCAACCTCCAGAAAGAGTTAGAAAAGGTTAAAATTACTGTTCCCCTAGTTGAACTTTTAAAAAAGCCTTCGTATAAAGCTCAAGTATCCCAATTCATGTTCCCCCATGGATTTGGTCCTCCCCTTGACAGCCTAAATCTTCAGGAAGAGAGGCCCATGGTATTATTTGGCCCTCATGTAGAAGAGTTAAACTTAGCAACCCCCCCATTCTATGTATCTATGGTCATTCATGATCTGCTGCTACATAACTGCACGTTAGATTTTGGTGCTTCTGATAACCTACTGCCACTTTTTGTCATGGAGCAGTTAGGTCTGCAAATCACCCATCCATATAAAGATATGTATTCATTTGAATCCAAGAGGGTTAAGTTCCTATACATGATAAAATATCTAGTGGTAAATTTGGCCCAGATCCCAGCCAAAAGCATGGTGATGGATATTGTAGTGCCTGATATTCTAGTTCGTTTTGGGATGATGTTCTCTAGATCAAGGGTTCAAATATTGGCGGGTTGATTAAACTCAATCTCACTTATGCTACTATCCTAGTATTCGAAGGAGAGGAAAGAAGGTTATACTCGGAGTCCAAATTTGTAAAAATGGTTACTAAAACTGATGGCTCAGTGAAATCTCAAATGTATGGAAAAGAGGGTGAATTTGCTTGCCTTATGTTCGAAGAAGATGAATATTTCCTATAGGAGGCAATATTCCGCCTTCTAAAACATAATGAACCCATGATAAAAGAGGAGGATGAGATGTGGACTTTGCATTTTGACGAAGCCAATTCGAGAGAGGGGAATGGAGACAGTGTGCTCTTTATCTCACCTGAAGGAAATTTGGTCCCTCTCTTGTTCAAGATGGAGTACAAGGCCACTAACAACGTGGCCAAATATGAAGCGTTACTATTGGGATTATAGACAATAAGGAATATGAATATCCAGAGCCTGACAGTTTTTGGGTACTCTGAATTAGTAGTAAGGCAAGTCAAAAATCAGTGCCAGGCTAATCATCCATGGCTCGGAGCATATAGAAATGAGGAATGGGACTTAGTGGAGCATTTCTTCTTGTATTTTAATATATAGTTCATGTCGAGAGATAAAAACCAGATGGCCTACTCGTTTGCCGTTGCAACTAGAAATTTTCACCTGCCATAGAATCCTCTACTCAGGTATGAGGTTGAGGTACGATATCGCCCTTCTATCCCAAATAATTTGAAACACTGGTAGGTATTTGAAGATGAAGAACAAGTTAAGAATTTCATAGAAATGGTTGGAGAATTCTCTAATCTGGTAATAGATGCAGTGGACGAAGAGCCCGATGAACATCCACAGACTAAGTGGGAGCAGACGTTAGCCATACATCGCGTGTTGCAACTAAAATAGAACGTCATTCCCAGAGGCCTCGTGCCCTTGGAATGGTTGTTCGACAAAAATGATATCCCAATTAACCCTGGTAAGATGACATAGGATGATCAGGTGAATGATATAAAAATCAAGACGAAGGGAGACCCAAAGGTAGTAAAGTTGTCCAGGGGGGTTCCTGAGGAATATCAAGACAAATATATTTGGTTATTCCAGACATATAAATATGTCTTTGCCTGGTCGTATCAAGATCTAAATACTTTTGACATGGATGTAATACAACACAAGATTCCTCTCAAAGGAGACGCCAAGCCCCATAAGCAAAAATTGAGGCAGATCAATCCATTGCTGCTTCCAACAATTGAGAAAGAGATCAAAAAGCTGTTGCGGGTTAAAATTATTGTACCCCTGAGATACTTGGAGTGGGTGTCCAACTTGGTTTCGATCAGGAAGAATAGTGGAGAAATAAGATTGTGTGTGGACTTTAGAAATCTAAATAGGTCTTCCCTTAAAGACAATTACCCCCTCCTGAAGATGGACCACATTTTACAGAAGGTGGTGGGATCCTCTCGGATGTCCATGATGGATGACTTCTTAGGATACAATCAGGTGGTATCCCTCCCCGAGGATTAGAAGAAAACAACGTTCACCACATCATGGGGGACTTTCATGTACGCCTAGACGCCCTTTGGTTTGATCAATGCGGGTGCCACCTTTCAAGGAGCTATGTATATTGCTTTCGTAGGAGAGCAAGATAAATTCAGAGTGATTTATCTGGATGATATCATCGTGTTCTCAAAAATTTATGTTGAGCACATCGAAAACCTTCATTGGACCTTTGAGAAGTGTCATAGGTACAGTCTGTCATTGAACCCTCAGAATTCCATGTTCGCTTTGGAGGAGGGGAAGCTGCTGGGACACATAGTGACTAAGGAGGGAGTCAAAATTGACCCGAAAAGGGTAGAAGTGATCAATGGAATTTCACTTCCAAGGAATAAAAAGGAAATATAGGTATTCTTAGGGAGAACAAACTTCCTAATAAGGTTTATCTCAAATTATGCTGAGATAGTCCGACATATCACAGAGATTCTTAAGAAAGATAACGAAGTAAAGTGGACCCCTCAGTCAAGGAATGCTTTCAACAGAATTAAAAAAGCATTTGCTAAGGCTCCAGTATTTGCAGGCCCTGACTACAACAAGCCTTTCATGATATTTTCCTTTGCCTCCCCTCATATGGTAGCCGCAGTGCTGCTACAGAAGAACGAAGATGGGAACGAACAACCAATTGCATTTTTTAGCCAGGTTCTGTGGGATGTAGAATTAAAATACAACATTCTCGAAAAGAAAGCCTACACCTTGGTCAAATCCTTAAAGGCTTTTCAGATATATGTGCTGCAGTCGGCCATAACTCCCTACGTCCCCACAACAGCAGTAAAGGATATTTTAATATAGGGAGACAATGAAGGAAACAGGGGCAAGTGGATTGCCAAAATTCAGGAATATGAGCTAGATATCAGACCTACTAAGCTCATTAAAGGACAGGGGTTGGCTAAAATATTATCGAAGTCCGATTACCAGGCCTTGGGTATAAATTTATCCATGGAAGGGGGAGAAGTACCAGAGGGTACAAAAGTACAACCCATAATAGAAACCTCGGTGCAAAAGATGATGTGAAATAATTTCTCTTTGCATGGTACAAAGATGTGGTAGAATACCTCCTTACTCTGAGATGTCCCCTAAATTTCGACAAAGAAAAGTACCACACCCTAAGATTAAAATCGCAGAAGTATGCCGTGGAAAATGGATGATTGTATTGGAGGGACCCTTCAGGAATTCTGTTACTATGTCTAACAAAGCAGGAGGTGGATGAGGTGATGGCTGAATTCCATGATGGTGTATGCGGCAAACATTATAGTTGGTGGTCCATGGCTCAAAAAATCCTCAAAGCTGGTTTTTTCTAGCCTCGACTATTTGGATATTTTCATGGTCGTGTCTGAGCATGTTAAAAATTCCATATGTTTGCGGAGAAGCAAAATTTTGCTCCACTACCACTAATCCCAGTACATGTTGAGGAGACGTTTAGACAATGGGGCATTGATTTTATTGGAGAGGTCCACCCTACATCTAGCAACCAACACCGTTGGATCCTCACTGCCACTGAATACTTCACCAAATGGGTCGAAGTAGTGCCTATAATAAATGCCACAGATGGGGTGGTGATTAAATTTATGGAAGAAAATATAATAGCAAGGTTTGGGTGCCCAGTCAAAATTAATGCTAACAATGCCCAAACCTTCAAGTCTACCAAGTTCATCAACTTTTTCCAACAGTATAATATCACTCTGGGACATTCTACAACCTACTATCCCTAGGGGAATGGGTTGGCTGAGTCATCCAATAAAACTTTGGTAAGGACTTTGAAAAATACCATCAGTGAGAATCAGAAGAACCGAGACTCCCAGATTAAGTTTGCACTTTGGGCAAACCGCATTACTAGTAAAAGGTCCACAGGAAAGTCTCCCTATGAACTAGTATATGGCCGAGTAGCGGTGTTTCCCATTCATCTTGCTTTACCCCTCACCAGGTTTCTACAAGACAGTGAAGAGGAGCCAAATGATCTCATTAGGAGAATGTGAGCTAGAGGAAACCCGAGCCTAGGTGAACATAAGGTTTTCTGAATATCAGGAGATAATGAAATGCTTATTTGATCAACGAGCAAAAGATAAGGAAATACAGGCAAGAGACCTGGTACTGAGGTGGGACGTTAGATAGGTGGATAAGGGTAAACATGGAAAGTTCGATCCGCTCTAGTTTGGACCATTCAAAGTGGTTGAAGTCAAAGACAACAACACTTTCATATTGGAAAATATAGAGGGGAACCTGATCAAAATGCCCGTGAATGGGAAATTCCTCAAGCCTTACTTTTGGTACTGACAGTGGCCTCAACGACCCATTGTATATATCCTCCATACTGTATATATATTTCGTATTAAATTCCGCATTGACTTTTGTTTTATCTCTTTCCAGAAACACTTGAATTTTGGAAGATGCCTTAGGTATATTCACCAATGCACCATTCCCGTGTCGTGTTGCCCTTTGCTACCTCACCACTATTTCAAGTGTTTCGCCATTTTTCCATTTCGCTATTTCCCTTTTGTTTTTATTTCGAATTGTCACAGAAAAATCGAAACAATTTGCGCCTGAAACCCCCAAAGCCCGTGAGGTCAGGATTGCTCTTGGACCTGAACCCCTCACTAACGATCTTGCCCAAATCTGTGACCCAATCTACCCCTTTAATGTATTCCACACAAAATCCGAGCTCTTTGACTACCAGCGAAGAGGTGATGACATATTTAAGGTTGTCGAGTCGGGTCTATATTATCAAATCGCTAAAACGACACACCCGTTCCAGGAATGCATTAGCTGGCTCGGGGAGGCCTATGTTGAGCATAGGGGCATTTTTATTTCCACCCGAGACACCAAGATCCTCCAGATTACCCCCCAACTCATAAGGAAAGCCCTTTGTTACCCTCTCTCTTAGGACTGTGTTGAGTTCTCTGAGGTCTCCCTCTCTTGCCATTTTTCAAAACAAACCTACGAAAAACAAAGTGGTTTCTTCAGTCTTCATATTTCCCTTACACAGATTCTGTTCACTTGTCAACTTTCTGAAGCAATGTACAGCCCATCCTAGTGGTCATCTCAGGAATGTTAGGGTTTGAGGAGGTTGATTAGGTGACTAAGGCGGGTATATATTTCCTATGGTTCATGATGTAGGCAAATATCCTCTTGGATATCCCCTCCTTTCCAGCCTCAGCTATCAGGGCTTAGTTTCAAGAGATGTCCTCCTCTGGCTCTTTCAAATACTTTTCCCTTGTTTTTTACTTGTTCTTATTTGAGCATGTGGATAAGTTTGAAGGTCTAGGCCTGAACAGATTCTTGAGGAGAAATGCCCAACCCAGATCCGTTTTCGAGTGGACTCCGGCAGTTCACCAATATCCAGAGGGGAAGGAGTATGCAAAATTTATTACTGCATTCATGTCCATAGCCTATGCCATCATACATGACAACCCCCACCCAGAATATTTCCTGAGCAGAAGGACTGGCTCCAGTTCAGTGAGACAGACTGCACAGGTGATTAGTACATGTTTGATGGCCACACCAAGATCAAGGTCTACAGTGGAGAGGTTCCTCCTTACCACTTACCGGTGTTCCCATCCATGCAATTCTTTTCCCTCAAATTCAACCGAAATGTCTTGAAGGCTGACCAGGTCCACTTCGTGTCTGCGAAGAAGGGACACATCTTCAAACATCCAAATTTAATTGGCCCTTTCACCATTAGTTCAAGACATGCCATCCCCACTATGGAAAAAATGTTGCGGGAGATGAGCCTCCCTCAGGGAGACGTCTAGCACTATGACCCTAAGGGATTCCTCACCAGCAGGAAGAAGAAAATAAAATCAACAGCTTATATGCATGAACCTAGGCCCTTCATTGAATGGAAAGCTAACATTGATACGTGGCCTTTGGATGCACAGATGGAGGCCGAATCCTCAACTATCGAAGGAAAAGGAGATAATGTGCCTGTTGAGGGAGAAGAGCAGGAACAGGGGGACCCCTCAGGAAATCAAGAGGTTATGGATGTTGATGGGGAAACTCACCCTAATAAAAAATAGAGAAATCAAGGGCCAGATGACATAGAGGTCGAGTTATCTGATGATGAGGTCATCGTGCTCAAGGTTCCTGACAAGGACAAGCTATGATTTCTACTCTCCTTCGAATCTGCCTTGTCTTCGGCCCCTAAAAACTTTCACTAGCAGTCACATTGGTCAGACAGGAGGCAAGGGATGAGATTGAGACCAGAAACAAGTTCGCAAGGGAAAGGTTGAGGGCCAAAATTTCTAAATTCATGGATAAACACCATTCTAGGCTTTCCTCTATGCTGGATATGGATAAATAACAACTCATACTGGCCATCCAATAGTCGGCTTTACAACCATAACCTTCTAGATCCCAATATAAGGCTCTGGAAATAATTTTTAAACTGGGCAACATTCCCCTGATAGACAAGCTGGATTTGCACCAGTGTATTGGGGACATGCTACAGACCGAGGTAGTGAAGCATACAGTTTCCCTAGAGAAGCTCAAAAGGAATATGAAGCTAATGAAGGAAAACCAACGAAGATAAAGGATCGGCGCTAAGGTCGTCGCTACCCAGCTGGAGAACACCAAGAAAATGATAAGAGGAAAGGGGGTGGATACCAATGCAACACTGCAAGCTCTACTTACCAAATCAGATTTGGAAGTACAAGAGTTAAGGAGAAAGACGAATGTGCCTCATGTTGAACATATTCAGATAGAGGAACTCATCCAGGTAGAAAAGGAAAAGACGATTCTCGCTGACTCCCTTGCTGGGCTTAGGGAGAGGTTGTCAGAATTTCAAATCAAATGGGATGGGCATACATGCATGGTTCCTATATCAGGAGATCCAGAGACTACCCCGGAGCAGCTTACCAAGGATCTGTCCGATATAGGGATGTCAGAAAACGAGACCCGCTCAATTTGTCGGCTCTTAAACGATTCCCAAGCCATGCAAGAAGAAAATCTGAGGACGATTTCATCCCTACAAAAATAGGTTGAGAACCTCCGCAAGGAAGTTCAGGAGCATGAAAAGTCTATCAGAGACTTAAAGGGGCAGATCAAAGGTAACATGTCACTCGTAGAAATAAGGCGACTTGTCTGGGGGAAAATCATAGTGGAGGTTAAGCAGCATTGGAACCTTCTTGTATTGGTTAATTAAAAGAATATCACAATTCACAAGTTTAAGGCCCAATTGGAGGTTGGGCGCATGGAAGGATAAGAAAATGCATCAATATCAAAGAAGTATATCAGGTACCTCAATGAGCTCTCCCTTGAAGAATTGTGCACACAGGGAGTGCTCGACCATTTCAGGATGGTCATGGATGTCAGTAAGATGATTGAAAGAGAAAATGCACACGTGAACACGTTGGGGTTTTTAGCAATGGTATCAAAGGGAGTGGAGAAGTTTGATTAGGAGTGGCGCAAGCTGGTAGAAGTTGGAATCCCACCATGTTGGAATCCACAGTCAGGCACACTATTTCCCCTAATAGCCTATGATCAGAAAATGATAGAAATCATGTGCAAAGCGGACATATCGCTAGAGAAAACCTCCCAGCTAAAGGCAGAGACCATAATAGTTGCACTGCGCAAGGAATTTTTCCTTATCTGTCAGGTTAAGAAATTCTTTGTTGTCCGCGTGGATTATATGAAGATTACACAGTTGCAGTCTATGTTTGAGACATACAACACAACACCAACAACTAGGGAAATTTTGTGGCAAAAGTATTATGAGTATGCAAATCCTCCAGTTTCCTCTAGTTCACAGCAGCTGCCACCTCCTTCATCTTGTTAGCATGGATCATGTTCATCTTCAGTACGTTCATGCCATCTAGAAGGCTCGGGCACTCCTCGACGTACTAAATGATGGATATCATGATTTGGCCCATGTGGCCCGTCTTTAACTTTTTATTTTTCATTTTCTATGTAATGTAGAAATGGGTGAAATCTCGATTTCACCCTATGCACTCTTTATATTTGATATTTTTTGTTATGTTCTTGTTATAGTCTGTGTCGGACCATACCGTTCTAGATGAGATGTCGTTATGCCTCATTATTTTTTATTTAGATGGGAAAATGTAATATCATTAGGGAATATTTTTTCTGAAGAAATATCTGGTCTCGCTGTCTATGTAAACAACTATAAAAGACCAACCCGCAGAATAAGTAAAGGTTCAGAATTTTCTGAAAGTGGAAGTGTGTAGTCTGCATAACATATTTTGTAGTTTTTAGGTTTTCTCTTAATGTATATCTAAAGAGCCATTTTGAAGAATAATATAATGATCGTTTGTTGCAAGAATGGATTCCTACTGGAATTATGAACATTATGTATGTCTCTGATGTATTTTTTCAGTTTAATACTCTTTTCATTCATATTTTCCTTCCTATTATTAGTGCTTTCAGAATGCGGGTGGTATATAAGCCATGTATGAATTTATCTTGAATGGTACTCGTATTATGACTTATAGTATTACCTTAAACGGGCTTGAGGCATGATTTCTGTTTCAAGTTCCTTCCCTTTATCATTTTCCTTTTAAGTCCTGGAAGGGTGGATTCGTATACTTCTTAAGCCCAACTCACTCCGACTTACCATACTCATCCTTCATGATCTTCATCCTTATTAACTTTAATGACTGTTCGTTAGTTCCACATCCGGCCTTGTTTGCAACAAGTCCTATTTCATGACAGCTTCAAGCCCATTCTGAGCAAGTTTCTCTTACAATCAAATTTCCTAGTTACTACTCTTCTCTCATTAGGGGAATTTTGAGGTCTAAAATGGGCCTCCTAGGGAAATAATAAAAAATAGCTAAACCAATAAAATAATATTTATGAATTTGCAATTCACTATTTTCACCACAATCCATGTAACCATAGTTAAATTCAATTCAAAATTTGTACCAAAATAAAATTGATAAAAAAATTGTATTTATGTGACTATAAATAATAACGAGCTTTTCAAGAAAAAATCATTATCATTGAACAACTAATGCATTTGTATTTTGTACTTAAATAACTTAAAATAAAATATAAATATAAATTTAAAAATTCTTAATTATATTATATGCTATTAGTTAAAATATACATTATTTAAATTGTATAATAACATGTAATTAATATACTATATAAAAGTAATATAATATAATATAATAAATGTATAGGGATATGCATTATTTCTTTCAAGAAATATGAAATGAAAATAATATTATTTTATTCAAAATGTGTGAAATGAAATTTATTATGAGTACTTTACTTTATGACTTTAAAAGTACTTAGAGCACTACCATGGTTAACCATGAGTTTTTATCCACCATTGAGAATGTGACAAGTAAGTACCTTTAACTCCAGCAATGCCACCTCAACCATTAGGGATGATGTCATCCACTAAAATGTGATTGGTTCTCATAAAGTGAATTTTGTTTGTACATTTTCCTTAGGAGGCCCATTTTAGACCTCAAAATTCCCCTAATTCTTTGTGATCCAGAACCACACATCAAATATTTCCACCCAGTTAATATCAAGGGGTTCCTGTTATAGAACATGAAAGAGAATCTAGATGACCTCCTATTCTAAGATTTCCTAGGCATTGGTCTTTAGCAACTCAAGGTTGTCTCTAGGAGTGACAACAGGCGCAACCATCCATAATAGGGAACATGCAATAAGATTTATGGTATGGACAAGACCATCCGATGAAAGGTATCATAAATAGACTTAGGTATGGTCACAGCCATCCAATCAGAAGAGTCATGTATATACAATCATGATAAACCAACATGTCCCGCTATATAGATTTTATTAGACAAAACCCAAGGTCTTGTGCTCCGTCCTGAACTGAATAAGTACGAATTTAGGCATGTGAAATGAGCTGAAGTCGAACATGCAATAAAGTCGCTTGATTACCAGCGAATGATGGAAGTCGTTAACATGCATGAGAGAAGCCATTAATAATGACAATGGCTCTCAAGGTATTGCTAGTACAATTCACGAAATGTGAAACACAAGCTGGAGTCAAACACCTGCAAAATCACCCAGTCAAAGGCCAATGATGAGAAACTGTTGTTGAATGCAAAGAACTTGCCATTGAGGCATGCAAGATATAAGGTACCAGAAGGGAGTCTCTAGATCAAATTCCTGGATAATGAGCTGAAGTCGAAAGGAAGTGATCTATCGAAGGAGGGCCATAATGTTTCCCACATCATCGACACGAGACAGAGGAATAATATGGTAGTGAATCAATACTGAACAGAGGATCAGGGGTTGAAAACTACAAAAGGACATCTCTTGAACATATTGGCGACACAACTCTGGAATTTGGAAGTATTTGACACCAAGGGATCTGAGGTCATGATGACAAGTGATGCAGGGACATTAGATACTAGCTAGCAATGTAAGAGTCTTGTCCACATGTTGTGGCTAGGAGGGTTTGAAAACAGTCAAATTGTTACAGCTAGGTGTCAATACCTTAGCTGATTGTATTATTATTTCAGTTAAGTTGTAGAAGTCGAATAGTTAGTCCATCTGTCATGTTTTAGTTTCGATTAATTGTAATTAGGATCTTGAGTTACCATAACGGTCCTCACAGAGGAACCAAAAGGACATACGTTGATTGAATAAATTGTATTCTCTGGATGTAGAAAAGGAGGAGGGGAGAGAGGATGAGAGGTTCCTGAAATAAAACTTTGTGTATTAACAATTGTTTCTAGTTAAATGGTTTTAATGTTCATCGACCATTGAATTGTCTTGAATTCTTATTAATGAAGAAATTGTTTGATTGAGAAACGATTGTACACTGGTTCAAGGTGAAATCATTGAGAATGGTGATTTTATAATTCCGCATTATCTGTCTATTGTTCTCGTGAATTGGTTGGATAAGCTCTGTGAGTTAAATTCCACCGTAGTTCCTCTATCTGTATCTTTATTCTGGAAATCCCCACTGTACAATTGTAACGAATTCTGTTGAAACGAAACTGAGCTATAGACCGGAGTTAAGGTGCAAGAAGGACATCCCAACCCTGACTCGACCTTTGGTTAATCATTGTAGCAAAACCACGAGTGGATTCCCAAAGGTGGATTGCCCATATCGCACCACTTTAACAGAGAAGGCGGTATTCCCTGAATTGAAGCGATTCCATAGAACTATCGACACGTGGCCCCAGACGGGAGTACAAAACCACCTTTCTGTATTCCCATCACACGTTAAAGCCAGTAAGAGAACGCCGAGCGATATCGACGAGGGCCGTCGATCTAGCGCAGAGTCATCGGACGGTGATCGCCTGACCTAGATGCGCGAGGTTTAACCTAAGGTACGGGCGTAAATTTGATTGGCTATTGGATGTAGAGGTAGGCCCAGAGTGAAAGTTCTATTATAAAGTTGATTTACAAGTGCGGGGTATTAATATAAGTTTGGAAGACTAATATAAAGTCCAGAAAGGCCTAAATTAAGGTTCGGGGATATAATATAAAGTTAAACATTGCGGATAGTACTATTTATCAAATTCCATGAATTTGATAATTAATAAAAAGAAATAGACCACGTGGAGCAAGGGGAAAAATTGACAGAGCCACGTCACTGTTGACCGTCCCTCCTCAGGGCTGACTTTTGGTTTTGTTGTGTCATTTGTGGTATCAGAGCTGTTGTCTGAAGTTGTTTTTCTGACATGGCAATACGAGTTGGTAGAGGTGCTGGTAGAAGAAGACCTGTTGCCAACGCTGAGGTGTTTGGAATGTTGCAGAGGGTCGAGGCCAGAATAGATGCCATGGAGTGAAGACAGCCTAGAGATCCTGAAGACATCAACGAACCTGAGACGAAAGAAGTAGAAGAAAATGTTGAAATTCCTCCTGACATGAGGCTCCTTAGAACTGTTTTGGGTTCTGCAGTTAGGCCCAGAATTGAAGTATCGAGTTATGCAGGGGGAATGAATCCAAAAGAACTAGTAGACTGGATAAAATAATTGAACAAGTGCTTCAATTATGAAGAAATAAGTGAAGATAAGAAGGTCAATTTTGTAGTAACAAAGCTGAAGGGACATGTTGCACTTTGGTGGGATGGAGTGCAGGAAGAGAGGAGGAGAGTTGGCAAGCAACCTATTAAAAGCTGGACCAGAATGATGGCCAAATTGAAAGGTAAATTCTTGCCTAGTGATTACCATCTGACATTGTATAAACAAATGCAGAACCTGAGACAGAGGTTGCTGATAGTAAAAGAGTACACAGAGGAATTCTACATAGTAAGCATAAGGGCTGGGCAATTCCAAGATACACCTGAGAAGATTGCCAGATGTGTGAATGGTATCAAGCTGGAGATCTAAGATGAGATTGGTCTCCTGTCTCCTAAGACAGTGGAAGAGGCCTACCAGATGGCCTTGAAAGCAGAGGAGAAACTCCTGAGGAAATAGTTTGCCAAGAAGAGAGGTACTTTCCAAGGGAAGGGAAGTCAGGGTGGTAGATGAAAGCCTGCTACACCCAGGGATGGAGCTAACAATAGATCACCTCAGAATGCATCTACAGAGGATGATGCAAGGGGCAGAAAAGGTTCTTACAGAGGAAAGGGAAGAGGAGGCAGAGACAGAGGCAGAGGTAGAGAATTGAGGTGTTATAGATGTCAGCAAGTGGGACAAAAGCACTATGAATGTCCAGAGAATGTGGGTGCTGGCCCAAGGAATGTTGTTGTTTCCCAGGCTGGAGAAGAAGCAGAGATTGAAGAAGAAATTCTTCTAGATATGGGAGAATCCTTGGTGGTGAATAAGGTCCTGTTGAAGCAAGCCAAAGAGGTCACTGAGCCTGCACAAAGGAAGACTTTGTTTAGGAGCATATGCAAGGTCCAGGGGAAATGCTATCAACTAGTCATTGATAGTGGTAGCACAGAAAATATGGTTTCCACTGAGGTAATAGAGAAGTTGAAGTTGAAGACAAGGGAGCATCCAACTCCCTACAGGGTGTCCTGGCTGCATAAAGGACATCAGCTGATTGTGAAAGAACAGTGTGAAATAGAACTGCAAATGGGAAAATATAAAGATAAGGTTCTGTGTGATGTAATTCCCATGGATGTGTGTCATACACTACTAGGTAGACCTTGGCAGTTTGACAGAGTAGCAGTGCATGATGGCAAGAAGAACACTTACAAGTTCTTCAAAGATGGGGTACATCATACGTTGATTCCCATGGAAGAAGGAGAGCCATCCAGTAGAGTGATTGATCCAAAGAACTTGTTGCTGAGCGGGAAGGAATATCTGCAGTAGATAGAAGAAGAAGAGGTAAGCTTTAATTTAGTTTGCAAGCCTAAATTAGTTCTTACTTCTACGAAGATTTTTGATTTACCAGTAGAAATACAAGAGATGTTAGATGATTACTGTGACATTGTTGTGGATGATTTACCTGATGAGCTGCCACCTGTGAGAAAGATCAGCCATCAGATAGATTTTATCCCTGGCTCAAATTTTCCAAATAAGGCAGCCTACAGAATGACTCCCAAGGAAAATGAGGAAATCGGGAGACAAGTACAGGAGTTGTTGGACAAGGGGCTGATCAGAGAAAGCCTGAGTCCATGTGCAGTACCAGCAGTATTGAGCCCAAAGAAAGATGGAGGCTGGAGGATGTGTACTGATTCCAGAGCAATCAATAAGATCACAATCAGGTACAGATTCCCTTTGCCCAGAATTGAGGACTTAATGGACTATTTGAGTGGTGCTAAATATTTCTCAAAGATAGATTTGAAGAGTGGAT
This sequence comes from Pinus albicaulis, assembly GCA_034641835.2. NCBI lineage: Eukaryota > Viridiplantae > Streptophyta > Pinopsida > Pinales > Pinaceae > Pinus > Pinus albicaulis. The sequence continues at coordinate 116,470,193 of CM076580.1, read as the reverse complement.
ACCATCAGATTAGAATAAGAGAGGGTGATGAGTGGAAAACTGCCTTTAAAACGAATGAAGGACTATATGAATGGATGGTAATGCCTTTTGGGTTGTCAAATGCACCTAGCACTTTTATGAGACTTATGAATGAAGTATTGAAAGAATTCATTGGTAAATTTGTGATAGTGTATCTGGATGATATATTAGTTTTCAGCAGAACTAGAGAAGAACACTTAAGGCATCTTAATCATGTCTTGAAGAAGCTGCACCAAGAGAAACTGCTGATAAATCTGAAGAAATGCTCATTCATGAAGTAAGAGTTGGTGTATTTTGGGTTTGTTGTTTCTGCAGAGGGATTGAAGATGGACCCAAAAAAGGTTAAGGCAATTGTGGAGTGGCCTTCACCCAGGAATGTCTTTGAGGTAAGAAGTTTCCATGGACTTGCTAGTTTTTACAGGAAGTTTATAAGAAACTTCAGTAAGATTAATGCACCCATAATTGAGACAATAAAGAAGAGAAAAAAACCATTTAAGTGGACTGCTGAAGCAGAAAGAAATTTTAAGCTACTAAAGCAAAAGATAACGGAGAAGCCTGTTTTGATTCTGCCTGATTTTACGAAACCATTTCAAGTAAAATGCGATGCCAATGGAGAAGCCATTGGAGCTGTGTTGAGTCAGGATGATAGGCCTGTGGCATATTTCAGTGAAAAGCTGAATGACACCAGAAGAAATTATTCCTCTTATGAGAAGGAATTCTATGCAATTGTTCAGGCACTGAAGAAGTGGAGACATTATTTGATGTCTAGGGAGTTTGTATTATATTCTGACAATCATGCTTTGCAGTATATTGTATAGCAGCCCAATTTGAAACATAAGCATGCTAAATGGGTTGAGTATCTCCAAAGTTTTAATTTTGTTTTGAAACATATAAGTGGCCAAGCAAATAAAGTAGCTGATGCTTTGAGTAGGACGCACATGCTTGTTCAAGAAACACATTTTGAAGTTGTAGGGTTTGATTTTCTGAAAGAATTGTATAAAACAGATCCTGATTTTAAGGAAGCATTTGAGGCATGTAATAACCCTGTTTTAATAGATAGAAGTCAGTGGCTGGATTATTTCCTGCAGGAGGACTTGTTGTTCAAAAGAAGCCAACTGTGTGTACAAAAATGTTCCATTAGAGAAAATTTGATCAAAGAGAAGCATAGTGGGGGACTTGTTGGACACTTTGGTACTGATAAGACTTATGAGCAGTTGAGTCACTTTTATTTCTGGCCCAAGATGAGAGTAGAAGTGGATAAGCTTGTGAAGAATTGAAAAATTTGTCAATATACTAAAGGAAGGAGCCAGAATGCAGGATTGTACACTCCCTTGCCTATTCTAGACAGGCCTTGGGACATGGTGAGCATGGATTTTGTTCTAGGATTGCCCAAGACTCAAAGAGGGAATGATGCAGTCTTTGTTGTAGTGGACAGATTCTCCAAAATGGCACATTTTATTCCATGTTATAAAACTAGTGATGCCACCCATGTTGCTAACTTGTTTTTCAAAGAAGTTGTTAGACTGCATGGGTTGCCCAAGAGTATTGTTTCAGACAGAGACACCAGATTTGTGGGGCACTTTTGGAGGACACTGTGGAGGAAAATTGGTACCAAACTGAGTTTCAGCTCAGCTTATCATCCTCAGACTGATGGACAAAATGAGGTAGTGAACAAGAGTCTGGGAAATTTGTTGAGATGTCTTGCAAGAGAACATCCCAAGCAGTGGGATCATATTTTGCCCCAAGCAGAATATGCATATAATGACTCACCAAACAGAAGCATAGGGTAGAGTCCATTTCATATTTTTTATGGAATGCACCCCAGAGGAATATCAGAGTTAAGAAATCTGGGAAGAGAAGAGCTGAGAAGTGCAGATGGTGAGGAATTTGCTTCAGAGATCCAGGCCATACATGAACAAGTGAAACAACAACTACAAGGCAGCAGCATCAGATACAAAAATAGAGCAGACTTGAGCAGAAAAGAAGTTCACTTTGAAGTAGGAGATCTGGTTTTGGCACACTTGAGAAAGGAGAGATTCCCAAAGAAGTAGTACAATAAATTGAAATTCAAAAAGATTGGGCCCTGCAAGATACTTAGGAAGTTTTCTGCAAATGCTTATGAGATTGAATTGCCACCTGATGTTGGAATATCTCCCATTTTTAATGTTGCATATTTGTACAAGTTTGAGGATGATGGTGCAAAAGAAGAAGCTGCAGACAAGGAACATATTGAGTGGAAAGAGCAGCTACCTCTAGCACAGCCATTGCAACCAGAGAAGATATTGGACAAAATACCATTCAGAAGAACAAGAGGACAAGAGTACTTTCAGTACTTGATCAAATGGAAGGATAAGCCGGAAGAAGATGCCACTTGGATGACTGAAGGAATGTTGCAGAAGATAGGCAGATCAGTGGAGGAGCTCATGGACAGGAGTCCATGAAGAAAATTTCCCTCGGAGTCTGATGCAGGGGCATTAGATACTAGCCAGCAATGTAGGAGTCTTGTCCACATGTTGTGGCTAGGAGGGTTTGAAAACAGTCAAATTGTTATAGCTAGGTGTCAATACCTTAGCTGATTGTATTATTATTTTAGTTAAGTTGTAGAAGTCGAATAGTTATTCCATATGTCATGTTTTAGTTTCGATTAATTGTAATTAGGCTCTTGAGTTACCATAACGGTCCTCACAGAGGAACCGAAAGGACATACGTTGATTGTATAAATTGTATTCTCCAGATGTAGAAAAGGAGGAGGGGAGAGAGGATGAGAGGTTCCTGAAATAAAACTCTGTGTATTAACAATTGTTTCCAGTTAAATGGTTTTAATGTTCGTCGACCATTGAATTGTCTTGAATTCTTATTAATGAAGAAATTGTTTGATTGAGAAACGATTGTACACTGGTTCAAGGTGAAATCGTTGAGAATGGTGATTGTATAATTCCGCATTATCTGTCTACTGTTCCCATGAATTGGTTGGATAAGCTCTGCGAGTTAAATTCCACCGTAGTTCCTCTGTCCGTATCTTTATTGTGGAAATCCCCACTGTACAATTGTAACGAATTTTGTTGAAACGAAACCGAGCTATAGACCGGAGTTAAGGCGTAAGAAGGACATCCCAACCCTGACTCGACCTTTGGTTAATCACTGTAGCAAAACCACGAGTGGATTCCCAAAGGCGGATTGCCCATATCGCACCACTTTATCGGAGAAGGCGGTATTCCCTGAATTGAAGCGATTCCGTAGAACTATCGACATGTGGCACCGGACGGGAGTACAAAACCACCTTTCTGTATTCCCATCGCACGTTAAAGCCAGTACGAGGACGCCGAGCGATATCGATGAGGACCGTCGATCTGGCACAGAGTCATCAGACGGTGATCGCCTGACAGAGATGCGCGAGGTTTAACCTAAGGTACGGGCGTACATTTGATTGGCTATTGGATGTAGAGGTGGGCCCGGAGTGAAAGTTCTAATATAAAGTTGATTTACAAGTGCGGGGTATTAATATAACTTTGGAAGACTAATATAAAGTCCAGAAAGGCCTAAATTAAGGTTTGGGGATATAATATAAAGTTAAACATTGCGGATAGTATTATTTATCAAATTCCGCGAATTTGATAATTAATAAAAAGAAATAGACCACGTGGAGCAAGGGGAAAAATTGACAGAGCCACGTCACCGTTGACCGTCCCTCCTCAGGGCTGACTTTCAATTTTGTTGCGTCAACAAGGCAAAGAGCAGAAAAGAGGTCAAAATAGATAACGCAAAACCATGGAGGAAAAATGATGAATGTGGAATGTCCCCAACCCGACACGAATTGCAGAAAAGTGCATGTTCAAAAGTGACATATTGCCGACATGACTGACAACTAGTTCCATTTTTCCCCACCATTTCTGGCAAGTACCTGTTGAAGCCCCGAAAATTGGGTCTACAACAAGGGGGATACCCACCCAGTCCGAACCTTGGTTAGCAGCTCCTTTTTCGTTTGGTGTAGTGGGTTCGACTGGGGATAATGGGACCAGTTTCCCAATATGTGTGTGTGTGTTTGAGATTTGATATTTCTTTTCTAAACTTCCTATTTAAAATGTTTTTAATCTATTTCTAATTTATTCATATGCAAACTGTATTCTAAGAAATATCTAATTCTAAACTAACCCAGGATGTAATCTTTCAATATATGCGATCTAAAAGGATTTCAGATAACAATTGATAATAAAGATCATTCAATTATTATGAGAAAAGAATTCAATAAAGATAAACTATTTCACATAAAAAGTTAGATGAAACAGTTGTGGGAAAACATATCGCATATTAAGCTATTCATATATCAAGCACAAATAAATAATTATCGTTGTACAAAAATTCCAAATGATAACTCAGATATTCAAACATTAACATATAAACAACTAAACATAAATGTCACTTTTAACACAAAAACAGAAACAGTTAAGAGATAAAAATACCATTTATAATTGGTTCTACTCATGAGATAGAAGCAATAATGATTTATCTCTTTCTTAATCCAACATCTATCAAGAGTACAGAAATGCAACATCAGTAACAGATATTAGACACAGATATCAATAAATCTCGTTCCATTCATTTATCAAACCCTCCTCTGAGGGTGCAGAAGTGCATGTTCTGAGGATAAGTTTTTGACAAATTTCAGGACCCTTCTCTAAATGCATGAGAAGGGTTTAAATACTAATAACTAAAATCTAAAAATAGTTTATTACAAAAATTTAGGATTCGGTTTAAATGACCGTCCTTTTCCTAGGAAAAAATATAGTAAAACTAAAACTAAATCTAAAAATAAAGACTATCAATTATCTACTTATGAATTTGATCTTTGATCTTGCAAGCATCCATCATTGTTTTGAGAAGAGGTGGTTGGCCGACTTCAGATTTCAACTGCCCCGAAAAGACAGAATCGGCAAGTGTAGGAGCAATCTTCTCAGCAGAATTAATGATGCAATTAAGCACACTGCATTGACTGTGTGGTTTCAATAGATATGTCCAGTAAGAATCCCAGTTTAATCTTGTCATTTCTTGAATTGACTTTGCCTTTTCATCAGTCTTTTGCCTCCATTCTGTTTGTAATTGCTGTGCTTGCGGAAGGTGTCCCGGAATAATTTCTGAAATCAAATTAACTTTGTGCAAATTTTCATTTACACAATCAGTAATATTTCCTGCTGCTGTAGCTGCTTCCTCTGCTGCTTTTTCTGCTTCTCTGAGCTACATCCCAATTGTTGAAGAGCAGTTATTTATGACTATCATTGATGATCGGTGCTCTTGCTCTTCTTCCTTCCTCTGTCTTTTGCCATGCCATATAATTAGTAACTCTTTCATTAGTTAAATCATAATCATGTCGTAATTCTACGACATGATTAGTGATTTTATCACTTTCTTGACAAAAAGAGTTGTATTGCGATATTTTCTGGCATAATATGTCTTGCTGCTGCAGTAGTTGTTTGTTCAAAGAAACAGACTCTGAAATAAACTCTGGAAGCTTAGGGTCGTCTTTGTGCTCTTCTTGGATAATCTGTATTTGTTTCTCTTTATCTGCCAAACTTTTATGATAACCAATTTGCATCTTTTGAAGCTCTTGCTGTAACTCTTCAAGTTTTATTTGTGCTTCACTGTTAGCACAAGCTTGTTGCAATTGTTGTTGCAGAGCTTGTATCTGATCTTCTTTTTCATTTAATAATAGCTTTACCTCAGATGCTTTATCAATAGTTGCGGAGGCATAAGCTCCTGTAATCTGAGATAGCTTGGCAAGATTGTCAGTTGGATCCGTAGTAGGATCCTTCCATAAGACATCTAATTGTTCTACCTCAGTAGAGATTGAGCTCTCTAACTTTCTCTTTTTCTTCTGCTTCCTCACTACTTCTTTATACTGCGGGCTGTAGAATACGTCTAGAGGAGGAATGTCCTCTATATTGAGTACAATTTCAGAAGAGGGAGTGATAAATATATGCTCAGTTTCTGTGACGGTGCCACCTATTCCCGTGCTCAAAAATTTTGTTGTCTGTACAGGGGTTTGTATATTCTGTCCTTCTACATTAAGCAATTGATTAAAAGTTTCCCATTCTTTGTCCAATTCAGTCCTGATTGTCGGTTGATGTACATTGAGAGGTGGAAGATTCAACTGTGGAGTGGTAAAAGTCTGTTGTTGTGAAAGATCTTTAGATTGAGTTGTATCCTTCACTGAGCTTTCATCATTATCAATCTTTTTAGAATGCTCAGAAGTCTCTTTGTCAGACTTTGACTTAGAATTTTCTGTATTTGAGCTGCCACTAAGACTAACACTAGGAGTTGGTTCCCTTGTGGGTTCCAAGCGTAAATTTTCCAAAGGGATAGTAGTTAGTCTTCTCTCTCTGTAAACTTTAAATTCCTGAAAATCTTCTGGGGATAACTGTGTTTGAGCTAAATGCAAAACTTCTTTAAATGAACATTTTTTTTGAAACATATCATCAAAAGGATCTTCTTCTCCAACAAACACTCTTACTTTGATTGCAGTGGTGAAATTTTTAACAACATCCATTGGATCAAATAACCTTCTCGAAAACTTGAACAGTTGTAAGCATGTAATATTGCTTACCTCTTTGAATGCATGACCAACATCAAACAATGAAAATGCTCCACAGGCTACGGGAAATTGTGGCCAAATGCCCTTCTTCTTCTCCTTTAATTCCTTTGTCAAACCTCCTTCACCACAGGTTTGATAAGCAATCTCCCGAGCTACAAGTTTATCCGGAACATACAGGGGTAACACATGGGGGGAAGCAGAGCTTCCAAAAACCCTCACATAAGTAAATAACTCTTCTCCGAACCATCTTGCGACAGGGAGAATGTCAACTTCTGCTTCCGGGGATAACCTTGGAGCATCCTTATTATACAATATTCTGTACAGAGGCAGCATTATGCCATGGCAAATTTTGTAAAAATGAGGAACAAAATTTGATTCCCACAACTCTTTGTGATAGACATGAATAGGCAAGGGATCATGAATTGTCCATTGCCAACCCATCAAAGGGAATTTAGAAACAAAACAAATTGAATCCATAACATAGGCAGATAGATAAAAGGGACGATAAATCCTCTGAGAAACAGTACATTTATACCGGTAATTGAAAATAGCAGTGGCCAAATTATCAGACAAGATTTTGGCCCAGTCTACAATTGTAGCGTTAATGGCAACATTCAACAAAGGGAGCCATTCGGGCAAGACCATATTTATGTCAGGCTTTCCAAAAATCCTGCATAACATAGCAGCAGAAAAAAAATATGGAGAGGTGAGCGAACCAGTACTATACATACCGTGTTTGTTTTTCTTCAATGGTTCATCTCTTTTGGTCCATTCCTTGGTGCATTCCGCCAAATTTTCATTTTCTCTGGCGAATTTCTCCATAAATTGTTTGTTGTAAGTTGCCTGAGGTTCCGGTAAGTGATACATAAGCCTCAAATCTTCTGTAGTGAATGACCCGATGAGTTCTTGTCCTGGAGTTCTAAATTTCCTGTCCGAAATATCGGTGTTATCCAGCACCCATTTTATCATATCTGTATACGGAAGAATTCTCGGTCTTGCTGCTATTCTGTGAAGAAATGAACAAGCCAATTCCGTAAGAGACGCTTCAGAGGAATTACTTGATCCAGCAGTAGCCGCGACTTCCATTACCCTGGGATTTTCTTCTTCGAGCAGATTATGCATGCCCTCCCAGGTAGTGATACCGACGTCCTTATTGCAAGCAGTATCCGCATACAGGGAAGCCATCTCTTTGTTTTCAGCACTTGGAACTTTCTCTTTCTTACCCATAATTCTCTGTGAATGCTTTGTATAGTCTTCTGCTCCTTCGCACCTGCGGTGTTACGAATTAAGTGAGAGTAATGAGATGAGAAAGGTGACGGGATAGTTTTAAATGCTGAAGGTGGATAAAAACATGAAACAACCTTTCAATCAAAACAAAATCCTTTCCATCAATGATTAACAATCCATTCATTAATTTTGACATCAAAGCGCATAACGGATATTTATTTATGAAAAGATTTACTTTGGACACCGCGCTAGAAGAATCTGCGATAATGCGATCTGCGATTTGCCGTGCAATATCGCAAAATCGCAATATCGCGGATCGCAATCATCGCAAATCACAACATCCAAATCGAAACATCCACAAATTGCAGTCTAATATCATCGCGAAATCGCAATATCGCAAAATCGCAATATCGCAAAATCGTGAAATCGCTATTTCACAAATGTAACTTATTAAACAACTTTTCTGCGATATGCGGTTTGCGATAAATATTTTAATGTCTAGTTCTTTGAGATCGCGCTATCGCGGAATCGCAGAATCGCAATTTTAAAAAATTATGCTTTGATAAATGATATCCACTTTTTGCGATGGATGTGGTATTTCTATTCAAAGAAAGATTATGCTTTGATCTATCATAAACTTAGGTTTATTTTAAAGATTTTCAAAGGAATTTCCCTAAGTTAAGATAATAAGTTTTATTTGAGAAAGGAAATAAATTATAAATTAATTTTTTGGATTTCTTGACTAAGGGTCCCCACTTATTTAGTATTATTACTAATATTAAATAAGAAGGGGGGTTGTTGCTAGCCACAACAATTGGCGATTCACTTGGAAGAACCAGTTATCTCTGCATTTCTTTTGGATTTTCTAAATTTTTCAAAACAGAAAATTTTCCAGAAAATCAAACTTTATTATAAAAAGACAAAGTACATTATGCTTCAATCTATAAATGATATTTTGTTCCTTCTATATTCAAATTTTGATTATTCACGTCTTCAAGCTAGTCCTTGTATTTACATCAGTCATTACTTGGTTTAAAAAGATAAAAACAAAGGCTTCTCTATAAATTAGCTTTAAATATGCTCATTTGTCATAGGTAGAGCCACTGTTGCCAGCAAGAATTTATAGCCTCGATAGGGTTACCTGTTACCCAGCAACGATCCTGTATCCTACTTAGAGAAATATACAATTTTCAAAGAGAAATCCATATTTACACTTATTTCTTTTGCTTTTCTTTTTTATTCTTAAAGAACAATGTCTTGGTTTGGTAGCCAACTCATGACAAAGCCATTCACTTGATTTATAACCTTGCTGAACAAGCTGGCTCGTGATGAGACCCCTTGTCTTTTGATTGCAACAATCTTGAGTCATTGCCATGTTATGGTATGCAGTATTGGAAAAGTCAGCAAGCTATAATATCTATGATCATGATAAGTCGGCTCGTGATGAGACCTCTTACTCTTTAAGTTAAAAAGTGTATTATTGGATAATTCTTTGAAGATTGTAATTTTCTAAGCGGGGAGGATATCATTGTTTCCCTAAGATAGCTCTGGACGACAATGGTAGAGTTTTTAGAAGGAACTTTTCTATAGAGAAACTTTGTTTTTTTATTGATACCTTTCATTGAACTGATATAAAACAATCTTTCACTAAAAGTTGCCTTTCATCAAAGTTTTCAAAGTTGAAACTAGAATCATTTCAAGACTAAATTTTTTCAATTGTATCTTTGAACAACAATGATCAATATTCTGAAAAGAATTCTATTCATAAAAAGTGAAGAAACAAAATTTACAAAGGGATTTATCTCTTCTTTGTGAATTCCAAATGTAACCATTAACAACTCGTTTTATTTTGACAATAAAGAGAACTAATATACAAAATAGAAGAATGATCTCCTATGGAAAGTATTTTTTGAGAATTTGTCCATTAACAGGTAAAGACTCTCTTTTGCCTGTTAAATCCTGTAACATAAAAGTAGATGGACCTATGATTTCTGCAATTTGAAAAGGACCAAGCCACATTCGTTGAAATTTTGTATGTTTTCCTTTTTCCTCATGAGCCTTGTCCCATTTTAAAACAAGATCTCCAACCTGAAAGTCTTTTCTGGTTATCATGTTTGAATCAAAAGAAGCTTTTACTAATGCTTGATGATGAGCATGAGTTATTTTGGATTTTTCTCGTTGTTCTTCTAACTTAATTATTTCCATCTGTCTTAGTTGCAAGGAAGAAGTTGGTGCTTCATCTATATATTGAACTAAGGCCAAAGAAGGAATTGCTAAATGAGTTGGAAGAACTACTTCTTTCCCATAAACTAAATTAAAAGGAGAAGTGCCAATAGAAGCCTTCTGTGTTATTCGATCTGCCCATAAAGCATATATTAAAGACTTATGCCAATTTTTATGATTTTGATCAATGGTTCGCTTAATGATTCTGATTAAGTTTTTATTTGTGGATTCGGCTAACCCATTTCCCTGTGGATAATAGTTGGCAGAGTATTTAAGTTTAAAACCTCTCTAGAGTGCAAATTCAGTCATAGTATTACCAGAAAAATATGATGCATTGTCAAATACTAAATCAGAAGGTAAACCAAACCTGATGATTGTGAACTGATCTATGAATTCAATGATATGCTCAGCATTAGTAGTCTTGAGAGAGACTGCTTCTATCCATTTCGTAAAATAATCAGTTGCAGTAATGATATACCTATGTTGCTTAGAAGAGTGGGGAACGATCTCACCTATTATGTCCAATCCCCATTGATCAAAAGGTTGTTCAATGTTTACTGGTTGTAATGGCAATGATGGTTTCTTTGGTCTTCCAACTGCGGTTTGACAAACTTGGCATCTTCTTACATAGCTATGGGAATCTTTAAATAAAGTGGGCCAGTAATGGCCTGCGCGAAGAATTTTATGTGCAGTAGCATCTCCAGAATAATGTCCACCTGCTGGCCCATCGTGAAGTTCCTGCAAGACTTTATCAGCTTCATATTTCTCCAAACATCTAAGAAGAAAAAAATTGTAATTCATTTTAAAAAGAACATCGTTTACAAGCTGATATTGTTTAGCTTTCAACCTTAAGGTTCTTTTCTTGGTGTGATCGAGATTTGGAGGAGCATATCCATTCTTCAGATAAAAAGTGATATCAGCATATAATGATTCAAAATCGTTTAGGCTTACCTCATACGTTTGTATCTCTTCAGATGATTTCTCAGAAATCTATGATGCTCCAGCTAGTATTTTTCAAAAGCCTTGAACTCTAACAATATTTGCTGGTTTGATCTCAACATCATATTCTTATAAGGCAGTAATCCAATTAGCTCTTTTCTCACCCACATCTTTTTAGACTAAAAGATTTCTTACCGCTGGAAACGGTACAATGATTTTTGTATGGGTTTTAAGTAAAAAGGGTCTGAAATATTTAATTGCTTTGAAAACAGTGTAAGCTTGTTTCTCCACATCTGAGTAATTCAACTCAGCTCCCTGTAAATTTGAACTAAAGAAAGAAATTGGGGCTTCTGCTTTGTCTTGATTTGCTTGAGTGAGAATCGCAGCGTAAGATTTATCAAAGGAAAATGTGTAAAAAATAAAAGGATCGGAAAAATTTGGAGTTGCTAAAGAGGGAGCATTAATGATTGCTTGTTTAATCAAATTGAATGCCTCATATTCATCTTGGCCCCATTTGAAGTTTGAATTCTTTTTAATCATTGTTCGTAAAGGAGATACAATTCTTGAAAAATCTGGTACAAATCTCTTTACAAAATTAATTTGGCCGAGGAAAGATTGCATAGCTTTCTTGTTGTGAGGTAAGGATATTTCAGAAATCTCCTTGATTCTATCAGGATCAATGTGAATTCCAGATTTTGACACTATGAATCCAAGAAGTTTTCCTTCACTTAATGTGAAAAAGGATTTTTTCGGGTTAAGTGAAATTCCATACCTTTGACAACGTTGAAAGATCTACTTCAAATCTCTAAGATGATTGCTTCGTTTTTTGGAATATACAGTTATATCATCCAAGTAAATTACCACTGATTTGTTAACTAATCCCTTGAAAGCGATGTCCATGGCTCTTTGAAATGTGGCACCAGCGTTGATCAGACCAAAAGGCATCTTTTGATATGCATAAGTGCACCATTTGGTTCTAAATGTAGTTTTCAATTGATCATCTGGATGAACTAACACTTGATTGTAACCAGAGAATCCATCTAAGAAAGACATTAATTCTGATCCTACATCTGCCTGTAATATTTGCTCCATGGGAGGCAAAGGAAAATTATCTTTTTGGCAGGCTTTATTAAGATTTCGAAAGTCAATGAAAATTCTAATATCTCTGTTTTTCTTTGTAACGGGAACCATGTTGGAAACCCATTTAGAATGTAGAACAGGAAAAATAATTTTGGCTTTCAATAACTTATTGAGTTCCGATTTGATTTGATTTTCTAGATTGGGATGGATTTTTCTGAGCTTTTGTTGTACAGGTTTCTCATCGTTCATCACTGGGATAGTATGTTGGATGATAGAAGTGTCATACTTTTTGAGTTCATCGTAGTTCCAAGCAAAGACACTTTTATATTGTTTTAAAAGACGCACATATGCTGATTTTTCTTCGGGAGTTAGACCAAGGCCTAGGTTTATATTCTGTGGTTTGGTATCAGTTCCTAGATTTACTAATTCATAATTCAAAGTTGAACTTTGTAATTTTGAATTGGTAGATCTTTTAAATCGGTCTTTCAAATCATAAAGGTCTTCTAACTTGACTATTGACTTTGGAATAGCATTATTAGTGCTATCATGTTGTAATTGTTTGTCATGTTGGTCTTCATCGATTATCTGATTGGTATAAGATCCTTCAGATGTGAGGAAACTTACAATATCAGGATCATCGTTGAAAATTCTCCAATTGGTAACGTTATCAGGAATCGAAGGTCTAAAAATTAATTCAATTGAAAATCGATCGGGACTAAAGTCTTCTGCAGGAATAAGCTTAGAGGCTACATTGGCTAAGAGGTCTGCACTAGCATTCTGGATTCTAGGAATTGGTGAAATATTGAATGCTATAAAATGTTCAGTCATATCTTGAACTAAAGATTGATAATGCTTTAAATGACCTGATAAACAATGTATAGTATTGCATACCTGTTTGATTACAATTTCTGAATCTCCGAAAACTTGCAGATATTTGATATCCAATCCGATTGCTTTATATAACCCTTGGATTAAAGCCTTGTATTCTGCGGTATTATTAGTACATTCAAACTCAAGTCTGCAGGTTAGCATAATTTTGTCTCCCTCTGGACTAACCTACACGCATCCTGCTCCTGCTCCTTCATTAGACTTAGAACCATCAAAAAATAATTTCCAAAATAAAGATTTATTTACAGGAGTATCTACAAAATTAATACATTTAGAACTGTCTGTTTGAGAAAATTTTTCTAATTGAGATAAAACAAAATGTTCTAAATAAGGTGAAGTATGAGCATTGAAATTTCCTAAGAAAGAATCAACTGAGTAATTGCCAATGATATTACTGTTGTATGCAACTGGTTCATTCTCTCCTTCCAATTCTGTTACTATGTATTTCTGATGCTTTTCTCGCTCAACCTTTATCTGATTTGGTTTACCATTATAAGGCAGCCACATGTGCGACCAATCGGTTGCAAAGTATCCATGAAGTTTTTCTAACCAGTCTCTGCTAAGAATTAAGCCATAAAATTCTGGAATATCTGCAGCTAAAATATCAATGACTTGACATACCTTTGGATTTGATGACAACCTTATGGTAACTTGGTTTAATTCGCCAATCACTTCAACTTGCGATCGATCTAACTGCACTATGCGCACAGTAGATTTTTGTGGTTGAACGTTCAATTTTGCACATACTGATTTTGGTAGAATATTAGATGAAGCTCCGGAATCCACTAAACAGTTATGCAAATTTTTATTAAAAACTTCGTAAGTAAGAAGAAATGGAGGAGTATGAGATCTCGACCTTCCTCCAATTAAAGCGATATTTTCAAGATCAACTTTATTGATTGAATTAGTTGGAGGTCTTCCCATATCATTAGAAGCTTGAGAAATTACATGATCAGGCAAAGGTTTTTCTGGTACAACATGTAATTATTTCAAAAGTACTTTTTGCTGATGTTTTAACTTGCTTAATTCATAAAAAGTGATGTTTGCCCTAGTCTTCTTCATATCTTCTATAATGTTATATTCCATTTCATCCGGAACAATAAATTTTCTTGATGGAATTGATGAATCTATTTGGACTGGGCTAGTTTGAATTTCTTTGGACGTTGTTTTCTTAGGTGCAACTTTATCCTTAGCCAATGAGCTTGCGCTCTTTGGCTTAGGAGTAGTTTGAGGAGGATCAAGTTGATTTCTATTTCTAGTGCTAACCGGGGATGCTTCTTGGTCCTCCTCATCTGGGAGGATGAAATCCCACATGCCTTGTACTTCTACCACCTCTTCTTCATCAGTAGTTTCTTCAGTAACAGTCTCTTCCTCTTCTTCTTCTGATTCAGCATTTTTAATAGCATTTGGTGGCTTTTGATTAGTTGAAGGATTCCTTCTAAAAGTCTTGAAAGAATTTTTAGAAGAGGTTTCTACTACTTGTTTCTTAATATCAACCATTTCATTGGACATGGTTTTCAAAAATTTCTGCAATCCTTCTAAATCAAATGGATCTTTTGGTTGTTTTTTCTTGGGATCTTCCTTAAAAGTGACCTTCTTGGATTTCCATTCTTCTATTGCATTTTTCTTTTCTAAAGCAATGATTTGTTTCTCTACTACTATTGCTTCTTTCATATTGTCTGCTAAAGTTGTTTTATTAGCCCTATCAAAAAAGATTGCTATGTTTGATGGCAAAGCAGAAATGTACCATTCACTTCACACTTCTTCGCTAGGCTTGGAAGCAGTAGGAATTTTGTTTAACAATTTATTGAAACGAGAATTGAAATCCTTGACAAGTTCTTTTGAATCAGCTCTAAGATTAGACAAATCATTGATCAATGTTGTTGTAGATCCGTCATCACCAAATTTAGTCAAAAATTGATCTTGAAAGATATCCCAACTAGTGATAGATCCAAATGGTAATGAGAAATACCATGATCCAGCTGATCCTTGTAGGGTATAGGGAAAAAGTCGGACAACAACATCTTCATTAACAACTCCATTGAGATTAATGGATAACATAAAGTTGTTGATATGTTCTTCTGCTAGCATGCATGCTTCAGGATTAAACTTAGGCAGCCATTTTTCAGGATGGGTTGGTATTTGGCTAAAGGGTGCAGGCATTAAGACTGCCCCTGGATTATTCCATGGCATTTGGGCCATCACTGAACTACTAACAGGTGAAAGTGCAGATGATGATATTTGTGACTGTGAAGATGAAGATATTATGTTTTGAGAAGAAGATGTGGAAGATTGAGTGGAATGATGGACAGTAATCTGGAGTGGAGGAGTGGGTGGTTGACTTCACGATAAAGTGTTTGAGATGGATGATGATGATGAAAGAGTCTCACTGTCAGACCCTTTGGGTGATTTCCTAGCTCTTTTTCTTGTAGGTAGAGGTAACTCAGTTGGCTGAATGCCAAGCTTTTCACTCTGTAATCTAGTGAGAGGATGAGCAGGATTATATTGCAAAGTCACACTGCCTTGAGATTTATCAGACCTTTGAGGTGATATTGAAAATCGCTGAAGTTTATGAATCAAAGATTCGACTTCAGGAGGTTCAATAGCATAGTCTTCTGAAAAGTCAGGGTTTGTGGCAGTGTCTGTTCTTCTTTCGACTTCTGGTTCTAGATTTAAAATTTCTGAGTATGATGGAGAAGTCAGGGAAGATGGTGAGGGTGATTTACTCTTAGAATTGTATTTAGATTTAGATTCACTTGCCATTCATAGTTTGAGGCCCTCCTTCTAGCGCCAAATATGTTGAAGCCCCGAAAATCGGGTCTACAACAAGGGGGATACCCACTCGGTCCGGACCTTGGTTAGCAGCTCCTTTTCCGTTTGGTGTAGTGGGTCCGACTGGGGATAATGGGACCAGTTTCCCAATATGTGTGTGTGTGTTTGAGATTTGATATTTCTTTTCTAAACTTCCTATTTAAAATGCTTTTAATCTATTTCTAATCTATTCATATGCAAACTGTATTCTAAGAAATATCTAATTCTAAACTAACTCAGGATGTAATCTTTCAATATATGCGATCTAAAAGGATTTCAGATAACAATTGATAATAAAGATCATTCAATTATTATGAGAAAAGAATTCAATAAAGATAAACTATTTCACATAAAAAGTTAGATGAAACAGTTGTGGAAAACATATTGCATATTAAGCTATTCATATATCAAGCACAAATAAATAATTATCACCGTACAAAAATGCCAAATGATAACTCAAATATTCAAACATTAACATATAAACAACTAAACATAAATATCACTTTTAACACAGAAACAGAAACAGTTAAGAGATAAAAATACCATTTATAACTGGTTCTACTCATGAGCTAGAAGCAATAATGATTTATCTCTTTCTTAATCCAACATCTATCAAGAGTACAAAAATGCAACATCAGTAACAGATATTAGACACATATATCAATAAATCTCATTCCATTCATCTATCAAAACCTCCTCTGAGGGTGTAGAAGTGCATGTTCTGAGGATAAGTTTTTGACAAATTTCAGGACTCTTCTCTAAATGCATGAGAAGGGTTTAAATACTAATAACTAAAATCTAAAAATATTTTATTACAAAAATTTAGGATTCGGTAATGACCGTCCTTTTCCTAGGAAAAATTATAGTAAAACTAAAAATAAATCTAAAAATAAAGACTATCAATTATCTACTTATGAATTTGATCTTTGATTTTGCAAGCATCCAGCATTGTTTTGAGAAGAGGTGGTTGGCCGACTTCAGATTTCAACTGCCCCGAAAAGACAGAATCGGCAAGTGTAGGAGCAATCTTCTCAGCAAAATTAATGATGCAACTAAGCGCACTGCATTAACCGTGGGGTTTTACTAGATATGTCCAGTAAGAATTCCAGTTTAATCTTGTCAGTTCTTGAATTGACTTTTCCTTTTCATCAGCCTTTTGCCTCCATTCTGTTTGTAATTGCTGCGCTTGCAGAAAGTGTCCCGGAATAATCTCTGAAATCAAATTAACTTTGTGCAAATTTTCATTTACACAATCAGTAATATTTCCTGCTGCTGTAGCTGCTTCCTCTACTACTTTTTTTTCTTCTCTGAGTTGTACATCCCAATTGTTGAAGAGCAGTTTTTTATGATTATCATTGATGATCGGTGCTCCTGCTTTTCTTCCTTCCTCTGTCTTTTGCCATGCCATATAATTAGTAACTCTTTCATTAGTTAAATCATAATCATGTCGTAATTCTACAACATGATTAGTGATTTTATCACTTTCTTGACAAAAAGAGTTGTATTGCGAGATTTTCTGGCAAAATATGTCTTGTTGTTGCAGTAGTTGTTTGTTCAAAGAAACAGACTCTGAAATAAACTCTGGAAGCTTAGGGTCATCTTTGTGCTCCTCTTGGATAATCTGTATTTGTTTCTCTTTATCTGCCAAACTTTTCTGATATCCAATTTGCATCTGTTGAAGCTCTTGCTGTAACTCTTCAAGTTTTATTTGTGCTTCACTGTTAGCACAGGCTTGTTGCAATTGTTGTTGCAGAGCTTGTATCTGATCTTCTTTTTCATTTAATAATAGCTTTACCTCAGATGCTTTATCAATAGTTGCTGAGGCATAAGCTCCTGTAATCTAAGATAGCTTGGCAAGATTGTCAGTTGGATCCGTGGTAGGATCCTTCCATAAGAAGTCTAATTGTTCTGCTTCAATAGAGATTGAGCTCTCTAACTTTCTCTTTTTCCTCTGCTTCCTCACTACTGCTTTATATTGCGGGCTGTAGAATACGTCTAGAGGAGAAATATCCTCTATATTGAGTACAATTTCAGAATAGGTAGTGATAGGTATATGCTCAGTTTCTGTGATAGTGCCACCTATTCCCTTGCTCAAAACTTTTGTTGTCTGTACAGGGGTCTGTATATTCTGTCCTTCTACATTAAGCAATTGATTAAAAGTTCCTTCTTTATTAATTAAATTCCTATTTATTAGGGTTGTTTTACATTGAGAAGTGGAAAATTCTGGCTGTGGGTGGTAAAGTATTGTTGTTGTCAAATGTATAGATTGAAATGTATCTAACTATTGAGCACTCATGTTGTCAATCTTTTTAGAATGCTCAGAAGTCTCTTTTTCAGACTTCGACTTAGAATTTTCTTTATTTGAGCTGCCACTAAGACTGACATTAGGAGTTGGTTCCCTTGCGGGTTCCAAGCGTAAATTTTCCAAAGGGATGGTAGTTAGTCTTCTCTCTCTGTAAACTTTAAATTCTTGAAAATTTTCTGGGGATAACTTTGTTTGAGCTAAATGCAAAACTTCTTTAAATGAACATTTTGTTTGAAACATATCATCAAAAGGGTCTTCTTCTCCAACAAACACTCTTACTTTGATTGCAGTGGTGAAATTTTTAACAACATCAATTGGATCAAATAACCTTCTCGAAAACTTGAACAGTTGTAAGCATGTAATATTTCTTACCTCTTTGAATGCATGACCAACATCAAACAATGAAAATGCTCCACAGGCTACGGGAAATTGTGGCCAAATTCCCTTCTTCTTCTCCTTTAATTCCTTTGTCAAACCTCCTTCACCACAGGTTTGATAAGCAATCTCCCGAGCTACAAGTTTATCCGGAACATACAGGGGTAACACATGGGGGGAAGCAGAGCTTCCAAAAACCCTCACATAAGTAAATAACTCTTCTCCGAACCATCTTGCGACAGGGAGAATGTCAACTTCTGCTTCCGGGGATAACCTTGGAGCATCCTTATTATACAATATTCTGTACAGAGGCAGCATTATGCCATGGCAAATTTTGTAAAAATGAGGAACAAAATTTGATTCCCACAACTCTTTGTGATAGACATGAATAGGCAAGGGATCATGAATTGTCCATTGCCAACCCATCAAAGGGAATTTAGAAACAAAACAAATTGAATCCATAACATAGGCAGATAGATAAAAAGGAGGATAAATCCTCTGAGAAACAGTCCGTTTGGACTAGTAATTGAAAATAGCAGTGGCTAAATTATCAGACAAGATTTTGGCCCAGTCTACAATTGTAGCGTTAACAACAACATTCAACAAAGGGAGCCATTCAGGCAAGACCATATTTATGTCAGGCTTTCCAAAAAGCCTGCATAACATAGCAGCAGCAAAACAATATGGAGAGGTGAGCGAACCAGTACTGTACATACCGTGTTTGTTTTTCTTCAATGGTTCCTCTCTCTTGGTCCATTCTTTGGTGCATTCCGCCAAATTTGTATTTTCTCTGGCGAATTTCTCCATAAATTGTTTGTTGTAGGTAGCCTGAGGTTCCGGTAAGTGATACATAAGCCTCAAATCTTCTGTAGTGAATGACCCGATGAGTTCTTGTCATGGAGTTCTAAATTTTCTGTCCGAAATATCGGTGTTATCCAGCACCCATTTTATCATATATGTATACGGAAGAATTCTCGGTCTTGCTGCTATTCTGTGAAGAAATGAACAAGCCAATTCCGTAAGAGACGCTTCAGAGGAATTACTTGATCCAGCAGTAGCCGCGACTTCCATTACCCTGGGATTTTCTTCTTCGAGCAGATTATGCATGCCCTCCCAGGTAGTGATACCGGCGTCCTTATTGCAAGAAATATCCGCATACAGGGAAGCCATCTCTTTCTTTTCAGCACTTGGAAATTTCTCTTTCTTACCCATAATGCTCTGTGAATGCTTTGTATAGTCTTCTACCCTTTCACACCTGCGGTGTTACGAATCAAGTGAGAGTAATGAGATGAGAAAGGTGACGGGATAGTTTTAAATGCTGAAGGCGGATAAAAACGTGAAACAACCTTTCAATCAAAACAAAATCCTTTCCATCAATGATTAACAATTCATTCATTAATTTTGACATCAAAGCGCATAACGGATATTTATTTATGAAAAGATTTACTTTGGACACCACGCTAGAAGAATCTGCGATAATGCGATCTGCGATTTGTTGTGCAATATCGCAAAATCGCAATATCATGGATCGCAATCATCACAAATCACAACATCCACAAATTACAGTATCTGCGATTTGTTATGTGATAACTACGCAAAAAAATCGTAGAAATGTATGCAAAATGTAACTTATTAAACAACTTTTCTGCGATATGTGGTTTGCGATAAATATTTTAATGTCTCGTTCTTTGAGATCGCGCTATCGCAATATCGCGGAATCGCAATTTTAAAAGATTATGCTTTGATAAATGATATCCACTTTTTGCGATGGATGCGGTATTTCTATTCAAAGAAAGATTATGCTTTGATCTATCATAAACTTAGGTTTATTTTAAAGATTTTCAAAGGAATTTCCCTAAGTTAAGATAATAAGTTTTATTTGAGAAAGGAAATAAATTCTAAATTAATTTTTTGGATTTCTTGACTAAGGGTCCCCACTTATTTAGTATTATTACTAATATTAAATAAGAAGGGGGGTTGTTGCTGGCCACAACAGTACCCTAATTATTTTTGGAAACAAGCTTGAAGGGGATAGTATATTCTTGTCATATAAGTTTTTCCTTTCGAAAAATCCATCCTAGTACATTTTACGAGCCCTAGGAAGGAGAAACTCGGTAAAGTCATGGTGACGACCTCCAATTTCATTTAGGTTTAATCAGTCTGACAAAGGAAGAACTCAACATCTTTTCATGTTTAGAGAGTTTGAAAAGAGGCAAAAAGAAAACTCCATAAGGTCCCTTTTCGTACGTCGCCCCTCAGATCTGAAAAGGTAGAAAACAATATCCAAGAGAACCTGTTAGCCATGTTCGACTAAGGTATTCCTTTTTCGTAAATAATCTGTCCCAGCCCAAAAAAGGGGTAAACGTATACTGGGAAGATGACGTTTCACAACCTTTAACGAGTTCAAAACGACAAGAGTCTCAACAATATTTTCATGTTTTGGGAGTTAGAAAAGAGCTAAAATATAACTCTAGGGGGTGACTTTTTTTTTGTTTTTACCGAGTCCGAAAAATTAATAAAATACAACTCGTTTCTTCGTCGTCACTAGTTTTAAGACTTGTTGCTGCATAAGAAACAAATTTAAAACCCATTTTTGAGAAAAAATAATACAAAATAATCGAAAATGTGACTAAAATCCTAATTATGGTTGGAAAAGGATATAAAACAATG
The DNA here is from genome assembly GCA_034641835.2 of Pinus albicaulis. Classification (NCBI taxonomy): domain Eukaryota; kingdom Viridiplantae; phylum Streptophyta; class Pinopsida; order Pinales; family Pinaceae; genus Pinus; species Pinus albicaulis. Next base: position 116,449,071 of record CM076580.1, on the reverse strand, counting down.
CAAACGGTAAAAAAAAATTACTTTTACCTTTTCACCTTCTTGTGAGAAAGGCCTGGTTTGAGAAACATATGGATTCTACTATGGAATGAAAGGAATGCCTTGGGGTTGAACTTTAAGGAATGAAAGGTTGGCACTGAAGCTAACTAGGCTGCCCCTGGGGAACAAGTTGGCCCGGATATTGAGGCTGACTAGGCTGTCCCTGAAAACCAAGTTGGTCTGGAGGTTGAGGAATAGGTTGTCCCTAAAAACCAGGTTGGCTCGATGGTTGAGATAAGCCAGGCTGCCCCTGAAGACCAGGTTGACTTGGCTGACTGACGGAGGGTTTAACTTGTTGTACAAGAGGCAGGCCTTGCTAAACGTAAGGCTGGTTCTATTGCACGAAATATTGTACTTGAGGTGGATAGGTTTTCCCCCGGGGAACATAAGGCACTCCCTGCTTAACATAAGGTTGACCAGTAGGACCGTAGGGTTGTCCCTGCTGGACTAAAGGTTGTCCCTATAGATGGGAGGGTTGTCCTTGCAGACAATAGGGTTTTCCCTATTGTTACGTGAACTGATTTGGGTAAACCAGAGGTTAAGTTGTTTGAAAATACAATGGGACTTGCGAGATATGCTCATGGTAATATACATGATTCCCGTGCTCATCATAGAAATGTGGCAGGTTGACTAGAGATTGAATCTGCTGAGAACCCTAAGGGAGATACTTCTGATGTTGAACAACCATCATGTATTGGTTGTATGGCAGAACTCCCGGAATAGGATTAGAAGGGATAGGTGTATTGCCAATAGGTTGATTGACTATCAATACGTGAGGTTGTGATCCACTCACAATGGGCCCGACAGAAATTGCGGAAGCATTGGGATGCATTCCTCGAAAAATGGAAATGCACGAAAATGATGTAATGACACTAACATATGGCGCAGAAGAAGCCACAAAAATAGTGGGCTGAGTTGGGACAACTGTAACAACCGTCTGAACAATGGGAATCGGGGTAGATGGACCTGACACAAACGACCCCGAAGAAAGAGCCTCAATAATAGACCATAATGGGTTCTGGTAGAAGGAAGCACCAAAAATTATGTCCCAAAGTATGATAACAAGTCAGGAAATACTGAGAATAAGGCCAAGTCATCTCATAAGGAAAATTTTCAGGAGGGAATTGATACTCTCAGTGGATATGAGAGTATCTTCACTACTAATATGACTCGAGGCATCCATGTCGAATGAAGGCATGATGTTAGGGAAAAGTTGAAGAGTGGTAGATGGAAAGGCAGTAGACAATGGTGTTGCAGGCTATTCCGAGCGTTGAGGGGGATCCTCTCTTAGAAAGAAAAAAGGCATCTAGGGGCTTATAGTTGATATAAAATGAATCTTCAGGGGGAGACTAAGTGGCAATAGGTTGAATGCTCAAGATGAGAGCACCCTCGAAGCTTTGAGTCCAAATAGAAGGGGGTGTCTCTGAAGAGACTCTGGGGAGAGGCTCTTCACCACGAGGTAATGAAGAGGAGGATGAAACGAGTGGTTTCGCCATGGTGACTTTGTCTTAAAAGAAGAAGAGGAAAAGGAAGACTAATTCGAGGCTTTAACAACAATAATTAAGGAATTACTCATGATCCGACCAAGAAATAGCTTAATGCGCGTGTGGTGTAATCATGGGTAATTAATTTTATGACATTGAAACAAGACTCTGTATTTTCAATTTTTAAGAGTCGAGAAAAGGACGAAAGGTGACAATAGTCGCTTTCAATTTGAACGAGTTCGAAATGACAAGCACTTGATGATCTTTTCAATTTAAAGAGTCACAGAAAGACCAAAATGAATACTCAGTAATTATAGGAAAAAGGGTATACCAAGCTCCTATGAACTGCAATATACACCTTGGTGATCAAATGAAAGAGAAATGACCAAGGACTTTGTTGGGTCCCTATGATTTGCAAGATTGGCAAGAACAACTCTGTAGGGAACCACATCAGACTGCTTTGGAGTTCAAGGACCTAGCCTTCCTGGACTCAGAGAGGGCTCTTTCTATGTCAATGTTTGTAAATTATTTATCATTATGCTCATGTTTTCTGATTTTAGGCTAGTTATGAAGTTCTAGGAATGTTTTTTTTGTTTGGTTGATAAATTAATTGTGTGATTAATTGATTGAGTGTTTGAGTTAAATAGATAGACTACGGGCATAATTAATCCATTGGGCTATGGATTCATTAAAGGATTTATTTTTTCATCAAATCTGCAAGGGTTTTCATAGGGCAAGCTAACTATATCAAGTGGGTCTCTTATATTAGATGAAAGATGAAATTACAGTAAGTTGTGAAATCAGTAAAACTAAAGGGAAATTAAGAATCCTTTAACCATACTTCAACAAGAAAATACTTTTAGGTAACTATTTAAGAAGAACCAAAGGCTAGGGAAAACCATAGACTTCTTTGGCCAAACTCTACTGAGTAAACCTTGAGACAACAATCCAACAATCCTAGAGAGCAGTTAAGAATTCTCTAGTTATTTCTTTCAGACAAAGAAGACATTCAAGATAACAATGAGTGAAACTAAAGAGCAAGATACACCTGTCTTATTTAATCAAACTTCTAAAATACCTTCAAAGCAATATTTTAAGACAAACCAAAGGACAAGGAAAACCATATACTTCTTTGGCTGGACTCTACTAAGTAAACTTCAAAGAAGACCTTAAAAATAACATTTCAAGCAAAACCAAAGGACAAGGAAAACCATAGACTTCTTTGGCTGGACTCTACTGAGTAACTTTCAAGGCAACAAGCTTGGTGGAACTAAAGAGCAGGACGACCCTAAATTCTCTAATCAGACCTTGCAGAAGAAAACACTAAGATGAAAGAAGGCAGACATAATTAAGGTGCCTAGACAACATATCTTAATCTAAATTTTCTCTTCGTTTATCAGAGAAATAATGGACAATATGGAAAACAGAAGTGAAAAATTGACAAAGAGGGATAACTTCACCATTAAAATAGCTCAAGAAATCCTGTGAATGTGCTTGTATTACTAATGTCCAAAACACTTACATTACTCTAGTGCAATAATTCCTATAGCTCAGAGGCTAATCGAATCCAGCTTAGCGACTCCTTGAGAAAATAGCTTAGCAACAACAAACCAACCAACCAACACTAAAAATGAATAATACATGCAGTATTTATCTGCAAAATGAGGAGGTTTCCCTAACCTTGGGTGACAGATTTGTATTTATTACATAGTTAATGTATATTTTACCTTTGAGACTATGCAAGGCCCAAATAAAAATATCTGTGACTGACTCACTGTAATAATAACTTCTTAATTTACTGCTGAGCTAACTTTTGGGATATATTTGACTTTTATGGCTTTGTATTAACTTTCCAATAACTTATGAGTTGCTTTAAAATATCTCTGACTGTTTCAATAACTGTTGCTTCTTTTATTGAACCTGTAGGTCTCCAAAGTGTTTTGAAGAAGTAATTGTTGTTTTGCTTTAGAATTCCGGCTTTGTTTCCTTTGTTTATTTGTCTTCGATCTGTCTTCTAGTTTTTATTTGTTTTAAGCCTGGATTTATCTTTTCTTTAATGTTGATTTGTCTCCTAAACTTTGCTTTCTTATTTTAATTATCCTAATCTTCTTTTGTCTCTGATCTTTGTCTTTTAATCATGTTTCTTCATCCTTAACCTTTGATTTCATCTTTAATCCTTTAACCTTTCACCGTCCAAGTCTCTTTGACTATGTTCTTCCTTTTCCCTTTATCTCTACGTTATTAACTGTGACTGTCTTTGAGCCTTGTTTGATCTTTTATTCTGTTGATCTCTGACTGTCACTATGAATTCTTGCTGCCTTTGGAATGTTTTGAATAACCATAAATGGTCATGATCCATTGATGATTATGCTTGATCTTACGCTCCCAGTCACTTAGATGAACAAAACTCATTGGATCGTCACCCAGAGAGTTTGTTTGGACGTTTTTAGGACCTTAGAAATGCAAACCCATGCATTTATACCTTGATCACCTACACATTAAAATCAATTTATTAATTAAAACCCGTGTTTGTAGATTTCTGCGTTTGTTTGGGCTTTTCGGAGCATTTGTAGAGGTTTGACAGGCGGACGAGGTTTATCGCATTAACACAGGGTTTGAATCATTTGAAAGGGGGGTTAATGGTTTTGCGATAGGCGCGGAGGATGTAAAGCAGTTTATCCTATGAGGCGAAGGTGGTAAATGGTAATGGAGGGGGGCGTGCGATGCCATAGAATGAGCACCATGTGGTAGGAGGGGACAGTAATGAAACTGCCCATATCATAAGGTTTAGGGTTGTTAACCCTTGGTTATGTGGGGGTGCGATAAAGGTTTGAGGTTGTCAGATCAAAGGGAAGAGATTTGACGGTGATCAGGTTGGGATGAAGCGGCAGGTTAGTTTGAATGGTGGGGCCCGAGGGTTACATGGCGGAAGGCTTATTATAGCGCAATGTTTGGTATAATGTGGGGCCCAGGGTTTATTTAAGCGGGGGCACTTAGATATAAGGTTGGGGCGAAGGTTATATGGGAGCGGAGGATCCTTGTTTTTAAAGCGGGGGGCTAAAGAGCATATAGGGGTAGGGTTTATAAATAAACATATTTTACTTAAAGGGAGGTCCAAATGATAAAATAAGTATAGTTTGGTTTTAAAACAATGTAAAAATGATTTTTTACATTGTTTTGAGAAAAGAAAGGAAATGAATGAAGGGGGAGGGGTTTTTAATGAGGGAAATGGGGTTTAAATGGGTAAAATGGAGTGTTGGGTAGGGAAAAGGGGTGAGAAGAGGGTTTTTAGGATCAAAACATGGAATTTCAGTAGCATCAGGGTATTTTGAAAGAGGAAAAATGAGAGATAGTGGATAGGTAAAATAAAGATAATGAAGGCAGTGAGATTTCTGAAAATAGCTGATAATCAAAGAATGCTATTTTCAACAGATTTAGAAAATCCATAGTCACCTAGTGATACTATAAAATACAGGAGGATATCAGTGGCTCTAGCTGGGGAGGGAAACTCCTTTAGGAGGTTTCAAGAACCTTAGAGTTCAGATCTATGGAATTTGTAGACCAGTGCCTTGTTTGCTCTTGGCAGATTTTTCATTCTGCAATCTCTGATCTGTTGTTGTTCTTGGTAATTATGACCTTCAAAACTTGAAAATTATGCTTTCTCCAACTCAATTCTACCTACCCATAATTCTATTCTAACATTTTTTCTTCATTTGGGTGCATTTAGACTAGCAAACCTTTGACATCATTTTTCTTTTGAAAGAAAAAAACTATCTATTTCTACCCTTATATCATCCAAAGGCTCAGATTATATTGATGAGCTCTTTTATTCTCTACCTAGTCTACTTATCTGTCAATTTTAAACAATTTGACATATTTTCATTCTCTATCTACGAAATTTAAAGCATGACTAAATCAATATTAAGCAATTTGATTGTCATGAAATTGTGGCATTTTGGACAAGCTACACACAACATTTATTTTGCAAAAAGTAAATTTGAAACTGAGGGATTTGGTTTGGAATTTTTCATTTATCATTCATCCCTTACTTTTCTCTTTCTTGGTTCAGATTTATACTTTGGAACCAATGTCTTCTCTAATCTACTGATAAGCCAAGTTTAGACAGTTTCGAAAATCTTCATTTTCTACCTTATCAGCAAAAAATTCAGAATTTTTTCAATCATGATTAAACTGTATGACTGAACAAGACTTCCTTTTCAAAAGTAGTGGCATTTGGACTTGCACACTTTCAGAGACATTATTTTTTGGTATGGGGCCTTACCTTTTTCTTTTATCTGCCCTCTTTTATGCTTTTTGTTTCTTTTTGTCTCCTTTTGTAACACTTTTATGAGATTTTGTTTCAGAAATGATATATACAATGATTGAAACCTTAAACTGAGAAATTAAACTGAAATAATTCTTGAGCATCCTGCCATTGACAGGACCTCCAAATAATTCTGTTCCATCCATTTCTTGTAGGAAAAATGCATTATTACCTCTTGCTGTATGGATGATGTATGGACCTTTCCATAGATTGTCAAATTTTCCATGCTTGCCTTTTTCCTCTCTTCTTGAATCCCACTTCAGCACTTTGTCTCCAATGCTGAAATAATTTGCCTTGGTCCTTTCTTCAAAAATCTTCTTGATGTTTTACTACACTTGCTGGTTTTTTTTGTACACTTCTTCTCTCATTTTCTATAGCTGGACAGTTTGGTTTATTCTCCTTTGCATATCATTTTCTTTAGAGTGTACCTCTTGAATGAGTTTCATTACTGGCACTCTTAAGCTTGTTGGGAAGACTACATTTTCTCCATACACTAGCTAATAGGGTGACATACCAATTGATTTTTTATTTGTTAATCTGTCTACCCATAGTGCATGTACTAGTTTGTTGTGCCATGACTTTTTTTTTCACTTCCAACAACTTCTTGATGATGCCATTTACCAAGATTTTGTTTGAGGATTTAGCCAACCCATTACCTTGAGGGTAATACGCTATTGAATGTCCCAATATAATCTGATATTTGTGGAAAAATTCCACCATTTTCTTGGATCTAAAGGCAACAACGTTGTCAGTAATGATTTTCCTACAACAACCAAATCTAGATAAAATGTGGTTTTCAAGGAATTTGAGAATTACTGAGTCTGTGGAAATCCTAGAAGGAATGGCTTCTATCCACTTTGTAAAATAGTCAATTCCATTAAGGATCCATTTGTGTTGGGCAGGGGAAGAAGGATGGATTTCTCCAATGAAATCAAGACCCCATTGTTGAAAAGGAGCTTCAACAGAGATAGGCTGTAATGGCAATGGAAACAGTTTTATTTTGCCCTAAAATTTTTGGCATTTATGACAGGCAACTACCATTTTATGGATGTATTGAAAGAGGGCGGGCCAATAGTAATGAGCTCTAAGGATTTTATTGACAGTGCTTTTCCAATAGAGGTGGCCTCCACATTCTCCTTCATGAAATTCATGCATAATCCCATCTGCATCTTCTTCAAGAAAACATTTAAGCAATATAACACCATCATTTTTCCAATATTAAATTTTATCTAGAATGCAGAAATTCACATCTTTTAACTTCAAGAATCTAGCCTTTGTTTTGGTCAAACCAAGAGGAAAATTTAGATTAAAAATCACATATAATATATCAGCATACCAAGATGAGTTCAAAATTTTTTCCTCAATAGGTGGAGTTGCCAACTCCTCTTGTTCATCTAATGCATTAATCATATTGATGCCCAGTGCTTGAAAATTTGTTTCAACCATGAGTTTAGCCAGTCCTTGCCCTTTGATTAGCTTGGTGGGATTGATTTCCAGATCATATTCTAATTTGACAACAATCCACTTACCTCTTTTTCCATCAGGATCTTGTGTCAAGATGTCTTTGACCACTGTGTGAGGGACAAATGCAATGATGTGTGAGTGAAGAATGTATACTCTGAAATCCTTCAATGCCTTGATTAAGGCAAAGGCCTATTTTTTCAATTATATTATATTTCAGAGGTGCATCTCTTTGTGCCTTGCTGAAAAATGTTATGGGTTGCTCCTGTCCTTTTATATTTTTCTGTGTTGAGATTCAACAAGAAGATGAGCTTAGTGAAAAGTAAGCACCTTCACTAAGTGGGGCCTGCAGGCTATTTTTAGGTGTATGTCTATTTTTAGACATGGTGATAATATTCTATAAGTTGCAGGATGCTATTTGTAGATGGTTGGTCAAATGTGGAAAATAGATGAAATTCTATTTTTAGAATATTGGGCGAAGTCTATTTATAGATCGTCGATCTAAAAATAGGTGCATGTCGATTATTATTAACCCTTAATAATAATCCGACAATAAACATCAACTTATTCTCTTGGAGCACTTTATTTCAGTGAACAAATTTGGCAAATCAGTGGGCTGAAGGAATTACGCAATTCCTAGGGTTTATTGGTGGCTCATGCATGGAGGACTTAGTTAGAACTGAAGTGGCAAAGTTATGACAGAGTTGGAAGAGTAGTTATAGGAGTTGTTATTTAGTTTAACTCAGTTAAGTGAGTTAAACTCAGTTGAGCTAGTTGTATCTAGTCTAACTGAAAGATACACTAGTGAGAGTTAAGTGAATTAATTAGTTAATTAATTCACAACTAATAACTCACTAACAACTGAACAAATACAATAGTTAACTACTTGCATGTCATTTCCAGTGGAGACCCAGTGGAGAGATACGTGAAAGGGTGAGATGGACTATCTGTTGTGACTATAGTGATGCATTCAATGCATATGACACAAATTGGAGTTTCCAATGAGGATTGCGCCATCAAGGCAAGGCCAATTAAAATTCATTCAAGGGTCTTCTTCAGCATGGATTGTGTAGTGGAGGCAGGATGTCAGGAGGTAAGAAATTGGTGCATAGATATGCAAATTTCTACATGACAGTGTGTAATGAATCTACATTGTACTGAGAGCTTGATGTACTAAGCTTTGTATGAGATTATTACATGATTCCATTGATATACATAATATATGATAGTTGGGGTTTTTAGATTTAATCTTTCCCATTAAACGACTGTGTTTATGTGCGATTGAATTTTTTCACATGTGTTTGCAATTGAGTTTTAAATTTCCGCAAGTTTAATAGTGGAAGGATTTTGTATTTAGCAAGAAGATAAATATTGTCAGATCAGGAGAATCTGGTAATACATCAGTATTAATAAATTTCTACATGGTATCGAAGCAGTATTGATCACTAGATATTTCAATTGTGAATAAGTGATGAGTTTTGTGCTGGTGGAAAATTTGAATTTGCTGCAGAAATTTCTTAGTGCGACAGTTGAGTAATCATTGAAATGTCTTTCAATGGGTTGCGATTGGAGTATGCCCTTGAGGATAGCTCAAATTACATGGCCTGGAAGGATAGGATGGAGGTGCTGCTTGAATATAATGGGTTAAATGATTTCATCGATAATGATGTTCCTAAGCCTGCTTCTACCGATGCTGCAGGACTCGACGCATGGCAAAAGAAGGTAGCAAAGACAAGAAGAATTTTGTTGGAAGGTGTGAAGGACCATATTGTGTCAAGCCTTCATGGGAAAGCCACTCCATTTGAAATGTGTAAGGCTTTGACAGATCTTTTCCAAAGCAGCATTGACCTGAGGAAGTTGGTCCTGAAATATAAGCTCAGAAAAATAAAAATGGAGAAGGGCGACAGTATTCCAAAATATCTCACGAAGTTTTTCCATTGTAGGGATGAACTAGGAAGTGTGGGGATTACTATTGATGATGATGACTTGGTGAGCTTGGCTCTCCTTGGGCTTCCAAAGAGTTGGCATAGCTACGAAGACTCTGTCAATGGACGGGAGAAAATACCGGGTTGGGAGAGACTTTGGTCGGATCTTGTGCAAGAGGAGATAAGGCGAAGTACCAGGAATAGCTCTTCATTGAAGAATGATGATGAAGAGAATTTTGGTTTGGATGCAAAATAAAGGAAAGGAAAGGGGAATAAATCCCATCCAAAATTTGAGGCTAAAGGCAAGAAGATGGATTTTTCCAAAGTGAAGTGTTTTCACTGTCATGAACATGGGCATCTCGCCACTAACTGCCCACAGAAAAAGAAGAACAAGAAAGCTATTGGAGCTATAGCTGGAGAGGCCTTAGCCTCGCAATTTGAACTTGATTTCTCTTTGATCGCATGCTTGGTTTTATGTTCAATGGGATCGGTGTGGTATCTTGATAGTGGTGTGTCTTTCCATATAACGGGAGACAAGGAGTTGTTTAGTGACTTGGAGGAGAAGGATCTTCAAATGCATATAGAGATGGGCGACGATGGCAGATACGATGCAACCAGCATTGGAACCATTACCTTTGAGAGGGATTCAGATAAACCATTTCTATTGAAAGATGTTATGCATGTTTCAGGTCTAAAGAAGAACTTGGTCTCGGTCCCAATGTTGGAAGACAGAGGTTATGACGTTGTTTTCAGCGAGGGAAAAGATTTCCTGTGACATAAAAAAACTGGTTAAACCAAGAGGATAGGGATTTGAGTTAAGAATATCTACAAACTGGAGGTAGATGGCTACATAGCAAATGATGGGCAAAGCAGAAGAAGTGGTGATCTGGGATGAGGGCGAATTATGGCATAGGAGATTGGGCCATCTTAACCATGGCGCCTTGAAGATTTTGCAGCAGATTTCTACTAGACATCCCAAGGGTAATATTGCACAATAAGATCAATGCAAGGGATGTACTATGGGTAAGTTTGTGAAGACCACCTTTCATGAGAATGAGAACCATGCTTCGGTGATCCTGGAGAGAATTCACACAGATGTGTGTGGACCTTTCTCGGTTGCTTCAACAAAAAAACACAGGTATTATGTTATATTTTTTGACGAATATTCTCGTAGATGCTGGATCTTCTTCATGCAGAAGAAGAGAAAAACATTCTCAAAGTTCTGTGAGTTTAAAGCATTGGTAGAGAAGGAGTCGGGGAAGCAAGTGAAGGCTCTACGGAGCGATAATGGTGGTGAATATATCTCGAACGAATTCAAAGACTTCTGTAGCAAAGAAGGAATTTGAAGAGAACTCATAGTGCCTCATAACCCCCAGCAGAATGGGGTTTCGGAGAGGAAGAACAGAATGATCGTGGGTATTGCACGAGCTATGTAGCATGACCAGGGCCTACCGATGCACTTATGGGCGGAAGCATGCAACACTGCGATTTATGTGCAAAACCGTTGTCCTCATAGAGTACTTGGCATGAGTACACCTGAAGAATATTTTACTGGTCAGAAGCCTGATATTTCTCATTTGAAGATTTTTGGATCATCTATTTACATTCATGTGACAAAGGACACCAGGAAGAAGTTAGAGCCAATTACAGAAGTTTGGATATTTGTGGGGTTCACATAAACACCCCATCATTATAGTGTGTATTTTCCAAACAGTCGAATGACTATGGTGCAATGGGATATAAAATTAAATGAGGTGAAAGCCATGAAGTTGTTGCTTGAGAGGGAGTTACACTTGCATGCAGAGGAGGAACTTCTTGTTCTAAAAGATGAACCTCCAGATGTGGATCGGCCATAGGAGGAAGTTCATGGAGTGGAGGAGTCCACTCATGCAGAACCAAACATCAGAACTAGCAGAAAGTGTACCATAGAAGCTGAGAGACTGAAGCTTGATGCGGAAGAGAATGTAGGAGTCCCTACATCACAGCGCAGACAGAGACAGTCACCTGACCGATTTACTAGATACATGGCTCTTATGAGCAAGTGTATTGTGACAGAGTCATCTTCTTTTGAAGAAGCAGCGCAGGATCCCACATGGGTAGATGCCATGGTGGAGCAGTATGACTCCATTGTCAGAAATAGTGCTTGGGAGATTGTTCCAAGGCCGGTGGATAAATGAGTGGTAGAATCGAAATGGATCTACAAGGTAAAGAAAGCTACTGATGGGAGCGTCGAGAAGTATAAGGCAATATTTGTTGCTCAAGGCTTCTTACAGATCGAGGGGATTGATTATGAAGAAACCTTTGGACCTGTCGCACGATATTCTTCCATAAGGACCATCCTTGCTCTCTCAGCACAGATGGGTTGGCACATTCATTAGATGGATGTGAGGACTGCGTTCCTTAATGGGATCATTGAGGAATAGGTGTACATTGAGTAGCCTGAAGGATTTGAGATCTTCAGCAGTGAGTCGCATGTGTGAAGACTCAAAAGAGTGTTGTATGGGCTAAAGCAAGCACCACATGCTTGGTACACACAGATCGATAGCTATTTCACTAGACTTGGCTTCACCAAGAGTGAGGCGGATGAAAACCTGTACCAAATTGTGGTAGAGGGTAAGATTTTAATCATTGTTCTTTATTTTTATGATTTAATACTAACGGGTGATGAGCAGTTGATACACTCATGCAAGGTAGATCTTGCAAAGGAGTTTGAGATGAAATATTTGGGCCTCCTTCATTATTTCCTTGGATAGGAAATATGGCAGCGAGAAGGTGAACTGTTTGTGTCTCAAGGAAAGGATGCTCAAGAGATACTTGGTAAGTTTCACATGGAGGACTACAAGCCCATGGATACTCCTCTTCTAGGAAATTGGAGGAAAGAGGATGCTACATCGGCAGAGGTAGTGGATGCCACTATTTATTGACAGTTGTTGGGTTCGCTCATGTATTTAGTTAATACAAGACCGGACATATGCTATGTGGTGAACCAGCTTTCACGAGCGATGGTTAAGCCTACCAAGCTCTTTTGGAAGGCATGAAAGCATGTCCTAAGGTATCTCAGGGGCACATCTGAGTATGGGTTATGGTACAAATAGACAGATGAGGTGAAGTTGCATGGGTTCACGGATGCAGACTGAGCAGGCAGCCCAACGGACAAAAAGAGCACATCAGGAGGGGTTTTCAATATCGGATCTATAGTAGTTTCTTGGTACAACAGGAAACAAAGATCTGTGGCACTCAGTTCAACAGAAGAAGAATACATGGCAGCAAGTCAAGCTACATGTGAGGCTATCTGGATGAGGAAGATCCTGTTCAGTTTGTTCGGTTCACATTTAGATCCTACAATGATACATTGTGATAATTAGAGTTGCATTAAACTCTTGATTAATCCTGTGTTTCATGATATATCTAAAAATATTGATATACGGTATCATCATATCAGAGATTGTGTGTAGCGGAAGATCACGTTGCTTTAGTACATTCCTATGGAAGATCAGGATGCAAATATTCTGACGAAGGCGCTCGGCAGGAGAAAATTCGAATACCATAGAGGCAGGATCGGGGTGAAGGATAATCCCTATCTTGTTGAGAGGGAGTGTTGAGATTCAACAAGATGATGAGCTTAGTGAAAAGTAAGCACCTTCACTAAGTGGGGCCCACAGGCTATTTTTAGGTGTATGTTTATTTTTAGACATGGTGAGCATATTCTATAAGTTTCAGGATGCTATTTGTAGATGGTTGGTCAAATATGGAAAATAGATGAAATTCTATTTTTATAATATTGGGCGAAGTCTATTTATAGATCGTCAATCTAAAAATAGATGCATGTCGATTATTATTAGCTCTTAACAATAATCCAACAATAAACATCAACTTATTCTCTTGGAGCACTTTATTTCAGTGAACAGATTTGGAAAATCAGTGGGCTGAAGGAATTATGCAATTCCTAGGATTTATTGGTGGCTCATGCATGGAGGACTCAGTTAGAACTGAAGTGGAAAAGTTATGACAGATTTGGAAAAGTAGTTTATGGAGTTGTTATTTAGTTTAACTCAGTTAAGTGAGTTAAACTCAGTTGAGCTAGTTGTATCCAGTCTAACTACAAGATACACTAGTGAGAGTTAAGCGAATTAAGTACTTAATTAATTCACAAATAATAACTCACTAACAACTAAAAAAATATAGCAGTTAACTACTTGCATGTCAGTTCCAGTGGAGACCCAGTGGAGAGATAGGTGAAAGGGTGAGATGTACTATCCGTTGTGACTATAGTGATGCATTCTGTTATCACTATAATTTTTTTTTCCAAACTTGGAAAATTTGCCTTGTTCCTAGTCATAGTTTTTAGATAGGTGTGAAGTCATGTTAAGTTATTAGAGGTTAAGTGATAGGGTTAGAGTCTCATTTCCATTCACAAAATAAAGTCTAATGGCCTTATTTCATACCTTGAAAGTCTCATACCATGTTTAGAGAGTCAAATTTTAAACCATTTTGAAATTTTTTTGATAAAGCCACGAAACCACATTTTCCTAACGCAGACAGTGTTAAAAAATACTTTTGCGCTATGAAAACGCTGCTCAAGTCATAGCACAAAACCTTGAAATTGCATTGAGCGCACTACGAAATCGGGGATTCGTAGCATGTCTTGTCAGTTATCAAATCCACCAAAATTCCGTTAATATTCATGATTAGGTGTTAGCCACGAGTCTTTTCTCACACATGCAACCATTCATAGCCATCATAACATTCGTTTGAGGTCATTTGTCTTATGTCATTTTCAAATTTGAAAGGGGATGGTTTTGGTTTTATTGTCTCATGCAAGAAACACATGATGCATACCCTCTTCCAAATGGTAAGCTCATGGTAACTAGAAACCAAAGCTTCTCTTTCATTCATCAAGTGAGGCAATGTCTCTAATCAAGCGAGGTAGTTTACTCTAAAATCAAGCGAGCCTGTTGGTTACAGGTTTTCAAAAAACACACAGGAATTTCAAGGAAAGGATGACAGAGGAAAGAAAGAATCACAGGTCAGGCCACTATTTAAGGACGGAGCCTGAAAGCATAGAGGCTCTAACCAAAGACAAATCAGTTGAGGAGGCCTTCAAGAAGGCAGGATGTTGGAAGTTCTGTGAAAAATTGTAGGGAGGTCATAATCAAGTGAAAAAAGAGTTTTCTCTTCATTTCATAGGTTCGAATACAAAGGTTGGTCTCTTAAACTTGACAATTTCCCCTGAAATTATATCATCAGTGACAGAGATTCCAAGGGGAGAAGAAAGATGGTTCAAAAATTTCAGGTTTGAGATGGAACCTTGTAAAAATTTTCTGAAGCCAGGGTTTGAAGAGATAGATTTAACTAAAGCAGTGCCAAGAAGCTACATCAAGAACACCTATGCCAATCTTCTCTACAACATTCAAAGTTATTTCACCTGTGAGGGAAGATACCATAAAGTGTATTCTTATCATTTCAAACTCTTGTTTCATTTTACTGGAATTATTTCTTTGGATTTGCCTTTCTTCTTATTTCGAAGTTTAGCTAAGATGGCAGATAAAGTGCAAATGAAAGCTCAATACTATGAAACTTCACTTTTCCATCATGGTCTAATTAAATTGATAGTTTGCACTATTGAATCGATAAGCAGAGAATGTCTACATTTTAGTTTGGGTGGGCTTACAAGGAGCAGGTATTAGCCCTAAGGCCAAAGAAAAATCATCATTAGAAACCAGTGACCCTGCAGAGACAAGATCAAAAATATTTGTCAAGTTAAAGCCTAGAAAGAAAGTGAAAGAGCCAGAGATTAAAACATCAGTGATTATTCAAGAAACCCCTCAACCTACACAAAAGAGAACAACTAAAGTTAAGGAAACAGTATAGGAACAGTCGACCAAAAAATCAGCCCAGAAAAGATTGACTAGAAGTCAATTAGAAAAGGAAAATGGAAAAACAGTGGTTTAAGAACAAGACCCAGGTTTAAAGGGTAGTTTGAATGATATTCTATAGGCTATTGATATTGAGGAATCTCCTTTAGTTCAGGGATATTTTATAAGATTGGACGAAGGGAAATCTAAGAAGATGAAATATTCCAAAAAGCTAGATTTCGATGATGAAATTTTAGAGTTTGTGTTCAAGCCCAGAAAGCATTTAAATAGAAAATAAAAAAGGTTTCAAGGGATGGATATGGAGTTGGATAAAGCAGGGGAAGTTTCAAATGTTTATGAGGAACCCATAGAATTCTCATCACCAATGCCTAAAGATGACAGAAACAGAGTTTTCAATACTCAAAGAGAAAAGAGCAGTTATGAAGGAATTAAAGAAAGGTTGAGATTAGCTAATCTTGAAATTGCTAAGCTTAAGAAGAAATCAAGAGCACATTCTATTGAGAAGACAAACTTTGACAGAATAAGGGCTCTGTGGGAGGTTGAAAAAGTTTCCCAAACTGAAACAGTCAGCAGTGAAGCCCAGTACTTTACTTGGACTGTCCCTGCAATCAATTTAGAGGCAAGGTTTATGAGGAAGATAAATTTCAAATTGCGGGCTACCAACAAGAGATTGAAAAGGCAGATTGAAGATCTTGAAATCCAATTGACAAATTCTGAAGGTCAGCTACAACAGAGATAGAACAAGAGTAGTAAGTGACAAATCCTTAATACAATTTTGTTTTTGGTAAGGACATCGCTTTTTGAAGACATTGAAAAGTTGAATTATTTTGATTGTTAAGGCCTATTAACATCGAGGAAATCATTAAAATGTTGTAGATACTCTTAAAATCTGAAGATTATGTAAAGACTGTGTAAAAAGAATATACACAACATTTTCGTAGCGCACTACGAAATTGCTATAGGTGCATTTTTGAACATTTTATAAGGGTTTTGAAAGGTAAACAAGTTTCATTTCCGAATTTTGTTGCTACTGGTGGTTGGAAAGGGTTCACAAATGGAATTCCAAGTCTCAAGGCAAAAGAAATTGGATGTTTGTGAGAGGTTTACAAAAATTCAAATTCTACGCTATGAAAACAGCTGCTCATTTCGTAACGCAGCTATACCATATATCATTTTACTTTTTCAAAGGCTAATTTTCTGTACAGGTGGAAAGGAATGGTTTCATGGAAATGAAAACACATGTCACTTATCTTAAAGGGTCAACATTGCTAGAAAAAGGGGCTCAAAGATCATCAAAGAAGGAAAAGGCTAAATGATAGGAAACATGTCCCCTGTTTTTTAGGGCAAGTAAGACATGAACCAACATGATAGCATAACAAGATGGGAGGCCTCATCAAGGTCGAATATATGGAGGAACAACTGTCAGAGATATTATTTACGTCTTAGATAAGGTTGTTAGACATAATAAGGAGTTTTAGTCCTATTTGTTTTAGGACTTCTAGAAGTGAGAGTTAACTGTCAGATGTAATTAATAGTCTATTTTAGGAGAAAATAGGTGTCAATCTAAGAAATTTGAATTCTCTTCATGATGGGTAAGGGAATCCAAGATTGTAGTCATGAATCTATAAGATAGATGAGGTCGAATTGCTAAAGGTTGGAAATTTTCATTAACACGCAAACTATGTCACTATAGCAGACAGTGTGTTTTTATCTTAATACAGATATTGGCTTACTACTCAGGATTCACAAAGAGTTTTTAATGTTTGATCTTCCTATGGCTTTCCTTATCTACTTATTTGCAGTGGTATGAACATATGTTACTTATAATTCATTGGAAAATTCTCTAACTTCTTGCATATGTTTGTAAACTGTGTTTTGTTCACTCAGTTACTATTTTGCTGATATATCTAAAAACTCTGAAATGCCCTGACTTCCATGATAAGCTAATATTGGTGTTTTGTGGAAACATGCCTTGACTCCATAGCCCAATAGATGTTTGTTGATCAGTGATTCAACCAGTCATACACTTTTATCCAATTTATTCCTAGATTTATCCATCTAATCCTTAATTCAAAATCTTAAACCTAGTGAGAGAGCCCTCTCAGGTTGAGGAGGCTAAGCCTCAACTAAAAGTCTGGTTTGAAATAGTTACTCAGATTCTACTTGATTAGCAGCCTATCAGGGTCAAATTTTGTGATAACATTTTGGTGCGTCTGATAGGAACCTGAAGATTATTCATTCCTGAAATCAAGAAGCTGAACTTCTAAAGGTAGCAGGAGCTTAGAAAGTTTTCGAGGCTGAAATCTACCTTGGTGACTCCATACATTTTGAAAAGTTTAAAGGTGGCTTCGAGAAGGAGATATACACGGAGAAATCCTGATCCTAATCCACCTACTGCCGTGGACAATCCAAACACTATTTAAAGAGGCAGTTAAAGAATTTCAGAAATATCAGGTACTCCATCTCATTCGAAATATTTCTCCTTTGAAATATTAAGAAGTCCTGAAGACAAAAGAGTTGATGATAAAATTCATAAAGTGTTTTTCAGATCAGAAAGTGAAAAGGAATTCATTGATATTATCTTAGACTTGCAAAGGAGGGGAATTGACACTTCAGCCCTAGTAACCCAAGAGGACAAAGAGGAATTTTGGGAAGCTGTTACCTCTGAGCTGTTGCTAGAAAAAGAGTCTCTAGATAAACTTAAATAACTTGACCCTTTTGAAGTCTTACTAAAATCCAAAGTTGGTTTTCCCCTTCCAAATTGGAGCTCAATTGTCAGTGGCTTGCAGAAACCAAGTAGTCCTCCTCATATTAGTTCTTCATCTTATGTTTCTGTCATTCCTAAAAATACTTTTCATCCCTCAAGCATGGCTGCTCCTGCTAGGTATGCACCACTTGTACTCCCTGTTGTTTTGCATGATCTTCCTAGTAAATACGCTGCTAGGATCCCTACTTGGGGTAGTGATGAAGAAATTACAACAGAGGAATATGTAGATAGATTTAATGATTTTATAGACAGGGAATAAGTTGATGATGAAGATGTGAAATTAAGGTTGTTTGCACAGATTTTTATTGGTGAAGTTAGAAAATGGTTTAAATCCCTTGCACTAGGAAGCATTAGAAATTGGGATGAGTTTGAAGATAAATTTTTAAAGAAATGGGGAAACAAAACCAATCCAGTTCAATCACTTACTAAATATAATAGCCTTAGAAGGGTAGTTGATGATTCTGTCCAAAACTTTTCAAAGAGATTTAATAAATTTTTTGACTCAATTCTAGCTCATTTGAAACTTCCGAAAGCCTTGGCACAAATGAGATATGCTGAAGCATTTGATTATGAATTTTCTATCCTGTTGAGAGAAAGAGAATCACCTACACTTGCTGAAATGCAAAGTGATGCAGTTAGAGTGGAGGTAAACATGATAGCTGCTAAAAATTCAAAAATGGGAAAAATAAATTGAAATAAGAAGAGAAAACTTCCACTTCAACTTATGAAGATAAATTTGATTCAATGATGAAAACCATGGATAATTTGATGGATAGGTTGGCTCTTGGAAACACTTCATCTCCTCTTGTGCAACATGAACCTCAATTCAGAAATCCTCAATTCAGGAGGCCTCAGAATCAACAAAGGCCAAGAGAAAATAGAAATCAGCAGCTTGATCCTCCAGTGAGACCTCCTTTTCAGCAGAATTTGGTAGATGAAGAAGATGAGCCTGAAATTCCTGAAGAATCCATCCATTGTCTTGATGAAGAGATGTCAGGAATTTTCTTGACTAAGGAAGAGCATGATGAGTCAGATTTGGCTAACCAAGAGGGAGAATCGTCAGATTATTTTAAGGAATATCAGCATGCCATTTTTGATATGCAAAACCAATATAATCTCAAAAACAGAAATGCACCTAGCCTAAGAAATATGCTCCAAAGGTTGTTGAAGCTAGAAATGATACCCCAAAGGTTGTTGAAGGTAAAAAAGACACTCTACTTGGTAAGAAAGATACTCAACCTCCTCCTCTTATCAAAGAAGTTGAAAAATCCGTTTCTATTTTTAACCTTGAGAATGAGATTTCAAATATTAATATATCGGTCCCATTTAGTGAGATTCTCAAGGTAAATGAATATAGAAGCAAGATTTTTAAGTTGTTAAACTCACAACCAGGAGCTGCTGATATTTTGAATGTTCAAGAAGATAATCCTACTATATATTTGGGTCCAAGGATAGAAGATGAACAAAATGAAGAGTTTCCTCCTTTTTATGTGAGCATTAGTATTCATGATATGACTTTACATAATGCTATGTTGGATTCCGGGGCTTCGCATAACCTTATGCCCAAAATAATCATGGAAAGGATGGGATTACAAATCAAAAGACCATATAAGGATTTATTTTCCTTTGATTCAAAAAGAGTTCAATGTATTGGTCTAATCAAGGATGTTGTTGTTGGTCTAACAAAAATCCCAGCAAAGACGTTTGTTATGGACATTGTTGTGGCTGATGCTCCTCCAAAGTTTGGCATTCTATTGTCAAGATCATGGGCAACGAAAATCAAAGGCGCAATGCAGATGGACCTTACCTATGCCACTATTCCAGTTTTTGGTGAACAAAGGAGATTGTATCGGGAGACTAGAATGGTTTACATGGTAAGTAGCAAAGATAAGCCTCCGAATTTTCCTATTTATGCCTTTGATACTAATCTTGGATCTGCCATTCTTTTTAATGAGTCTGCTGATAGTGTTGATGAAGAAATAAGAGCAGAAAATCAACAAGTAATTGACAAACTGATAGAAGAATGGTGGTCACTGTATTTTGATGTATCAGCATGAAAAGAGGGGGCAGGAGCACGGATTTGGACTACAAGTCCAACTGATGAGAGTAAGTTTTACTCTTACAAACTGAATTTTGATTGCACAAACAACATGGCTGAATATGAGTCTTTGATTTTGGGTCTAGATCTTCTTAAAAAAATAAAGGCCTGAAATATTTCTGTTTTTGGAGATTCTGAATTGGTTATTAGAAAAGTGGAAGGTGTTTATCAAACAAAGGACGTAAGAATGAAAGCTTACAAAAATTTAGTTTTAGACATGTTGGAGAATTTTCAATCTTTTTCCTTCATAGTCAAATCTAGAGATCAAAATTCCATTGTTGATTCTCTTGCTGTCTCTGCAAGTCTCTTCATCATTCCTATACATTCAAATGAAAAATATGAGATTGAAGTTCATCATAGACCAGCCATACCGGACAATACCACAAACTGGCAAGTTTTTGAAGATGATCAACAGGTAACGAATTTTATTGAGCTGAAAGAAGAGTTTGAAAGTACTCATGTAGATCAGAAAAATATGTTTGTTGAGTCTAAAGGAAATTATGAAATTTTTCAATTGAAGAATAATGCAATACCAAAAGGTCTTATTCCTCTTGAGAAGCTTTTTGATCAAAATGATGTTTTTAAATCACCAAAATTACAAGCTGATGAAGAGGAAGTAGAGAGCTGTAATCTTGGTACATTAGCTTTGCCTAAAATGATAAAAATTTCAAAGTTTCTTTCAGCTGATATGAAATTCAAATATATTGAGATGATGAGGAGTTTTATGGATGTTTTTGCTTGGAGTTATGCTGATTTAAAGGAGTATGATCCTTCCATTATTTAGCATACTATTCCTATCAAAGAAAATGAGAAACCATTTAAACAGAAGTTGAGGAGAATCAATCCCCTTCTCATGCCATTGATTGAAAGGGATATTAAGAAACTCTTTGATGCAAAAATCATTGTCCCAATCAGATTCTCAAATTGGCTTGAAAATTTGGTACCGGTTAGAAAGAAGAATGGAGAAATCAGAATTTTTATTGACTTCATAAATTTGAACAAAGCATCACTAAAGGACAATTATCCTCTTCCCAAGATGGATACAATTCTGCAAAATATTGTTTGGTTCTCAAAGAATGTCAATGCTTGATGGTTTTTTAGGTTACAACCAAATTCTTGTACATCCAGATGATCAGGAGAAAACAACTTTCACAACACCGTGGGGCACATTCATGTACGCCAAGATGCCTTTTGGTCTCATGAATGCGGGAGCTACTTTCCAAAGAGCAATGGACATTTCTTTTTCTGAAGAAAAGGATAGGTCGGTGGTTTTTTATCTTGATGATATAACAGTCTTTTCAAAGAAAGAAGAAGATCATTTGAAACACTTAGAAAAGGTTCTGCTGAAATGTAGAAGGTTTGGTATTTCCCTCAATCCTACTAAAAGCATTTTTTATTTAACTTCAGGAAAATTACTTGGTCATATCATTTCTGAAGATGGAATTAGGATTGATCCTAATAGAGTTAATGCAATTCAAAAGGTAGATTTTCCAAGAAGTAGGAAAGAGATTCAATCATTTCTTGGAAAAGTGAATTTTGTTAGACGATTCATTCCTAACTTTGCTGAGATTGTCAAAGATATTACAAGAATGTTAAAGAAAGGAGTTGATATCAAATGGATAGCTGAAGCTAAAAAATATTTTGAGAAAATCAAGAAGGCACTCACATAAGCACCGGTACTCGTCAGCCCAGATTTTTCCAAAGAATTTCTAGTTTTTACATTTGCTTCCGAAAACACAATTGCTGGAGTTTTGCTACAAAAAGGAAAGAAAAGTACTTAACAACCTATTTATTTCTTTAGTAAAACATTAGCAAATTTTGAGCTGAAGTATAATATTCTAGAAAAACAAGCCTATGCTTTGGTGAAAGTTATAAAGGATTTTAGAATTTATATTCTGCATTCTCACATCGTGGCATATGTTCCAAGTGATGTGGTAAAGGACATTCTAACTCAGGCGGATCCTGATGGTAAGAGGGGAAAATGGATTGCCAAATTGCTGGAATATGATATAGACATCAAACCAACCAAGTTGGTGAAGGGACAAGGCTTGGCGAAACTAATGACTCAGTCAAATCTGGACTATCTGGACATAAATCTGAATGCAGAAATATCAAAAATTTATGATGTTGAAGAGGAAATGGTTGAAATTGAGGAGAAATACACCATTTATGAGTGGTATAAGGATGTGGTTTTTTTCCTACAACATCACAAGGCTCCCGCTAATTTAACAAAGTCCAAAGAAAGGTTTGTAAAGTTGAAATATTTAAGATATTTTGTATATGGAAGAAATCTGTTTTGGAAAGATACAGGAGGAATTTTGCTGAATTGTTTAATTGAAGAAGAGGCTGATAAAGTCATTGAAGAATTTCATAAAGGTGATTGTAGAGGACACCATTATTGGAAGGCTACAACAAATAAGATTCTCAGAGCAGGATATTTTTGGCCAACAATGTTTAAAGACATTTACAAAAAAATCGCTGCATGTCATGAATGCCAATTTTTTGAAGGAAGAAGAAAGCTTATACCTCTACCTTTGGTTCCTATCTATGTGGAAGCTCCTTTTCAGCAGTGGGGGTTAGACTTTATTGGAGAGATACATCCAACGTCATCAGGGAAAAATCATTGGATTCTCACAACAACATACTACTTCACCAAATGGATAGAGGCGATACCAACAAGGCAAACTAATGATTCTGTAATTATTTCTTTTCTAGAGAATAATATATTGTCTAGATTTGGCTGTCCCATGAAGATTATAATAGATAATGCTCAAGAATTTAAGTCCAAGAAAATGATAAATTTCTGCTATCAATACCACATCGCTCTTGGACACTCTACTGCATACTATCCGTAAGGGAATGGTCTTGCTAAATCATCAAATAAGAGCATTGTAAGAATCATCAAAAAGATATTGTAGGAAAAAAAAAAAGATTGGCACTTGAAGCTGAAGTATGCCTTATGGGATGATAGGATTTGTACAAAGAGGTCAATTGGGACCTCGCCATATGAACTTGTCTATGGTGCTGAAGCTGTTTTTCCGACATCACTTGGGGTACCAGTCATGAAGTTAATTCAAGGACTTGAAGAGGAACCAAATTCCATTCAGAGGAGGATCAACTAGCTGATAGCCTTCCAAGAAAAGATAAATGAAGTCTATGACAGCCATCAGCAAGTTCAAAACATAATCAAGAAAACATTTGATAAGAATATCAAAGAAGACATTTTCCAGCTACAAGACAAAGTGCTAAAATGGGAGGCCAAAATTGAGGAAAAGGGCAAGCACGGTAAGTTTGAGAATTTATGGAAGGGTCCTTTTAAGATTGTTGGTTTTCATGGGAAAAACACTTATATATTGTAGGAAATTGATGGAAGATCATATGTTGGAAGGCCTGTTAATGGCAGGTTCCTAAAGCATTATTCTTGCTGAAGTTTTATTAGTCACTCATGACATTGTACATATTCCATCTTTGTCAGTTTTATTGCTAATAATGACAAGCTGAAATGGAGATCTTAAGCCCAAAGTGAAGGCCCAAACAGTTTGAAGAAGATGCTTGTCAACACAAATTTCTGTTTTTATCAAAAATGGATAGCACCGGAGTCGCGGGTTTTTAGTGTACCACAGGGGCACACTATCCCAAGTGGAGCCACTGTTATCACTATAAAAAAAATTCCCAAACTTGGACAGTTTTCTTCTTTGTTCCTAGTTATAGTTTTTAGATAGGTGTGAAGTCATGTTAGGTTTTTTGAGGTTAAGTGATAGGGTTAGAGTCTCATTTCTATTCACAAAATAAAGTCTAACAACCTTATTTCATACCTTGACAGTCTCATTCCATGTTTAGAGAGTCAATTTTTAAACCATTTTGAAATTTTTTTGATTAAGCCACGAAACCACGTTTTCGTAGAGCAGACAGTGTTAAAAATTGCTTTTGCGCTACGAAAACGCTGCTCATTCCGTAGCGCAAAACCCTGAAATTGCATTGAGTGTGCTACGAAATCGGGGATTCATAGCATGTCTTGTCAGTTATCAAATCCACCAAAATTCCGTTAATCATTCATGATTAGGTGTCAGCCGCGAGTCTTTTCTCACACATGCAACCATTCATAGCCATTATAACATTCGTTTGAGGTCATTTGTCTTATGTCATTTTCAAATTTGAAAGGGGCTGGTTTTGGTTTTATTGTCTCATGCAAGAAACACATGATGCATACCCTCTTCCGAATGGTAAGCTCATGGTAAGTAGAAACCAAAGCTTCTCTTTCATTCATCAAGCGAGGTAGTGTCTCTAATCAAGCGAGGCAGTTTATCAAGAAAGGTAGTTCACTCTGAAATCAAGTGAGGCTATTCGTTACAGGTTTTCAAAAAGCACACAGGAATTTCAAGGAAATGATGATAGAGGAAAGAAAGAATCACAGGTCAGGCCACTTTTTAAGGATAGAGCCTGAAATCATAGAGGCTCTAACCAAGGATAAATCATTTGAGGAAGCCTTCAAGAAGGCAGGATGTTGGAAGTTCTATGAAAAACAATAGGGAGGTCATTATCAAGTGACAAAAGAATTTTCTCTTCATTTCACAGGTTCGAATACAAAGGTTGGTCTCTTAAACTTGACAATTTCCCCTGAAATTATATTATCAGTGATAGAGATTCCAAGGGGAGAAGAAATATGGTTCAAAACTTTCAAGTTTGAGATGGAACCCTGTAAAAAATTTTTGAAGCCAGGGTTTGAAGAGACAGATTTATCTAAAGCAGTGCCAAGAAGATACATCAAGAGAACCTATGCCAATCTTCTCTATAACATTCAAAGGTACTTCACCTGTGAGGGAAGATACCATAAGGTGTATTCTTATCATTTCAAACTCTTGTTGCATTTTATTGGAATGATTTCTTTGGATTTTCCTTTCTTCTTGTTTCGAAGTTTATCTAAGATGGCAGATAAAGTGAAAATGAAAGCTCAATACTATGAAACTTCACTTTTCCATCATGGTCTAGTTAAATTGATAGTTTTACATGAGCTTCAGAGGATAAACATAGAATGGTCTACATTTTTTTTTTTGTGGATTTGGGGTGGAAACACAAGGAGCAGGTATTAGCCCTAAGGCCAAAGAAAAATCATCATTAGAAACCAGTGACCCTGCAGAGACAAGATCAAAAATATTTGTCAAGTTAAAGCCTAGAAAGAAAGTGAAAGAGCCAGAGATTAAAACATCAGTGATTATTCAAGAAACCCCTCAACCTACACAAAAGAGAACAACTAAAGTTAAGGAAACAGTATAGGAACAGTCGACCAAAAAATCAGCCCAGAAAAGATTGACTAGAAGTCAATTAGAAAAGGAAAATGGAAAAACAGTGGTTTAAGAACAAGACCCAGGTTTAAAGGGTAGTTTGAATGATATTCTATAGGCTATTGATATTGAGGAATCTCCTTTAGTTCAGGGATATTTTATAAGATTGGACGAAGGGAAATCTAAGAAGATGAAATATTCCAAAAAGCTAGATTTCGATGATGAAATTTTAGAGTTTGTGTTCAAGCCCAGAAAGCATTTAAATAGAAAATAAAAAAGGTTTCAAGGGATGGATATGGAGTTGGATAAAGCAGGGGAAGTTTCAAATGTTTATGAGGAACCCATAGAATTCTCATCACCAATGCCTAAAGATGACAGAAACAGAGTTTTCAATACTCAAAGAGAAAAGAGCAGTTATGAAGGAATTAAAGAAAGGTTGAGATTAGCTAATCTTGAAATTGCTAAGCTTAAGAAGAAATCAAGAGCACATTCTATTGAGAAGACAAACTTTGACAGAATAAGGGCTCTGTGGGAGGTTGAAAAAGTTTCCCAAACTGAAACAGTCAGCAGTGAAGCCCAGTACTTTACTTGGACTGTCCCTGCAATCAATTTAGAGGCAAGGTTTATGAGGAAGATAAATTTCAAATTGCGGGCTACCAACAAGAGATTGAAAAGGCAGATTGAAGATCTTGAAATCCAATTGACAAATTCTGAAGGTCAGCTACAACAGAGATAGAACAAGAGTAGTAAGTGACAAATCCTTAATACAATTTTGTTTTTGGTAAGGACATCGCTTTTTGAAGACATTGAAAAGTTGAATTATTTTGATTGTTAAGGCCTATTAACATCGAGGAAATCATTAAAATGTTGTAGATACTCTTAAAATCTGAAGATTATGTAAAGACTGTGTAAAAAGAATATACACAACATTTTCGTAGCGCACTACGAAATTGCTATAGGTGCATTTTTGAACATTTTATAAGGGTTTTGAAAGGTAAACAAGTTTCATTTCCGAATTTTGTTGCTACTGGTGGTTGGAAAGGGTTCACAAATGGAATTCCAAGTCTCAAGGCAAAAGAAATTGGATGTTTGTGAGAGGTTTACAAAAATTCAAATTCTACGCTATGAAAACAGCTGCTCATTTCGTAACGCAGCTATACCATATATCATTTTACTTTTTCAAAGGCTAATTTTCTGTACAGGTGGAAAGGAATGGTTTCATGGAAATGAAAACACATGTCACTTATCTTAAAGGGTCAACATTGCTAGAAAAAGGGGCTCAAAGATCATCAAAGAAGGAAAAGGCTAAATGATAGGAAACATGTCCCCTGTTTTTTAGGGCAAGTAAGACATGAACCAACATGATAGCATAACAAGATGGGAGGCCTCATCAAGGTCGAATATATGGAGGAACAACTGTCAGAGATATTATTTACGTCTTAGATAAGGTTGTTAGACATAATAAGGAGTTTTAGTCCTATTTGTTTTAGGACTTCTAGAAGTGAGAGTTAACTGTCAGATGTAATTAATAGTCTATTTTAGGAGAAAATAGGTGTCAATCTAAGAAATTTGAATTCTCTTCATGATGGGTAAGGGAATCCAAGATTGTAGTCATGAATCTATAAGATAGATGAGGTCGAATTGCTAAAGGTTGGAAATTTTCATTAACACGCAAACTATGTCACTATAGCAGACAGTGTGTTTTTATCTTAATACAGATATTGGCTTACTACTCAGGATTCACAAAGAGTTTTTAATGTTTGATCTTCCTATGGCTTTCCTTATCTACTTATTTGCAGTGGTATGAACATATGTTACTTATAATTCATTGGAAAATTCTCTAACTTCTTGCATATGTTTGTAAACTGTGTTTTGTTCACTCAGTTACTATTTTGCTGATATATCTAAAAACTCTGAAATGCCCTGACTTCCATGATAAGCTAATATTGGTGTTTTGTGGAAACATGCCTTGACTCCATAGCCCAATAGATGTTTGTTGATCAGTAATTCAACCAGTCATACACGTTTATCCAATTTATACCTAGAGTTAGCCATCTAGTCCTTAATTCAAAATCTTAAACCTAGTGAGAGAGCCCTCTTAGGTTGACGAGGCTAAGCCTCAACTAAAAGTATGGTTTGAAATAGTTATTCAGAGTCTACTTGATTAGTAGCCTATTAGGGTCAAATTTTGTGATAAAACATTTAATGCATCTGACACACATTAGAGTTTCCAATGAGGATTGTGCATTCAAGGCAAGGCCAATTCAAATTCATTCAGGGGTATTCTTCAGCAGGGATTGCACAGTGGAGGCTGGCTATCAGGAGGCAAGAAATTGGTGCATAGATATGCAAATTTCTGCATGACAGTGTGTAATGAATCTACATTGTACTGAGAGCTTGATGTATTGAGCTTTGTATGATATTATTACATGATTACATTGATATACATAATATATTATAGTTGGGGTTTTTAGCTATAAGCTTTCCTGTTAAACAACTGTGTTTATGTGTGATTGAATTTATTCACATGTGTTTGCAATAGAGTTTTAAATTTCCACAAGTTTAAGAGTGGAATGATTCTGTATTTAGCAAGAAAATAAATATTTTTAGATCAAGAGAATATGGTAATACATCAGTATTAATAAATTTCTACATTCTGTAATAATATAGTAGCAACTGTGTGTTCTGATGCAAAAGAGAAAATGAAGAAATCTTTGGTGAAATCAGGGTTGATCAGAACTGGTGTCTGTGTAAGTGTTTGCTTCACCAAGTCAAAGGATTTCTTTGCTTCTATGGTCCATTTGACTCCTTTTTCTCTTTGGAGCACGTTAGTAATTTTTCTTAGGAGTTCTGTAAGGTTTGATATGAACCTTCTTAAGAAATTTATCTTTCCAATGAAAGATTGCAGCTCTTTGATGTTTCTTGGATGAATGATTTAGAATATTCCTTCAATCCTCTTTGGGTTAATCTTGATCCCTTCTTTAGATATTATGTAGCCCAAAAGCTTCCCATATTGAAGGCCAAACAAAGTTTTCTTGGGATTTAAAGGCAGACCATACTTTCTACACTTTTCAAAGACTTTGCTTAAGTGGGCTAGGTGTTCTTCATTAGTTTTCGAGTAGACTGTGATGTCATCAAGGTATATCACAATGAAGTAACCTATTTCTTCTAAGAAAGCAATATTCATTTCTCTTTGGAAATTGGCCCCATCATTCATCAACCCAAAAGGCATTTTAACATACATGAAGGTGCCCCAAGGTGTGGTTAAAGTTGTCTTGTGTTGATCATCTGGATGTACCAGCGCCTGATTGTACCCTGAAAAGCCATCAAGCAGAGAAATCCTTTTGGAGCCTACCACCCTTTGTAATATGTGATCCATTTTTGGTAAAGGGTACTTGTCTTTAAAGGAGGCTTTATTTAAATTTCTGAAGTCTATGCATAGCCTAATTTCTCTTTTTTTCTTCCTCACTGATACAAGATTTGAAATGCATTCTGAGTATCTTAGAGGGACTATTATTCCATCATCATACATTTTCTTGATTTCTTTCTCAACCAGTAGTAGCTATATAGGATTGATTTTGTGTAGTATCTGTTTGAAGGGATTCTGGTTTTCTTTGAGAGGAACCTTGTGTTGATTTATCTCAGTATCATATGACTTTAAATATTCATAGATCCAAGCAAACACATTAGTAAACTCTTTGAAAATCTCAATGTATTTCTGTTTTATATGAGCTGGCAGTGTTTTTGAAATTTTTATCATTTTGGGTTTTTCTTCACTGCCTATATTGCATTCTTCCACCTCTGCTTCCGTAGATTCCATCTTTGTATTTTTAGCAACATCATTGAAATCAAACAGTTCCACCAGAGGAACCAACCGTTTTGGTAAAGTATTATCTCTGGACTACAGTGTAGAAATTATACACAATATGCATGCATATATCCAGATTCTCCTGATCTAACAATATTTATATTCTTTCTAAATACAGAATCCTTCCACTATTAATCTTTTGCAGAAATTAAACATTCAATTGCAAACACATGAGGAAATAAAAAAAAAATTGCACATAACACAATTGTTTAACGGGAAAGCCTAAAGATGAAAACCCCAACTATATTATATTATTTATCATGGAGATCATGTAACAATCTCATACAAAGCTTAGTACATCTAGCTCTTAGTACAATCAATCGTCACACACTAATCAGAAGAAATTTGCAAATCCATGCACCGATTTCTTGCCACCTGCTAGCCTCCCTCCACTGTGCAATCCATGCTGAATAATGGCTCTGAATGAATTTGAATTACCCTTGCCTTGACTACGAAATCCTCATTGGAAACTCCAATGTGTGTGTGGTGCAATCAATGCATCACTATAGTCACAACAGATAGTCCATCTTGCCCTTTCACCTATCTCTCCACTGGGTCTCCACTGGAACTGACATGCACTGTAGTTAACTGTTGTATTTGTTCAGTTGATTAATGATTCATTATTTGTGAATTAATTAACTAATTAATTCACTCCACTCTCACTAGTGTATCATTCAGTTATACTAGATACAACTAGCTCAACTGAGTTTAACTCCCTTAATTAAGTTAAACTGAATAACAACTCCATGAACTGTTCTTCCAACTCTGTCATAACTTTGCCACTTGAGTTCTAACTGAGTCCTCCATGCATGAACCACCAGTAAACCCTAGGAATTGCGTAATTCCTTCAGCCCACTGATTTTCCAAATCTTTGCACCAAAATTAAGTGCTCCAAGAGAATAAGTTGTTGTTTATTGTTGGATTATTATTAAGAGCTAATAATAATAGACACTTCTATTTTTAGATCGACGATCTATAAATAGACTTCGCCAAATATTCTAAAAATATAATTTCATCTATTTTTCCAAATTGACCAACCATCCACAAATAGCATCCTGCAACTTCTGAAATATGATCACCATGTCTAAAAATAGACTTGCGCCAAAAATAGATTGTGGGCCCACTTAGTGAAGGCGACTCTTTTCACTAAGCTCATCATCTTGTTGAATCTCAACACTACCTCTCAACAAGATAGGGACTATCCTTCACCCTGACCCTACCTCTATGGTATTCAAATTTGCTCCTGGTGAGTGCCTTCGTCAGAATATCTACATCCTGATCTTCCGTAGGAATGTATTGAAGCAACATGATCTTTCGCTGCACACAATCTCCGATATGATGATACTGGATATCAATATGTTTAGATCTATCATGAAATAGAGGATTAATCGAGAGTTTAATGCAACTCTAATTATCACAATGTATCACTGTAGGATCTAAATGTGAACTGAACAAACCAACTAGGATCTTCCTCATCGGATGTGTTCTCACCTGATTTGACTTGCCATGTATTCTGCTGTGGTGAGTTCCCACAGATCTTTGTTTCTTGTTGTTGTTGTGCAAGCTGTCATGAATCCGTCTTGAAAATCCCTCTGATGTGTCTTCATCCCGTTAGGTTACACCCTTGAAATCGACATCCAGTGACGATGCAAATTCACCTCATCTGTCTGTCTGTACCATAAACCATACTCAGATGTGCCCCTAAGATATCTCAGGACATGCTTGCCTACCTTCCAAAAGAGCTTGGTAGGCTTAACCATTGCTTGTGAAAGCTGGTTCACCGCATAGCATATGTTCGCTCTTGTATTGACTAAATACATGACTGAACCCACCAACTGTCGATAAACAGTGGCATCCACTACCTCTACCGATGTAGCATCCTCTTTCTTCCAATTTCCTGGAAGAGGAGTGTCGATAGGCTTGAAGCCTTGCATGTGAAACTTCTCCAGTATCTCCCGGGCATACTTGCCTTGAGACACAAATAGTTCACCTTCTCGTTGCCATATTTCCAATCCAAGGAAATAATGAAGGAGGCCCAAATCCTTCATCTCAAACTCCTTTGCAAGATCTGCCTTACATGAGTGTATCAACTTCTCATCACCCATTAGTATTAAATCATCAACATAAATAACAACAATTAAAAAATTACCCTCCACCACAATTTGGTACAGGTTTGCATCCACCTCAGTCTTGGTGAAGGCAAGTCCAGTGAAATAGTTGTCAATCCATGTGTACCAAGCACGAGGTGCTTGTTTCAGCCCATACAACACTCTTTTGAGCCTGCACACATGTGACTCATTTCTGAAGATCTCAAATCCTTCAAGCTGCTCAATGTGCACCTCTTCCTCAATGATCCCATTAAGGAACGCAGTCCTCACATCCATCTGATGAATGTGCCAACCCATCTGCACTGAGAGAGCAAGGATGGTCCTTATGGAAGAATATCATGTGACAGGTGCAAAGGTTTCTTCATAATCAATCCCCTCGATCTGTGAGAAGCCCCAGGCAACAAATCTTGCCTTATACTTCTCGACACTCGCATCAGTAGCTTGCTTTACCTTGTAGATCCATCTTGATCCTACAACTGATTTTCCCAGCAGCCTTGGAACAATATCCCAAGCACTATTTCTGACAATGGAGTCATACTCTTCCACCATGGCATCTACCCATGTGGGCTACTGCACTGCTTCTTCAAAATAAGATGGTTATGTCACGATACACTTGCTCATTAGAGCCATGTATCTAGCAAATCGGTCATGTGTCTATCTCTGACTATGCTGTGATGTAGGGACTCCTACATTCTTTGCCGCGTCAAGATTCAGTCTCTTAGCTTCTATGGTCCTCTTTCTGCCTTGTTTTATGTTTGGTTCTACATGAGTGGAATCCTCCACTCCATGAATATCCTCCTATGGCTGATCCACATCTAGAGGCTCATCTTTGAGAACAAGAAGTTCCTCCTCTGCATGCAAGTCTAGCTCCCTCTCAAGTGAAAACTTCACGACTTTCACCTCATTGAATTTTATATCCCGTCACACCACAGTCATCTGACTATCTGGAAAATACACACGATAATTATGGGGTGTTTCTGTGTACCCCAAAAATATTCCAACTTCTGAAGTCGGCTCCAGCTTCTTCCTAGTGTCCTTTGTCACATGAATGTAAACAGATGAGCCAAAAATCTTCAAATGAGAAATATTAGGCTTCTTACGAGTAAAAGCTTCTTCAAGTTTACTCATGCCAAGTACTCTATGAGGACAATAGTTTTGCACATAAACCACAGTGTTGCATGCTTCCACCCACAAGTACATCGGTAGGCCCTGGTCATGCAGCATCACTTATGCAGCACCCACGATCGTTCTGTTCTTCCTCTCAGTGACCCCATTCTGCTATGGGTTATGAGGCACTATGAGTTCTCTTTGAATTCCTTCTTTGTTACAAAAGTCTTTGAATTCACCCGAGATGTATTCACCACCATTATCGCTCTGTAGAGCTTTCACTTGGTTCCCTGACTCCTTCTCCACCAATTCTTTAAACTCACAGAACCTTGAGAATGTTTCGCTCTTCTTCTGCATGAAGAAGATCTAGCATCTATGAGAATATTCATCAACAAATATAACATGATACCTTTGTTTTGTTGTTGAAGCAACTGAGAAAGGTCCACACATGTCTATGTGAATTCTCTCCAAGATCATTGAAGCACGGTTCTCCTTCTCATGAAGGGTGGTATTCACAAACTTACCCATAGTACATCCCTTGCACTAATCTGACTGCACAAGATTACCATTGGGAAGTCCAGTAGAAATCTGTTGCAATATCTTCAAAGCATCATGGTGAAGATGGCCCAATCTCCTGTGCCATAATTCGCCCTCATCCAGACTCACCACTTCTTCTACTTTTCCCATCATTGTTGTGCAACCATCTACCTCCAGCTTGTAGAGATTCTTAACTCGAATCCCTATCTTCTTTGTTTGACCCATTGTTTTATGTTGAAGGAAGGCTTTTCCCTCACTGAAAACAACATCATAACCTTTGTCTTCCAACATTGCGACCGATACCAAGTTCTTCTTCAGACCTGGAACACGCATAACATATTTCAACAAGAATGGATTACCAGACTCCCTCTCAAAGGTAATGGTCCCAATTCCAGTCGCATTGTATCAACCATCGTTTCCCATCTCTATATGCATCTGGAGGTCCTTCTCCTCCAAGTCACTAAACAACTCTTTGTCTCCCGTCATATGGAAAGACACGCCACTATCAAGATACCACACTGATCCCATATAGCTTGAAACCAAGCATGCGATCAAAGGGAAATAAAGTTCAAATTGTGAGGCTAAGGCCTCTCCAGCTGCAGCTCCAGCAACCTTCTTGTTCTTCTTCTTCTGTGGGAAATTAGTGGTGAAATGCCCATGTTTGTGATATTGAAAACACTTCACTTTGGACAAATCCTACTTCTTGCCTTTAGCATCAGATTTCGAGGGAAATTTGTTTGGCTTCCCTTTCCTTACTTTTGCAGCCAAAGCGCAATTCTCTTCATCTTCATTCTTTGATGAAGAGCCATCCCTGGTACCCCACCTTATCTCCTCCTGCATAAGATCCGACCAAATTCGCTCCCATCCTGGCAGTTTCTCCTGTCCATTGACAAATTCTTCGTAACTATGCCAACTCTTCGGAAGCCCAAGGAGAGCCAATCTCACCAAGTCTTCATCATCAATAGTAATCCCCACACTTCCCAGTTCATCTCTACAGTGAACAAACTTCATGAGATATTTTGGAATACTGTCGCCCTTCTCCATTTTTATTTTTCTGAGCTTGTCTTTCAGCACCAACTTCCTCTGGTCGTTGCTGCTTTGGAACAAATCTGTCAAAGCCTTCCACATTAAGAATGGAGTGGCTTTCCCATGAAGGCTAGACACAATATGGTCCTTCACACCTTCCAACAGAATTCTTCTTGTCTTTGCTACCTTCTTTTTCCATGCGTCAAGTAATGTAGCATCGCTAGATCCTGACTTAGGAACATTTCTATCGTTGAACTTCTTCGGTCCATTATCCTCTAGCATCGCCTCCATCTATCCTTCCAGGTTATGTAATTCGAGCTCCCATCAAGGGCATACTCCAATCGTAACCCATTGAAAGACATTTCAATGTATACTCAACTTCTGCACCAAGAATTTTCTGGAGCAAATTTGAATTGTCCACTGGCACAAACTCAACAATTCTTCACAATTGTAATATTAAAGATTTAACACTGCTCTGATACCATGTAGAAATTATACACAAGATGCATGCATATATCTAGATTCTCCTGATCTAACAATATTTATCTTCTTTCTAAACACATAATCATTCCACTGTTAATATTTTGATGAAATTAAACATTCAATTGCAAACACATGAAGCAATAAAAAAACAACCGCACATAACACAGTTGTTTAACGGGAAAGCCTAAAGCTGAAAACGCCAACTATCATATATTATGTATCATGGAGATCATGTAAAAATCTCATAAAAAGCTTATTACATCAAGCTCTCAGTACAATCAATCGTCACACACTAATAAGAAGAAATCTGCAAATCCATGCACCAATTTCTTGCCACCCGCTAGCCTGCCTCCACTGCGCAATCCCTGCTGAAGAATAGTTCTGAATGAATTCGAATTACCCTTGCCTTGACTGTGCAATCCTCATTGGAAACTCCAATGTGTGTGTGGTGCAATCAATGCATCACTATAGTCACAACAGATAGTCCATCTTGCCCTTTCACCTATCTCTCCACTGGGTCTCCACTGGAACTGACATGCACTGTAGTTAACTGTTGTATTTGTTCAATTGATTAATGAGTTATTATTTGTGAATTAATTAACTAATTAATTCACTCCACTCTCACTAGTGTATCATTCAGTTAGATTAGATACAACTAGCTCAACTGAGTTAAACTAAATAACAACTCCATGAACT
Organism: Pinus albicaulis; assembly: GCA_034641835.2. Taxonomy (NCBI): domain Eukaryota; kingdom Viridiplantae; phylum Streptophyta; class Pinopsida; order Pinales; family Pinaceae; genus Pinus; species Pinus albicaulis. The sequence continues at coordinate 116,413,993 of CM076580.1, read as the reverse complement.
ACTGTTCCAACTCTGTCATAACTTTTCCACTTGAGTTCTAACTGAGTCCTCCATGCATGAACCACCAGTAAACCCTATGAATTGCGTAATTCATTCAGCCCACCGATTTTCCAAATCTGTGCACTAAAATTAAGCGTTCCAAGAGAATAAGTTATTGTTTATTATCAAATTATTATTAAGAGCTAATCGACACTTCTATTTTTAGATCGACGATCTATAAATAGACTTCGCCCAATATTTTAAAAATATAATTTCATCTATTTTTCCAACTTGACCAACCATCCACAAATATCATCCTACAACTTATGAAATATGATCACCATGTCTAAAAATAGACATTGTCTAAAAATAGACTTTCGACAAAAATAGCCTGCAGGCCCACTTAGTGAAGGTGGCTCTTTTCACTAAGCTCATCATCTTGTTGAATCTCAACATGCAACACTTCAAAGCCTTCATTTTCTCGGTCTACACACAGTTTTGTCTCTTGTGGGTATTCTTTTTCAAACAGATTTATATCAGCCTGATCAGGAGGTTCTTCTTTGAAAGTTTGTTCCTCAGTAGAGCAGTCTTCTTCATAATCTGAGTCTGAATTTTGCATTTCAAACTCATTTATGGATTGTAGGAAATATTCAATATGTTTATCTCCTTAAAAAACTTGCCAATATTTTATATTGTCAGGGATTGTTGGTTTGCATTTGACTTGCACCGTGTATTGTTTGTTATGATGAGGTCTTTGACAAGTACTGGCTGCAAATGCTAGATCATTGGCAAGGATTTTTTGATTTCTTGGGACAAAGGCAAGGTCATATCCTTGGAAATATTTTAGGAGGTCAAGGACATCATTCCTGTATGCATGGTTATTCTCGGTGTTGTGCACCCAAACGCCTGCTCCTGAACCAGTTTTTCCACAAGAACCATCAAAGCTCATGCTCCAAAGAGGTTCAATTTTAGATTTATCATTATGTTGGTCATTGTGGCTGCCACTATGTTGTCTATTACGCTGTTCATTTTCTGTTTGGCCTAACTGTTCTAACTGTTCCTCCTCCTTTTCTTCTTCTTGTTTAGTTGTTTTCTTATTTTGTGCTACTTGTTCATTAATGTTTTCATCATTGTAAAGGATAAATGAATCAAGTTCTGTGTGAATAGAATAAAGAGGGGAGTTATCTGGCTTTTCTTGACTGTTGACCATGTATTTCATGTGAGTCTCCCGATATAATCTTCTTGGTTGACTAAAGGCAGGTATGGTAACATAAGTCATGTCCATTTGGAGAGTACCTTGAAGTTTAGCTCCCCATGAGCGTGATAGGAGCATGCCATATTTAGGGGGAATGCCAGCTACTACAATATCCATTACTAAGCTCTTGGCCGATATTTGTGCTAGATTGACACAAAGATCTTTTATTAGGCCTAGACATTTAACTCTAGTGGAATCAAAAGAGTATAAATCTTTGTATGGTCTAGTTATCTCAAGGCCTAGTATTTCCATTACTACCTTTGGCATGAGGTTATGGGAAGCACCTAAATCTAACATAGCATTGTGAATGATTTTGTCATGGATGTTCAAGCTGACATAAAATGGAGGAACACCTCACTCTTGAAATTTACCTTCTACTTCAGGTCCAAACAGAAGTTCAGGTTTTTCATCATTTAGATTTACAGAATCAACATTTTCTCCTATGTTTAAGGCTTTCAAAACTTGGGATATATATACACCTTGGGCAACTAATTCAATAAGAGGAATGGAGATTTTTATCTTAGCAATTTCATTCTCAATACTGAAAGGTGTCTGTGATTTTAGCAGATTTGAATCAGTTTTATCAGACACTATTTTTATAGCAATTTCAGGTTGCTAATTTTTATTAGGGAACTCAGTTAAAATTTTTTTATTAGGGATACTAGTTGGATTACTAGTGGTGCTTTGGTCACCACTATGTTGGTTGTTTTTGTTTTTACTTTTATCAGAACTTTTAGCCACTATGTTTGGATTTTCTGCTATCTTTTTAGGAATATTTTCAGGGATCTTCTTAGTAGAAATTTTAGAGTTCTTTCTCTTGGGAGTATCTTGGGTTTTCTTGCTTCTGAGGTCATACTTTTTATGTACTTCCATGGTGGCATTTTCAAATCCTTGTTTATAGTCTTCGGATTCTAAGCTTTCTTCCTCATTTGGTGCAAATATGCCTTGTTCTTCCTCAATGAGGAAAACAGTATCCTCATTATTTACTCCCATTAGATTGATGTGACTTTCCTCTGCTTCTTCAATCACCCCCTCATCCTCATCAGCATAGTTTTCTTAGAAAGGGGGCCTGATTTTCTGGTCAGGCCCTCTCTGCTCTCTTTGTCTTATTTGAGGGGGATTTCTCCTAAAGTTTTGGTTTTGGTTTTGGTTTTGATTTCCATTTTGAGGAGCTGTTTGGTTTTCTCTAGGGGAAGCTCTCTCATTTATGTTTATTATCTCCATCATCCTTTCCATGGTTCTAACCAGGTTATCAATCTTAGTATCAGATGATGAGGCCACAGGTTCTTCCTTGTATGTGACCCTCTTTTTAGTCCTCATTTTGGCCCTTTTGCCAATCAGATTGGCTCCTACACTTACTGCTACCCTTTGCATGTCTTCTAATTTAAGGGGTTCTCTTTCTCTTAATTGATAAGCCATCTCTAGATCAAAACCATCTGGAAATTTCACTAGGGCTAAACCCTGTGGGGGTTTCATGTGAGGAGGAAGTGCGTTATATACATTGTTAAATCTAGTGCAGTAATATTGAACACTTTCTCCTGCAATCCTTTTGAGGTTTTCATACTTTGACGGGATTTGAAGAGGGTTTTTCTTTATTTCCCACTTATTTATGAATGCTTGATGAAGAGAAAGGAGGTACTGGATGCTATTAGGGGATAGGTTTTTGAACCATTTCTTGGCTTCTCCTCCTAAATGTTGGGCAAAAATTTTCATTTTGATGGTCTCATCTTCTATTTCTTGGTAATCAAAAGCATCATTCATCTTATCTACATGTTTTTGACCAGTTGTAGGATGCATTCCATCGAAGTGTGGGATCTTATGGTGGTAGTCCTATGGTATAGGCAATAGAGGTTGTGTTAATACTAGTGGGGCATACCAGGCTGCCATGATTTGTGGTTGGGGAAACAAAGGAGGGTTAACAAGTGGAGGATTGACAAAAGGAGGTAAAGGGTTAAATGGAGGAAGGCGAACAGTGGATGTATGAATGGGGGTTGAAGTTAGTATAACAGTATTCTGCTATGATATGGATGATTCTAAGATTATCTGGGTTATCCACTTCTGAGATCAAGTCCTAGACAAGCTTTGTACTAGTGGTGAGTCAGAGAGCATATTCTGCAAGTCTTTAAGGTTTTCAGGTAGGGAAATTTCTTTGTGAGTTGGTCTACTAACAGATGAATTTTTAGATCTAGGAAATTTTCTTAGGATGTGCTCTGGATTGTCAAATATTTCAGGAGGGTTTGGGTTAGGATGGGATTTGGTACATATTCTTCTAGAAGCCAGAATTTAGACCCAAAATTCAGAGATGTTGAGAGTTTATAACAGTTTTAAAAAATAAACCAATATGTGAAAGAAGTACTTAATCCACAAAGTATTCTTGATTGGGTACCTTTGAGGTTTAATGATAACAAGATTTCTCAATAATTTCCCAGTGGAGTGTGTAGAAAACCAGTAGAGTCAGCAAGCCTACTGAAAACTAGTGGAGTCACTAGGTGGAGGATTTTTAATTATTTTGAGGCTGGCTGTTGTCCATCATTAGCAACCAGATGTCATTCTTGGCTAACACTTGATTCATCTAAGTTTAAATGAGGTTTTCTGAGTTCTTGAGGAAATATTAAGCTATTTAATAACTCAGTTCCCCAGTATGGTCGCCACTATGTTGGGTCCCCATGATTTGAAAGATTTTATTAAAGAACAACTCTATAGGGAACCACATCAGACTGCTTTGGAGTTGAAGGACCTAGCCTTCCTGGAATCAGAGAGGGCTCTCTCTATGTTTGTGTTTGTAAATTATTTACCTTTATGCTCATGTTTTATGATTTTAGGCTAGTTATGAAGTTCCAGGAATGTTTGTTTTGTTTGGTTGATTAATTAATTGTGTGATTAACTAATTGAGTGTTTCAGTTGAATAGACAGACTATGGGCAACATTAATCCATTGGGCTATGGAGTCATAAAAGGATTTAATTGTTCATCAACTCTACAAGGGTTTTCATAGGGAAATCTAACTATATCAAGTGGATCTTTTAGATTAGATGAAATATGAAATGACAGTAAGTTGTGAAATCAGTAAAACTAAAGGGAAATTAAGAATCCTTCAACAAGAAAAGACTTTTAGGTAAATTTTTAAGAAGAACCAAAGGACAGGGAAAACCATATACTTCTTTGGCCAGACTCTACTAAGTAAACCTTGAGACAAAAATCTAGCAATCCTAGAGAGAAGTTAAGAATTATCTAGTTATTTCTTTCAGACAAAGAAGACATTCAAGATAACAATGAGTGAAACTAAAGAGCAAGATACACATGTCTTCTTTAATCAAACTTCTAAATACTTTCAAAGCAACCGTTAAGACAAACCAAAGGATAGGGTAAACCATAGACTTCTTTGGCTGGAATATACTAAGTAAACTTCAAAGCAGACCTTAAAAATAACATTTCAAGAAAAACCAAAGGACAGGGCAAACCATAGACTTCTTTGGCTGGAATCTACTAAGTAACTTTCAAGGAAACAAGCTAGGTGGAACTAAAGAGTAGGACGACCCTGAATTCTCTAATCAGACCTTGTAGAAGAAAACATTAAGATGAAAGAAAGTAGACAGAATTAATGTTCCAAGACAACATATATTAATCTAAATTTTTTGTTCTTTTATCAGAGAAATAACGGATAATACGGAAAATATAAGTGAAACATTGACAAAGAGGGATAAATTCACCATTAACATAGCTCAAGAAATCCTGTGAACGTGCTTGTATTATTGATGTCCAAAATAGTTACATTACTCCAGTACAATAATCTCTGCAGCTCAGATTCTGATCGAATCTAGCTTTGCAGCTCATCAAATAGCTCAGAAAATTATCAACCAACCAACCAGCACTAAAAATGAATAATACATGCAATATTTATCTTCAAAATGAGGAGGCCCTAACATAGGGTGACAGATTTGTATTTATTACAAAGTTAATGTATTTTTGACCTTTGATACCATGCAAGGCCCAAAGAAAAATATCTGTGACTAACTCACTATAATAATAACTTCATAATTTACTGATGAGCTAACTTTTGGGATATATTTGACTTTTATGGCTTTGTATTAACTTTACAATAACTTCTGAGTTTCTTTAAAATATCTCTGACTGTTTCAATCACTGTTGCCACTTTTTATTGAACCTGTAGGTGTCCAAAGTGTTTTGAAGAAGTAATTGCTATTTTGCTTTAGCATTCTGGCTCTGTTTCCTTTGCTGATTTGTCTTCGATCTATCTTCTAATCTTGATTTTTTTTAAGCCTGGATTTATCTTTTCTTTAATGTTGATTTGTCTCCTAAGCTCTGCTTTCTTCTTTTAATTCTCCTAATCAGCTTTTGTCTCTGATCTCTATCTTTTAATCACATTTCTTCATCCTGAACCTTTTATTTGATCTTTAATCCTTTAACCTTTCACTGTCACGGTCTCTTTGACTGTGTTCTTCCTTTTCCCTTTATCTATGCGTTATTAACTGTGACTGTCTTTGATCCTTATTTGATCTTTTATTCTTTTGATCTTTGACTGCCACTGTGAATTCTTGTTGCCTTTGGAATGCTTTGAATAACCATCAATGGTCATGATCCATTTATGATTATGCTTGATCTTACGCTCCCGGTCCCTTAGATGAACAAAACTCATTGGATCGTCACCCAAAGAGTTTTTTTGGACGCTTTTAGGACCTTAGAAACACAAACCCATGCATTTCTACATTGATCACATGCACATTAAAATCAATTTATTAATTAAAAACCTATGTTTGCGGATTTCTGTGTTTATTTAGGCTTTTCGAAGCATTTGAGGAGGTTTGACAGGCGGATGGGGTTTATCGCATTAACACAGGGTTTGAATCATTTGAAAGGGGGGTCAATGGTTTTGCAATAGGCATGGAGGATGTAAAGCAGTTTATTGCATGAGGCGAAGGTGGTAATGGTAATGGCGGGGGGCGTGTGATGCCATAGAATGAGTGCCATGTGGTAGGATGGGGCAGTAATGAAACTTCCCATATTGCAAGGTTTAGGGTTGTTAACCCTTGGGTATGTGGGGGTGCGATAAAGGTTTGAGGCCGTCGGATCGGAGGGAGGAGATCCGACAGTGATCGGGTTGGGATGAGGCGATGGGTTAGTTTGAATGGTGGGGCCCGGGGGTTACGTGGTGGAAGGCTTATTATAGCGTGGGGTTTGGTATAATGTGGGGCCTGGGGTTTATTTAAGCGGGGGCACTTAAATATAAGTTGGGGGCGAAGGTTATATGGGAGTGGAGGATCCACGTTTTTAAGGCAGGGGGCTAAAGAACATATAGGGGTTGGGTTTATAAATAAATAGAGTTTACTTAAAGGGGGGCCTGAATGATAAAATGAGTAAAGTTTGGTTTTAAAACAATGTAAAAAGGATTTTTTACATTGTTTTGAGGAAAGAAACGAAATGAATGAAGGGGGAGGGGTTTTTAATGAGGGAAATGTGGTTTAAATGGGTAAAATGGAATGTTAGGTAGGGAAAAGGGGTGAGAAGAGGGTTTTTAGGATAAAAACATGGAATTAAAGTAGCATGGGGGTATTTTGAAAGAGGAAAAATGAGAGATAGTGGATAAGTAAAATAAAGATAATGAAGGTAGTGAAATTTCTGAAAATAGCTGATAGTCAAGGAATGTTATTTTCAGCAGATTGTAGAAAATCCATAGTCACCTCGTGATACTATAAAATATAGGAGGATAACAGACTTAACATACGTGCAGGAAGTCTCCCAAATGCTATGTTCGATGTATCACAGTTACAGGGTGGCAGATTCAGCTTCCTATGGATAAAGGATTTCAACCCATGAGGGTCTCCCATTATATACGAGACGGTATGGGGAGCACAAGTCCGTGCTAGCGCTGTCTAATGCAAAATTTCGAGCGAAAACTGCTAGGTTTAATGATGCCGAAACATGTCACAAGCTTAGAACTCTAAGTGTGAGGGTTAAGTTTCAATGCTTCCTTAGATTGACTAAGTTAATTTTATGGTTTATCTTGAAATTAAGTTTGAGTTTCAAGGCCCTACCGATTGTCACTTCAAATCTCTTAATGTGTAGCTACATGAGAGAAAGAACACCATTCCATTTCGATGAAAAACTATTTA